>CP136069.1:46439759-47639759 GCA_032622095.1 Siphonodentalium dalli | reverse complement strand
ACTGATCATTAGAGCAATGGAATACGCCACTCATGGAACACAAACCGCGTTATTACAATTCACCAAACATCACCATTGGGATACTAATCATATTTAAACAAGGAATGAGTATAACTGTGCATTGTAAGTGAGGAATACCATGACTTATGAATATTCCAACTCAATGAAACCAAAATGGTCACATTGGCTCAAAATAGCTGCCAAAATGACAGCCATAATATGCAAAATGGTAAATAGTGTCCCAGTGTGTCATGAAATCTCGTCCGAGTTTGATTAACAACATTCGTTATTTTGTCCCATAAACATTGAATACTAACATTTCTGATTGTCACTATTGTAACCACTGATATATAGCCAGAGATATTGGATATTTCTATCACAAACTTAACATTCTTGATCGTCAAATATTGTCTTTTCAGGGTTGGCCCGTTTTTTCAATTCAAATCTATCTTTGGTATCAAAGATTTTTATTGTTTTTGTCTGTCGTAGAAGTGTCAGACTGATGTGTTTATAGACAAAATAACTGGAGACGACTCGAAAAATGGAAACGAAATTTAGTAAAAAAAAAAGAGTTTATTTTTCACATATATCCCAGTATATCCCGAACATTATACTCTAATGTTCCGACTCACTTGATTACTAACCGTGTTACTGACTGTTTTATTCGCGTTGTCCCAGTACCTTATGGGGCGTGACAAATTTATTTTAAAGAATGCAGTATATAATTTTGCGGATAACTTCTTTTGTGATTCCGACCATGTTGTGAACGAAATGGACAGAACTTTGAAAACGAACTGAGAGGTGCCATATTATGTGACTACTCTGACCCAATAACATCACAATTTTGACCCATTGGCATCAACATTGATTGACTAATGTTAAGAAAACCGTTTCATCCCTTGTGCAAATAAATCGCCATCAAGATGGAGAACACTCTGACATCACCTCTCTATCGACTAACATATCCTTGAATTATTGTTGAAGTTGATTTCCACCCAAAATGTATATATGTACAACCCACCATGGTCATACAGTCACTTCATATATGCATAAACACCACAAAAATGACCATGCCGCTACTCTCTTTATAAAAATACACATAACCCATTACCATCCATCCCCATACACCTCACCCAGATAATGGAGTCATGTCCGTTATTTCGTTTCATTGCGCGGGACAATGAAAACACATGTTAAATAGAGTACACCGAACAGTCGTGAGTTGGCTTGTTTGTGTCAATCTGCTTAGAATCGCCTAATTGTGAGTCGATTATGTTACCAAAATGCTCTCAATTTCAACAATGCTTTTCAAAATGAGGCGATTGTAAGCAGATTATCTACATAAAACAAATTTTATTGAAGCAGTTAATGTGTGGGCTTTCGGGAGGATATGCTGGATGGTATTAGGTCCCTTTATGAAGAATCCACCGGCTGACCAGGCTAACAAATTATGTGCTATACATAGATGTTGCGTGCCAGGCTTCCTAACGAATCATTAGCATAGGTAATGTGTGATTTTGAATAGTCAAAGCAGTGTCGAATGTCCGGGCCATGAGATGGATTGCCGGGCATTTTATATAATATATTCTAAAGAAAAAGCCTAAGATGCTTCATGAAAATTTGCTTGATATCCAGAATAAATGTTAATACATGTACGTTCTTGCAGTGGTGTCATGCCTGGACGATTTGAAAGTGCAGTGCCGGTTGAAAAACGGAGACATGTCAAACTTTATGCATGTGTATACACTCCTGGTCAAGTGGTCCTGCTAATGATTCTATGATGCTGGTGGTCCTGCTGAATTTGCTGAATTGATATGATGCGGGTTGGAAAATTGATGACGTTACAAAACAGTGGCGTTATTTTTTCTAAAGTTGTAATTTTCGCGGTGTTTGTCTAATCCGAGCGATTTGAGAAAAAAACCGGTGTGTGTATGAAACATTCAAGAACATATATATTATTGAAAATATAATAATGCCTGCACTGTTGTTTCTAAAACGACATGAATAACCATCTTGATTATAGTCGATTTTCAACCAGTATTAAAAATATTACGCAATAAATTTGTTTTTGAATGTTTGATACGCATAATGGCTTTTCCTGTGTATGTTCAGATTTCGGAACACCGCGAAAAAGACAAATTAAAAAAATATAACGATACTTTTTGTCAACAGCATCAGTTTGCCCCAACAGCATAATAGCAATTCAGCAGGACCCAACCGCATCATAGCACATTAGCATGACCACTTGACCAGGAGTGGTATAATAATATTCACCGCAGCCAGGTAAGCTACTTTCGTGTAATTGTAGCTGCAGGTATGCGATAATGGAATATTATTGTGGTGGTCTTGACATTATCTTGAATATCAGTTCAACACTGTTCCACATGTTTTACAGTAGCTATCTCTCTCCTTAGTGAGTTTCAGCATTGGTAATTCTATCAAATTGGCATATCACTTTATACGCATGCCATTGTGATAACTTGTTTTATAACAAAACATATGAACATGTAATATTAAGCTAGTAAATACCTATGACAGTTATGCCATCTGATCATTCCATGAGGCCATCTATGCCGGCCGCCAAACCAGAGATGCATGTTTTAGCGTATTGAAGTGATTGAAAAAACCGTCATCCCTAAAGATGCACTACTTGTGACATATGATGTCTGCTCTCTCTACACAAATCTGAGATTCTCAGAATTGTTGGATTCATTACGCTTCTACCTGAACTCAACAACTGACATGGTGTATGATATCACTAGACCGTCAACTGACGAACTTGTCAGAATAGCCGAATTATTACTCACATGCAATGAATTTGCATTTAATGGAAAATGCTATCGACAAATAGTGGGCGCACCACAAGGGGCTGTACCATCACCTGAAATTTGTGATTTGGCCATATACAAGCACATCAAAACGCTTATGGAGAACTTTTAGTATTCACACAAATGCATACTAAATTTTAGATACAGAGATGATGGCTTCCTTATATGGAATGCTACGCGCCAAGGGGAATGTTTGCATGAGATACATGCATATATCTCATATAGTTCCGTAGACATGGTTCTCGCCAAAGTATCCCGATATATCCGGACAGGCACATACCAGATGCATGATCCATGTATATAGATGCTACATCAGGCACGCACTCACTTACTGACCAACTAATTCGGTACCGAAGAACGTATCTAAAGTGTATCCAAACTATATATGTACATGCACATACATGAAAGTTGGATATGAAACGAACTTAACGACTCTCCTATAGATGGATACATGTACGTTACTTTTACGTATAGTAGCTACATGTTGCACAAGTCAAACTCCTACACTGTGTCATGATATACCGACGTGACTCTGTACGTACATACATGTATATATCTTGAAAGTTACAAACAAGGATTTGTGCTTAATGTCCTTTACATATATGATCTACATTTACTTGCACAATACTGCTTCTATACAAATATAAAAAGACAACAAAATGGATCGACCTATGATTTGGCGAGTTCCAGAAAAATCTCCACAATATATTAGTGGTCTGAAGTGGCTGTGTCAATCACAACCAACGAACCAATGAAATTACGTGTTTGTTATACTGCCGTATTACACAAAGAACGGTGGGCGGATCCGAGCACGTGCTGTTTTGACAATCAATATTCTCAACATATTAAGTACAGACCACGCAACCTCAGTCTGCATTAACTTGCCCAAAATGATGCTTCCGACTTATTGCCATTTCACAAAGAATGACGCAATTTACCCACGCTTATTATAATAAGCATGGTATACTCTGAACATAATGCGAAGCCTTCTTAAAGGCCATCGCTCAACTCAGCTGTCATCAGACAGACTGTATCTACCATGAACACATACGCACATACATGTATGTGACGATCCCTCAGTTACTTTGAGGAATCTGACTTCCGCTCTCTCCTGACGAGACCTTGCGGGTCACCAATTTCTCTCCTTAATGTGTTTCAGCATTGGTAATTCTATCAAATTGACATATCACTTTATACGCATGCCATTGTGGTAACTTGTTTTATAACAAAACATATGAACATGTAATATTAAGCTAGTAAATACCTATGCCAGTTATGCCATCTGATCATCCCATGAGGCCATCTATGCCAGCCGCCAAACCAGAGATGCATGTTTTAGTGTATAATTGTTTTTTACTCAGCGGAATCTGGTGGTACAGTGTCCCCTATAATCCATCGCTGACCAGGCAGGCATCAGCGTTGGTGAATTTTATAAATATCATGGTCAGAAATATCGTGGCCGATGTGGCCGAAATTGCCACATGACAATAGCTTGTACAACCATGGCGTGGTAAAAAGTTATAACTAGAATAGACAATTATATGTAAGAATACGTTATCTCAATACCTGATAATGGTTTACAAGATGACTATCAAAACGCTATTTTCCTTGTTCGAGTCCACGTGCGGAAATAGTTCTCACGAACACGTGCTTTTAACTGTGTTTTAACAGTTATTTACTGTCGCGTACTGCGCCAGGGTGAGAGATCTTAGACTGCTTCCACAGACGAACTATTTTATTCTCCCAAATTAGTGTATTAGTGCCTTGTTTTTAACTTCTAAAGGTTGTATGCCTAAAAGGCAGTGGCCGTCATCTTGAATCCTAAACAAATTATGTGACAACAGTGACGTGTCCTGACTTCTCACGGACACTCACTAGTGCTTTTTCCATCGCTCCTACGATTATTAACCTTGAATTGTCAATCTCGGTTGTTAACATGTTGCTAATTTGTAATTTTAAAGCCACGGGCGCCGTTCGTTGCAGAAATATTCATATTTGTTCAAATCGCCATCAACAGAAGGAATATTAAAATAGATAGTTGTATTCATAGGCCAAACATAATCAGCGTGTAAATAGTATATTGTCGTCAAGACGTACGATGGTGTACGAAAGCAAGAGCCTGCACGTGTTACAGAAGTTTTGCTTCTGAGTACACAACACAGCTCAATGCTATTGGTTAATCACACACAAATGACATAAACGCTCTTTATCATTTCCATATCTGGAAAACAGTAACAAATAATGCTCTTTGTGTTTACCATATCCGGATCTAAACAAAAGCCAGGTTCTGTAACGTTTGTTGCTTTTGTTTACATAACAAATGAAAAACATTTGACAATAAAATACTGTTTATGCCATATTTCTGATTGGTATAAGAACAAGGTATGTCTATATTTTTCTATTCTTTCTGTTTATGGCGTTTTTGACGGAGGTGAATATTTTCACAACACACCCACCGCCAACACCGCCCGTATCTTTAAACAACAAATGTTTTAAAACCAACCCACGTCTGCAACACAACTGAGTCCAGAAATAAACAATTGTGAGTGTGCAATGTCAGAGGCAACTATCTCAACTAAACAAAGAACGATGAAACCATTTATAATAGATATATAGGCACCACCCCTGGTTCTGTTGACATATATATTCGACCGCCTGGAGAATATGAAGTTTCTAACCCTCATTCGTCGCTGATGTAGAACTAAAACTGTGTAAAGGGAAAGCACTAGAGAAGAAGCGACACACCTACAGCAAGTCCTTTATTGACATTCTCCAAAGAGACAAGGGAACGCAACTGAAGATTGAATGCAGCTCTATTTCTTACGAACTACTGAAATAAGAATTCCTAGAAAATAACTTCGAACACGCCTTTCAAATATCAATTCATGGCACAGCCCATACAAACCATGGATAAGACGGGACATTCATTTTAAATCATCGCTAAAGGCTACACACGTGTCGTGAATGGTATTGCTGCTAAACACATACACAGTCTTCTGTACTTGTAAGTGGCAGAACTACATGTACACAAGTGTGAGCAGACTTTCTTGACAAAGTACTCCCAGAAATGGTCGACTTTATAATGAGGAAACGAGCCATGTCAACAATGGGTCGCCACTTCCCAGCTCTAATCGATCGCCGCTCAAAGAGGGTAGCATGGGATAGGCATAAACTGGTACCAGTATGCTGTGAATTGATGAAAAACACAATATCGTAGACACTAAGGAACTTACTACCACTGAAGTGTCAACATATCCTCGCGGAAATACTCACATAATCGGCCTATAATGTGAAATAGGTACATAATGTGATTACTTGATTTAAAAATAAGCAGATAATGGACTCTTGCCCATTAGTTCTTTTTATGGCGCGGGCCACAGTGAACAAACATGTTAAAGAGCGTACACATGAAAAGTCGTGAGTTGGCATATTTAGTCATTGTCGACACATAATCTGCTTAGAATAGCCTCATTATGCGTCGATAATGTGACTAAAATGTTCTCACTTTCAGCACATTATTGACTCAAAATGAGGCGATTCTAAGCAGATGATATACTGAAAATAAGTTCTATTATAAGCAGATAATGTGCTAGTTTTCTGGAAAACAGACTGGAAGGCCGGATTCGTCATCTGCGGTTTAAACCTCCGAGTTTAAACCTGGTTTAAACCTACATTGGCGGTCCAGCCAAACCGGCTCTAAGGGGGCGTTTTTGTCGTTCAGTTGCCAGCTAATTGACAACTCGATTCGGTGATATGATTATGCAGTCAAACTACCCTCTTGCAATTGGACCAAAAGATAGGCCAATGTAATGGTTATTGACAAGTCATAAGTTATCGTGACAGCGTGCACGCTCAATGGATTTATTCATTGAGCAACAAGTATCGCTCATTGACTATTAATCCGATCTCATTCTGTGTTTAAATCAATGTAACAAAGGACATGTCTCTCAACACGAGTTTCACGCTCTGTTCACGCTCTGTTTGTGATAGATTTCTGCAAGATGCTTCACCCACAAAGACAAAATTTGGTGTATTTACATGTATATCTGTATATACTAAAGGGTATATGGGCTGTCTATATGTATGTCCGTTTGTCTGTCGCAACGGTTCTCCAATACCCCTGAACCGATTTCAATTAAATTAGGTGAGGTGATTCGTGTGGTATAACGGCGTTAGGTTTAAAAAAATTTGATTTAAAAATAAGAAACATATAATTTAAAAAGCATGAACAAATTGTGTTAAATTTGAGTAAGGAGTTGAATCTAAAAAGAAACAAAATTTAATTGAGTCAATCCTGGACCAAGAGGCCAGTCAAGTAAAGGCAATTTGCTTATGAGTGCACACCATAAGCGGTATATGAACTGTTGGAAGTGGGCAACCATTCAGAGGAACAGCTTTTAATAAAGAAATACATTACATACGTTGATTTTTTTTCAATGTCATAAATTTCCCGTCATGCAGAAAATCAAAAAGATTCTCAGATTTTGAACGGGTAGAATATGATGGGAATTTATGGGCGTAGGCAGAGTACAGCTTTGTGGCATGATCTACATCAAAATAAGTTAATTTGACTCATATAACTATATAAGTTTAGGATTACAAACTATGTGTATAGCATATCAGTAGCATCGTTTTGGTGTTAAAATTAAAACGTTGACCCCTTCAAATTAATTCGTAGAAAACACCAGTATTTGTGATTGCCACAAGCCAAACAAAAAACAATAACAAGAGAGTTGTAAAAATCATACATTTAGGAACATGTCCATATCTGAGCAAAGCTCGCGTGCGAATGAATCAACTGTGACATGATAACACCAGGCGCGACAGTCGCCACTTAGACACGCCCTCACTCGAGATTATTTAGAGCTCCACCCTTTGACTGTTTTTTTGACAATTCTAAACCGCGATGAAGAAAAGACGGATTCGTCATCTCAAGTTAGCCTTGAAAAAGCTGGTTTAGCTGGACCACCGAAATAGATGGTTTAGTTGCCGGTTTAAGCTTATAAAACGCAAAAACAATATTGAAATTGACAAAAACTTATCCCCATACTTGTTATATGTGTGACTGCTTCTCGCTTATAAATTTCCATTCAAAATATGACCGCTACTGCTAAACCACTGGTCTGGCTGGACCAGGTTTAAACCAGAGAATGCGTCACTTAGACCTGCGATCTCTGGTTTAAACCACAGAATTTGCTGACTCACGGCGCAATAAATATATTTTTGAATGTTTGATACGCATAATGGCTTTTCCTGCATATATTCAGATTATCGGAACACCGCGAAAAAGACAGATTAAACAATTTAAAGGTACTTATTGTTAACAGCATCAGTTTTCCCTAACATCATCATAGCAATTCAGCAGCACCAAACCGCGACATAGCACATTAGCAGACCACTTGACCAGGGGTGATACAGGTATCTTTTTTGCGCAATTCTCACCAGTATTTGACTCCTTTTTCTGTTCAGTTTATGGCACTTTCAGCAGCAGTAAAACAACTTCATCGTTGATTTATGAAAGAGTCCTATTTATCCTATTACTATTTTGCATATTGGTGTACCATTAATGATAAATCTGTCGGCGCTACCTCAAAATATGAGCTGGTGATATATTTTGATTGACAACCTAATTTCAAGCACCCACGAAATTGAATAATGATTGCGGTTATGCCCACGGTACATGTATGTGAAAAATCATTCACGTGTGAGGTACTATATTCTAAATCCGAACAAAGTATCTTCATCATTCCATAGCGATTCCATTAGTCGTCTATGAGGTATATGAACTATACAGGGTTTACTATAGTCAGCAATTAACGAGATCACAACCCTTGTGTAAACAAATAACAATGAGCAATCGGTGTTAAGTAGCTATCAACAAACCAGTAGTAAAGGTAAATTACCACTGTACACCATCACCTGCCACACCGTGTGGACAAGTATATAGTCAGTTTGTGCTTGGAATCAGAAGTTGTTCAATCTAATCATGTCCAGTAACCACATCAAAATCCCTTTTAAACCCAATTACAGTGGAATTTCAAACAAAACGTGTTTTGTTCATGATACGACAGCTGTACAATGCGTCGGATGAAGGTCATTTCATCAAATTTCGAGCAGGGCGTCGATGAACATCGTGCGAAAATGTATTATTGTATTATCATGTTCAATACTATATTTAAACGCAATGGTCATGTGTGTCTTGCTTATTGTCACTATGTATCGTATTATTATGCCATTACCAGTGTTTTATCACTATTTATAGTTAAAATGTCATGCAGTTCTGCAATAATACATCATGCGGGGAAAAAAATCCACCATTATAGTCTGACTACACATACGAATTGTCAATATGCTATAGTCAGCTAATGTCCTTCCTGTTATCAATGACCAATTGCGGCGTGTATTTAATAAATTGCACCTATATTTTACTATCAGAACGTTAGCTTTTAGTTATCCTGTGCCTGGTCGAATACTATATTGTGTTCTTGGTCATATTTTGTATGTGTGAGTCCTTCCTGTTACTACCAGTCCCTCCTGTTACCAAATGATGGCCTAAAATGATTCAGACTCTCAGTTAATTCATTTTGTTTCCAGTTGTGGTACGCGTTTTGTCCAGTTGGATCTCGTTCACGTATATAAAGTGATATTTTGTTTTATTGTTAGAAATAATGTTTCCACAAGTTTGTGCATAATAAAACTGTCCCTTCTGTTACTTCAATTGTCTCTCCTGTTACTGGCTTGTCACACCTGTTACCGTTGACCTTTTCTGTCGTATCGAGATTAATTTGAATTAGATTCCCTCATCCCGATAGAATTGTTGAGTATTTACCTTTTATATGGCCATACTAAAATAGAAATGCACATCATTCCAGGTCGAGAACAATCGATCAGTGGATATCTGAAATTTATGCATATCACGTATACATTATCATAACTCGTTATGCGCATCATGTTTTTGGAGTTTATTTTTGCAAATTGTGATGACCACACAATGCACACGTTGCGCATTTATTATTTTCCACCTCCATATCACACAAAATAATATTTATATTTAAAAAATTAACAGTAACAGTAGGGACACTAGGTGTGGGTGCATCGTCATTGGACCTGATCCGGACAGGATATAGGGGTGATTAAGGTTGCACTTTACTTTCCTCAGTTCTACTGGATATCCATCAACCAGGAAAACAGGTAAGATACGTTCTTTCGTAGAAATAAATTTTTGATTCTTAAATACCCAAATCGGCAATTTTTTTTGAAAAAATCCTCATATATGCATGCACATATGAACGCAATGATCAAGACATTTTGTTTGTTTACTATATACTAACTGAAACAGGCTCCATTCGGGAGCCTTTATTTAGCGGGGCAGGGGCATGCGGCCCCGATTTGCGCGCTGCGAGCACATTTTTATCTTTTAAACATTCTTTTTTCAGATTTGCACCCAACTGAACGGTTATAAGAGCATAAATTAGCGTCGGCAGTATTGTTTAAATTGTATTATTAGTCCCGGCCCGGGAATGTGGTTTTTTCAACTGAGTTCCGGCGAATGTACTGATCGATACCAACTGGCGGGAGGTCAGACCGTGTCTATTCGCCATCTTCCGGGTATACCGGTACTCCTTCGATTCGACACTCAATGCACAACTGTCATATCAAAGACAGCATTCTTTACTTATGTTCAGATCGAACTGGCAAATTAAAATACCATATAAGGCTTATAAGCACCCATTCCCAACGGTGGTAGAACGTTCGAGTCTCGACTCTACACCCCACTATATACATGCACTTCCACGACAAAATCAACATTCGTTACTTATATTCACTGTCAACCTGAACTGACAAATTAATTTGGCGCCTATTTCCAACAACGCTTGGTAGAGCGCATGGAAGTGTGGGTTTGCGACATAATAAAGTCATTGGACATTTGCCACCATTTAGGCTGGTACCTCCCACTGATCGGTACCGCGAATCTACTTGTTTGAAAAAGATTAGATTCGATTTCGAATCATTATCATGATTCGATTCGAGATTCGATTCGATGTTGAAATTGCCAATTCGTCGGGCCCTAGTTTGCGAGCGACGTCAAATGAGATGGAAATTAAGATATGTCATTCCATGTGTAAAAATCCATTGGGATCATAGCCACATAGTTTGTATATCTAGTTCAAAATATATACTATGGCTACCGTTGCCAGAGTGGAGAACCATGGCATGATCTACATAGCTAGGTACATTCTCAATCTCAATACACTCAGTATATGATATTCCCCGAGCTGTCGGGCATTCGGAAAAATAATTCAAGTGCCCGACAGCGAGGGGAATATTTGTCTTAATCCACAGTTATACCAGTACATGAATCCACATGATTTCTGGAAAAATTATAAAGTGCAGAGAAGTAAAATATTGAGCCATACACCGGACATCTATAACGGAAATGTGTGGAAAATTTCATATTACAGATAGAGAACAAAGCTGTATGTGCATTGTGAGCAAAGTTATAATAAATGCAAAATCATTTTCAACTCACTAATTTTGTAAAAAAAATAAATTATTTATTTTTGGTGCATTATGGCATTCAAAATAGCACAAACAATACATGATTAACTAATACACGGATGTACCGTGTATATACCGTGAAACACAAAGTCATTCAGGCAATTTCAGGGACAATGTCATTGCGACACGGATTGATTGGCCTCATGCCCCCACCAACGATCGTCATATTTTTCAACAGTTGGAAGTCTCATGACTGAACAAACGTTAAGTTTAATTAGATACTTCATGCCCCACCAACGATCGTCATATTTTTCAACAGTTGGAAGTCTCATGACTGAACTAACATTAAGTTTAATTAGATACTTCAGGCAACAAACAGGTTAACGTTGTTTGAGAGTTTTGCCAACAAATATCTAGTGTGTGATTAGATGTTTTAGACACAAAGTCTATATTTCCCCAATATTTGACAAATTTATGTTCGGACTGAAATCGCCATCTGTTGGACAAGTTATGTGATCGAATATCCAACAGAGCAAAATCAGTCGATAACATAGTACAGAAGACGTGCATGTACATAACGACAAAAGCATGATAGCGACACCCAAGGGCACACCTTACAACAATTTAGAAATGTTCAAAGCTCTCAAATAATATAAAATGTTCTATCTTCGGCCTAAATTGCAGAAGCCTTAACGCAAATTATGGAGATCTAATAAACCTACTTTGTGATTTGAAAACAGAAGAAAATTTGTTAGATGTTATCGCCCTAACAGAAATATTCAAAGTGCTTAGTTCCTCAGATTTTCACGTCCTGGATATCACCCATTATAATTCAAATCTCGACCTGACGGCGACGATGCCAGAGGCGGTGTTGGTATCAATATAAAGGAGAATCTTCAATATAAACCCAGACCAGATTTGACAATATTTATACCACACGTTATAGAAACATTATTTATAGAAATACACCGAGGGGCGAACAATAATTATATAATATGTATTTATAGACCGAACACAACACCAAAGTCCGATTTGGACAAATTTATATTACAATTCGATAATATATTGGAACAATTGAACAATACTAAGTCTTACATAATAGGAGACCTCAACATCGACCTCTTAAATTTCGACACGCATAAAAAATTAACGATTTCATAAGCAATGTCTTCAGTAGAGGATTCGTGCCCATGATAACGAAACCTACAAGAAAGACTGAGCACTCTGCTACCCTAATTGATCACATTTATACCAACGAAGTACAAGATGGTCACCAAGCAGGGATAATTACCTGCGACATCTCCGATCATTTCAGCATATTCCTCTCCGAATCAAACAAACACAAACCATAAACCCCTCTCATAAAAGAAGTAACGTACAGGAACTACAGCCCAAATAATATCAATATTTCAAAAACTTGTTAAAGTCATGTAAATTCGACTCAGTTCTCAGTTGTAACTCCCCCGATAAGACATATGAATTGTTTTTAGACATATATACATGTATGAACGCGCATGATCTAGCTGCTCCACTAATAACACGAAATGTACCCAAAATAAATAAAGCGTGAACCATGGATGACACCTGGACTAATCAAATCCTCTATTACTAAGCAAGAATTATACTCCAATAAACTTCAGAAACAAACAAAAAAAGAAAAAGATAAGAATGATATAAAAACACATGGAAAATTCTTAAAAACGCCATCAGTAAAACTCAAAAATCATGTAACTACCCTCAGACATTTAAAGATAACGTTTCAGAGCTATCTGACCCGAACATAATAGCCGAATAATTCAATGACTACTTTTCGAAAATCGGTCGAAAAACCAGCGACTCTATGCACACTGAAAATTATGTAGAGATAATACATTTTCGATCTTATAACTCGTCTGGATTGGCTCACAACCACACCAAGACTTGTTTTCGATATGCCCTAAGTACTAGATTCTATAAAGTTTGATATATGATTATAGTCTGTACGTGTGCGTGGATATGAAATACAAGCATCTATTCTATTTACACTGATACGTGTTTTAGGGGGTAGTAGGAAGACAGCCCGATAGGGCTAGGCTACCCCCGACAATATGCTGATTTACCTTATTATGTATTACTGCCATTGTATAATTCACGTGTATCGTAAATAAGTTATCCTATCCTATATTTCGCATCGGAACCGATGTCATTGATGACCATTGATGTCTTACAGCGGTCTTACAGCGGTCATAAAGAAATTAACGCGGCGGTAATTTAATTGGTTACTGCGATTAAAAAAAATAATAACTCAGCAAGAGTACCGGCGGATACCTCATGTCAATTGTTGGCATTCACGGTACCACCAGTACCACTTGACCGCAACTGGCTAGAGGTATGTCCGCGGTCATTATTTGACCTACAACCTCGTTAAAATGGGTCAATTAATTATAGCATACATGTATCTGTACCCGGTTAAAGATTGCCTATTTGTTCCCCGAATTTTTTTTTTCGGGGGGACTATTAAAATAGCCGGTGTCCGTCCGTGCGTCCGTGCGTCCGTCCATGTGTCCGTGTGTCCGTGCGTCTGGAAATGGTTTCCGGATGATAACTTTAGTTTCGGTTATTATATCAAAAGCAAATTTCATAGGTGAGTTTATCAGACCAAAATAAAGGTCAAGTTGCGAGAGTTATGGCCCTTTTTTTACTTAGAAAACCTCTGAAAGTTGGTTTCCGGTTTGTATATTTCTTTCTCCCAACAAAACACAGGTCAAGTTCGAACTTGGGTTCTGCCCGACCATTTTTGGCAGAGTTATGCCCCTTTTTTTACTTAGAAACTTGTAATTTTCTGGTTTCCGGATGATGACTTCAGTTTGTGTGATCATATCTGAACCAAATTTGGTATGTGAGTTTATCAACCCTATGTTCAGGTTAAGTTCGAATATGGGTATGCTCCGCCCATTTTTGCGAGAGTTGTGGCCCTTTTTAGACTTGTTTTACTTAGAATATTTCTCACTTTTTCTGTTTCCGGATGATATCTCAAGTTTGGATCCTTTAATTGCAAATACCGTTTTTATATGAATCAGTCATATCAAGATACAGGTCAAGTTCGAATTTGAGTTTGATCCGATGATATTTTTCAGCGTTATGGGCTTTTCGACTTAGAAAATTAAATTTTTCTTGTAATTTTCTTCATTTTGTGCCAATTTGAGGTTATATTTTTACTTTAAGAGTTTTTTTTAAGATTTGTTTATTTGTATGCATGTCAGTAATGAGACAATGCACAAGTGTCTTATCCATATAGTATACTTCTACAAAGCCTCCGCTCCAAATGAAGCAACCAGTTCGGGGGACACTGTGGCCGAACGGCCTTTTTTCTTTGTAAACACGTTTTATATAAGGTAGTGTTATACAGTGACTTTGTCAGGATAAATTATATTTAAATATATAATAGAATTAGCATTATATATCTCAGTACGCAAGACATTTATCAAAATAACCGTCACGGCATGAGTTAATTCACTAATGTTTGTTGCACACGACCTTTTCTATTCTCTCATATCATGCGCCCTATACTTAGAGTGGTCAACAAATATGATTGCCCGGACCTCGTGATTGAACATTGAACACGCACACACAAACAACAGGTCACTTGTTAATACGTGTAGCTGGGGGCAACATCTCCTCACATGTTTGGATCAATATAAAAAATACACTTATGCTCTTTAACGCTCTTGACATTTGTCAATACGGACAAGGTAATTATTGTAACACAAATTTGGTCGTTTAAACACATGTCATTTCATCATTTTGTTGAAGTTGGTTTTTAGTTATTGGAGGATCTAGTGAATTTTGGACATTAAATTTAAGGTTATGTGCAGGTTTGTTTAAAGAAACGTAAAGCTATATATTTGGCTATATTTCCCACAACGTAGTTATAGTTTGATTTAGCATACATTTAGAAATAAGCAGTTGGGATTTTTATTGGGAAATTACGGGTTGGTAGTAAATAATTTAGTATTCTTAATGTTAACTAATTTTCAAGAGGGGGGAGTTTTTAAAAGGAAATAAGAAATATTTGTACATGGACAAAGATATAGTCCATATAAAGTAAAGTTTCGAGAATAATATAAAGGGTGAAGTCATTTACGCTAACTTTAAATGATATATCTCATTCCCACATTTTTGTATTATTATTAGGATGTTTTAATAATTTCAGAGTCTAATAGCTACGATGTGTGTATACGATGTGCTAGATATAAAGCCGACTTTCATGCTATACAGATTTTCATATATAAAAGTATAGAGACTCATTAAGGTGAGATCGTTCCTTTCTTAAATACCCTGTTCATCACACGTATCTATAACTCGTATAAGACGATGGCGGTTTATATACCACTCAAATATTCAGAGAGGTTAAAGTTTATAAGTCGTGCTCGCCAGAGTTAGCCAGGGACCCCTGAACCCACGGTGTGCGACAGTGGCGCCCAACGTGGACTTTCTGAAGCTTTTGGAGCAAGAATTTGAGTGACTTTCATATATTCTATTTTCGGCGTGTTCGTATCACGTGTTTGGAGTTCGTAATCACGTGTTCGGAATTCGTAACCAAGAAATTCTGATGCATACAGCGTTACCAAATCGTATAGAAAACGTGCACAAAATCGAAGATTTCTAATCG
Organism: Siphonodentalium dalli; assembly: GCA_032622095.1. Classification (NCBI taxonomy): domain Eukaryota; kingdom Metazoa; phylum Mollusca; class Scaphopoda; order Gadilida; family Siphonodentaliidae; genus Siphonodentalium; species Siphonodentalium dalli. The sequence continues at coordinate 47,623,781 of CP136069.1, read as the reverse complement.
CAAACGATTACATTTCTGAAAGGATTGGGAGATAACATGGTAATAGTAACAATTCGACATTGAATAACACTAAAGGAAGGACCCATGTCAACACAGAAAAGTTTGTAACATTTGAGAAAATTCGTTTCAAATCGAAATTTGTGTCGCCGAAGTTCGAGTTATCCGGAAGTGAACTATGGTGAAGTTTTGGGAAGATGTGTGACTGATATTTCAGGACAAATATTGATATTGTCGATATATGCATATGAATATTTTGGTTATAATTGTAGGTAACAGTCAGGTTTACACATACACACAGTCACACACAGCATATACAAAAACATGCAGTTTAAACTACCGTTAAAAACAGTTTCACACTCGGTTAATTGGAAAAATGGGTAATAATCATTGACAAAATTAATCGTAGCCAGTTTAGGGTCCCTTCATCACTCTCTAACCCTTTCTGACTATACAATTGCACTGTAACCATTGTTTATTTACTAATCATTTTGTTTGCAAGTTTGCATGCTAATCTTTTGAATAAGTTTATAGGTACACGTAGAACAAAATGAAATTGACCATTATTTTCAGGTTGGGGTTGAAGTAGTGAAATTAGTTTAGTAGCAAGGGAAATAGATAATGTTTGTATTTTCTATGTAATAAATTCCGAACTAGCTAATTTTCAGACTAATATTTTCATAACGTGAAAGGAAAGTACAACTTTTCGCTTCAGAGTTGCAAAATGGCGGAGATGTCAGAAGATGAATTTCGTACAATGATGGAGGGTTTTGAAAAAATGGGATGCAAACCAAAAGTTAATACACCTTTTGAACTTGCGGTGTGGCTTGCAGAAAAAAAGAGGGAGCCAGTAGATGTTTATAATGATCAAACTAATGAGAGAGTCATTGTACAACCAGCGAAAGCAAATGTTAAATTACCTGTATTTTCAGGCGAGGGTAAAAATGGTTGTACATTTAATACTTAGAAATATGAGTTAGAATGTATTAAGTTAGAAAATGTGGCAGAGCATGAAATATTACAGGCAATAAGGAGATCCCTAAGAGGGAGAGCAGCTCAATCTATCATTAGGTTAGGAAATAATGCTACTTCGGCTCAAATTGTTAACAAAATATCTAGTATATTTGGGGCGGTTGATCCAAAAGAAGCTATGCTTGCTAAATTTTATAGCGCTAAACAACTTGAAGGGGAAGATGTAGTTATATGGGCATGTAGATTAGAGGACCTATTAAATCAGACATTGCAGTTTCAAGAAGTAGATAGTGATTGCATGCTAAAACAAATGTGATGGACTGGACTAAGACAGGATCTGAAAGATATAAGTACGTATAAAGCAGAAACTTCTGAGACATTTACAGGTTTATTGGTGGAATTAAGGAAACTTGAAGCTGAACACCCAGTAAGTAAACAAGTTAAAGCACAGGTAAATGTTCAGCAGTCGAAAGAAAAACCTTCAGATTTTCAGATACTGCAGCAACAGGTGGCGAAGCTGACTGAGGAAATAAGAGAACTTAAAAGTTCAGGTAGAGAGATTAATAACAATTCAAATTTTCAGCAGGCACCCAATGGCAGAGGTAGATATAATCAGCAACAAGGTAATAGTGGATATAGAGGTCATTTCAGACATAGGTACCATACACCAAATAGAGGTAGATATATAGCAGGTCAAGGTAACTATACAAATAGAGGTTCAATTTCAGGTCAAGGCCAGGGGGAGATAACTTGCTGGTCTTATGGGAGTAAGAATCACAAATCAGTAAATTGTGTACACAGGCAAGAGAGGGAGCAAAATAATAGTCAGTCTTTAAACTACAAAGGGTTCATGTGGTAGTTGTGACCATGAACCAGAGTGACAGTTGAATAACGGTGAAAAAGCACCAAAGAGAACCCCATTTGTAAATGGCATTCCCACAGAGGCAACCATTATCTTAGAGGGAATTCAATTCCATCTCTTTTTGATTCAGGTAGTACTATTTCAGCAGTCAGCCAATCATTTTATGAGAAATATTTATCACAATTTAACCTCTTCGCTGCTAAATGACGTTATGACGTCGTGTGCTGGGCTGTTGACGTTATTGTCATTTTCCAATGGGAAAATATAGCGGGAATGTCACAAGAACCATACAACTGACTCAGCTGAAAGCTATTATCGTTCACAATGCTATAGGGTCTGAACTAGCTCGGTGATCAAACATTACTATATGCATGATTATTAACAACATATGCTATAGGGTCTGAACTAGCTCGGTGATCAAACATTACTATCTGCATGATTATTAACAACATATGCTATAGGGTCTGAACTAGCTCGGTGATCAAACATTACTATCTGCATGATTATTAACAACATATGCTATAGGGTCTGAACTAGCTCGGTGATCAAACATTACTATCTGCATGATTATTAACAACATATGCTATAGGGTCTGAACTAGCTCGGTGATCAAGGATTACTATCTGCATGATTATTAACAACATATGCTATGGGATCTGAACTAGCTCGGTGATCAAACATTACTATCTGCATGATTATTAACAACATATGCTATAGGGTCTGAACTAGCTCGGTGATAAAAAATTACTATCTGCATTATTATTAACAACATATGCTATAGGGTCTGAACTAGCTCAGTGATCAAACATTACTATCTCCATGATTATTAACAACATATGCTATAGGGTCTGAACTAGCTGAACAATCGTGGGACATCATACACTTTTCGAAACGTAGAGATACAGTTATTCCGATGCACTAATCTCTGAGTTCCAGTTATGTATAATGGCCTACTTCTAGTGTGCTCAAGTAGGTCCGTAGTACCTACGGACCATATAGCACACGGCGTGCACTTTTACGTCCGTAATAGTTACGGATGTCATAGCACCGAAGAGGTTAAAGTGGAACAATTGGACATATTATTGGATATAGAGTGTACAATGGATTTATAACTGCAAATATAAATATTCCAGGTATATCTGAAAATAACTTGCAATGTATTCTGTTGGTTGTGCCCAATAGTGTATATAATAGTAAGGTACCAGTATTATTAGGTACTTTTGTACTAAATGAGTTAATGAATATCTGTAAAATTAATAATGGAGTCAAATTTTTGCAAACTGCGAAAATGCCAATGCCATGGTATTTGACATTCAGATGTTTGTCTCTATGTGAGAGAAAGTTGCGTCAAAATAATTTTGTACTTTGCGTTTTTCGCTGTGCAGAAGTGGACAAAATAATTATAAAGCCAAACACGGAACGCACCATTGCTTGTAGTGTAGAAAAGAAGATACCATATTATGACACAGTTTGTTTATTGCAACCAGCATGCAGAGCTAAATTCTTGGAAATTCCACCATATCTCATGAATTTCAAGAAAACAGAAGATAGGGATATCTTCAATCTTTGTTTTTCAAATACAACAAATCAAACAGTAATTATTTAACCAAAAACTATTGTGGCTGAAGCACAAACAGTTACCATAGCCGAGAATGATTGATTGATTGGGGGTTATTGTCGCTATAGCCACTAAGCCAATATCACGACATTGCCAGTTTTAGTGGTGGAGGAAATCCGCACACTTGCGATTAATCTAACAGTGATTTCAATGGCTGATAAACTCGTCAACCATGTGCGGCAAACCACCGGCCATCGGCGAGTAACTGGCAACTCCACCAGATAGCCGAGAATGAAGACAAAGAAGTTACGGAAGCAAATAGAGAAGAAATAGTATTACAGAAGGTAAAAGCAAAGAACTCAAGTTGAAGAACTTATCCAAGAATATGCAGATATTTTTTCTATTGGGGATACAGATATTGGATTCACAGATAAAGTAAAACATAGAATTGAATTAACAAATGAAGTACCATTCAAACAGCGATATCGGAAGATCCCACCGGCAATGATTTATGATGTGCGGAGTCATTTGCGACAACTGGAGGCGACTCGGATTACAAAACCTTCTTACAGTCCATGGGGGTCAAATATGGTATTAGTTCGCAAGAAATCAGGAGAATTACGCATAGCAATAGACTTCCGACAATTGAACCAAGGGACAATCAAGGACGCGTACAGTTTACCAAGAATTGAAGATGTGATAGACTGTTTACGAGGATCGACCTACTTTAGTCTCTGTGATGCTCGTATGGGTTATTATCAGGTTTCTCTTCACGAAGACCACAAAGAAAGGACGGCATTCACGACAGGACCACTAGGACATTGGTCGTTCGAACGCCTTCCGTTTGGTTTGTCGAACAGTGGAGCTTGTTATCAGCGGTTAATGGAACATATCTTGGATGGCTTAAACCACAATATACTGTGTGTTTTTATTATGATATTATTTCATTTTCGCCAGGATTCTAAGAAAATTTAGTTAGACTCAGACTGTTATTTGAATGATTGAGAGAAAATGGATTAAAACTATCCCCAGGTAAGTGTGAATTCTTGAAACGTAAGACCCGGTATGTGGGTCATATGGTTTCAGGAGAAGGTATAGAACCAGATCCAGAAAAGATTGATAAAGTAAACAATTGGCCTGTTCCAGAAAATCCAGATGAGGTAAGTCGTTTCGTTGCTTTCGCATCATATTATAGAAAATTTGTTAAAGATTTTGCAAAAGTAGCTAGACCATTATAAGAACTTATTCCACCGTCAAATGTGAAGAAAAGAAAAGGGAAGTATAAGGCAATTTTCAGTGGAAAGTGGACATGGGAGAGTAAGCATCAAGATGTATTTGAAGAACTCAAGGACAGCTTGGTGACATATCCTATATTAGGCTATCCAGATTTTAAGGTAAGTTTCGAGTTGCACACCGATGCTAGCCTTGAAGGCCTCGGCGGGGTGTTATACCAGCAAGTAGATGGAGTTAAAAGAGTAATTGCTTACGCAAGCCGTGGAGTAACAAAAAGTGAAAGACACTACCCGGCACACATTCTGGAATTTGGGCAGTGGTGGATAAATTCCATGACTATCTATATGGTAGTAGATTCGATGTTTTGACTGACAACAACCCAATGACATGTATTATCAAGCGCAAAATTGGATGCGACAGGACATAGATGGTTAGCAGTATTAGCAGCCTCTGACGTTACGATAAAGTATCGCCCTGGAAAGAATAATGCTGAGCCATGCAATTTCAACAACCATACTGTAGAAGTGTAGGAGCATCAGACCAAGAATATCCGGAAGAGGAACTAACAGGGAGTACTACAGACATAATGACATTTTCAGACTGGAGAAGATTACAACGAAATGATAAGATTATTGGGAAGTGGCTACCATTTATAAAGAAAGGATAAATTCCAAACCGCAAAAGTATCCCACAAATTAAGGAACATACAGCATTTCAAAGCTTTCAAGATGAGAAGAGGCGTATTGTATAAAGAAACAACATTTAATGGAGTTCACAGAAACCAACTGGTTCTTCCAAAAGAGAAGGTAGACACAGTGTTACAAGCACACCATACAGATATCCAGGACAAGATAGAACCATTTCACTAATTAAAGAGCGGTTTTATTGGCCAGGAATTGATAGTAAGGTAGAAGATTTTATTAGAAATTGTCCCCGGTGTGTTAGAAGAAAATAGCAGAAAAATACTACAGCTCAGTTAGTTTCCATACAAACAACGCAGCCACTTGAAATGGTTTGCATGGACTTTCTAACACTGGAACCAACAAGAGGAGGGCTTAAGAATATTCTAGTAATCACTGACCATTTTACGAAATATGCGCAAGCATATGTTACCAAGGACCAGACAGCAGAAACAACGGCAAGTGTATTCTATAATAATTGCATTGTGCATTATGGATTACCACATAGAATACATTCGGATTACGGAAGAAATTTTGAATCCAAAATTATCAAGCAACTATGTGATACTTCAATTTATCATCCTCAAGGGAATGGAATTTGCGAGAGATATAATAAATCCTTAATTGGAATGCTGGGAACCTTGGAACCGGATAAAAATAAATATATTGGACCGGTTGTAGGTGCTTACAACAGTACAAGTCATGAAAGTACCGGTGTTTCACCTTATCTGCTGATGTTTTGTAGAAACCCAAGAATGGCGATTGATGTAGCATTTGGGATTAAAGACGATGGAGGAGCAGATTCAGTGGAAGAATATATTTCTAATCTGAGAAGGATTTCCGAAGCACATGAACGAGTCAGAGAGATGACTATGAAGAGTCGGATGAGAAGTGAACGAAATTACAACAAGAAAGCTAGAGCATCAAAGATTGAAATAGGAGACAGAGTTTTAGTAAGGATATCAGCCTTTGAAGGACCACATAAGTTAAGTGACAAATATAAAGATCCCATATATAAAGTTGTTAAACAACCAGTAGAAGATATTCCAGTATATATAGTAGAATCGGAACTGGGAATAAGAAAAACCATTCACAGGAATAATTTGCTTCCAGTAAATTGGCCCATGCCAACAACAAGTGTCATAGTAGAAGAACAATCAAGTGCCATACCGGCAGATGATGAAATGGAGAAGGGAAACAATGACACGGAAATGAGGGTGGAGGAAATGGTGGACAATCAGATGACGAATCAGACGACGAATTAGAGGAAATAGTGTTAGAGATAAAGAAGGGTGCACCCATAGAGTCCAGAGAAGAGGACAAAGTAGAGAAGACAACATATGTCTATTTGAGAACTGAAATTCTCGATGAGGTAGAGACAAATGTTACGAGTGACGACTATGCAGAGGATAATCAACAAGATGAAGTTGTAGATATCCAACATGTAGAGCAGCAAAAGGTAAGAAATAGTCAAACTCAAGAAGAGATTGATAATGTGGTAGAACCACAATCAGAAATTCCACCAAGTCAGGAAGACTTAAGTCAGGTAAGAAATATTCAAACTCAAGAAGGGGTTGAAAAGGAAGTTATCCACCCACCGACTCCAACCAGACGTTCAAACCGATCTACAAGGAAACCATATTGGGAGTCAGATTATGTATCACATAGAGCTATAGAGAGTTCAATGCCATTAGTTAATGTTTCAGATATAATCCGGCAAATAAAGCTAAATGTCTTGAAAACTCTCACTGATAAGCAGATATTTGTAGGTATGGAACCATATGTAGTTCAGAAAACCCTTGAAACAATGTTAGAGTGACAAACATTTTTGTATATTGAAAATTCAGGTATAAATATTTTCAATGTCCAGACAAATATCAAGTTCTGAGTTTGAGAAGGAAAATTATGCATGGTAAGGATTATGATTTTGTGTTATTGTTCGGACTATCAGGAATACAGTAGGATTACAGCTGACGATCCAGTGCAGCCAAAACTCATATGAGGTACCAGTTTTCAAGTAAATCTTTATTTCAGCGTATAACCCTGTGATTAACACAATTTGTTTTTCAGAATCATGCATAATTAAAATAGTATTAGTACAGTGATATTTTTAAATTATATTGTATTTACAACTGATACTCACAGAGACATTGTATTTGCAGCTTATAATCGCAGAGATTTGACCGTCAATATTTAGTCAAATAGAGTGACAAGATAAGCCAATTTAAGTTTGAAGTACATGTATTAAAGTTATATAGGCACATACTATATTGACAATTCCATTTAAAGGAATAATTGTATGGATAAATTTTATCCAGGTTTTGATTAATCATTAAGCGATTGGTCGTTGCAGCATTTTAATGTATATGGTATGAATTTAGAGCATAAACACTCTTTCAAGTCAGACAACATATCTGTTATTCCATATAAAATTTTCAGCCAATTCAGGCTATACCAGTAACTGATTTGCATTATTCATTGTTATCATTTTTGTTCAGTCATGTCATTTGGATGTGAAAACATTTTTTATATAATCATTTGAATTATTGGAAGCATTACAATTTAACTTTTGATATATCTGGCATTTCTTACAATGGATCACTAATTTAATTTGCGTTTATCTGTTGATTAATTAATTGATGAACCAGAACTTAGTTTTCTGATGTCCCAGTTCAATAAAATAAACATTTATAAATTTAATATATTAGTCTAGTGACCATATTGTAGGAGAGGCAAGATTAACAATTTTGTATGTTTTAGATTTAATGTTTTGCTGTCCATGAATTGAAGGTTTATCTTAGCATATATCATTCATGGTAAACGAATTGAAATAAGCTAGTGTATTTGATTTTGTTGAAACTTCATGATGAATAAATGCAAGTTTGTTTGTCATAAGAATTTGAGATGAGATGTTTACGATTGATCTGAGGTTGAAATTTCAGATATTTACTTTTGTGTGTCAGTAAATTGACATATTGAGTATGTGTGTATTTTGTGGACTTTTATAGTCAAGTAAGTTATATTACACCCATATGTAGTACATCATATGATTTGGCGTGTACATATTGACAATTTGGATAGTTGCTTTGATTAAAACAGCATTAGAAATGGGTATTATGAGAATGATTAGTTGTAAATGACAGGGATGTCATATATTTTTGGAGGGGGAGTATGTTATACAGTGACTTTGTCAGGATAAATTATATTTAAATACATCACAGAATTAGCATTAATAATATCAGTATATTTCTCGGTACGCAAGACATTTATCAAAATAACCGGCACGGCATGAGTTAATTTACTAATGTTTGTTGAACTCTTACCTTTGCACACGACCTTTTCTATTCACTCATCTCATGCGCCCTATATTTAGAGTGGTCAACAAATATGATTGCCCGGACCTCGTGATTGAACATTGAACACGCACACACAAACAACAGGTCACTTGTCAATACATGTAGCTGGGGGCAACATCTCCTCACATGTTTGGATCAATATAAAAAATACACTTATGCTCATTAACGCTCTTGACTTTTGTAAATACAGACAAGGTAATTATTGTAACACAAATTTGGTCGTTTAAACACATGTCATTTCATCATTTTGTTGAACTTGGTTTTTAGTTATTGGAGGATCTAGTGAATTTTGGACATTAAATTTAAGGTTATTTGCAGGTTTGTTTAAAGAAACGTAAAGCTATATATTTGGCTATATTTCCCACAAAGTAGTTATAGTTTGATTTAGCATACGTTTAGAAATAAGCAGTTGGGATTTTTATTGGGAAATTACGGGTTGGTAGTAAATAATTTAGTAGTCTTAATGTTAACTAATTTTCAAGAGCGGCGGGGGGGGGGGGGGTAAAAAGGAAATAAGAAATATTTGTACATGGACAAAGATATAGTTCATATAAAGTAAAGTTTCGAGAATAATATAAAGGGTGAAGTCATTTACGCTAACTTTAAATGATATATCTCATTCCCACATTTTTGTATTATTATTAGGATGTTTTAATAATTTCACAGTCTACTAACTACGATGTGTGTATACGATGTGCTTAATACTTGATGGGCTAGATATAAAGCCGACTTTCATGCTATACAGATTTTCATATATAGAAGTATAGAGACTCATAAGGTGAGATCGTTCCTTTCTTAAATACCCTGTTCACCACACGTGTGTATAACTCGTATAAGACGATGACGGTTTATATACCACTCAAATATTCAGAGAGGCTAAAGTTTATAAATGACTGTCGTGCTCGCCAGAGTTAGTCAGAGACCCCTGAACCCACGGTGTGCGACAGTAGTTTCCGGGGTATACAATTTTAGATATGAATCGAAGACCCCCCGATCTGGCAACGCTTCTATCGATTATATTTCTAATATTTTCTGTTATCATCATGTGTGATCGTTTATATAACGACCAATAGCGCTTACTTTTGACAGAGACAATACATTTTATTGTGTAATTTTATGTAAGAGCATCTCATTCGACCTATTGGCGGGACATTCAAAGTAGCACTCTGCAAAGTCTTGTTAAACTGTGTTTCTGCCATTTGTTACACTGAGTTTAGGGACAAGGTGAAGTGCGTAGGCCTCTCCATGCGTGACGCTTGATATATTTCGTCCAAAAATGGCTTCAGAGATATTATTGAATATATTGTTAATTTACCTCACAGTCTGTGGAATGGGAATATTCTGAATATGTTTGATTTGTATTGTTCAATTACCCTACAGTCTAAGGACTGGCATATTTTGGATGTAATCATAAATCAAACCGGGTTATTTTTGAGTTCGTACTGAGTCAGATGAATAACTATGTGCATGACATCACATAATGCATCTTGCAATTCCATGTAGTTAATTTTGATTCTATACAAGTGTAAATTAATGCCAGAAGACGGAGTTGGATCTCGCCTCGTCATTGATAGATATGTAACTGTATGGTCCGAATCGTCATCTCCAGTTTAGACCTGGGTTTTCGTGATAAAACCAAGGTTTACTCCACCAATTGGACGACATGGATTTGGTCGAATGCGTTGCCTGTCGGCCACAATTGTTCAATTGCAAGGATAGGAGGCGTGGTCTGTCTGTTTATTATGGCTACTTGTCAATGCATTGTCCGGTCACGCGACCGGCTGCCGTTATATAATCTCCTAATCAGGCGAATAACTCGTGCGCTTTGACAAATCACTATGGAGGGCCGAAAGGGTCATAATTCTAACTTACTATTTTAACTCTAACATAATATTTTAATTCTAATATTTTAATGCTAAGTTGATATTTTAACTCTAACTTAATATTTTAACTCTAACTTAATATTTCAATTCTAAGTTAATATTTTAATTCTAATATTTCAATGTTAACTCAGCATTTTAACTCTGACTTATTGATTCAATTCTAACTTATTATTTCAACCCCAACTTACTATTTTAATTCTAAAAAAAACATTATTTTTATTTCAATGATTTAATTGTAGCTTCAAAGGAAGAAGCTAAATACACATCCATTACTAAAAGTTTTAATTTTGTATTTAAAATATTAGAATTAAAAAAAAAGTTGAAATTGGAATGAACATAAAATGGATCTCAGAATTGAAATGTAAATATTAAAAGAAACATAAAACGTATATATTGAGTTGGAATTGTGACCCGAATGGCTCGCGTGCATTCTATAACAATTCTATCGAAGGACGTCGCTGCGATCGTACCGCGAAATTGCCGATCTCGCCAGCTTTCCCGGCGTCGCTATCTTTGTCAATGCGCGATGCAGCATATCTGTTGGATCTTATTTGTCCTGTGAGAACAATGATTACCGTTGTCAATAATTTGATTTGAAATTTAAAATTGCATATATAGATACAAGGGGCGTTTCAGACAGGAACATAATAATAATTATAATATAATAATAAATATTGAGATTTATTTCAAGCCATTGTTGGTAGTAAAATGTTGGATTCTATCTGTTTCCAAAGCATGTGCTGAATATATGTATTTTATATAATACAGGAATGGGTCGACAAGTATTATATCATGTTATGAATTTCTACTTGATGTTCTGACAGGAACTTTATAGCATTCAACACACAACACGGGGAATATATCAATTGTTAGTACTTCTTCCTTAACAATATATTTCACAGTGGGGGCTATGGTACCAACTAGCAGATTGCATGATTTTATGCCATGTTTGTGAGTCGATATCTCAATAAACATTGAATTGATTACCCGCAAGAAATTTCGCGATTGTAAGGGATGCCAATCAGACTTGGCACAACAAATTGACCTATTCTATTTCAAGCATGCAATCTCGAGCTGCATGGAACATATATTTACTGTGGAATGCCGATGCATAATTATGAACTAAGGAACAGGTATTATACCTACGAAATATATTATAAACTTCCCTGTCAGAACGTGAACAAGTTCCCATGTTTGATCTGGTGGATTATGAACTCTACAGACGTAGCCAGAGTAGAGATTCATGACATGCAATGATCTAGCCAAATATATAACCCCTCTGGTATCAAATATTGTTTTTCATAATTTATGCACATCTCGTCATTGCACGTTTAAATGTTGAAATCAATTAATATTGAATACAAGACATATAGATTGGGAGAGTGTGACAGCAATTGGTTAATTATCTATACTCCTATAATCTCCACGAATGCTATACATCCTAACTCTCATGTATACCCAGGTATACCGCACGCACTGAACATAAGTTAAAGGTACTCAATTCGATCAGAGGGTCCCCATAACATCAAGACACAACAACAACATTTCTTCAAAATACGCCTTACTTATCAGAATCGATTAATTGCAACAAAATCAATTTCCCAAAACGTGTTATTTATCAACATTTTCTTCAAAGAAATATATGGCCGTATTATCACGAAATTTGGCTGTATTACCACTTGATTTTAGAGTTATCCGTCTTCATCCGCAATTTTATCCGAGACCGTCTGTTTGGCAACGTTTTTCTGGGCCACAAATAATCTCGACAAATAAGAAACTGCAAAAAATCGATATCTGACCACTCTGAGCTTTGATGGATGGGTTCCTCGACTCGAATCAAATATTTGTATGCCCGAAGCCAAAGAAATGTTAATTTAGGAGCGTTAATTCGGATAATGCATCTTTAATCTGTGTCAGAAACTTTAATATCGGCATAATTATTAGACCCCATGCTATAAGTATATATATACTTGAAACAATCGGAGTCATCGATTATCTGAATGACCAGGGATGGAACAGTGGTGCATAGAATGGAAGCTCCCCGTTTCACTGCTAACCAGGGTTAACAGGGCTTGACATACATGTTATGATACTACCAATTTAGTTTATAAATGCATCAATGAAGCTCAATCCACCATGAGGCGATTGCTCTATATAAGCATATAATGCTTGTAGCCAAATCATATTCTTCTCGTCAGGTTCATACACATACTAGTGTCATGTTTCACAATTATATCAATTTTTGGGAAAAATAAATATTGTTTAAACCAATCCATCACTGTTTCAGTCTGACAATTTTGTATTTTCAGCATTTGCATCTGACTCAGATGTCCGTCACCAGGAACGTGGCCGTTGTCAATATATTCCCATATTATTACCCATGTTCCACCGGGTCATTCAGATACTCGATGAATCCGAGTGTTTCAATTGAAGATGCATACTCGGATTAAGCGCCCCTCAATTACAGTTATTTGGATTCGGGGGAGAATATTTCATTCGAAATATCAAAGCTCAGTTATTAGATATGGATTTTTGAAATCTATTATTTTTCACCATCGAGACTTATTAGTGGTCCAATATAAAGTCGACAAGTCGATGGTCTGGGACCAAATTGCGGATGAAGATAACTCTAAAATCAAGAGGCTCTGTGTTGATAATAAGGCCAAATTTCGTCGAACAACATGTTGATAAATAAGACGTTTTCGGGCAATTTTATACTATAGTTGACAGTGGTTAGCATTATTTTTGGACAATGAAGCGATTCTGATAACAGAAACGGCATTTCTAAAAATGTGGTTGTTGTTGGAATCTGATTATATGGGGACGATCGAATCATATTGAGTACGTTTGACCGGAGAGTTAGGATGTATATACTCCGTGGTGATTATAGGATTATATATAATTAACCAATTAATGTTACACTATCCTTGTCTGTATGTCTTGTTTCCAATTGATTTCAACATCTAAACGTGCAATGACGGGATGTGTATAAATTGTGAAAAACAATATTGGACACCAGGGAGGTTATATATTTGGCTAGATCATTGCATGTCATGAATCTACGCCCGTAGAGATCGTGGGAATTTGTTCATGTTCTGACAATGAAGATCATAACATTGACAAAACATTGCAGCTATAATATATTTCTTAGATATAATACCTGTTCCTTAGTTAATAATTATGTACCGGTATTCCACGGTAAGAGTATGTTTCAGTTCGAGATTGCATGCATGAAACTGAATAGGTGAATTTGTTGAGCCATTTTTAGTCTGATTTGCGTCCCTTTTAAAGGTGGAATTTCTTCCGCATAATCAATTCAATGTTTATTGCGATATCGACTCACAAGCGTGGCACACAATCGTGCAATCTGGAGTTGTTGCCATGGCCCCTACTGTTAAATAGATTATTAAGTAACAAGTACTAACAACGAAATATATTCACTGCGTTGTGTGTTGAATGCTATAACGTTCCCCGTCAGAACATCAAAACGTTCCCATATATTTTAAACTGGTGAAATATTATTTCAACGTGCATAGCCATAGTAGAAATTCATGACATGATCTAATACTTGTCGACCCATTTCTGTATTATATAACAGAAATATATTTAGCAATACAAATATTAAGTTAGAATTAAAATATTAAGTTGGAGTTGAAATAGGTTAGAATTGAAACATTAAGTCAGAGTTAAAATGTTTAGTTAAAATTAAAATATTGAGTTGGAATTGAAATATTAAGTTAGAGTTAAACTATTAAGTTAGAGTTAAAATACCAAGTTAGCATAAAACTATTATAATTAACATATCATGTTAGACTTAAAATATTAAGTTAGGCAAAAAAAAAGTGTTTTGGTTCTCGGGCAATTTTTTTTTCAAATCAATGAGGGAGGGAGGGTTTTATTTTTATTTTTTATTTTTTTTTGCGCATAGTAAACATGGACAAAGATACCTTCCTCTGTCTAGTAATAACCAGAAAGTTAGAGGGAACTGTTATGCATATAAACTCATTTAGTCTTATATAAAAATGACATTGTACTACCAGTGTATGACTGGGATTACCTAACAATATATAATGCCCCTGACATTAACTACTGTTATTGTTGTCTAAAAACTGATACCTCCCCATTCTAATATGTGATCCTGAATTTAGTCCTGTGCCTTTCAATTGTATAAAGTTACAATTATTGTAAGTTGTTGACAATGACTAATTGTAAGAAGAGCATGAGGATCAGCTAATCATTTTCTTAATTGTAGTCATCTACTTCATGTTGTAAGCCTGCACGTCACTTTTTAACACATTACATGTTAGAGCTCAATGCACACAAATATTCAACACATATCTGCTATGGACATGTTGATCAAATAAAATTCAAATTTATTTTTTCGTAAGTTTTTTTGTCATAACATCAGGCATTGCAATAAAAAGGCCTAATGCGGCCCTTTTTATTCAATGCGGCGGGGCCAGAGAACCAAAACCTTTTTTTTTTTTTGGCCTTAGAATTAAATATTAGAATTAAAATATTATGTTAGAGTTAAACTAGTAAGTTAGAATTATGACCCTTTCGGCCCTCCATAAATCACGACGAATGCACGGTCTGTTGTATGGCGGTTTGATATATCTAATATCACGGACGAACATGACTTTTGGGAAATAAAAATCATCTCTTGACGGCATGGGTGGGGGGGGGGGGGGGCGCCCAAATACCCCATATAAATATCACTACCCCTCGCCCGGGGGTATCACCCGCAGGGGTGAAAATGGGATATGGACCATTTTCTAGAACGGTAAGGATTTCGGCAAATTTGACGGCATGGATGGATTGCCCGCCCAAAATACCCAAATAAAAGCATCACCACCCCTCACCCCGGGGGTACAACCCTGAGGGGGATAACTGGGGTATGGACCATTTTCGAGAACGGTTAGGCCAATTAATTTGGCAGGAGTCGGTGGCCCGACCAAAATACACAATAGAACCCCCCACCCGCACCTCACCGAGGGGTGCCACCCTAGGAGGTGGAAATGGGGTACGCCCAAATACCCAATAGAAACACCCCCAGACTATTATGGACTATTTTCGAGAACGGTAAGTATTTCGGCCAATTTGATGGTATGTGTGGGTGTCCCGCCCCAAATAACCCCTAGAAACAACCCACCCTCACATCCATGGCTGGGGGGGGTTAGAACCAGAGGGTGAAGATGGGATATGGACCATGTTCGAGAACAGTAAGGATTTCGGCCAATTTTGACAATGGTCTGTGGCCCGCTCCAAATATCCCATAGAAACACCCCAGGGATGAGGTGGGGTGTTTCTTTGGGATAATTGGAGCGAGCTATCCACAAATGCCGTCAAATTTACCGAAATACTTAGTTCTCGAAAATGGTCCATACCCCATTTTCACCCCCTCGGTGGTACCCACACCCCAGATGTTAGGGGTGGGGGTGTTTCTATTGGATATTTGGGGCGTGCCACCCACCCATACCATAAAATTTGCTTCCCCTCGGGTGGTACCCTCCCCCGGGTAAGGGCTAGGGTGTTTCTAATGGGTATTTGAGCGGGCCACCAAACCGTGGCGTCAATTTGATAGAAAGAGACATTTTTGTGAATAAGGAATCAGTTCCAAAAGTGATGGTGTGTCTAACGTGTCAAACTGTTCAGTCCGATCACTCCACGACATGCGCTCAGTCGCCAAAGCGACATCCGAACGAGCGAATTGCAAAAAAACCTATATATCAAGAAATTATCCATCACACTGGCATACATTTTGTTAGAAGTTATCTCATGAGTACCGACATCGCCTCCCCGAATTCCACTGAGATTCTTCTGTATCTACATAAACTGCATTTGGATATTGAGTGACAAACATCCGAGCATAAACGCCTCCCCCAATTCAAAGGAAATACTCCCATATACGCGAAGAAACGACATCACTACTGGGCAAAAAATATCGACCGAATAATAAAACCCACCAAACTAGGTTTTAGTAAAACCTGGGGTAGGGTGGTTTTACCTTGAACTTTTTTCAAAGTATATTTTCGAGACGAGACGTATGGTGCGGATAAATCAGAGATAGATAATCGCCTCCTGATCGTTATATCGCCAATTCACCATAAACAATTAGCGATATTATCATAACTTAATCACGCCAATAAAACGAACAATGTATGTCACAGAAAGACTCATTGAAGTCATAACAAATACAACTTTGAACACAATGATTGGGTCCCAAACAAAAACGTCCATTTTCACGACATGGAACAGAAAAGAGCGTTCCGTGTTAGTCTACTGATAAAAGTGTTTGTTTCACATCATAACGAAAAATTGAAAACAGCTTGATTTTGGATGGGGCCATGGAAAGTATTTTTATCAGAGCATTTAAGCCATTATATCACTATTTCGTGTATTTCTCGACCTCTATTAAACCTTTCAAATTACGTAGGCATCATTTTGAAGCTCCAATAAGCTATGTTTGTTTAATTGCCTGGTTTATTCTATTAAAACGGACTGCGACTAAAGAGCGTTTTCCAACACAGTATGGTCGTGGTACGCTAAATGATGGGGGAATATGGGTGCAACAGAAAAAATAAGTTTTATCTGTATACTTTGTCTTGAATCATGTGATATATGTGTAATTAAATAGTTAAAATGGATTTAATGGGATGCATTGGTTTTGCGACCTTTTCTAGAAGCCGAAATCTACGATGTTGACTAATACTAATCTATTTGTATATCTACAATATCAAACCTGACATGAATTCCTGTTATAGAATAGTATGAGAGCTATTCGTAGAGTACTGGGTAAAATGGGTAGTTCCCATTGTCCATTTCTTAAAATAGTAGTCATAGTTGCCTCCGGTCAAGTGATGAAACACGAATATTTCGCTTTTACCACAATAATGCAGGGCGGTATACTATGCACGCAATTTATCAAAATACAAAGGAGAGCCATCTGTTATCTTCAAACAAAATTCGACTTATAATCAGTGGCAGAGACTGTGTTTAACGTGGTAATTATATTATGTTATATTCACAAAGGTCAAATATACGCGAAACGTATCGCTTCTTCCTATGTTTGTTTTTTAAATATCTGCTGCACACACAACCAAAATAGCAGCTTTGAGTGAATGGTCAACCCTGAAATAATAACGTTAAACGTTGATCATCTGGTACTTTTCACAAGTACGTGGGTGGCATTGGTAAGATATTTTCAAACAACAAAATACTGGCAACGAATATTGTGCATAGCGTTGTAGAATAAATCTGTTGTTAAATGCCGAATGAAGTAATTTGGACAAAACTGTCTACTAAGAGATCGATTTGGTAGCAGCATGACAACTAGTCTTACATAAAATGTACGATGTACTGTTCAGTGTTCGCGCTGTCGGTAGCCAAATTAGCCAATGGCTAATCTTTTTCGAATTTGGCTAATAAAAATTTCATTTGGCTAAACTTTTGGCTAAACTTTTTTTGAACCCAAATGGAGACTGAAAGCATGGAGCCAGAAAGCTAATAAATAAAAGCGCTCAATAGATCGACATTCAAGACGAAGTTAGGTGACGAAAGTATTTAATTATTTTCGTACTTATTAAATATCGTACAAAGGGAAACCCGATCGACAACTCTATCAACCAAGCGATCACAAAGTGATATGCAATCATCTTTAGTTTTCACAAGACGGACATTCAAAGACGCAGGACATTAAACCGTGGTTGAATTTTGACAATGTGAAGAAAGCAATGTTTTGTAAAGTGCATTGACGCCGGTATATAAGCAATTTGTTCGTAACATGTGCAGGCTGTTTTAATCTGGAGAAATATTACGTCACTCTGCACGAAGCAGCAAAAGGTCATTATTAATTTTTACATTTAATCCCCTAATCCCCATTCAGCCAATTGTTTGTCTGGTCACTCACGGCGCGCCTGCACAATGCACGTTTATGATGACATTGTATTTATGACGGTCGAGGTTTATGAGCTTAATCAGCCAAATGTGAATCAGGACAGATATTTTGTGGCTATTTGTCGTCAATACCGATACAGTCAAAATAATATGCATGCTTTTATGACAGATTGTAATTTGATAATGGCGTAACAATATTAAGTTATTAGTTTCCAGATGTCACTTAGATATTTTCGCAAGGATAATTATTTAATGATTTGAAAATAGATATTGATATAAAACCAAAAAATAATGACATTAAGAAGGACAATCCCGGGTTACCCCCCCCCCCTCCAAATCACTCTTTCACATAAAGATTAATAAATTTTTAATAAATGATATTTATAAAAATATCTAGTTCATCAAAATTATTTAAATTATTGTGTATTTTACCTTTGTCTGTTAGATTTTACGTTTTAGTCATTAATTGTGAACCGACCAGAAAACGATGATTTAATTTTGCCAAATTGTTTTTTAATTTGGCCAAAAAACATTTGGCTAGAGTTTTTTTCATTTGGCTAATAAAATTTTCATTTGGCTAAACTTTTGGCTTTTTTTCGGTCCAGCGCGAACACTGGTACTGTGTCATCATTCCGAATGCACACAACAACGTACTTTGTGGCGAAACATTACTCCGTGTGTTACATGCCAGAAATTATAATTATTGGCTCGACTGTTGAATGCATTATAAGCAGAAAACACGAACATTAAAGCCGTAAATCATTGGGTTTAACTTGCGTTGCAGTGACCGATGAGCTGGATCTATTTTAATGAATGTACCTTTAAAGATATTTAACAACATATTGGTAAATAACCAATACGTATTTTCACTTATATGTGGTTATCCAATATGTTGCTTTCGTCGTAGCATGGCTTGGATTTGCGGCCATTTTGACAGCCTTTTAATGGACGCTATTGCATTATTTTCGGTCCTTGTCAATCTGATCTTTCCCGTACTCGAATTTCTCACAAACTGGTATATATCAGACGGAAGAGTAAGGCGCTTTGGTGTCGCCGGTGAGGGATATTTTCGAAAATCTTACTTTCCTGCTTCGTAACACATTTATTCCGGATATATCCGTAGTTTCGGGTTAACGACCAGCGTAGTTTTTGTCAAGTATTGAATACATTGAAGATAGTCTCTATGTTACACTTTTGTGTTCTGATAAGTTCATAGTATACCACCAATCATTCTTGTGACAAAAGCGAAATATTCGTGTTTCGCCACTTGATCGGATGCAATGTACCACTCTCTCGGACTACTGGTCCCACAGGTTCTAAGTCGGAATTTTTTTGTGGGACGGATATATTTCTTAATGATAATGTTTTCAACATAGCTATAGTTCAAAATGTGTCTTTATTCAGTATAATTTTCATGAAAAATGGTGTCTTTGTTCAGTACAATTTTCATGGAATTAATAGAATTATTTTCGGATCCATTTAAATTCCATTAAAGGTAAGTTCTCTTTTTTCTTACTATTTTTGTTCCGAGAAATTGTGCCATCCCCAGACTTTACATACATGATGATGGAATCATGTATGGGTCCGTTATAACTCACAGACACTCTAATATCCCGGAACAGTGTTAATAATGGCACCATCAGTTTTATATGCATTCTTTCTTCTTCTTTTTTTATTTTTGCATATACCTTGATATATATATATATATATACATATATTCTTTTCCACATTTCAACCTAATCTGGACGTGTCGTAACACAAAATACCACTGACCATCCGTGTAGATGTTTTTGCAAAACATTGGAACCATTTGGAACATTCCTAAACCATACTTCAAACTTCAAGTGACTATAATGTCTTTAATTTTAAATTTTTCGAATTACTTCAACTAATTTCTTTTATTTAAAGATATATCTCGCTGGACGCAACCAGTTTCTTGACAAACTGTCATAAATAATTAATGTTTTCAAACGGATAATCTGAGCACAATAAAACTAATATTATACGCTCAATTGACCGACATAACAGCTTTTATCAAAAATTGAACCCAGAATTCGTTCAAAACCAGAACTCACTAAACTCATACTGATTATCTTGAGAACATCCTAAAATCATCAGTAAATTTAATACCTATCTAACATGCATTAGGTGTAATAATTTAGACCAGCGTACATGTAACTAATAATACCTCGAAAACAAACAATCTTTATTTCAATTCGACG
Organism: Siphonodentalium dalli; assembly: GCA_032622095.1. Classification (NCBI taxonomy): domain Eukaryota; kingdom Metazoa; phylum Mollusca; class Scaphopoda; order Gadilida; family Siphonodentaliidae; genus Siphonodentalium; species Siphonodentalium dalli. Next base: position 47,603,122 of record CP136069.1, on the reverse strand, counting down.
CAACGATTTTTGAAACAACAATTTGACATGGAAAACGCTGATACAACAGTAATTTCCAAGCATCCCTAATATAGAAAAATTGACGCAACAATTTAAACTATAACTGTGAATTCCCTGAACAACTTTTTCGCTTTACTCGCATATTATTCAATTAAAAACTAATATAATCGACAGATTACTAATTTGTCTTCTTCACCATATCTCTACCCTGCATAATTTAATAATTCACTGGGAGTCATTCTCGCGTTGATTGTCAGCCAATCTCATCCAATTCTTGGATACCATAGCTCTGGACACATAATTTTTATCCCAGTGATTATTTCTTCTAGCTGATAACATTTTTCAATTTTAATAATTACGGCCAATTTGCACAAAACTTTTGACCAGAGCTAATTTATTTCCAATCGACGCAACGATTAATGAAACAACAACAACTCAAAATAAACATACCGGCACAACAGTAGTTTCTAAGAATACCTTATATGGAAAAATTGATGGAACATTTTTAAACTATAGTTAAATCTACCTATAAAGAGTTGTGAATCAAGGCAAATAATTGCAAATTGTCTCATACCTTTTATTCCTTCCTTCCTTTATTTTTTTCTTCCGTGACCACCTGTCCAAGAATTCCAAGAAATGTCCTGCTACTCGGCACCACAATGACCTGTACCACTCTTTCGGACTACTGGTCCCACAGGTTCTAACCATTAAGATGGAATTCTTGGAAACACGTTGATGACATTTATTGTACAATTATATACAAGTGCACCCCATCAGGTGGCCACGGAGAATAATACAACATAACTACTACGACGAAGCGTTCGAATCAAGAGTCAGAGCGAAGTCTCTCAATCCCTGGCTGAACTAGTATATATGGAAATCTGAAAGCCACACTCAACCACGTGTACCAATCTTATCCGTACACATACTGGCCTGTCCAACAAGTTAAGATTTAATACAATCTTTATAGGAAATTACCGACTCTCAACGGAATAGTGTAGGCTATTCAATTTCGAGTCAGTTTCCCAAGCATAAATTATGGACCTAATGGCTAGATATTGACTTCCAAATTAACCTTATATACGCCGGGTAACATTGGAAGTATTACAGCGACTACTATATTAAAACACGGACAGTATGATCTAGACTGTATATTAACCAGCATCCTATGCATATGTCGCATACTATGGCAGTGTATTGTGAAAGGTTTGATGTTGGAAATATAAAAATAAACGATGGGTCACATTCGTGATAAATCTGAGTACATATATTTCGGCTTCTCGAAAAGGTCCGAGAACCAGTACATCCATTTAAAATCCAATTTAACTGTTCCAATTACACATATATCAGACGATTCAATTTACTCAGTAATGATCATGACTGCGTTATTTTTCCACTTCTGGTACCCGACATTCCAGATTTAACCGTTGTACGATACGCTGCTTTCCCTTGCTCTCTCGTGATACATATTAGAGACAAATTCGCAAATATCGTATCAAAGTTCCTCTTGTACTCTGCTGCCATTCGCCCGCGCATACTTGGAGCGTCTGTTTACTCTTATAGGACTAGCGATTCAATTTTGCAAAAAAAATTAAAATTTCATTTGATTTTATCAATTCTGGCGGCCATTATGTACAGACATTCTACATAAGTATATGGGTTAAAGCCGAGCATTGTCTGTGTATATTTAAATGTGTTACTAATTTGGCATTAGCTGGTAGACCTACCACATAAAATCAGCATACCAACTGTCATCATGGACGCCATCGGAATAGAACATTTTGTTCAAGGCGGATTTAAGCGGATTTTGGATAGTTGATTCAGAACACTTTTCCGCACAAAATAAGTTAAAAAAAAACCTTCATTACAAATTACTTCCTGGTCTAAACCTCTGACGACCAGCATATTTCCAAACATCTAATTACAACAACAACATTCGAAGCCCAATATAGCATAATTTAACAAAATCAGATTGTAAAACACTCGAGCACAATCTGCTCTTGTGTTTCTACACGTAACTGCAAAAATGATAGACGTTATATCACAAAAATATTCAACATGAATTTGACCAGATATCGATTGTTCGTGCACTCAGCTGCTTAGTGCATCCATACTAAAAGTTTGAATATTCAATAAGCTTGCAATGCAAATATTAGTGCACGTGTTATCGTCATTCAAGTGTATACACGGACTCGACATGATATTCCGGATCACATCCCTCAACCAGCTGCGACTTCATCTGTTAACTACATTTAGAAGATGAGTTATTTTGCCATCCTTCTAGTCGCAGTGCTGATAACAGGTAAAGTAAATTATCCGTATAGTATTGTGCTATTACTAGTTATGTAACTTCACAGGCTGTAACGAACCAGGTCAGACTTTTCACTAGAAAACCACACCCGATGTGTGTACGATATAGCTTCCAAAGAATGACAATGTTTATTTTGTTTTTATTTTGTTCACATATGGTGTATATTATCAGACAGCTGTATTCCAGACCGCCAATAAGCTTGGTTCGTATGATACATGCTCGGTGATTGGTTCGTATGATACATGCTCGGTGCACATGATTTCGTGAGGCGACCTGACGTGATGAATCACTGCTGGGTATTCCAGCGCTGGTCCGTCTGAATCCTGAAATTTTGCTCGATTTTGATGCATCCCGGTCCGGTATTTTATGCATACCGGTCAGGTATTTGATGCATACCATATACCATATATATACGCTGTCCCGGTCCCGGTAATAGGATGATACCGACTTTTTAAAGTGGAAGTTTTAACCCTTTGATGACGGGAGCTTCCAGATTTTTTGGGAATACCATATGCCAATACATTATCTTATATATGCGACTCGACCGTAGGTCGCCTTGCGTACGTAAGAAATTGTTTTAGAATATAAGACACACGATAAAAACTGTTATAAAATGTAAGAACAAATTGTAAAAAACGATAACAATTGTTAAAGAATGTAAGGAGAATTATAACAAAAGTTAAAAATTGTTAAAGAATGTAAGAAAAATTGATAAAAAAAATAATAAAAAATTGTTAGGCCAATGCATTCTCTTATATATGCGAGGCGACCTATGGTCGACTCGAATATACAATAGAGTGCATTGGCACAGGGTCGTTAATGTTGCGCCAGCGCAGCTCCCTTCATGAAAGAGTTAACATGTTGCGAATTTGTGTCAGCCTGATACACAACGTTCGTCTCTTACAAACGCAGACGAAAATACCGATCGTTGTCAATTAGCTCTTTCGCGACGGAAGCTGCGCTGGTGCAGCATTAAGAACCTGTGCATATACGAGTCGCTCATATAGCGCCTCGCATATATAAGAGCATGCACTAGTTTACAATATCAGGGTAAATATTGTTAGGCCAATGCATTTTCGTATATATGTGAGGCATAGATTAAAGGCGCCATATGACGATCTTTAAATTTGACATCAAAGATATATAAGCTCTGCATGCGAATATTTTGAAACCTGGAATCAGATACTTTGAAATATACTTTGAAAAAACATCAAGGTAAAACCACCCTACCCCAGGTTTTATTATTCGGTCGATTTGTTTTGCCCAGTAGTGATGTCGTTTCTTCGCGTATATGGGAGTGTTTCCTTTGAATTGGGGGAGGCGTTTATGCTCGGGTGTTTGTCACTCAATATCCAAGTGCAGTTTATGTACATACAGAAGAGTCTCAGTGGAATTCGGGGAGGCGATGTCGGTACTTATGAGATAACTTCTAACAAAATGTATGCCAGTGTGATGGATACTTTCTTGATATATAGGTTTGTTTTGCAATTCGCTCGTTCGGATGTCGCTTTGGCGACTGAGCGCATGTCGTGGAGTGATCGGACTGATCAGTTTGACACGTTAGACACAACATGACTTTTGGAACTGATTACTTATTCACAAAAATGTCTCTTTCTATCAAATTGACGCCACGGTTTGGTGGCCCGCTCAAATACCCACTAGAAACACCATAGCCCTTACCCGGGGGAGGGTACCACCCGAGGGAGAGTAAATTTGATGGTATGGTGGGTGACACGCCCCAAATATCCCATAGGAACACCACCACCCCTCACATCCGGGGCGTGGGTACCACCGAGGGGGTGATAATGGGGTATGGACCATTTTCGAGAACTAAGTATTTCGGTAAATTTGACGGCTGGAGTGGATAGCTCGCTCCAATTGTCCCATAGAAATACCCCACCTCATCACTCGAGATCTCGAGATAATTAAGTCGAGATCTCGAGATAATATATATTGTGTGCATGTCGCAAATCAGCCACCGTAGTATAGCATATCTGGTCATGCAGTAGCATCGTTTTGGTGTCAAAATTAAAACGTTGAACCCTTCAAATGAATTCGTAGAAAACACCAGTATTTTTAGGAACATGTCCATATCTGAGCAAAGCTCGCGTACGAATGAATCAACTGTGACATGATAACACGAGTCGGCAGTCGCCACTTTGACACGCCCTCACTCGGGATTATTTACAGCTCCACCATTTGACCGAGTGATTGACAATTCTAAACCGCGATGAAGAAAAGACGGATTCGTCATCTCAAGTCTAGCCTCGATAAAGCTGGTTTAGCTGGACCGCCGAATTAGATGGTTTAGTTGCCGGTTTAAGCTCATAAAACGCAAACACAATATTGAACTTGACAAAAAATTATCCCCATACGCTTTATATGTGTGACTGCTTCTCACTTATAAATTCCAATCAAAATATGACCGCTGTCGTAATTATTGATTTTCGCAATCAATAAAACGGGGCGGTTCGCATTAGGAAAGTACTTTTAACTATCTCGACGATACAGAGACACTACTGTTAAACCTCTGGTCTGGCTGGACCAGGTTTAAACCAGAGATGACGAATGCGTCACTTAGACCTGCGGTCTCAGGTTTAAACCACGGATTTTGCTGACTCACGGCGGTTTAAACCTAGAGGTTTACGTAGACCAGTTTTAAACCTGAGATGACGAATCCGGCCACAATGTCCCACTCTCAAATACATCTTATATCTATATTTGCGAATTTCTGTCTCTCTGTCTGTTTGTGTTCTATAGAAATTTACAGGGGCACATCTAGATGATACCAAAGGGATCTACTATGGGTAACTTTTTACGAGAAAGATATTGGTGCGGGTTAGAATTTTCGCCAATTGCCACGAAACTTACATATAATCATCAGCATGATATGAATAATCTAATTGTGTGGTTTAAATATGTCAATAGTGGCGTCGTCGTTCGAGTCAGGGATACACGGAAGGGGAGATGGGCACAGAAATTGATAAAAACTAATTTTAGCGCCGATTTCCACCAAATTGATATATATCATTCTTCATGATACAAGGAATCCAATTGTGCGATTTAAAGACGCCAAATTGGTGTCGTTTGGGTGAGATATTGGGGGTGGGCACTAAATTTGATAAGAATGGGTTTAGTCGCCGATTGCCACCACACTTATACAAAATCATCCCCATGGTACGGGGAGTCTAATGGTGTGGCTTAAATCTGACAAAGTGGCCTCATTCGAGTCAGGGGTGCAATGAAAGGGAGATCGAGGGGCACCAAAATTTATACAAAATATTTTTAGCGCCAATTTCCACCAAATTGATACACGTTCTTTCTCCATGATACGAGGAATCTAATCATGTGATTTAAAGACGCCATATTGGTGCTGTTTTGGTGAGAGATGGGAGGGGAGTGGTTTTTCACCAAATTTGATAACAATTTGTTTCGTCGCCGATTAGCACTAAACTTAATCATCTCCATGATATCAGACCAGGAGTGTAATTTTGTGGTCTAAGTATGTCACAAGTGGGGCCATTCGAGTCAGTGGTGCATAGAGGTGAGAGGGACACAAAATAGTATAACAATATGTTTACCGCCGATGTCCACCAGATTGATACATATTCTTCTCCGTTATACGAGGAATCTAATCGCGTGGTGCCGTTTGGGTGAGAGATATGGGGATCTTAAATTTGATACGAATTTGTATACTCGCCAATTTTCACCAATTCTATATATATGCATCTCCATAATAAGTCTAAGCGTGTGGTTGAATGGTGACAAAAGTGGCGCGTCTTGAGTCCGAAATAGGGACGGGAGGGTCACCAAAAACTGATAACAAATATTGTTAGTACCAATTACCATTAAATTCATACACAAGGAATCAAATCGTGCCGTCTGTCTTTCTGTCTGTCTGTGTGTGTTCTATTACATTTGTCATAACATCAGGCATTGCAATAAAAAGGCCTAATGCGGCCCTTTTTATTCAATGCGGCGGGCCGGAGAACCAAAACTCTTTATTGTTTGGCCTTAGAATTAAATATTAGAATTTAAATATTATGTTAGAGTTAAAATAGTAAGTTAGAATTATGACCCTTTCGGCCCTCCATAAATCACGACGAATGCACGGTCTGTTGTATGGCGGTTTGATATATCTAATATCATGGACGAACATGACTTTTGGGAACTAAAAATCATCTCTTGACGGCATGGGTGGGGGGGGGGGGCAAATACCCTATAGAAATACCACTACCCCTCGACCGGGGATATCACCCGGAGGGGTGAAAATGGGATATGGAACATTTTCTAGAACGGTAAGGATTTCGGCAAATTTGACGGCATGGATGGGTTGCCCGCCCAAAATACCCAAATAAAGCATCACCACCCCTCACCCCGGGGGTACAACCCTGAGGGGGAGAACTGGGGTATGGACCATTTTCGAGAACGGTAAGGCCAATTAATTTGGCAGGAGTCGGTGGCCCGACCAAAATACACAATAGAACCCCCCACCCGCACCTCACCGAGGGGTGCCACCCTAGGAGGTGGAAATGGGGTACGCCCAAATACCCAATAGAAACACCCCCAGACTATTATGGACTATTTTCGAGAACGGTAAGTATTTCGGCCAATTTGATGGTATGTGTGGGTGTCCCGCCTCAAATAACCCCTAGAAGCAACCCACCCCTCACATCCGGGGCTGGGGGGGGGGTTACAACCAGAGGGTGAAGATGGGATATGGACCATGTTCGAGAACAGTAAGGATTTCGGCCAATTTTGATGACAATGGTCTGTGGCCCGCTCCAAATATCACATAGAAACACCCCAGGGATGAGGTGGGGTATTTCTATGGGACAATTGGAGCGAGCTATCCACTCCTGCCGTCAAATTTACCGAAATACTTAGTTCTCGAAAATGGTCCATACCCCATTTTCACCCCCTCGGTGGTACCCACACCCCGGATGTGAGGGGTGGGGGTGTTCCTATGGGATATTTGGAGCGTGTCACCCACCATACCATCAAATTTACTCTCCCTCGGGTGGTACCCTCCCCCGGGTAAGGGCTAGGGTGTTTCTAGTGGGTATTTGAGCGGGCCACCAAACCGTGGCGTCAATTTGATAGAAAGAGACATTTTTGTGAATAAGTAATCAGTTCCAAAAGTCATGTTGTGTCTAACGTGTCAAACTGATCAGTCCGATCACTCCACGACATGCGCTCAGTCGCCAAAGCGACATCCGAACGAGCGAATTGCAAAAAAAACCTATATATCAAGAAAGTATCCATCACACTGGCATACATTTTGTTAGAAGTTATCTCATAAGTACCGACATCGCCTCCCCGAATTCCACTGAGACTCTTCTGTATGTACATAAACTGCACTTGGATATTGAGTGACAAACACCCGAGCATAAACGCCTCCCCCAATTCAAAGGAAACACTCCCATATACGCGAAGAAACGACATCACTACTGGGCAAAACAAACCGACCGAATAATAAAACCTGGGGTAGGGTGGTTTTACCTTGATGTTTTTTCAAAGTATATTTCAAAGTATATTTTCGAGACGAGACGTATGGTGCGGATAAATCAGAGATAGATAATCGCCTCCTGATCGTTATATCGCCAATTCACCACAAACAATTAGCGATATTATCATAACTTTATCACGCCAATAAAACGAACAATGTATGTCACAGAAAGACTCATTGAAGTCATAACAAATACAACTTTGAACACAATGATTGGGTCCCAAACAAAAACGTCCATTTTCACGACATGGAACAGAAAAGAGCGTTCCGTGTTAGTCTACTGATAAAAGTGTTTGTTTCACCTCATGACGAAAAATTGAAAACAGCTTGATTTTGGATGGGGCCATGGAAAGTATTTTTATCAGAGCATTTAAGCCGTTATATCACTATTTCGTGTATTTCTCGACCTCTATTAAACCTGTCAAATTACGTAGACATAATTATGAAGCTCCAATAAGCTATGTTTGTTTAATTGCCTGGTTTATTCTATTGAAAAGGACTGCGACTAACGAGCGTTTTCCAACACAGTATGGTCGTGGTACGCTAAATGATGGGGGAATATGGGTGCAACAGAAAAAATAAGTTTTATCTGTATACTTTGTCTTGAATCATGTGATATATGTGTAATTAAATAGTTAAAATGGATTTAATGGGATGCATTGGTTTTGCGACCTTTTCTAGAAGCCGAAATCTACGATGTTGACTAATACTAATCTATTTGTATATCTACAATATCAAACCTGACATGAATTCCTGTTATAGAATAGTATGAGAGCTATTCGTAGAGTACTGGGTAAAATGGGTAGTTCCCATTGTCCATTTCTTAAAATAGTAGTCATAGTTGCCTCCGGTCAAGTGATGAAACACGAATATTTCGCTTTTACCACAATACTGAAGGGCGGTATACTATGCACGCAATTTATCAAAATACAAAGGAGAGCCATCTGTTATCTTCAAACAAAATTCGACTTATAATTAGTGGCAGAGACTGTGTTTAACGTGGTAATTATATTATGTTATATTCACAAAGGCCAAATATACGCGAAACGTATCGCTTCTCCCTATGTTTGTTTCTTAAATATCTGCTGCACACAAAACCAAAATAGCAGCTTTGAGTGAATGGTCAACCCTGAAATAATAACGTTAAACGTTGATCATCTGGTACTTTTCACAAGTACGTGGGTGGCATTGGTAAGATATTTTCAAACAACAAAATACTGGCAACGAATATTGTGCATAGCGTTGTAGAATATTTCTGTTGTTAAATGCCGACTGAAGTAATTTGGACAAAACTGTTCTACTAAGAGATCGATTTGGTAGCATCATGACAACTAGTCTTACATAAATTGTACGATGTGATCATTCCGAATGCACACAACCACGTACTTTGTGGCGAAACATTACTCCGTGTGTTACATGCCAGAAATGATAATTATTGGCTCGACTGTTGAATGCATTATAAGCAGAAAACCCGAACATTAAAGCCGTAAATCATTGGGTTTAACTTGCGTTGCAGTGACCGATGAGCTGGATCTATTTTAATGAATGTACCTTTAAAGATATTTAACAACATATTGGTAAATAACCAATACGTATTTTCACTTATATGTGGTTATCCAATATGTTGCTTTCGTCGTAGCATGGCTTGGATTTGCGGCCATTTTGACAGCCTTTTAATGGACGCTATTGCATTATTTTCGGTCCTTGTCAATCTGATCTTTCCCGTACTCGAATTTCTCACAAACTGGTACATATCGGACGGAAGAGTAATGCGCTTTGGTGTCGCCGGTGAGGGATATTTTCGAAAATCTTACTTTCCTGCTTCGTAACACATTTATTCCGGATATATCCGTAGTTTCGGGTTAACGACCAGCCTAGTTTTTGTCAAGTTTTGAATACATTGAAGATAGTGTCTATGTTACACTTTTGTGTTCTGATAAGTTCATAGTATACCATCAATCATTATTGTGACAAAAGCGAAATATTCGTGTTTCGCCACTTGATCGGTGGCAACTATGACTACTATTTTAAAACCCGGACAGTATGATCTACACTGTATATTAATCAGCATCCTATGCATATGTCGCATACTATGGCAGTGTATTGTGAAAGGTTTGATGTTGGAAATATAAAAATAAACGATCGGTCACATTCGTGATAAATCTGAGTACATATATTTCGGCTTCTCGAAAAGGTCCGAGAACCAGTACATCCATTTAAAATCCAATTTAACTGTTCCAATTACACATATATCACACGATTCAATTTACTCAGTAATGATCATGACTGCGTTATTTCTCCACTTCTGGTACCCGAAATTCCAGATTTAACCGTTGTACGATACGCTGCTTTCCCTTGCTCTCTCGTGATACATATTAGAGACAAATTCGCAAATCTCGTATCAAAGTTCATTCGCCCGCGCATACTTGGAGCGTCTGTTTACGCTTATAGGACCAGCGATTCAATTTTGCAAAAATAAATTAAATTTCATTTGATTTTATCAATTCTGGCGGCCATTTTGGACAGACATTCTACATACGTATATGGTTTAAAGCCGAGCATTGTCTGTATATATTTAAATGTGTTACTAATTGGGCATTAGCTGGTAGACCTACCACATAAAATCAGCATACCAACTGTCATCATGGACGCCATCGGAATAGAACATTTTGTTCAAGGCGGATTTTAGCGGATTTTGGATATTTGATTCAGAACACTTTTCCGCACAAAATAAGTTTTAAAAAAACCTTCATTACAAATTACTTCCTGGTCTAAACCTCTGACGACCAGCATATTTCCAAACATCTAATTACAACAACAACCTTCGAAATCCAATATAGCATAATTTAAAAAAATCAGATTGTAAAACACTCGAGCACAATCTGCTCTTGTGTTTTAATACGTAACTGCAAAAGTGATAGACGTTATATCACAAAAATATTCAACATGAATTTGACCAGATATCGATTGTTCGTGCACTCAGCTGCTTAGTTCGTCCGTACGAAAAGTTTAAATATTCAATAAGCTTGCAATGCAAATATTGATGCACGTGTTCTCGTCATTCTAGTGTATAAAATGACTGGACATGATATTCCGGATCACATCCCTCAACCAGCAGCGCCTTCATCTGTTAACTACATTTAGAAGATGAGTTATTTTGCCATCCTTCTGGTCTCAGTGCTGATAACAGGTAAAGTCAATTATCCGTATAGTATTGTGCTAGTTATGTAATTTCACAGGCTGTAACGAACCCGGTCAGACTTTTCACTAGAAAACCACACCCGGAGTGTGTACGGTATAGCTTCCAAAGAATGACAATGTTTATTTTGTTTTTATTTTGTTCACATATGGTGTATATTATCAGACAGCTGTATTCCAGACAGTCAATAAGCTGGGTTCGTACGATACATGCTCGGTGATTGGTTAGTATGATACATGCTCGGTGATTGGTTAGTATGATACATGCTCGGTGCACATGATTTGGTGAGGCGACCCGACGTGATGAATCACTGCTGGGTATTTGGTGCATACCGGTCAGGTATTTGATGCATACCATATACCATATACCATATATATACGTTGTCCCGGTCCCGGTAATAGGAAGATACAGACTTTTTAAAGTGGAAGTTTTAACCCTTTGATAACGGGAGCTTCCAGATTTTTTGGGAATACCATGTGCCAATACATTATCTTATATATGCGACTCGACCGTAGGTCGCCTTGCGTACGTAAGAAATTGTTTTAGAATAAAAGACACACGATAAAAACTGTTATAAAATGTAAGAACAAATTGTAAAAAACGATAACAATTGCTAAAGAATGTAAGGAGAATTATAACAAAAGTTAAAAATTGTTAAAGAATGTAAGAAAAATTGATAAAAAATAAAATAAAAAATTCATTCTCTTATATATGCGAGGCGACCTATGGTCGACTCGAATATACAATAGAGTGCATTGGCACAGGGTCGTTAATGTTGCGCCAGCGCAGCTCCCTTCATGAAAGGGTTAACATGTTCCGAATTTGTGTCAGCCTGATACACAACGTTCATCTCTTACAAAGAGCGCCTATGCTTCTATCGTCCAAACGCAGACGATAATACCGATCGTTGTCAATTAGCTCTTTCGCGACGGAAGCTGCGCTGGTGCAGCATTAAGAACCTGTGCCAGTGCATTCTCGTATATATACGAGTCGCTCATATAGCGCCTCGCATATATAAGAGCATGCACTAGTTTACAATATCAGGGTAAATATTGTTAGGCCAATGCATTTTCGTATATATGTGAGGCAGAGATTAAAGGCGCCATATGACGATCTTTAAATTTGACATCAAAGATATATAAGCTCTGCATGCGAATATTTTGAAACCTGGAATCAGATAATTTGAAATATACTTTGAAAAAACATCAAGGTAAAACCACCCTACCCCAGGTTTTATTATTCGGTCGATTTGTTTTGCCCAGTAGTGATGTCGTTTCTTCGCGTATATGGGAGTGTTTCCTTTGAATTGGGGGAGGCGTTTATGCTCGGGTGTTTGTCACTCAATATCCAAGTGCAGTTTATGTACATACAGAAGAGTCTCAGTGGAATTCGGGGAGGCGATGTCGGTACTTATGAGATAACTTCTAACAAAATGTATGCCAGTGTGATGGATACTTTCTTGATATATAGGTTTTTTTTGCAATTCGCTCGTTCGGATGTCGCTTTGGCGACTGAGCGCATGTCGTCGAGTGATCGGACTGATCAGTTTGACACGTTAGACACAACATGACTTTTGGAACTGATTACTTATTCACAAAAATGTCTCTTTCTATCAAATTGACGCCACGGTTTGGTGGCCCGCTCAAATACCCACTAGAAACACCCTAGCCCTTACCCGGGGGAGGGTACCACCCGAGGGAGAGTAAATTTGATGGTATGGTGGGTGACACGCCCCAAATATCCCATAAGAACACCCCCACCCCTCACATCCGGGTGTGGGTACCACCGAGGGGGTGAAAATGGGGTATGGACCATTTTCGAGAACTAAGTATTTCGGTAAATTTTACGGCAGGAGTGGATAGCTCGCTCCAATTGTCCCATAGAAATACCCCACCTCATCCCTGGGGTGTTTCTATGTGATATTTGGAGCGGGCCACAGACCATTGTCATCAAAATTGGCCGAAATCCTTACTGTTCTCGAACATGGTCCATATCCCATCTTCACCCTCTGGTTGTAACCCCCCCCCCAGCCCCGGATGTGAGGGGTGGGTTGTTTCTAGGGGTTATTTGGGGCGGGACACCCACACATACCATCAAATTGGCCGAAATACTTACCGTTCTCGAAAATAGTCCATAATAGTCTGGGGGTGTTTCTATTGGGTATTTGGGCGTACCCCATTTCAACATCCTAGGGTGACCCCCCTCGGGTGAGGTGGTGGTGGGGGGTTCTATTGTGTATTTTGGTCGGGCCACCGACTCCTGCCAAATTAATTGGCCTTACCGTTCTCGAAAATGGTCCATACCCCAGTTCTCCCCCTCAGGGTTGTACCCCCGGGGTGAGGGGTGGTGATGCTTTTATTTGGGTATTTTGGGGGGGCAACCCATCCATGCCGTCAAATTTGCCGAAATCCTTACCGTTCTAGAAAATGGTCCATATCCCATTTTCACCCCTCCGGGTGATACCCCCGGTCGAGGGGTAGTGGTATTTCTATGGGGTATTTGGGCCCCCCCACCCATGCCGTCAAGAGATGATTTTTAGTTCCCAAAAGTCATGTTCGTCCATGATATTAGATATATCAAACCGCCATACAACAGACCGTGCATTCGTCGTGATTTATGGAGGGCCGAAAGGGTCATAATTCTAACTTACTATTTTAACTCTAACATAATATTTTAATTCTAATATTTAATTCTAAGGCCAAAACAAAAAGTTTTGGTTCTCTGGCCCGCCGCATTGAATAAAAAGGGCCGCATTAGGCCTTTTTATTGCAATGCCTGATGTTATGACAAAAAAACTTACGAAAAAATAAATTTGAATTTTATTTTATCAACATGTCCAAAGCAGATATGTGTTGAATATTAGTACGGGAACGATTGACAATGACCGAAATAATGCAATAGAACACACACAGACAGACATAAAGACAGACGGCACGATTTGATTCCTTGTGTATGAATTTAATGGTAATTGGTACTAAAAATATTTGTTATCAGTTTTTGGTGACCCTCCCGTCCCTACCTCGGACTCAAGACGCGCCACTTTTGTCACCATTCAACCACACGCTTAGACTTATTATGGAGATGCATATATATAAAATTGGTGAAAATTGGCGAGTATACAAATTCGTATCAAATTTAAGATCCCCATATCTCTCACCCAAACGGCACCACGCGATTAGATTCCTCGTATAACGGAGAAGAATATGTATCAATCTGGTGGACATCGGCGGTAAACATATTGTTATACTATTTTGTGTCCCTCTCACCTCTATGCACCACTGACTCGAATGGCCCCACTTGTGACATACTTATACCACACAATTACACTCCTGGTCTGATATCATGGAGATGATTAAGTTTAGTGCTAATCGGCGACGAAACAAATTGTTATCAAATTTGGTGAAAAACCACTCCCCTCCCATCTCTCACCAAAATAGCACCAATATGGCGTCTTTAAATCACATGATTAGATTCCTCGTATCATGGAGAAAGAACGTGTATCAATTTGGTGGAAATTGGCGCTAAAAATATTTTGTATCAATTTTGGTGCCCCTCGATCTCCCTTTCGTTGCACCCCTGACTCGAATGAGGCCACTTTGTCAGATTTAAGCCACACCATTAGACTCCCCGTACCATGGGGATGATTTTGTATAAGTGTGGTGGCAATCGGCGACTAAACCCATTCTTATCAAATTTAGTGCCCACCCCCAATATCTCACCCAAACGACACCAATTTGGCGTCTTTAACTCGCACAATTGGATTCCTTGTATTATGAAGAATGATATATATCAATTTGGTGGAAATCGGCGCTAAAATTAGTTTTATCAATTTATGTGCCCATCTCCCCTTACGTGTATCCCTGACTCGAACGACGACGCCACTATTGACATATTTAAACCACACAATTAGATTATTCATATCATGCTGATGATTATATGTAAGTTTCGTGGCAATTGGCGAAAATTATAACCCGCACCAATATCTTTCTCGTAAAAAGTTACCCATAGTAGATCCCTTTGGTACATCTAGATGTTCCCCTGTAAATTTCTATAGAACACAGACAGACAGAGAGACAGAAATTCGCAAATATAGATATAAGATGTATTTGAGAGTGGGACATTGTGGCCGGATTCGTCATCTCAGGTTTAAACCTGGTCTACGTAAACCTCTAGGTTTAAACCGCCGTGAGTCAGCAAAATCCGTGGTTTAAACCTGAGACCGCAGGTCTAAGTGACGCATTCGTCATCTCTGGTTTAAACCTGGTCCAGCCAGACCAGAGGTTTAACTTTAACAGTAGTGTCTCTGTATCGTCGAGATAGTTAAAAGTACTTTCCTAATGCGAACCGCCCCGTTTTATTGATTGCGAAAATCAATAATTACGACAGCGGTCATATTTTGATTGGAAATTTATAAGTGAGAAGCAGTCACACATATAAAGCGTATGGAGATAATTTTTTGTCAAGTTCAATATTGTGTTTGCGTTTTATGAGCTTAAACCGGCAACTAAACCATCTAATTCGGCGGTCCAGCTAAACCAGCTTTATCGAGGCTAAACTTGAGATGACGAATCCGTCTTTTCTTCATCGCGGTTTAGAATTGTCAATCACTCAGTCAAATGGTGGAGCTGTAAATAATCTCGAGTGAGGGCGTGTCAAAGTGGCGACTGCCGACTCGTGTTATCATGTCACAGTTGATTCATTCGTACGCGAGCTTTGCTCAGATATGGACATGTTCCTAAAAATATGATTTTAACAACTATTTTGTGTTTTTTTTGTGTGGCTCGTGGCAGTCACAAATACTGGTGTTTTCTACGAATTCATTTGAAGGGTTCAACGTTTTAATTTTGACACCAAAACGATGCTACTGCATGACCAGATATGCTATACTACGGTGGCTGATTTGCGACATGCACACAATATATATTATCTCGAGATCTCGACTTAATTATCTCGAGATCTCGAGATATTATGTCGAGATCTCGAGTTATTATCTCGAGATAATTATGTCGAGATCTCGAGATAATATATGTTGTGTGCATGTCGCAAATCAGCCACCGTACTATACACATAGTTTGCAATCCTAAACTTATATTGCTAAATAAGTCAAATTTGATAACTTATTTTGATGTAGATCATGCCACAAATTTCTACTCTGGCTACGCCCATAAATTCCCATAATATTCTACCAGTCCAAAACCTGGGAACTTTTTTGATTTTCTGCATGACTGGAAATTTATGACATTGACAAAAAAAATCAACGCATGTAATATATTTCTTTGTTAAAAGCTGTCCCTTTGCATGGTTGCCCGCTTCCAACAGTTCAGATGCCGCTTATGGTGTGCACTCATAAGCAAATTGCCTTTACTTGACTGGCCTCTTGGTCCAGGATTGACTCGATTATGGAGATTTTATTCAGCGCCAGAGGGCTTTGCGCACATTTTGATCATTTGAACATTTTAATTAAAAAAAAATTAATTAAATTTAAAACAAACAAATGTTAATTTAAATTTTAAATTTTGTTTCTCTTTAGATTCAACCCCTTACTCAATTTAACACAATTTAAAAAAAAAAATTTTAAATCAAAATTTTAAAAATCTAACGCCGTTATACCACACGAATCACCACACCCCTAATTTAATTGAAAACGGTCCAGGGGTATTGGAGAACAGTTGCGAACGGACATACAGATAGACAGCTCGTATACCCTTTAATATATACAGATACACATGTAAATACACCAATTTTTGTCTTTGCGGGTGAAGCATCTGCAGAAATCTATCACAAACAAAGTTATGAACAGAGCGTGAAACTCGTGTTGAGAGACATGCCCTTTGTTAAACTGATTTAAACACAGAATGAGATCGGATTAATAGTCAATGAGCGATACTTGTTTCTCAATGAATAAATCCATTGAGCGTGCACGCGGTCACGATAATTTATGACTTGTCAGTAACCATTATGTCGGCCTATCTGTTGGTCCGATTGGTAAGATGGTAGTTTGATTGCATAATCATATCACCGAATCGAGTTGTCAATTAGCTGGCAACTGAACTACAAAAACGCCCCCTTAGACCCGGTTTGGCTGGACCGCCAATGCAGGTTTAAACCAGGTTTAAACTCGGAGGTTTAAACCGGAGATGACGAATCCGGCATGTAAGTTTGAGCTATAGCCATGGGTTGGCGTCCGTGTGTCTGTGTGTTTGTCAACAATGTCCTTTGGCGTGGGCTACAGGTCGTACCTTTGGTTTGATCTTTATGAAATTTGTCAAGAATGTTGACATTGACATGTAGATGGGAACGAGTCATTTTGGGGTCATTCGGCCAAAAAACATGGCCGCTGGCGGCCATCTTGGATTTCAAAATTAAATCCATTGGCGCGGTCTACAGGTAGTACTGTTCGTCTGATCATCATGAAATTTGTCATGGATGTTAATATTGACATGTAGATGGGAACGAGTAATTTTGGGGTCGTTCTGTCAAAAAACATGGCCGCCAACAGCCATCTTAGATTTTACTCTTTGCATGACTAAATCCTTTGGCGCGGGCTACAGGTCGTAGCTTTAGTCGGATCTTCGTGAAATTTGTCATGGATGTTAACAATTACATGTAGACGGAAACGAGTCCTTTTGAGGTTATTCAGTCAAAAAACATGGCCGCTGGAGGCCATCTTGGATTTCAAAATTAAATCCATTGGTGCGGCTGCAGGTCGTAGCTTTAGTCGGATCTTCATGAAATTTGTCATGGATGTTAACAATGACATGTAGATTGCAACGAGTCATTTTGGGGTCGTTCGGCCAAAAAAAATGGCCACCAGCAGCCATCTTGGATTTTACTCTTTACGTGACTAAATCCTTTGGCGCGGGCTGCAGGTCGTAGCTTTATTCGGATCTTCATGAAATTTGTCATGGATGTTAACAATGATATGTAGATGGGAACGAGTCATTTTGAGGTCATTCAGCCAAAAAACATGGCCGCCAGCAGCCATCTTGGATTTTACTCTTTGCATGACTACTCTCGGGCTCCAAATAACAGTGCAGACCCCAATAATAGTGCAGGGGGAAAATTCCATTGAAAGTTAATACAAGTGCAGACCCAAATAATAGTGCAGGGGAAACTCGGAGCAAAACATCAACTGTTAAACATTGTAGGTCAAGTATAGGAATCAACATAGTGCGGTATGTGTCATGTCACATTTAAATACTGAATAAAACACCACATGACTCATGTGGTGTTTTATTGTCCCCCGACGTTTCCGTCGGAGGACTATAGAAATGACCCTCGTCCGTCCGTCCGTCCGTCCGTCCGCGCGTCCGTGCGTCTGTCCGTCCGTGCGTCCGAGATTGGGTACCGTCATGGTGTAATCAACTCCTCCTACAGTTTTAAACGTAGAGATTTGAAACTCTGGGATATTGTTCCTAACATGTTGGTGATTTGCAACATCTATATAGCTAATCAAAAATAAAAAAAAATCCATATTTTTGGGGGGGTTTTCGACTTAGAAAATTTGGAACATTTTTGCCTTTTGGATGAGATTGGGTACCTTCATGGTGTAATCAACTCCTCCTACAGTTTTAAATGTAGAGATTTGAATCTCTGGGATATTGTTCCTAACATGTTGGTGATTTTCAACATCTATATAGCTAATCAAAAATATCATTTTTTCCATATTTTTGGGGGGGTTTTCGACTTAGAAAATTTGGAACATTTTTGCCTTTTGGATGAGATTGGGTACCTTCATGGTGTAATCAACTCCTCCTACAGTTTTAAATGTAGAGATTTGAAACTCTGGAATATTGTTCCTAACATGTTGGTGATTTGCAACATCTATATAGCTAATAAAAAAATATCATTTTTTCCATGTTTTTGGGGGGTTTTCGACTTAGAAAATTTGGAACATATTTTGCCTTTTGGATGAGATTGGGTACCTTCATGGTGTAATCAACTCCTCCTACAGTTTTAAATGTAGAGATTTGAAACTCTGGGATATTGTTCCTAACATGTTGGTGATTTACAACATCTATATAGCTAATCAAAAATATCATTTTTCCATATTTTTGGTCGGGTTTTCGACTTAGAAAATTTGGAACATTTTTGCCTTTTGGATGAGATTGGGTACCTTCATGGTGTAATCAACTCCTCCTACAGTTTTAAATGTAGAGATTTGAAACTCTGGGATATTGTTCCTAACATGTTGGTGATTTACAACATCTATATAGCTAATCAAAAATATCATTTTTTCCATATTTTTGGGGGGGTTTTCGACTTAGAAAATTTGGAACATTTTTGCCTTTTGGATGAGATTGGGTACCTTCATGGTGTAATCAACTCCTCCTACAGTTTTAAATGTAGAGATTTGAAACTCTGGGATATTGTTCCTAACATGTTGGTGATTTACAACATCTATATAGCTAATCAAAAATATCATTTTTTCCATATTTTTGGGGGGGGTTTTCGTCTTAGAAAATTTGGAACATTTTTGCCTTTTGGATGAGATTGGGTACCTTCATGGTGTAATCAACTCCTCCTACAATTTTAAATGTAGAGATTTGAAACTCTGGGATATTGTTCCTAACATGTTGGTGATTAACAACATCTATATAGCTAATACAAAAATATCATTTTTTCGCGTTTGCATGCGTTTGTTCATCGGGTTGTTTTGTCCAAGAAATTTTGCGGTGGATTGCAAAATCTATATACTGTATAATATTGTTGCAAATAGTATCCTTCTAACAAATCCAATCATGAAGTTTACCACTCGAGTCGGGGGACATGTGGTCTGCGACCTTTTATTCAGTATTTAAATGTTCACATGCGTGTCATATATTTGAATATGTACATGCATAAAGATATAAACTCATCATTTTGGTATCAGAGTCATATAGAAATCTTGAGTTTGTGCTGATTTCAATTTTCATAGCCTCAAAATTAATAAACGTGCAGACCCAAATAAGCACTGTGCAGGGGGGAAATTTCCCAAGAAAATAATAAACGTGCATGCATGTTTATTTGGAGCCCAAGAGTAAATCCTTTGGCACAGCTACATGTACATGTAGGTTAGACATTTCAATTAGCACCTTTCCTATTCCTCCATTTACTGTCAACCATTAAATTATTCCCTTACCTAAGTTGAGCTACAGTGTCATTGACACTTTCATTCTTATTGGTGTGAATTAATCCGATAACCTATGAAAAACACACTTCAATTAAGGAGACATGGTTATTGTTGTGGGGACAAAATCGTTATCTCCGGCAACATCGTGGGGTACATGGAGATTTAATACCTGTTGTGTATGTCTCTTTTTGAACCCCTCGGCTCCGCCTCAGGGTTCAAAATCGACATCCAGGTATTAAATCTACATGTACCCCCGATGTTGCCGAAGATAACTAATAATGTTTCGACTAGTCGACAGCAAAATTCTGAGTCGATTAATTGTTTCAACCCTACTAGTATGGCGTACACGGGTTTCCTCCATCACATAAAACCAGCAATGTCGTTATATAGCCTGGCCCCAGCTGGCAGCTGCCAAAGCGAGTAGGGGTGCCACGATTAATCATATAATCGATGAACCCTTGATAAAGCCGATAATTGATACCATTTCCGTCGGCGATTAATCTGCGTTATTTATTTCGGTAGTTGGAAAATGCCGGTTATTGTTGAATACCCGGATTGTTTTACACAGTTTAATATACAACATCATGTATCAAAGAGATTCGAGTCATTGTATATTCTTCAAATTGCATGGCGGCACTGCAGCTTTGAACTTATGCCGACATCGTTGTATATTTCTACAAGAAAGGCGGCAAGTGCTATGTCTTTGAAATGGGCTGTCTGTCAGTGATCTGAATGACCTCGCCCTTGAATCTCATTGGACCAAAGGGGAGTTGATTGACATTCTCTCAAAATCAGGGAACCTATGGTATTTTAATCAGCGATATTCTCGGCGGTGTCATTTGCAGCAAGTACTAGTATACTTTGTTTGTATTTATAAGTATGCTTAGATGTTACTAGTACAGGCTATCGCTTATAGTGTGGTGACTGCTAAATGAAATTAACTATTACCAAATACTTAACTTGTTCTGAGTCCTGAAATGTGCAGGCAGGGGCCCACCTTTGTAATTGTTATCCATGCTCTGAAAGTTCACTGAAACTTATAGTTTCCGTAACATTAGATTCCTTTTTAGCTCAACTTACTTTGTAAGTTTGAGCTATTGCCATGGTTTGGCGTCCGTGTGTGCATATGTCCATGTGTGCGTGTGTCCGTCAACAATTTCCTTTGGCGCGGGCTACAGGTCGCACATTTCGTCTGATCTTTATGAGATTTGTCACGACTGTTGACATTGACATGTAGATGGGAACGGGTCATTTTGGTGTCATTCGGCCAAAAAACATGGCCACTGGCGGCCATCTTGGATTTAAATATTCAATCCATTGGTGCGGGCTACAGGTCGTACTGTTTGTCTGATCATCGTGAAATTTGTCATGGATGTTAATATTGACATGTAGATGGGAACGAGTGATTTTGGGGACATTCGGTAAAAAAACATGGCCGCCAGCAGCCATCTTGGATTTTACTCTTTGCATGACTAAATCCTTTGGCACAGGCTACAGGTCGTAGCTTTGGTCGGAACTTCATGAAATTTGTCATTGATGTTAACAATGAAATGTAGATGGGAACTTTAAGGTTAGCTGTGAGTGCTCTTGCTGTATTTTCCTCATGGTAATGACTGACCGTTCAGCACATTTTCAAACTTTTTTATCGGGTGTACGCACAAATGAGCGCAGCAAGCATTGAGTAACTCCACACGCTATCTAATGGTAGATGTAGATAATAAATCCCCCATGTGCATCACATAGATACGCTATATAGTATATACATGTAGATACCTGGTGCATCATTACTCATCACCTCGTGGGGGGTGTATATATTCCCAGGTACATCTTTAGTTCTTTACTCATCACTCTTTCAGTAACATTTGTTGAGAGTGACCCTTTAACTCTTCAGCCAATTATAGAATTTCATGCAATTTTAAAGTAATGCCGTAGAAGATAAGTGTCAATTTTGAACAGGACAATTTTTTGGCTGTGCACTGGATTGCACAATCCCAAAGTTTCCACAATGACAGGGAAATAGTGTATTTGGCACTGTCAAATTCAACTATAATTGATAGGCCTAAATATACCTACAATAAATATGTAGAAACGTCACAATGATTTGCGCATGTTCTCTTCAAACCCACCATCCCAGGTGACAGGTATATGGGTGGACATGGTGATTCAATATGTACGCATACCGTACATTTACATGTATGTAGTCGGTCAGATACTGGTAGCTTGTTAAAACCAGATGTTTGGGTCCTGCAAATATTTGATAAACAATTAGATTTATATATCACTGATGTAATGTTGTTCATTGAAATTTCAAGCAAACAAAATAAAATGAAAACAAAATACTAATAACAACTGTACCATGTTGCATCCAAACAACACCCAAACTACTCCCCCCCCCCCAGCTCCTAGCTAAAGTTTTAGCCAGACTTTACAAAAGTTAACCTTTTATTTTCAATTTTCTGGGAAAAACACATGGCTGCTAACAGCAATCTTTGTTTGCACTCTTTGTATGACTCAATCCTTTGGCACACCCTACAGGCAACATTTCTCATCCAATCACCACCAAACATAATATGGATTCTCGGATTGACATCTACATGTAAATGAGAGATTACCATTCCCCCTCCCACCCCCCCCCCCCCCGTAATTCTGGTAAAAAAACATGGCTGCCAACAGCCATCTTGTTTTTACTCTTTGTGTTGACTAAATCCTTTAGCACACCCTACATGAAACATCTCTCATCTGATCGTCACAAAACTTCATATGGATCTTCGGGGTGACATCTTGATGGGAGCTATCCATTTTTTCCGAATTCTGTTAAAAAAAACATGGCTGCCAGCGGCCATACTGGATTTCAAGCATGAAGTTCACAATTATTAGTGAAATGTTTTGAAAATTCACGGGTACATGTATGTTTGGGATATCACCTCTAGATGGGAACTATTGAATTTAAACGATTTTCGATGAAAAACATGGCCACTGGCAGGCATCTTGTATTTCACTCTTTGCATCACTAAATTCTTTGGCACACTCTAAAGGCCACAACCCTAATTCGATTGTCATCAAACTTAGTATGGATTCTCGAGGTGACCTCTAGATGGGAGATTATCATTGTGGGGTTTCACACCTGTAGAGGTACCACTATAATCAAAGTAATTGACTTGAAAAAACGGGGTGGTACCCCGATAAAGACCATTGTATTGCTGGTAGTATACGGTATCCACAGCGGTATCAAGATGGTCACTGCGGTGGAGTTACGGTACCGTTTTGTCAGGGACATGGCCAGAGGATCTACAATCGCGTTAAGTGTTTTTGGCATTTACATGGCAATATGGGCCAGGGGGCTGAGGGGCTGCAGTACCCCCCCCCCTCTGAATGATTTGCAAGCATAAAATTTGGGCAATTTTGGGAGAATTGGTGGAACTTTCGGGCAAATCGCATGGTGCTTCGGGTGTTCTCCATCAATACCTATACTTCACATTATTTGTAGTCTATTATGCACCGTATATTCAATAATAATAATGGGCCCAACTTCTCCGGTTAGCAAATTTATTTGTTACAGAGTGGCTATTTTATCTCAGGCATGAAATGGCTTGATATTATATTATCTTATACCAGGCCACCATTCGTCACTGCGTGTTGAAATTTTAATAATTTTTCAAAGTCTAAATTAAATCACGATATGTAAATTAGATCCTATATTCAGCAAAATAAATGTAGCTTTACCTACCATATCGTAGTTGAAGTGTGCATGTAATATTCAGTTAATGCAATGAATCATGAGTAGAACCTGGTTGAAATACTACTGTGTGGCGAGTCACACTCGTCTTCGAGCTATATTGAGGCCATGTACATGTATGCATGGTGCTATGAACGGTTTGTATTGTGAATGGGTAAAATTATCTGCTCGTAAACCCTCATAGTAGACAATTTTATACCAGGTTCTATTCAGTTTTCAGAAATAGCTCGCAATGGAAATTTGCATGGTACATGTCAGGGTTTCCGTCAGGCCGGCTGTGGGTCCGTCCCACAGACCCATTCCCCTCGCAGATGATCTGTTTGATTCATACATGTACCAAAAGTCAGTAGCAATATGTCATAAAAAATTCGGCTGCAACGGGAGTTCGGGGGGTTAAACAGAATACTGGTGAAAAAGCGGGTCAATTGAGCACAGTGTGTTACCAGTACAGCGTAACCCTTTGTAATCAAAGCGCCAAAAACTACAACGTAATGTTTGGTGTGCATTGAAATAACGACGTTATTTACAGCGTAATAAAGGTCGCGGAAACATCAAAGAATGTCGCACTGCTGAGTACGGATATTATTTTGCACGGGATTTCTGTGGTTGAAACTACTCACGCTCGGAGATCCCGTGCTATCGTACGATTACATAATTTGATCAGAGAATGCCGACTTGCTGAGTTAGGCAGAGTAGGGATCGACATACGCCAACAGGCGGCCCTGGTTCTCCTACCAAAGGAGGTATTTACCTCCGAGATCCTGTGCTATCGTACTGTTATAAAACGGAACCTGTCCCAAATCAGTCTTTATAGCGGGAATTCATAGTGACAAAATCATTCATTTGACCCATATTACATGCATGGAGGATAAACACAAAAAACATGCCCACCCCCCCCCCCCCCCAACAATATGGAGCCTGGATAAAGTCAAAGTACGGTCAATAATAGTTTCGTTGTCCAGCCTGGGTCCCCAAACACAAACAACGGCGCACATGTTCCCATTTCCCGCCAAAACTCAATTATATTTTATAACACGTTGGCTTAAACTCTATAGCAGCGGTCGTCAGTTGTTGGACTAATACAGACTATTGACAAGCTATGCGTTCCGAGTTTGAAAGATTTGGCTACCATTCGTATTTCGCCACTATAAATAGATGGGAACGAGTAATTTTGGGGTCATTCGGTCCAAAAACATGGCCGCCAGCAGCCATCTTGGATTTTACTCTTTGTATGACTAAATCCTTTAGCACGGGCTACAGGTCGTACCTTTAGTCTGATCATCATAAAATTTGTCATGGTTGTTGAAATTGGAATGTAGATGGGAACGAGTCATTTTAGGGTCATTCGGACAAAAAACATGGCCGCCAGCGGCCATATTGGGTTTAAAAATTTAATCCATTAGCACGGGCCACAGGTCGTACTGTTCTTCTGATCATCATGAAATTTGTCATGGATGATAATATTGACATGTAGATGGGAACGAGTAATTTTGGGGTCATTCGGCCAAAAAACATGGCCGCCAGCAGCCATCTTGGATTTTACTCTTTGTATGACTAAATTCTTTAGCACGGGCTGCAGGTCGTACCTTTAGTCTGATCATCATAAAATGTGTCATGGATGTTAACAATGACATGTAGATGGGAACGAGTAATTTTGGGGTCATTCGACCAAAAAACCTGGTCGCCAGCAGCCATCTTGGATTTTACTCTTGTATGACTAAATCCTTTAGCACGGGCTACAGGTTGTACCTTTTGTCTGATCATCATGAAATTTGTCGTGAATGTTAATAATGACATGTAGATGGGAACGAGTCATTTTGAGGTCATTCGTCTGAAAAACATGGCCTCCAGCAGCCATCTTGGATTTTACTCATTGTATGACTAAATCCTTTAGCATGGGCTACAGGTCGTACCTTTAGTCTGATTATCATAAAATTTGTCATGGTTGTTGAAATTGGAATGTAGATGGGAACGAGTCATTTTGGGGTCATTCGGACAAAAAACATGGCCGCCTGCGGCCATCTTGAATTTAAAAATTTAATCCATTAGCACGGGCCACAGGTCGTACTGTTCGTCTGATGATCATGAAATTTGTCATGGATGATAATATTGATATGTAGATGGGAACGAGTAATTTTGGGGTCATTCGGCCCAAAAACATGGCCACCAGCAGCCATCTTGGATTTTACTCTTTGTATGACTAAATTCTTTAGCATGGGCTACAGGTCGTACATTTAGTCTGATCATCATAAAATTTGTAATGGTTGTTGAAATTGGAATGTAGATGGGAACGAGTCATTTTGGGGTCATTCGGACAAAAAACATGGCGCCTGCGGCCATCTTGAATTTAAAATTTTAATCCATTAGCACGGGCCACAGGTCGTACTGTTCGTCTGATGATCATGAAATGTGTCATGGATGATAATATTGACATGTAGATGGGAACGAGTAATTTTGGGGTCATTCGGCCCAAAAATATGGCCACCAGCAGCCATCTTGGATTTTACTCTTTGTATGACTAAATTCTTTAGCATGGGCTACAGGTCGTACATTTAGTCTGATCATCATAAAATTTGTCATGGATGTTAACGATGACATGTAGATGGGAACGACTCATTTTGGGGTCAATCGGCCGAAAACATGGCCGCCAGCAGCCATCTTGGATTTTACTCTTTGTATGACTAAATTCTTTAGCACGGGCTACATGCCATACCTTTAGTCTGATCATCATAAAATTTGTCATGAATGTTAATAATGATATGTAGATGGGAACGAGTCATTTTGGGATCATTCGGCCAAAAAACATGGACGCCAGCAGCCATCTTGGATTTTACTCTTTGTATGACTAAATTATTTAGCATGGGCTACAGGTCGTACCTTTAGTCTGATCGTCATAAAATTTTTCATGGATGTTAACAATGACATGTAGATGGGAACGACTCATTTTGGGGTCATTCGGCCGAAAACATGGCCGCCAGCAGCCATCTTGGATTTAACTTTTCTATTCATGTCTATAAACATGCATTAGATATTCAAGTTTCCACATTCCTAATGGCTCCATTGACTGTAATACATTAAATTATTCCCTTTCCAAGTTGAGCTACAGTGTAATTGACACTTTCATTTGTGTTTAGTTTCATGGAATCTTATTGTAAGTTATAAATTTTTAAACACTGTAACTTGTAGCTTGATATAGTATTCAATCAGACGGCAGTCTTACGTGCGTAATTATATGATTAATTATCTGGATACCATCAACATAATTAATGCACCCACGGAAAATGATCGACTTGCGTAATATACGTAGCTTTGGATTGCTTTGTGGGACACTCAGGTGCAAGGAAATGGCTACTTTTCAATGTCAAATAACAAAATTTTCGCCCGACAGGACGAACCATGGTCGTCCCAATACGGACTCATTAATTCCCCTTGGCGGAACCCTGCATGTACATATTTGGTTAAGATTTTTTGGTCAAAGATGGTAGCCGGAAATTTGGTTTAAATAACCATCAGCGGCAGTGCTCTTGTTTTGTCTATCAGTCTCTCTGGATCACTTTATGTTTTACTTTTACCAACATTTCAGAGTTAAGAAATGACTAATATACATGTATAGGGTCCTGATTCATATTGTTATTCTGATGAATCTTCCACACTGGACTTAAATAACTAATAGTTGTATTAAATGATATTTCTAAGTCATGTGAATAAACCCCATGTTATGTAGACAAACAGTATGTGAAGAGTATGCAGTAAGCAAAATACTCATTGCCGCAGATACCCTATGCATTAAGTGAACTTTGGTTAGAAATTCCACCAAATTGTTTATAACATAACAGTATAGCGCTAACTAATTTTAACCCTCACCTTTCAAGATTTCGGTGTTGAATGGGTCACTGTGAATCACTCTCCTGAAACATTTCCATGGTGTTGAGTGTTGTGCTTATCGCTCACTCTTTACATGCTGTATAATGTATATAATCCAACGTTCGACTGACACAATTTGTGTTTTGAGGATATGACATTCATACTTTCATAGTATACCATTACTATATTCTTTACAACATGTTATAATTTCTTAACTTTTATTTCTAAATTATAATCTATAATGAAGGCCAACCGTGCCTTTAACCAGCAAGGTCCAAATGACATGGTTTCAGTAACAGGGCATGGCAGACATTTAATTTTTACCGGTATATGTCCGTGAACTATAAACATCTATACAGTACCAATGATACCAGATTTAAACTGGCACATTAATTAATGCGACTTGAGAATATATATACTTCAAAGTATCAACCTGTGTGGGGTACAATTATTATTCACCTACATGTAGGCCTACATTGTATAATCTAATTGTATATTCTAATTTTATATCTACATGTACATATCATGGACTTGGAAGGAGTAAATGTTCGGACACGTTATTATCATATTAATAAATGACAAATAGTCACTATGCCAGACTTGGATATTTTAGGTGTTGTCAGAGTAACAGATCATGAGTTGATAGAATGCAAATATTTCACTGATTGGCTTGGTGCACTGATGAAAAGTGTGATGACAGATATTTTCTACCCATTGATAGTCACATTAATGTTTGAGACAGTTGCTTGCTCTTTTTCCATGCACACAATGATCTTGACTTTAGTCACATCAAGACAAATTTATTTATTTCAGTTATACATTTCTTGAGGCTTCTTTCTGAAGGGTTTCATGAAGGATTGTTTTCACCCCACCACCCCATATGCAACATGTCATATAGCTTAAATTAAGCTGCTTAATGTCATCTCCACTATAAAGGCCCATATGAGGTCCCAGTAACATAAAATATAGTGTTTTTTGCAGTTATAAAGATGGTGTACTGATTGACTTAAAATTGGGTAAAAACCCATATTTTCATGTCATCAGCATCCCTGTCCCATGCAAGTATCTCGCCACCCTGTAGCTCTAGTGTAACAGAATAAAGGGGCCTCTCCTATACAGATACATACAATGTACATGGTCATAAAAAGGGAATTAGGGGTTACATGGGGCCTGCTTCCCTCATGTGATGGGCCTACATGTACATGTATATAGACTCGAAAATTTAAGAAAAAACATATTTCCTAATGCATATCAGCATACTTGCCCCATGAATGTGTGTCTCCACCGGAGCTCTAGTGTATTTGATAAACGGAACATCTCCTGCACAGATATGTACAAGTTCCATGGTCATAAAAAGGGAATTAGGGGTCCCTGGGGAGTGGGGGCTTGCTTCCCTCATATGGTGTACATTGGGGCATCTCCTGCACAGATACACACAATATCCATAGTCATAAAAAGGGAATTAGGAGTTACAGGGGGCCTGCTTCCCTCATGTGCTGGGCCTATATACATGTAGACTCGAAAATTAAAGAAAAGCCATATTTCCTATTAAATCCTGAAAAGTTACCCTTAATTCTGCTGTGGTTAAGGAGTCGATTACTTAGGGCATTAATGTACTTATTGACTTAAAATTGGGTAAAACCCCATATTTTGATGTCATCAGCATCCCTGCCCCATGCAAGTATGTCTCCATTCTGGAACTCTAGTGTATTTGAATAAAGGGGGTATACCCCGCAGACCTTGCTCAGATGCATACAACATCCATGGTCATAAAAAGGGAATTAGGGGTTACAGGGGCCTGCTTCTCCCATGTGGTGGGCCTATATATAGACTCGAAAATGGAAGAAAAAACTTATGTCCTAATGTACATTGTATATCAACATCCCTGCCCCATGAATGTTTGTCTGCACCCGGAGCTTTAGTGTAATTGATAAAAGGGACATCTCCTGCACAGATATATACAAGTTCCATATATATGGTAATCTATGGAAAGTTCCTACCCAAAGGGTTGATTCGATGAAGATTTCCAACAGTTGAAAGTATTGAAATAACAGTCAACTGTTGCAACATTCCAACCCAGTGGGTGCAAATTTATGTCCCATTTCTATTTGTGAATTCATGCATTCCTTATTGTCATAAAAATACATTTGAGGGCTCGCAAATTACGTTTACGTATAGTCATATTAGTGTTTATATATGTCCTAGAATAATATAGGTAATGTTTGCCGTGTGTATGGAGCCTCTGTTGTAACTTGTAATAATTTTCCAACAATGACGTAGAGCAGACCACCCTATTACCAAGAAGGGCATTATGGAACAACATCTGTACAATATATAATAATCCTTTTATTTCAGACAAAAAGAACGCCCTTATCCCTGCCACGTGGGTGTGCATGGGCTATGTAAAAACGTGACTTATATATCTAAGGAATTAATAGACATTTAAATTTAAACAAAAAAATGTTATAATAACAATTAATAATCTTCATAATTGGCACATTACACGTATAGAACAAACATGTTTCAGTATATTGAGAAATTATTTTTCATATCACAGTTCCCTAATATTCCATTGGTCTGTCATAATGTTTGTGTATGTAAGTCCACGTATAAATGCCATGAATACCATTTATTCACAAAATATACCAATAAATGCTGTATAATGTACCAAATCTAACCATCACAAATCCGAAAGCTACCAGGAAGAGGCGCCCTAATTAGCCTGTATTAATTGACAACAGGTGAATTTAACAGGTGCTGTCATATACTTTGGCCAATCATAAGTTGAGAGGTGATCGCTTATCAGAGCTGTCCAATCGGTTCACGGATTGCTAAGTTGATGACCACTTGTCTGCGCAAAATTAACAAATAAACTGTTCGTTTGCAGTGTATGTGAGTACAAGTCAGTGTAATAACGAGTACTACAACCAATTTGGTATCATTGTTTTTACAAATTACAAATTTACAACCATTCAGTTTGTGAAAATAAAATATTATTTTGATGGTATAGCATTATATATATCAGGTCTGGCAAATGTGAGAATACAGCTACAATAGCTGTATTCAGCTAACCTTGCTGTATTCAGCTATATATCATACTCTCAAACCGGCTGTTTTTCAATAATAAACTAGAAGCGCTAATTTGCGCATCGAAATTAGGCCACCATATTCTCCGGCCACCCTCAACCAAATCAAAACCGTCGCTTGTTTCTTGACAAAGTGTTGCCTTTTGTCGACACGGCAATGGTGATTATGTGTGAAAACTTACTACGGCGGTCGATGTCGGTCATAACGGTTTAATAACTCTCTTATGCAATGCGGAATACCTTGAAAAATACATTAATACAATATTTATCACCGATGATGGAACATCTTAAACATTCCCGGAAGTATAAATAGGATGCTGCTAAAATGCAGTTTGGTTGGTGCGTTAAAACAGGTAAAAAGGGGAACATCTCTAGCCAGAGTTTAACCGAGCGAGTACCACTCACTGCTTGAGCTGACACTCTCCAAAAATACGGAAACGCATACATGTATGTCGAATCGCGAAAATACAAATAACAATGTTACGTTTAGTAAGTTTTCACACATTATATATTTTCCCACCGAAACAGATTGAATAGTTCTGACTCGCGAACGACCAGGACTTCATGTTTAAAATACTTCAGAAATTATATAAGTCGCATTTTCATTTCAGTTGTCCCTATGTTGTGCCATACATTTGCAGTATGCCGCACAATATCTGTATATACCGTTATGAATAGTTATCAGTATCGCTCACAAACCGCTAGTGGTATGTAATTCTAAATGCTTGATATAGGTACACCATTCTAACGCCCCCTACCGGTTTAGCATCGGGAAGAAGTAAACGAGTGTTTGCGATGAATTTGATCTTTATTTTATAAGTTAGCTAATGAATGCATTCGCAGAAAATAGTCCCAAGAATATTTACTGACTTCGACCGCCGTAGTAAGTTTTCACACAAAATCAGAACTGCCGTGTCGACAAAAGGCAACACTTTGTCAGAAAACAAGTGACGGTTTTGATTTGGTTGAGGGTGGCCGGAGAATATGGTAGCCTAATTTTGATGCGCAAATTAGCGTTTCTAGTTTATTATCGAAAAACAGCCGGTTTGAGAGTATACTATATAGCTGAATACATCTAGGTTAGCTGAATACAGCTATTGTAGCTGTATTCTCACATTTGCCAGACCTGTATATTGTGACCATACTATGATTTCAAACTGATCCGCTACTCTTATCATAACACATCGAGGCAGTAACGTGGCTCCATTTTATCGGGGGGGGGGGGGTGTATCGAAGCAGGGACGTGCTAATGGTCTCGGTTATATGAGTGATGGGGACCCCCGGTGGTCCTGTCGGTAGAGTGTTAGGTGCATTACACCGTCACAGGCCGTCCAGCGCTGACGAAGCTGTGGTTCGAACCCCGTCATAGGGAGGGTGACCGGAATCGTGTATCTGGGAAAGTTTTTCAGTTGATTTCCGGGGTCGGTGGTTTCTACACGCAGGGCGACGATTTTCGGTGAAATCAAGTCTCTGCGTGGTCTTTCCTCCACCCGTAAATTTGACAACGACAACGCCTAGCGGCTAGAACGACGATAAACCCTAATAAACCAAACCAAACCAATAGGAGTGGTGGTCATTTTATAATTTCAAACTGCTCCGATATCTTATAATCTAGATAGGGACGTGGCTATATGGGCTCAGTTTGGCGATGGGGTGTCCATCCTATAATTTCCATATGCACCCTTTGATTAAAAAAAATGCCTATAAATTCCACATAGCGATGGAATCGTATATCAAGAGGAAAGTATTTTAATTTTTCTACGCTGATAACAGAAGTTAGTCAATATGACTAACATATGTTAGTCAAACGTTTTTCCTCAGGTTGACTGACTTAGTTCAGCCAACATGACTGAGGCATAACATTAATCAAAATTACTAGGGTGGTGTTAGTCATAACGACTAAGAAATGGGGATTCAAGACGACTAATTAGTCCAAATTGCCAGGATTTAGTCATAACTTTTCTTAGTCAATTGGAAGGCGAAAATTAAAGTTGCTGAATTATGTGCAAATAATTCCAATACTTGACCAAAGTTACTCAAAATGTTTGTGACTAACACTAAGTTAGTCATATTTAGTCAGTATGTCCAACCCAGGGGTAAACAATTACATTTCACAGAAATAGAAGTTTCTAATTGAGGGGTGGGGGATACAGTTGGATATAGACGTTGATGCATCGAAGAGAGCATCTTGTCACGTCACTGCAAGTATCACTCACTATTTGTATCAATCACTAACTTTTGTCAGAGACGTTGTGACTCATACGATTTGGCGACTACTCACCAGACTACTCACCAGTCATCGTGTTCCCAAGACCACTATCGCCATGTCCCTGTTTATGAGATTTCCATTGATAACACATTTTCATAAGGGGGCGCTACATCCCTACGAATCAGATGGTTATATGCTCCGGTTTAAGGATGTGAAAAGCGACAATTTATGTTTGACACCCTATATAGACATTCTAGACAAGTTCCTTAGCGTTGTATCTTTCAATAAATTGGGTAATTTCAATAGTTACAATGAACACATACTGCTACCTCACGTCCCAGCTGACACCCCCTGAGGTTTGACAAATTCTAAATATAGGCCATTTCAATCCCAACTTTTGACCAAAGGTGGTAAATATGCAAATGTTGGTCTAAAACAAACACATACCCCCTAATAAATTGTTGGAAAAACTGAATAACAGAACAAGTTCAACCTATTGTTGTTGTAAAATTTCCAATTCATGTTGTTCCAGGTATCAAATTTCCAGCTGTAGAACGTGTTGATACAATGTTTGGGGCAAGAAACATAACCCAACCCCATTGTCGGGACGTCCCTGTGGGTTGTACTTGAGATTTCCAGCTGACAAAATATTTTCACGAGGGGGTGAATCGACCCCTTGTTCCCACGTCCCTGCGTATCATAGATAGATATATTATCCGGGTTAAGGGTGTGAAAACTGAAAAATTATGTTTCTTAGTACTCGAACATTCTTTGTGATTGGAGATATTTGTAAATACAAAGAACGTGTACTATTTGTGATTTATCGTAGGTTCATAGTATTGGCGGAATGATAAATTGTTATTTCTTACAAACAATTGTAGATTCTTACAAAGAAAAAGTTTCATAGTATTGACCCCTGTTCGCAGAAGCGACCATTGCTCCAGGCTGTATAATGCAATTATCTCATTGGCTCACACAGCTAATTGCGGTATGGTCAATTGTGCTGGACACTATACTAAGGCAGTAAGGGGATTATGGTTATGCGTGCCGTGATTATGTTGTACTTAGTTATGTTGTTATCAGGTCATAGCTTAGCGCTTTGTGCTTCGCCAGATACTCGTGTTTCACGACGACAAATGAGTTCATTGCCACCAATATATAGAAATTAAGACAATATGGCGATCACAATTTAAGTACATAATCTTAAAGTCATCTCCAACACTGAGGCGTTGGAAAGCGATCGCAAACCTATTACTTTATGATGTATTTGTGAGTTTTGTTGAAAATCGAAAACTGTTATGGAAACAATGGATTGGGGGAAATGACAACGAAGAGAAGAACACATAATATAGTAGCGCAGTACCCTATTGGTAATAACTAGCTGTCGAATGCGCAATTTATTAGTGGTCCTTCAAGTCATTTAAAACATGAGGTACGCTGTCGCGTGGCATTTGCCCCCGACCGTAGCAATTTGGATTAAGCATGGACGAAACTGCGGATATCCGAGGAGGTCTATATGACCATTCTAAAAGAAGTTCGTACAAAAATGTTGACTAAAAACCACAAAACAAGCAATCCGGAAACCCAAAAACAAGCGAAAATTCAAATTGTCTAAGTTGAAAAAAGGGCCATAACTCTGGCAAAAATCATCAGATCATACCACTTAACATGTATTTTCATATAACTGGTCCACAAAAATACGGGATTTGCAATCGTACCACCAAAGCTCACGCTATCATCTGGAAACCCCAAAAAACAAGAGAAAAATTGAATTTTCTAAGTAAAAAAAGGGCCATAACTCTGGTAAAAAATGGGTGGACGAAACCCGCGCTATGCATGTAGCTGTTCCCCCATGTTGCTCTATCACCATACCAAATATCAGCTAAATCTGCCCAGCGGTTGCTGAACAATAATGCAAAATGTTTGTACGGACGGACAAAATTGAATTTTCTAAGTAAAAAAAGGGCCATAACTCTGGTGAAAATGGGTGGACGAAACCCGCGCTATGAATGTAGCTGTTCCCCCATGCTGCTCTAATACCATACCAAATATCAGCTAAATCTGCCCAGCGGTTGCTGAACAATAATGCAAAATGTTTGTACGGACGGACAAAATTGAATTTTCTAAGTAAAAAAGGGCCATAACTCTGGTGAAAATGGTGTACGAAACCCGCGCTATGCATGTAGCTGTT
This sequence comes from Siphonodentalium dalli, assembly GCA_032622095.1. Classification (NCBI taxonomy): domain Eukaryota; kingdom Metazoa; phylum Mollusca; class Scaphopoda; order Gadilida; family Siphonodentaliidae; genus Siphonodentalium; species Siphonodentalium dalli. Next base: position 47,567,905 of record CP136069.1, on the reverse strand, counting down.
CCCCCATGCTGCTCTATCACCATACCAAATATCAGCTAACTCTGCCCAGCGGTTGCGGAACAATAATGCAAAATGTTCGTACGGACGTACGGACGGACGTACGGACGGAGACGTCGACTATATACCCGCCGACTTCAAGTCGGGGGCATAATAATTAGCAGTCATCTGGAGTAAAAAGCACCTTTTGCATGACTCTCCGGATAAAGTTACATCTATATTTTAAGTTGATAATAAACGCTCTTTAATGATAATTATTAGTGCTTCTTTAAGTAAGTTGAGTACAAACGTACCTATCCCGTGACAACAGTCCCCGCGGTCATTTTACTTCTGTGCACCAATTTTCCCACATATCGTCTGGGCTGATAATAAACGCACTTTATTGATCATATAATTTATTAGTCCCCCTTGACGTCATCTGATGTCAATTGCGCCTATTCCATGGCAATCCCCTGGCCAGTTATAACTTCATATCTACTAAGCTGATAGGGAACGCTCTTTAATGCTTTATTGGTCGTATTTGCCCCTTTAAATCGTCTGACGTCAACGGCATCTATCTCATGGAACGTTACGGGTAAATTTATCACCATGTTTCAATTTTCACCGACCATTTTCACAACCATTTCGGGTATATAATACAATTAATTATTTAGTTAAATTAATTATTATTGCCATTGTATGACATCTGAGGTCAACGGGACATATATAATAAGATTCCCCGGGTCAAATTACTCATATGTACACATTTTCAGCTCCGATGATCTCACCGTTTGGTCGCCTCTGGCCAAAATTTACATACAATAAGTATTAGTGCCCTTTTAAGATATCTGAGGTGAACGGGGCCTATATACATTTTCAGCTCCGATGGTCGAGCCGTTTTGTCGCCTTTTAGCCGAGAAAATAGCAAACTAACAACACAATTGAGTTTTATTAGTATATATTATATATGTTGTCGTTCATTATTTTATTGTGGCAAATGCGTCTGATCTCACAAATGGAGGTATGCAGTGTATTTACATGTATAGACATAGAAGTTCTATTCCATATGCTTATTACTTTTCCACTGTATGCCGCATGTTTTACTGTGGACTTTCCGAGGTAACAGATACGCATCACGGGAACAAACCCTCCCAGTTCATGGTATATTCATTGTGACTAATCGTCTTAGATCCTGAAACATAAAACGATTTGGAAACTTTAATGTCAAAACACGTTAACAAAATATACGCGAAATAATGTATAAAGACGGTGTACATGTATACCCATGTCATAGTACTGCAGTGTAATATATATTAACCGCGCCCACCCCCGAAAAACCCCCAAGAGAAATAGGTCCTGATTTGTTAGAAATACGTAACCACCAATAGCGTTCCTTACTGCTACTGCCCTGATACCGAAAATAAATATAACTACACATTTGAATGGCCTACGATTCATCTGAACTAAAAGCAGACGACAATCATGCGAGCAAAAATACTAATGCAGCAGGGTCGATTTCCATTCCTCGGAGGTAAATGTTCAGATAATAAGTTTAACACGCGTTACCCATTGAAAGAACAGTATATAGAAAAGAAAGAGTTTAAGTCAGACAGTGTTGTCATCAAAACAACCTATGACTAATGTGCTATAGACTTTCAGACGTGACAGACACGCATTATGCGAACAGGCTCACCTGTTTAAAGTGTACTCGCTATGGGTAATCGTGCTATATTCAGAAAAAGCAAACAGGTATATATAAGAAATGAACGGCGGTTTCAATGTGGTCATGGGATTTTGACCGCGAGAAAAAATCGGCAAACTGCATGAACCCCGAAGGGGTTCATGCGGAGTTTGCTGATTTTTTAACGCGGTCAAAACCCATGACCACGTTGAATCCGCCGTTTATTATTTATATTTATATACTTAAATTCATTATGAACTAGGATTGTATGTCTTTCCCACTATTTATTCATCTATTTAAACGAACGCATGGAGTTCAGTTCAGACAGTTCGAATCCTTGTTTTTTGGAAACCAAACATTTTGAGAATCCGTTCATGGAGAACGGGTAAAACGCAATTTCACAGTAAAGTATACACATATGACAAAATGTCTTGTTTAGCTAGTAACTAATGTAGACGTGTTGATTTCAAGAATGATTAATATCTGAAACTAACAATTAAGTTTCGGCTGCGGATAAGAAATCGACAACACGCCGTTCTACCATAATGATATATTTGTGAGGTTCGGGGGAATATTTGTAGCGGCAAGGAAAATGATAAAACTCTATTGAGTAGCACGTTTTTTTAAACATCAACGCTCAGTAACACCGAGCAACAACACTGATTATAGACCGGAACAAATTTCTTGCCAAATCCGGACGCACTAGATACACAAGCAGTCGGTAATGCCCGACAATCCCCGGTGATATCCGGGACCAATGTGTTCATAAACCTATGAACGACATTGGAAGTGACGTCACGTTACGTTCATAGGTTTATGAACGCATTGAATAAGGGGGCGTGTCTACCGTAACGCTATGGGGAAATCGGAAGAGGTATCAGGTGTATGTAAATATATATATATGAACGAACACGAGCAGAACAAAACGTTTCCAACACGTTTGAAATTCCAGTGGAATCTCCACAGTTCTTAGAGTGTATGAACGAATATGATGAGAACAAATGCGCAACGTGGTCGAGAATATTCTTCTGAACTCTTCGCGGACGGCGCAGAGAAATGTTTGCTCGAGTGAAATGTCACTATAGCGGACCGCAACGAGTTATATATAATATGTGATACTCAGATGCAAGTTCAGTCGTTATATTCTGTATTTACTTTACATCCTTGTATCAGCTAGGCACAATCTTTTACTGTGACATCCACAATAATATATGCATGTATAGTAACTTACGCGTTATGAAAAACTGCAACTTAATGAGGTATTATAATTTATTCAAATACCTGACACGAACCAATCGTGCAATGAGTAGCTCTGATACGCGACAGAATATACTTGAGTGTAATTTTACCACTTTAGGGGGCAATTTTGCCACTCATTAGCGGCAAGCTCGCCACTCATTGGGAGCAAGCTCGCCACTCCTTGTGGCAAAATGTTGCTATTCCTTGTGTGCCTACAAAAGCTATTACTCAGAAGTGTTCACGTTGTGGCCATCTGTGAAGACATTGGCCAGCTGTGCGATCGCAGCCAATACGCACACGATTACATAGCGAAAGATAGTTAATCGGGTTTCATATAACGGAGATATTTGAGAAGTGTTTTTGACGAAATAACGGAGATATTTGAAGAAGTGTTTCTGAAGAAATAACGGAAATATTTGAAGAAGTGTTTTTAAAGAGCGTAACCCCGAGTCTCCACCAAGCCCTCCCACCCAATAGAAGAATTTGACTTATATTTCACCAGAGTTGATCTATTGAGGTGTTGCAATTTCTCATACAAATCGCCGTTATTTAGTAAAGGTACATTCTTTATAGAGTTATTACCCTTCAGATTAAATATGAAGCTGACATGCAGGATTATCTATATATGTCGTGATTTAGTGGTCAATCCCAAGCTCACGTGCCACGTGTTGCAAGATTGACCATTAATTAATGAAAATTTAGGTACGGATTGTCCATTTATTAATGGTCAAACTTATGCGCATTATGTGATATTATTACATCACGAGCTGTACTATAAATAGTCGGGGATTAATCTGCCCGGTGACGTAATACTAGCGGGTGGACAGCACTCGTCTCTCACGAAGGCATGAAACGAGTGGCAACCTCTCATCACATAGCCAAATGTATTATGTAACATGGTCAGGAACCTACGTCACCAATTATGTTTCTAACCCAAATATATAAACGTTTGTCTGACGGGATAAACCATTACATGAGCTCTGGAAATAAAAAAAAAATACCTTTCACTCATAGTACAATGACTCCTGCCACAAATATCTAGCCATAGATTGCATGAGTTCCATATAAGCTTTATATATGCAATAAAGAAAATAGAAGAAGCAATAATTTGTTTTAAATGTCACAAATTTGGGCGCAAGATGTCGCAATATTAAGAGCGAAATATTGCGATATTAAGCGTTTCCACTTAAAAATAGTATTGCGATATTGGGCGCGAAAATAGCGCGCTTAATATACCACTTCTTTTGACTGGTAGTGTACCCGAACATTCAAATATTACATTAGTGACGCAGATTCCTGGCTTTGGTTCGTTGGTTTCAGTGTTCGAATACAATGCGACCCTTACCGTCATCGTCGAAGAAGTTGAACAGGTAGGTTAGGTCGGGGTCCTTAGTCACAAGGATGTCATTATTTCTGTCAATTAACAGGAAGTCAAACACGGCCTCGTCATCGTGGCTAAAGCCGTGTTGGTGCCAACCAACCACGAACTCTGGTTTAGTAATAGTATGGTCATCTGAAAGGCCAAACGATATATGCAGTGTTTAATAAGAGTTGCTGAGAATGCCTCGGTATAGCGCCTACTATGCGCTTATTTTGTTTGCGGCTGAACCATTGGTTGTGCAAACCAAAGACGACATATGGTTTGATGATTTTCTTATCATTAAGTCATATACAGTGCATGGATATACAGCGGTAACCGCCATGTTTCATTGGATAACAACCAGAATATTTGCCATCCAATGACACACAATAGTATTGAACAAAAACAAAATACAAAGCTAAATTCAGCAACACCTCATTGCATGTTCTGGTGATATAAGAGGAAACAAGTCATACACAGTATATGTGCAAAGTAAAATGAATGCTGAAAATGCCACGGTAACACCAAAAACACGCACAATTGTCGTTTGGTGATAGTATGGTCATCTGAAGCAAAACGGGATATACAGTCATAGTATGTAATTCACAGCATAACGCCGCCTCATTCTCGCAGCTGAAGTCGTGATCTTGCCAACAAAATTCGAGCTCCGATTAGCATGCAACTTATAAATGTAGCTGGAAATACCACAGTATGATACCACACAGCACCTCGTCGAGGTGATCAAAGTAAATTCGTAAACATATTTGAGACTCTGTGCATATCTCAGAACAATTATTGCACGTGTTTTTCTGTTTTATTCGGTTAAGAAGCAGCACATTGTCCCTATGATTTATGTTGGGACACCTTTATCCAGGTCAGAAACATCATGAATTCAATATCATAGTTATGTTTGACAGTGCCAAATCCACTTCATGTATTCCCTGTTTTCGTGGAAATTTTGAGATTGCGCACCCAGATACATGTAGTGCACAGCCAAAATGTGCTCATAACAATATTGCAGCAAATTAACATGATCAAGACACAATTTGTTTCGCAACACTTTGCGCCAGCTAATTCTATTTAATAACACAATTAGTATTCACTGCTAACTATCATTTTGCGTGATGAACCAACACTCCTTCATGACGATATTTCGACTAAATCAATATTAATTGACTTGTTTGTCATACATGTAGTCATCTTCACTATATATTTTGAGAACTCCGTGTATTCGAGAGATAGCCCACACCCTCCGGACCTCAATTATATGATCGTGAATGAGTATTGATATACCCCACTAAACTTTGACAAACACCGGTAATGGTGTGTAGATCATTTACATATCTCTCCTATATATTTTGATACAATCTATCTAATTTACATATCTCTCTTATATATTTATGTTTGTGTGTGTGTTGTACTTCATACAAATCTACGATTCTCGACCGATCGGTACGAAACTTGGTACGTGTGTGTAGTTTGACCAGGCGGTGGTCGTTGTCGTATTGGCGAGCCCGTGCGACGCCCGTGCAGCGCATGCGCAGACGAGATCTCGGAAACGGGTGGAGCTATCTACTTGAAATTTGCTATGTGAATGTATCTTGCGCCGGGTACAAATTTTATCGGGTCGCCGAGCCCGTGCGACGCCCGTGCAGCGCATGCGCAGACGAGATCTCGGAAACGGGTGGAGCTATCGACTTGAAATTTGCTATGTGAATGTATCTTGCGCCGGGTACAAATTGTATCGAGTCGCCGAGCCCGTGCGACGCCCGTGCAGCGCATGCGCAGACGAGATCTCGGAAAAGGGTGGAGCTATCGACTTGAAATTTGCTATGTTAATGTATCTTGCGCCGGGTACAAATTTTATCGGGTCGCCGAGCCCGTGCGACGCCAGCTTCGCGCATACGCAGACCAGATCTCGAAACTGGTGGAGCTACCGGGTACAAATTTTTCTTATTGAAACGCGTGGAGCTAAAATTTTTAAAAATATATAAACAAAAATGTCATGTTTCAGACAAGCCGCCGGTGGCGGGCTAACCTGCTAGTCTATACTATATATTTTGAGACTTCGTATATGTGTGTGTGTGTGTGTGTGTGTGTACTTCATAGAATCCAAAACGCGTGTACAGATTGAGATCAAACTTCCTATGTAAGTGTCAAATCCCACCGACACGACCGTGGTAGCGGTTTAGAGAAGCTCAGAGCACCCGTTCTCCAATCTCAAATCACCGCAAAGGCACGGCGGGGGTTAATCAAGTGATTATTTAATGAGCGTTTGTTTTTGACGCATCTCTATAAAGAGCGTCTGTTTCCCATTCAACGTTATTCGCATCTGCAGAGTTATACGGGAACGCACACGTTATCGCTCGAAATTTATTCCCTGCGAGTACGGATGGCGCGCTTTGATTTTACAGTATATACCTTCGGTATATACCGAAATCATCCCAGATAATCACGAATATAGCATCAGATTTCTCCCCAGATATACCGTTATAAAGCTACTGGAATCTGCCAATCTACGGGAAATTCCAGGGAATGCCGATTGAGCTCAAACTTGCTACCCACGGGAAGTGTCATATATATGAGTGTGTCCTTTATAAACTCGAACCAATTGAGCTCAAACTTGCTAAATAAGAAAATAGCCCCCAAGTCGTAAATATCAACAACAACGATATTACTAAATACACGTTTTCGGCAATGTGAGAGTTTTCGGGGAGCCGTGATGCAAACAACAACGACCCGAAGCCCTGAATGCCAACAACAGATTCAATGCAATGTTATCTATTATGCAGAGAGATTTCACGACATTACGACGGGTACGGCAGACTCAAAATATTATGCAGACAGATTTCCCGACGGGAAGCGTTTGTTTTAAATTCAATGCAATGTTATCGTAGAGAGATTTCACGAAACAAAGAATGCGTTGTCTGTCGCTCCTAGGAAGGGGGGATTTCTACGGGTAAATTTTTCCGCCAGAAACAAAAAAATTAATTAAAACAATTTACAATTTAAAAGTAAAAAAAATTAACAATAACAAAACAATTCAGAAACAAAATATATTAAATTTAAAAAACATTAAATTCATATTCAAAAATGTCATGTTTCTGAAACAAAGCCATGGGACGAATGCCGCCAGTGGCGTGCTAACCTGCTAGTCTATACTATATATTTTGAGACTTCGTATATATGTGTGTGTGTGTGTGTGTACTTCATAGAATCCAAAACGCGTGTACAGATTGAGATCAAATTTCGTATGTAAGTGTAAAATCTCACCGACACCGCCGTAGTCGTGTTTTCGAGAAGCTCTGATCACCCTTTATCCACTCCCAAATCACGGCAAAGGCACGGCGGGGGTTAATCAAGTGATTATTTAATGAGCGTTTGTTTTTGACGCATCTCTATAAAGAGCGTCTGTTTGCCATTCAACGTTATTTGCATCTGCAGAGAGATATACGGAACATACATTAAATTTAAAAAACATTTGTTTCTGACCAACCCTGCGAGCACGGATGGCGCGCTTTGTTTTTACAGTATATAGTTATATACCGAAATCATCCCAGATAATCACGAATATAGCATCAGATTTCTCCCCAGATATACCGTTATAAAGCTACTGGAATCTGCCAATCTACGGGAAATTCCAGGGAATGCCGATTGAGCTCAAACTTGCTACCCACGGGAAGTGTCATATATATGAGTGTGTCCTTTATAAACTCGAACCGATTGAGCTCAAACTTGCTAAATAAGAAAATAGCCCCCAAGTCGTAAATATCAACAACAACGATATTACTAAATACACGTTTTCGGCAATGTGAGAGTTTTCGGGGAGCCGTGATGCAAACAACAACGACCCGAAGCCCTGAATGCCAACAACAGATTCAATGCAATGTTATCTATTATGCAGAGAGATTTCACGACATTACGACGGGTACGGCAGACTCAAAATATTATGCAGACAGATTTCCCGACGGGAAGCGTTTGTTTTAAATTCAATGCAATGTTATCGTAGAGAGATTTCACGAAACAAAGAATGCGTTGTCTGTCGTTCCTAGGAAGGGGGGATTTCTACGGGTAAATTTTTCCGCCAGAAACAAAAAAATTAATTAAAACAATTTACAATTTAAAATTAAAAAAAATTAACAATAAAAAAACAATTCAGAAACAAAATATATTAAATTTAAAAAACATTAAATTCATATTCAAAAATGTCATGTTTCTGAAACAAAGCCATGGGACGAATGCCGCCAGTGGCGGGCTAACCTGCTAGTCTATACTATATATTTTGAGACTTCGTATATATGAGTGTGTGTGTGTACTTCATAGAATCCAAAACGCGTGTACAGATTGAGATCAAATTTCGTATGTAAGTGTAAAATCTCACCGACACCGCCGTAGTCGTGTTTTCGAGAAGCTCTGATCACCCTTTATCCACTCCCAAATCACAGCAAAGGCACGGCGGGGGTTAATCAAGTGATTATTTAATGAGCGTTTGTTTTTGACGCATCTCTATAAAGATCGTCTGTTTGCCATTCAACGTTATTTGCATCTGCAGAGAGATATACGGAACATACATTAAATTTAAAAAACATTTGTTTCTGACCAACCCTGCGAGCACGGATGGCGCGCTTTGTTTTTACAGTATATAGTTATATACCGAAATCATCCCAGATAATCACGAATATAGCATCAGATTTCTCCCCAGATATACCGTTATAAAGCTACTGGAATCTGCCAATCTACGGGAAATTCCAGGGAATGCCGATTGAGCTCAAACTTGCTACCCACGGGAAGTGTCATATATATGAGTGTGTCCTTTATAGACTCGAACCGATTGAGCTCAAACTTGCTAAATAAGAAAATAGCCCCCAAGTCGTAAATATCAACAACAACGATATTACTAAATACACGTTTTCGGCAATGTGAGAGTTTTCGGGGAGCCGTGATGCCAACAACAACGACCCGAAGCCCTGAATGCCAACAACAGATTCAATGCAATGTTATCTATTATGCAGAGAGATTTCACGACATTGCGACGGGTACGGCAGACTCAAAATATTATGCAGACAGATTTCCCGACGGGAAGCGTTTGTTTTAAATTCAATGCAATGTTATCGTAGAGAGATTTCACGAAACAAAGAATGCGTTGTCTGTCGTTCCTAGGAAGGGGGGATTTCTACGGGTAAATTTTTCCGCCAGAAACAAAAAAATTAATTAAAACAATTTACAATTTAAAATTAAAAAAAATTAACAATAAAAAAACAATTCAGAAACAAAATATATTAAATTTAAAAAACATTAAATTCATATTCAAAAATGTCATGTTTCTGAAACAAAGCCATGGGACGAATGCCGCCAGTGGCGGGCTAACCTGCTAGTACTATATATTTTGAGACTTCCGTATATATATATATATATATATATATATATATATATATATATATATATATATATATATATGTATATGTGTACTTCATATAATCGAAAACGCGTTTACAGATTGAGCTCAAACTTCCTATGTAAGTGTAAAATCCACCGACACCGCCGTGGTCGCGTTTTGGAGAAGCTTAGAGTACCCTTCTCCAATCTCAGTTACAAAAAAACGGCACTGCGGTGGTTAATCAAGTGATAATTTAATGAGGGTTTGTTTTTGACGCATCGCTATAAAGAGCGTCTGTTTACCATTCAACGTTATTAGCATCTGCAGAGAGATATACGAGAACAATAATTTTGAGTGGTTTCCTATGCGGGGAGATTTATTGGATGCCAAAGTACTCTTACAACATCATTGTTATAGTATGTATGACACTTAGGTCAGGGCTTAGGGGGATAGTTAGTGTGGATATAGGCATAATGCTTCTAAGAAATCCCGGTTACAAACCAACACTCACAATTTCGTATTTACGCAAACGCAACGTGCAGAGAGATATACGGGAACAAGTGCTTTCCTATTTTTAGAACGCAACACATGATACCAAACAAAATTACGTCGCGTTGGTGATGGGGTTCACGACGGGATTAATTGACTGTCCGCTCTTTGCGAGGATGGGGTTCACGACGGGATTAACTTTGCGGGGACTATTGACCATCTCGTAAGGGTGGACAACCTCTGTCAGGGGCTGCTCAATGGCCACGGGCAGTTTTTCCGCCCTAGGTGAGCTCAAACTTCGTATATAAGTGTATAAACACACAGGGATCGTCGACGTCGCATTGTGTGAAACATTCTTATGTCTGTCGTTCCTAGGAACGGGGGATTTTTTCATCGGGTCAGTCTTAACCTTCAAACGGGTACCCACAAATTATATATTGTGACCCCGACATGACCTTGACCTTGAAAATGATCAATTCAAGGTCAAATCGGGTAAAATATTGAAACACCCAATATTAACTCATTGAAAAACACAAACAAAACATAAAACATTGTCATGTTTCTGACCAAGCACGCCAGTGGCGGGCTAACCTGCTAGTTAATCAATAAATGTCAGTCGTAACAAAACATACATACAGTAATGCTCTAAGTAATCGACTGCTTAAACACAGCAGAATTTTGGGTAACTTTTCAGGATTTAGTAGTCGGAAATATGGCTTGTTGCCATTCATCGGAACGCTCTTGATGAGAGCTTCACTATTAATGGCAACAAGCCATATTTTCGACTAAATCCTGAAAAGTTACCCATAATTATGCTGCGGTTAAGGAGTCGATTAATTAGAGCATTACTGTAGTTATGGAACCGAATTAGTGCTGTATTTATTTTAAATCACATTTGTTAACTTTTATTCTGGATTATCCCCCTTTTATCGAATTGACAAAACAGTAATATCTGTATTTAACTATTATAGTTATATGTTGTTATGATAGTTGAAATCAAGATGTTTGTCAGACCTGCTAACGCCCTTATTATAAGTAGTTGGTTCACTCACGATTTTGGTCGAACTGCATGAAGATATGATCAAATTCCGTCTCAGACAGAACTCCGTTGTGATCCCGATCGAAGTTATTGAACATGTCATGGTGATGATCGGAGAAAACGCTATAAATTTAAACAAAGACAGATACATTGTCTGTAAATATATTGGCCGTCTGCTGGTTGATAATGCTAGTTGTAAATAATTTCAATAATCTCATTGTGTATGATATACTTTAGAGGGCTATATGATTACAATTAAAGGGACCCGATGCGAAATAACATAACAGTCTGTACACAATTTGAATCAACAAGTACCCGCAAATTTATTGGCTTTGTTATATCGTCATTATAATTAACTCTCCAATAATGAAATGTCGCATGTCAAAACCATTGTTGTGTAACCATTGTTGGCACAGTGGAAAATTACCTATCAAAATCAAATTCGTCAGATAATACACAAATGATAAATAAACACTAGCAGTCAGATGCTCGTAGCCCGTTTATATATAACCATGGGTACATGCGAGAAATAGACAGGGAAAACACACTCCACAGATTGGATCGATAATAATTGTACTGTGTATTTTGATTTTGCGTTTTTTGACGATCGGTCGTCCGTAACATTGTGACAACACAATTATCTCCTTATAGTGTTGCACGACGTTACCGTGTGATCTCGACGGAAGCATTTTATATTTGGTGAACGGTGGTGTGTTGTGTATTGTCGAATATTAAAGGAACTATGCCGAAAGCAAAAGCAAAAACCCGAGGGGTACCTTAGGTTGAGTCTGGGGTTATTGGCACCCCACGCAAAGGGCGCGGTATCGCATTCTCGGAAGATGAGAAAGCATCATTATTGGACTTAGTTGGCAGTGATATTGCTACTTTGGAGAAGAAGACGACAGACAGCAGGAAGCAAGAGGTCAAAAACCAAGCATGGGCTCTGATAGTCAACAAAATGCACGAAAGACACCCGGATAAAACTAAACGGAAAGCTGTCGCGTATAGAGAGTTCTGGCGAAGAATTAAAGGCAAAGCGAAACAGACAGTTCGTTCAAAGAAATTGGATGTTAATGGTACTGGTGGAGGTTCTCCTACAGTGGGTGATATTGATGATGATACGGCTCGTATTGTTGGCATGGTTCCTGGTGAATTTTCAGAAGTAGCCAGTCGTTATGATGACAATGCCACGGTACAGCAAGCAACACCACTACAGGCGAGCCAAATCAGTGTGGTGCCTAACCACTAGGAGCCCGCCATTCCAGAACCCGCAAGTACAGGCCCCAGTGATCTGTCTACCACAGAACCAAGCGTTGGAATGGATACTGCAACGATGAGGTAATATATTTAGTATAGCTAATATGAACACCACCAGACATGGCTATGGTGTCTCCGTCGGGGGGGGGGTGTCCACCTTGAATTTTCCAACAGCCCCCTCCCCCACTTGCATGAACAGAATAAACTACCTGGTTCTTGCAACTTTCCAATTGGTATCTAAAACTTTCCAACTGTTGCAAATTTACAACCTTACACCCCCCCCCCCCCCCAAATAACGTTGGAGTTGAAATTCTCAACAGTTTTAACACTTGACCAAAGTTGGAGGGTTAGACACCCACAACCCATGTCCCCACGTCTCTGTGTTTCATACATGCTGAGGTTGACTTTCGTAGCAAATGTAAGTTTATTTCAACCACAAATAAGTTTTTTTTCCCAGACATAAAGTCGAACATGGTTCAACGTCCGGCATTTTGGTTAAGATGTCAATTGATGACTTAAACAGTTCCAGGTTAAAATTTTCCAATATAAGTACCAGTTTAAATATTCCGTCCCAATGTGGGTATGAACATGAAGGCTCCCACATTTGGAATGCCGGCCTGTTTCCATGAGAGTGGGGGAGGGGTAGTTGAGAGTTGGATGTCCCAACATACCCCATACCGCGTCCGTGTCGGGGCCGTTAGCATGGTGAATTTTTGACGTAAAGGTTTACAGTCAGCTACGAAAAGTGGCACCATTATATACGCATTAATTTGGATGGAAGCTGATTGAGTCTATTTTCGCTGATGATTGTGTGCACTGTAGAGTTCAACCCCTTGAATCACTGATGAATGAGTGACTGCTAGAGTTAAACCGCTTGAATCACTGACGATGCAACACAATTTATGTCTTCGTGTCGCATTGCAACATCGTCGATATTTTGTTTTTAACTTTGCATGCTGTTTTGGATATTATTTTGGCACAATATACTACTTGATTGGGTTAGGAATGCATCTGTTATTCAACATGATGGATCCTCACCAGCAGTTAGACAAGCCTAAGGATTTCTATATTTGCTGGTGATATGATGGCGTAGTGGGGACTGGGGTTTTCACAACAGACAACGTCCGTCAAAATTTATAATAAATGTTAAAACGTAATTCGCATATGCAATATTTCATAATGGAATTTTTTTTTTCCACTAATTTAGATTACAGATTGTGTTGTGGTTGAAACAATGACCATATATCATGCTTTCTTTCCAGTGATGTAGCGCATCTAGAGAGAATCATCCCTTCATCTTTGGGGCGCCAGCGTCGACGGTTTTGGAGAAGACGGACAAGGCTTTAGCTTATATGGATACAGAACACCAGGCCAAGATGAAGCTTATTGCCACAAAGCAAGCAGCTGCAGAGGCGAAGAAGGCGTATTATGAAGCCAAGCTCAGGTGCATTACTGGGAATTACAATTGAACAATAAATTTATTTTAATACTGTATCTGAATATTTCTCGTAATAATGGTGCATTCTTATGACTATACATTTAAGACAATTGTTATAATATACTCCATCCTCAAATGCTTGTCGAATGTACTGGTCGCGAAAGATGACGGCATCTGGATTATCTGGCAAAGTTCGGCCATCGGCTACATCGCTGTCTACCGCATCCACATTGTCGTCTGGTTCTGGGTCACGTGTGGTCATGTTCAAGTTGTGTAGGCAGCAAGTTGCAATTATTGTATCCATACTCCTGTCAAACTGAAGACAAAAAGAGGTTATTGGTAATTTGAAAATTGCAAAATAGCAGTTTGTAGTGAAATAGAGAACGCACGGTCCGCACAATAGTCCCGACAAAATTGCAGACAAAGTGCCAGTGCAATTTTGTTAATTTGTTAACTCAGTACAGAATGTCGCATAGCGGCCGATGAAGCAATTGCTCTGATTTAAGAAGATAACACCAACAAGCCAAATATTATTTTGAATTTAAACATGGAATTTTGTTCCGAAATGTCGCATACATATATACGTATTCGTGTGATAATGTGTTCGTGTTCACTAGGTCACACATCATTTAATTATTCAAGGGGTATATGTCAATCGGAGGTGATTTGTATATATTGTTTGAAAATACATGTAGCTACATTCTGCTCAGCTATTATATTTGAGACTAAACAGCGACTTGGAGAGAGGGGAGATGGGTTTGGGGGGGGGGGGGGTAATGACATGTCCGGTACAGTCATTAGTTAAATTTTCAGACCGAAATAGTATGAAATTTGTCTGATAGTTCTGAGCCAAATGTTTTCAGACCAAAAGTATAATAATTTCCGATTTTGTCTTACTTGTTTTGTCCTGAGTGTCAGCTGGAAAGTTTTATACCATTACGGGATGTTAATCGAACATTTTCCAACAATTGGTACTTTGATGGTAACGGTTTGAAAATTTCAACCCAAGGGAATCAAATTCATTTCCCCACATGCAATTGGAATTTTGGGGTTCACGTGTCTGCAGTTGTAAATTCCAAGCCGGCACCCCTCACATACATGGACTCCGAACTAACTACAGTTGTCCCCCTAAATCAGACCATGTCATTCAGATCAGTTTTGTACTCACTCTTAGACGTAGCCGGTCCCCGAAAGCCACACAAGGAAACCTCCGTTTGTACACACCAAAGCTCCTCTCAACAATGTTTCTGGTAGCCATGTGTGCCTTGTTATAATTTCTCTCGGCTGCAGTTGCTGGAGTCCTTACTGGGACTCCATCGAATTCACCAGTTTCAAACCTCATCATTACTCTTGATTCCGAAAATACGCGCGAGTCATGTGCTGAGCCATACCACCTGGCAACTACATTGCGAAATTTCAACTGATGATCGCAAATTAACTGAACCATCCCTTCCGGTTGATGAAATGCTGTGCATGAGGCCCACCGGGTTAAATATCGGGACGTGTGTACAATCTATACAACCAATAACGCTTGGCATCCCGGCATGTTAAAAAAATCCATCTTTAATTATGTTGATTTCCTCTCCACTTGGCATCTTAATAAACTGCCCTTTGTCCATGCAAATCGCCTCCGTAACCACATAAATCATTCTGCTAATGGCGGGTTGTGACATGCCATGCAAATCTCCGGCAACTGTTTGGAAACAGCCAGTTGCATAAAAACGCACAGTTTTAAAGGTACGGTTGGCCTTGGCGGTGGGTATCCTGTGAAAATATTTCCACCCGTCAAAAACCGCCACAAACAGAAAGAACATCAAAATGTAGACAGACTTTGTCCGTATACAAATAATAAATATCGCATAAACAGTATGTTATTGTCAAATGTTTGACCATTGTTATGTAAACAAAAGCATAAAACGTTACTTTTCTGGTGTTTGTTTATATTATGATGGTAAACATAAAGAGCGTTCTTTTTTGGTGAATTCCTGATATGGAACTAATAAAGAGCGTTTATGCCATTTGTGTGTGATTAGCCAGTAGCATTGTGCTGTCTTCTGTAACACAATCAGGCTCTTGCTTAGGTAGAATATAGTAGGTATTTATGATAACATGCTGTCCACGTGATGGTCATGGTATATATGAACGAAACTGTATGCGTTTTAATGTTTTTCTGTTTTACGGTGATTAGAACAAATATGAATATTTTCGACAACTAAGGCCTCACGTGCCTTTAAGACAGCAGGGACAGAATGATTTCTTTCCGTTGCACTCTCTATTTCAGGGACTATACGTCCAAGCAACTCGAGCGTTACTTCCTTCGACAATCAGTATCTCTGCAGGAACTCTTCTTCGTCGAAATGTTCCAATGGATTGGTTCGATCTCTAAATACCCTTAAACTCACATCACGTGCTCTTTCCTCACGCTCCTGCTGTGCAAATTCTAGTATAAAAAGTGGGTCTATTCCCGACATTGTTCCAACATAAAAACTGACCACACACGACAAGACATAAAACCGCTAAGGCCATTATAAATTTAACAACACAAGCCGGGCATAACTACCACTCAAGCAATAACACGGTACCAGGTTATATACGGTCAACCACAAGCACAAAAACCGTAGCTAAATACACAGCCAAAAGAACGCTGGTTTTTTTGTTCGATTATATGCACATGGTTATATATAAACGGGCTACGAACATCTAACTGCTGGAAGGTAAACATTGAAGAAGTTCCAGAGCATTGATATATTTTCTTAAAATCATATTCTGACTAAAATAGTTGAACTGTTTACACCATTAGCGACATTTGTTGACAAATCATTGTTTTGTTTAGATAACACGCAGAATGTAGAACTATCAATAATAAATATAACAATGCAGTTTATATATGTCGCCACGTGTTACCTAAAGGTGACGTCTTACAGCGTTTTATATTTGTTTGCACATGCACGGTGCACCCACTACTTGCCAGTGCCGTGGATCCATTTAGATCCGATTTTCGCAAACCATTGGTTTATAGATCGCTGTTTGACTTTTTAAAAGCACGAATAAACTGTTTTAAACCTGACCAAACCTGACCATGGTTTAGCAGTAGTGTTCCTATATCGTCGAACCAAGTAATCGTACATGCCGACTGCCGACCACGGCAGCTAAAATATACAACATAGACCATATTTGTATTGGACATTAACAACAATGTGGATTGTACATCTGTGGATGAGGTCAACTGAGAGCCACGAGTGGGCTTTATTCAATTGAATTAATACGGTATTACTGGGAGGGGAGCTTACATGTGATTATTTTCATTTGCTGTAAGCTTTCCTCGGAGGAACACATTGTCCATGCAATCCAACGAATAAAGCCCATCCATGGCTCTTCGCATACTATATTCACATGTTTGCATTCAACATGTTTGTTAGTAGACATCACAAACTGAGCGAAGAACGAATTATATTAGTATTTTAGACTATAACTTAAGACTGTATCTGTTCACCCATAATGTGAATTGCACGTTACATACCCAATATGTTCTCCCAAAAATTCCGACATTATCTGCTTATAATATAAGTTTTTATATAACTTGTTTTAGGCAGAAAATCTACTTAGATCGCCTCATTTTGAGTCGATAATGTGCTGAAACCGAGAACGTTTTAGTCACATTATCAACGCACAATGAGGCGAGTCTAAGCAGATTATGTGCGGACACTTTTCAGGTTTATTTTCTGTAACCTGTGTTTTACTGTGGCCCGCTCAATTAAACTAAATAACGTGTATGATTCATAATCTGCTTATTTCAGCAACAAATAATCACATTATGTACCTATTTCACATTATAGGTCGATTATGTGCGTATATCGGCGAGGATATGTTGACGTACCATAGAAAAAGCGAGGCAACGAACAGGACGGTCGGCTTCATTCTCTCAATTCTGTACAGGGAGGAAATAAAGATATTTTATTAAACTTGACATACAACATATGTAACTAGTTATGTTGATAAAGGTCGAGCTGTCCGATTTTACTCCACTAAACTACCATAATTTTATGTAAGTTTTCTGTGCCGACAATAATTATATCATACCCACATTCTCATTAATTTGAGGTTTTTATGCAATCTCTACCAGAGCGCACCACTCATACTTCCATTAGTTTAAACATATTTTATTTGTTCATAAATTGATTTATGACAAAAGGGATTGGAGGACAAGTGCCATAACCACTTAGAATACCCTCCTCTCCCTAGTATAATACACTGACAAATGTTAACACTGAAGACGAGCAAACACAAGGTATATAATATACATACATATAATGAACAATACATGAAAAATAAACAGAGTGGCGATTGTGGAGTAGAATCGGAAGTTCGATACAGTGACGAGATGGGATAATACTTCCATGCTGGCTCTGTCACCGGCCGGGTACTAGTTGGTGGTTTTCTATATTAGTGCGGGGTTTTCCATCCAAAATGGCGAACCCATCGCCCCAAAGTCAAATGTCCTGTGTGCTTTGAGAACTATTCCCACACTAAAAACTTAAGAACAGAATGGAGAATTAAAGCGGTAGATTTGTAGACGATGTTCGCAGGCTAGATGTCAAAACAGCAGCAAATTTTGACTTGCCATGCGTGCTGTCGTGACAATGTCGTCCATGTGCGTTGAGACATTTATGTTGATAAAATAATCGGAGAACCAAATGGCACCGTTTCACAATATAGTCATTTTGTTCTAGTGGGACTTTCCAAACTTAAACTCATAAATTAATTTTCTTTATAATTGCCACGTTGTTTGCATCGTTCATATAATCATATAGCACACGAGTGTATTTTGCACTAACACATGGCTCAAATTCATTGATTTGTTGCATATATTCTGTTGAGTATAAAAGGAGATGGTCCCATAAATGGTCGGATTTAGTGTACAGCACCCTTTTAAGGTACGAAATTAGACAAATTGTGTTCGATATTATGTGTGCTTAATTAAAGGGCAACATGTGAATCTGTTCCTTAGTGTACATCTTAATATCGCGGAAGTCCACCAAATGTGGGTAAAATGTCGCCGGTGGCAGCGCTCTTATCGATTCATCAAGGGAGGTAAACCCTGCGTGCAGTTTGGTTTTGATTAACCCTTTACCCAACAGAAGGGCCCTGTGCCAATGCATTCTCTTATATATGCGAGTCGACCATAGGTCGCCTCGCATATATAAGAGAATGCATTGGCTTAACACATTACAAATTATAAAATTGTTAAAGAATGTAAGAAAAAATGGTAAAAAGTGTTAAAAAAAGATTTTTTTTAGGCCAATGCATTCTCTTATATATGCGAGGCGACCTATGGTCGACTCGCATATATAAGAGAATGCATTGGCACAGGGTATAACTATAACCATCACAATGTGGTCAATGAGCCGGTTCCAATGATATCCATATTTGTATGGTTTTATTGAGACAGACCGAAGATATTTTAGGCTGTTGAAGCTTTATTTGGCCGGTTTTGGCCGGTTTGTTGGGTAAAGGGTTAAAAAAGGAAGTTTTTAAACAGTTATCGTTTCGTCAGATGGGAAGAAATTACATTGATGTTATCCTATAAAGAGCATCTATAAACTAAAGTAGAATGCGATAAAGAGCGTTTTCAATTATGAGGGTTTTTATATTTTGTTTCGACATATCACTTAGGGCTTATTGTGTGGACTACCACGATGTCCGTGTCATACGAATGAGGCTTATTTCAAGTTTATTTCCTTTTTCTTTTGAATTGTAACCTGGAAATTGCCTTAGGACAAACATTTGTTTATCGAATTGTTTGCCAAATCGGACCGTTGGAATGGAATGCCCAAATCGACGGCCTGGTAAATAGGATTGCATCTCGATTAGCTCAACTAAGGCGTCTGAAGTACCAACTTGACAGAAAAATAATTGAAATAATCTATAAGACGTATATACTACCCCTATTTGATTACTCAGACGTAGTATGGGACAGCACTCCACAATATCTCCTCGATAAACTCGATCGGCTACACATCGAAGCTGGGCGGATAGTCAGTGGCATCACTCGCTCTGCATCTAATAACACAGTTTTGCATGAAGTGGGGTGGCCTTCTCTCGATAGAAGGCGACAAATACACAAACTGCAACTAGTCTACAAAATAGTAAACGAATAAGTCCCATCTTATCTAGCATCTACACTTCCCCCTAGAGCAAACGAGGTGTCGGGTTACATCATGAGGCGACCCGGCAAATGTTATTCATATTTCTGCATTACAGAACATTACAAAAAGTCTTTTTTTCCGTCGGCAACCACTGAGTGGAATAAACTTCCCAAAATAATCACTCACGTTGGCCAATTTTCGATATTTAAAACTAATTTGCAACTATTGGAACCCTCACCTGCCCCTCCTCTGTACTTCTACACAGGACAACGAAAAAACAACACCATACACTGTCGCATCCGAAACAGATGCAGCGAACTCCGCTCTGATATGTATAACAATTATATCTCCGATAGCCCTGTGTCCATCCGAAGATGCCTTTCATTTTTTCTTTAGTTGCCCCTTGTATCGGTCCGAACGAGCCGTCCTCGCTGATAAATTGACTCGCGAAAGCCTTCAAATTCTCAATATTAACGAAATCTTTTTGGAATACCATATATCTCGTCCCATAGTAATAAGAAACTGTTCGATATAATTCAGAAATATATTGTAGCAACAAAGCGTTTCGATAACTGAATTTAAAACAAAATACATTCACAAGGAAGGACTACAAATTGTCAAAGTACACCGGTAAATATAGGAACTACGCAGTTTAGTAATCAACTGGCTCCCCACTTATGAACCTACTCCCCCACTCAATCACCAGTCCTCTATTACCTTGATCTACCGTATGTACTGTCTTCCAGAGTAGCTGACTAACACTTGACTAACATATATATATGAAGAAAATACCCCTTTGCATAAAACCCTGCCCCAACATTAGTCGAAACGAACACAAATCACACAAACTCCACCAAATGTTATTGCTACCAAACTAGCTACAACCCATATAGCAATGTGCTCTGGAAGGCACTACATAAATCACCATAAACTAATAAAATCATTCTTGTAAATATGTTCAGCTGTCATCTTGTAAACATTTTGTATCTAAATCGACTGTATTGGGAGAGGGTCTTCATAAGTTGAAAAAACTTGTGACCTAATCCATTTTGTATTATTACGTTTCAAGTCAAAATCGGACCGTGCATCAATTGTTTATATCGCCGAATGCATACAAAATCCCTCGAGCGGACATTAACAGTGTATTAGCGACAGTATCAGCTTGATATCTTTTTCCATAGCACAAAACTTGTCCATTGTGCAGGAAAAGAGTCGTTGTTCAATACATGGATATTTATTTGAAACATGTCTTTGGTTCAAATAATTTACATATTGTTGTATCCGCAGGGTTCACGCTGTAAAAGGCCAAATTGGTCAATAGCCATTTTTTTCCCGAAAAAGTCAAAAAACAATTTCAGTTCGTCTAACTTTTGACCACAGTTTTTTTTCGGAAATATAATTCAAAAACCCAAATTGAGTTTTTATCGGGAGCGACATGATAATCAAATGCATAGTACGATCATCTGCTAATTGATTAGGTGATATAACTTAGTGGGTAATACAATGGACTGCGTTAAACATTAATGAGGATTAACACGAATGAATCCTTTGTCTGTCATAATGCTGAACCGTATAGATGGTGGGTAGTGGTGTATTTTCAAGTAACAACAGTGGGGTTAAAGCGGGTTAGACACGATATTTGAAGTTACGGACATAAATATATAGAATAGTATATAGAACACACATATTGTCATATTCATTAATTGTGAGAACGGAACATGGGGATTTAATTTGGCCGAAGGTTTTTTAATTTGGCAACAACAAAAATCAGAATTGGCCAAAAAATTGGCCTAAAGAGTTTTCGGACCAGCGTGAACACTGTATTAGATCTAAAACAAATATACTACTTCGCGTGATGTGTCAATTGCAGTTAATTAGGGATGAGAACACTTTCTAAATCACAATGATGTCATTTAGGTCAGTTAACTTTGTCCGTAGTTAAGTGTGCCTGTGCAATTTGCATACCTAATCATTGACGCAGCTGCACCAAGGTTGGGTCCCTCACCCGCCCCAACTTAACCAGTTTCAGCGGTTGGAAATTTCATGCCTGACGCAACAGTGGTTGCAGATTTCCGACCAAAAGTTGACTGAATTTATTCTGATAATTTGATATTTCAACCAGTATTTAGTATGTTTTTCGACCTAAAGGCGAATATTTCCCTATATTCGGTCAAATTTTCAAACCGAAATGGCATTCATTTGGAATTTTGAACCATACGGGGTGTTAGTTTAAACATTTCCAACAGTTGTAAATTTGAGGAATCGGTTGGAAATATTATATAAGGGTGCACATGGATATATCACTTTGGGGGTGCACATGGAAATATCATATAGGTGTGACCATGGAAATATCATATACGGGTGCACATGGAAATATCATATAGGGGTGCACGTGGAAAAATCATATAGGGGTGCACATGGAAATATAATATAGGGGTGCACGTGGATATTTCGATTTGGTTCAAGGGGGTGCAGTTGGAAATTTCATGCAAAGTTTGATACAACGAGTGGATGAGTACGAGTGATGTAATGTTTAAATTATCCTGGACATAGTATCATGAATTTATGGAATGTGTCGATTTTGTGAAATGGGCTGGATATTATAGACAAACGAGTACTGTATGTTTAGGCTTACCATTGTTCACAGCTGAGTAAATTTACATTCAAAATACACAGTCCGATTTGGCACAATATTTGACAAAATGTCCTTATCCAATTATCAGGTTGGCATATGTCGATTTAATAAAGGGTTGGACATTAGACACACGAGTACAGTATGCTAAGTTTTATACCAAGGTTGAATACTGAGTAGATTTAAATTAACGATGCACGGTCTGCAGACGTTAACCCTTTACCCAACAGAAGGGCCCAATGCATTCTCTTATATATGCGAGTCGACCATAGGTCGCCTCGCATATATAAGAGAATGCATTGGCTTAACACATTAAAAATTCTAAAATTGTTGACTCGCATATAAATGTATAAGAGAAAGCATTGGCACAGGGCATAATATTTGACAAAATGTCCTAAACCAATGATCAGGTTACCAGGCCCCGAGACAAAAGAAAATAATGAAATAGTCTTTAAATAAACATCGCTCGCATGGCATGGACAACGCAGATGTCCACATAATCTACCATAAACGATGTGTCAAAAACGATAGCAAACTCAAAATTGAGAACGTTGTGTATCACAATCCACTTGTTGACGACAAAGGCATGAACGCTCTTTATTGGAGACGATATATGGAATGTTTTCTTGGCTGACAAACAAATCAAAATGTGCTAAAAGTTCCTCTTTCAAAACGTGATATCTGGCCATCAGGACCACAAATTAATATCAATATCAACAATATGTATTTCATCAAATAACCAAAGTAAACTGAATTACAAAGTATGCATTGGTGGAGATACTTAAGGTATATGAATGCTACAATATTATTGAACAGGTTATTTGACCTGGATATGTATGACCAACTTGTCCAATCCACCCAATCTGCCCTGAACGATCACAAGAACTCACACTTGAGAACGCTCTATGTCACAATCAACATTTTTCATGGACGCTCCTTATTGGAAACGAACGATAAGTGGATAAGTGGATGTGTTAAAACTTCCTCTTTTAATAGTATATATGGCCACAAAAACCTCAAATTAATTATTGTGTGGGTCTGATCTAATAATTTTGAGGTAAATAACACGTACGTATGCAGGGGGGGGGGGCGGAGAACATAATGCGGGACACAACGTACCAGGGGTGGGGTGTACCTAGGCGTCAAAAATTTACACGTAAAGTTTTTCCTTATTCATTTATGGGGGGGGGGGGGGGTTGTCGGAAAAAAATTGCATATAATTTTTTTCCAACTATGTATTTTCAGACTCACAACTTTTCTCTCATTTTATAGAATATGGATTAACCTTAATATCCAAATCATATATACATGAGTAGTACAATCCACCTAAAACAATTTTGGATAACCACTGTCTTGGTTTACATGTGATATTGACCCCATTAACCCTCTTAATAATGCCGACTATGTCAGTGTCTACCAGTCGAATGCAGAATTCTACCCTGCGATCGCTTATCTGGCAAATTTTTACTGCAGAACTATCCCATGTATTAAACAATTTCTCCTCCAATGGTAACAGTTATATGCTGGTATCTCGCTCATCTCATTTGCATATTTTTCAAAGTCGAGGTAATGACTAGTTGTCATTTTTTAAAGTGTATACAAAGCGTTGCGATCACCAATATACATGTTTGTACATGTCATGACATCACGAGGTACAAATCTGCGTTCTACTGGTAGACAATGACCATTTTAGTCATAATAATCTAAACTAAGTTACCAAGCACCTTCTCGTGAATTGTATGCTCCGGTGTTTTTTTTCGATTTCCGGTCAAACCGATTTGTTGTCCGGCTGGGGCAGATTTGATTTTGCTGGGGGGGGGGGGGGGGTGGCAAATGGTCAGTGGAAAAAAACTGCAGTTTTTGCTGTTTTGGGGGGGGGGCGGTACCCAAACCGAAGAAAACAGTTTTTTCCACCCTGTGTCTGCAGTTTTGTTCCGCCCCCCCTGACGTATGGTGGTTTTATGGTGTATATAACACGTACCGTATGGTAGTTTTATGGTGTATATAACACGTACGTATGGCGGTTTTTGAGGTATATAACACGTACGTATGGTGGTTTTATGGTGTATATAACACGTATGTATGGTGGTTTTATGGTGTATATAACACGTATGTATGGTGGTTTTATGGTGTATATAACACGTACGTATGGTGGTTTTATAGTGTATATAACACGTACGTATGGTGGTTTTATGGTGTATATAACACGTACGTATGGTGGCTTTATGGTGTATATAACACGTACGTATGGTGGTTTTATGGTGTATATAACACGTATGTATGGTGGTTTTATGGTGTATATAACACGTACGTATGGTGGTCTTTGAGGTATATAACACGTACGTATGGTGGTTTTATGGTGTATATAACACGTACGTATGGTGGTTTTATGGTGTATATAACACGTACGTATGGTGGTTTTATGGTGTATATCACACGTACGTATGGTGGTTTTATGGTGTATATAATACGTACGTATGGTGGTTTTATGGTGTATATATATAACACGTACGTATGGTGGTTTTATGGTGTATATAACACGTACGTATGGTGGTTTTATGGTGTATGTAACACGTACGTATGGTGGTTTTATGGTGTATATAACACGTACGTATGGTGGTTTTATGGTGTATATAACACGTACGTATGGGGGCTTTATGGTGTATATAACACGTACGTATGGTGGTTTTATGGTGTCAAATCGGACAGGGCATCTTTAATTTGAGATATATTTCAGATTGCAAATATTTTCTATCCATCACTGATGCATAAGAAGAGAACCTGCTATTTTGCCAAACACGCTGAAAATCTGGACTTTAAAATAAAATGGTTTAGTTTTCTTAGGGGTGTGTTCCTGTTGGGGTATGTTTTTTGGATATGGTGGACTCATGTTATTTTAGTCCTTGAATTTTCCGCCATTCAATTATATTTGAAATGTATTAATTGACATTTTATTATGGAACACAGTCGGGACAGAACTTAATATTACATTAATTAGTTTGTGGGTCCGATATCACTATGTTCTAGTATAGAACACGTACATGTGGTGCTGAGTGCATGGCAAGCATATTATGGATGATTTGATAAATTTATTGGCTGCGTCTAGTTGTACATGTAGTAGAACAACACTCTCGTTGTCGATAAGCGTATTGTCATCACTCGAATTGTTTGTCAAGGTTATAGTCCTCAAATTCTGAATCGAACGTGCAACCTTGTGTCCAATAATTTAGCAATGTCTATAAGTATTAAAGTGATAAATATATACTCACACTGTGAATTCCCTATTATATGCAGCGACACACCGACCTTATCGCAATGGCACAAGTGGTTCAGGGTTATCTCAATGTTCTGTCGGTGTGCGAGAACATATGTTTAACACAAATCTCCGTTGTATATTTGTATAAAGGCCACTGTATATGTATATATACATGCAGTTGTTCCTACACTTCACCGTGGAATTAATACGCAGCTGATATATGTATTACCACGTTATTGTGTCGATATGTGTTGAAGTTTTAGGCGATTTTACACGTATGAGCACTGTTGGTATATATATATAGTACACGTGACTTATACATGGACGAAGATAAGATATTGGCAAGTGTGCAGAATTGACTGGATCGAGTTCGTTTGGAATTATACGCGGTATAGGTATGTTTCGGATCGTATCTCATTCATATAACTTATGTCACACGCAATATCAATCATGCAGCGTTTTCTCAAAGAATTGATGACTGCGAGAAGAATAGATGTCTCGTTGGCTCCACTTCTAAAAATAGAATCTTTGGGGTCTAAAATTGGTTGTACTAAAATATTCCCAAAACTTCCAAAATATCAAAACCCAAAAAAAAATTCAAAACTTCCAAAATTTATTTTTTCCAAAAAATTTCAAAACCCCAAACTTCCAAAAAATTTCAAAATCTCCAAATTTCAAAAAAAGAAAAAATTTCAAAACCCTCAAAATTATTTCTCTAAAAAAAAAGTTTAAATAAAAAATTTATAACGAGTTTTCGGTTTCCGAGAATCTCGATATTAAAAAATGTCGAATGTTTATTAAAATTATTTGCGTGTAATATCTTTCGTTATTTTTTTGTTCAAATATTTTTCATGAAATTATTAATCGATGTTTAGAAATAGCTTTATTGGACATTGGGACCATCGGTATGAATGCATACATTCCAGTGTTTATCGGACGCAGTTCATACATATATAATTGTCATACCTGAAAATAGACACCATTACTCTTACATAAATAATAAAGAGCGTTTATTCTTAACTTCTCTATCCCAGATGAAGTTATTGAGTATATGACAGGTGTGTATTATCGTGAATTATTGGAAGTATTGAGATGTACTATGTTGAATCACGAGCGGACAACCCCCAGAATGAATTGTCCTATTCGATGTACACGTAATCACACACGACATTGTGGGTAACAATGTATGTGTCACACCTTGCTTTACCAAATGAATTCTATTATATCCCCGTTCACAGTTATATGCTGTTTAGAAAACATATCGATTTAATGTCTGTGCAGAATTAGTTGTTTAACGGGTTAGTATCAATTAAGGTTGATAAACTGTGTCATTGTTAGCATTAACACGATAATTAGTTATCCAAAACATGCATACATAATACGTCCAGGTCGTGAGACACTCAATAATAGAAATTGCTTCGGTGTCATTGTTATAACAACATTACGTAATAACCACTTATCATTCCATTCACACTTACGTTCATTTTGTATACCAAAAACTCCAGTTAGCACCGATGATGTAACATTATATCACTGTTATTGTATCAATTGATAGGTTCAGACAAGTTCGATGTTTAGAAAAGAAAAGTTACCTATAATTCTGCTTTGGTTAAGCAGTCCATTATTTAGGGCATACCTGTGTGTAGGCCTATCAGTGGATGAATAGTCTGCCGGAGAAGTACTGTGTAGACAGGTCTTGTCGGTAAGAGAGTCAGACGAGAAGTGAAGGCTCGGCTATTAAAACATAGTAATGCGATAGCGAACATCAAACGAGTCTGCGCACGCATATCTGTCAAAAGGATACAATAGCAGTCATTGGTCAATTTATCCCCGGTGTCAGCTCAGTACCCAATCGGGACGAAGCCGAAGGTCAACTCATTTTTTTTGCTCATTATAGTACGTCACTTGGACATTTTATCAGTTTATCACGTGATCACTAAATGTGGCAATCGGGTATCCACCGATGCCTGCAATTTATTATTTATAATAATTGGACTAATTGATCTCACGTAAATAATACTCTTAGTTGTTCCAATAAAATAGTTATCAAATTCGATCACCAATAGATTTGACTGTGGAATATAATGACCTTTAACTTATTTATCGATCTATGTTAGAACATGGTCTTAACAAAAAACTTGACCATAACAAAAATTACCTTACATTTATGCATGAATCTAATTAGACCATACGTAAATATTGTGAGCTTATCGTCTGATGAGCAAATCCGATGTTTATCAAAAATAGTACAACTTCCAGTTGGTAATTACTCTTACGAATGAAGAGCGTTGAACATATACGAAATTACTACACGAATGAACTGAAATTTATATTTTCACATCTTACCAACAACAGATACAGACATAGTCATAGTGTTATACTATCTTACATGTACCCATGCTATGACATCATTCGAAGGGGCAATACACTCAAGGAGTTAAAGTGACACGAAACAAGGGACGTGGTGTAATATTGGTGTTTGAATCTTAAAGGAACACAAGACACTCTAAAGGGACACTCATTGTGAATGAATGTTAACAATACAAGCGCACGAATGAAGAGCGTTGAACATATACAAAATTACTACACGAATGAATTGAACCTTGAAATTTATATTTCACATCTTACCAACAACAGCTACAGGCATTACCATAGGGTTATACTGTCTTGCATATACACACGCTATGACATCATTAAAGGCGGACAATCCACTCACGGTGTGACAACATATACAGACATAGGCATAGTGTTATACAGTCTTCTATGTACCAATGCTATGACATAATTAAAGGGGGATAATACACGCACGGTGTGGAATGTTAAAGTGACACGCGGTAAGGGACGTGATGTAATATTGGTGAAACCCCCTCCCCACTTATAGATATATAACGAAGACGAGAATAACATGTTGATGAAGTTTATTGAAATTTAATCATTGTCTGAATCTTCGACCGTTAGATTTACTTCTAAGAGTTTCTTGAATTTTCTCATCGCTTCATCTGCAGCCCATTCATTATTATATCCGTGTTTGGTCAGTTTGACCATTTTCTTCATGATCATGGTATGTATGCGTGATGTTTTCAATCGATACTGGTATTCTATTAATCGTCTATAACTTTTGAGAAACAGAGCAAACTCTGTGTCGATGGTATCCTCTTTTCCCGACATGCTCTCATCTCCCGAAATGCTCTCTTCTTCTTTCACATCATTGGTGACGCGTTTCATCATACTTTTGAATGTGTCCATCTCGTTGACACATCGCGCAGCTTTCTTAAGACCGAATACCGTTCTACTACCGACGCCATTACCATCTTCTGAATCTGATAGCGTTCCACGTTCATCTTCATCTGAATCTAGAACCGCTTCGTCAGATTCATCGGTATCTTCTCCGAAGAGAGTTGGTTTTGTCTCGGACATAACTCCGTGTTTAATCTGTTTATGTCTTTGTAGATTGTAGTTCGTCGATAAAATAATGCCACATAAATCACACCCGTGCATTATCGCGAATTATTGGAAGAACCATCACTCTTATAAGTAGCGATAAAAAGAGAGAATAAGGTGTGGTATACAACCGTCGCTCTAAGAGTACGTTCGTCCCGGGGCTAGGGTATAGATATTTGACCGCCGGTGATTCAATTAATGCCAATTTATCAGTATGGTACTCTATGTATTCATTCATGATTTGGCTAATCGTATGACACTGGTCTTTTCATTTTCTTCTTATTATTAGACAAACCTCCAACAGACACTCTCTTGTTGGTTTGTTTGGACGCTTTACGTGTGTTTGTCAACTTATTTGCTGCAACTTCAGCCTTAGCCATTTCAATCGCTTGAGCGATGGGTGTCACCACGTTAATATGTGGTTTTAGAACGTCTTCTTCACTATCACTATTTTTAGTTCTGTCAATAAAGTATCGACCCTGATTATCTGGTATTAACTTCCCATCAACCATATCTCTGAAATGTTTTCTCCACATTTCAAGATCTGCTGGAATATACGGGATCGACATGTTTCTTCAAAATGTACAAGTCACTCTTTTTTCTGCATTTTATTTTAGAAAGTTTATCGCCTCTTATAAAAATCGATTATTGGCCATGAATGCCAAATGCACCATGATAGTTATCGATGTCAATAATGCGTTTCGTTGAGATCTTGATTGAGTATGCACCAATCAATTAACAATGACACAGAATATCACACAAAGTATATTCAAGGGGGTGAGAAAAATGAGCAAATGAGCAAATAAATGAGCAAATGAGCAAATAAATGAGCAAATGAGCAAAAAATGAGCAAATGAGCACAAAAATGAGCAAATGAGCAAATAAATGAGCAAGCAGGATGTTATGTCGCTTGGTGGCGGAGGTAGCATCACCAAATTACCCTCGGGGGACCTCATTCTGCCATCTAAAAATAGAATCTTTGGGTCTAAAATTGGTTGTACTAAAATATTCCAAAAAACCCAAAACTTCAAAAATTTCAAAAAACTTCAAAACTTTAAAAAAATTTCAAAAACTTCAAAAATTTCAAAAATTTCAAAAACTTCAAAAATTTCAAAAAACTTCCAAAATTTCAAAAACTTCAAAAATAAGACCCCGGCGGCGGCGGCACCGCCGCCGCAGTAAAATACCGCAATGCCGCCGCCGCCCGCCGCCCGCCGCCGGTGTCTTATTTTTGAAGTTTTTGAAGTTTTTTGAAATTTTTGAAGTTTTTGAAATTTTTTTAATTTTTGAAGTTTTTGAAATTTTTTGAAATTTTTGAAGTTTTTTGAAATTTTTGAAGTTTTGGGTTTTTGGGAATATTTTAGTACAACCAATTTTAGACCCAAAGATTCTATTTTTAGATGGCAGAATGAGGTCCCCCGAGGGTAATTTGGTGATGCTACCTCCGCCACCAAGCGACATAACATCCTGCTTGCTCATTTATTTGCTCATTTGCTCATTTTTGTGCTCATTTGCTCATTTTTTTGCTCATTTGCTCATTTATTTGCTCATTTGCTCATTTTTGTGCTCATTTGCTCATTTTTTTGCTCATTTGCTCATTTATTTGCTCATTTATTTGCTCATTTGCTCATTTTTCTCACCCCCTTGAATATACTTTGTGTGATATTCTGTGTCATTGTTAATTGATTGGTGCATACTCAATCAAGATCTCAACGCGAAACGCATTATTGACATCGATAACTATCATGGTGCATTTGGCATTCATGGCCAATAATCGATTTTTATAAGAGGCGATAAACTTTCTAAAATAAAATGCAGAAAAAAGAGTGACTTGTACATTTTGAAGAAACATGTCGATCCCGTATATTCCAGCAGATCTTGAAATGTGGAGAAAACATTTCAGAGATATGGTTGATGGGAAGTTAATACCAGATAATCAGGGTCGATACTTTATTGACAGAACTAAAAATAGTGATAGTGAAGAAGACGTTCTAAAACCACATATTAACGTGGTGACACCCATCGCTCAAGCGATTGAAATGGCTAAGGCTGAAGTTGCAGCAAATAAGTTGACAAACACACGTAAAGCGTCCAAACAAACCAACAAGAGAGTGTCTGTTGGAGGTTTGTCTAATAATAAGAAGAAAATGAAAAGACCAGTGTCATACGATTAGCCAAATCATGAATGAATACATAGAGTACCATACTGATAAATTGGCATTAATTGAATCACCGGCGGTCAAATATCTATACCCTAGCCCCGGGACGAACGTACTCTTAGAGCGACGGTTGTATACCACACCTTATTCTCTCTTTTTATCGCTACTTATAAGAGTGATGGTTCTTCCAATAATTCGCGATAATGCACGGGTGTGATTTATGTGGCATTATTTTATCGACGAACTACAATCTACAAAGACATAAACAGATTAAACACGGAGTTATGTCCGAGACAAAACCAACTCTCTTCGGAGAAGATACCGATGAATCTGACGAAGCGGTTCTAGATTCAGATGAAGATGAACGTGGAACGCTATCAGATTCAGAAGATGGTAATGGCGTCGGTAGTAGAACGGTATTCGGTCTTAAGAAAGCTGCGCGATGTGTCAACGAGATGGACACATTCAAAAGTATGATGAAACGCGTCACCAATGATGTGAAAGAAGAAGAGAGCATTTCGGGAGATGAGAGCATGTCGGGAAAAGAGGATACCATCGACACAGAGTTTGCTCTGTTTCTCAAAAGTTATAGACGATTAATAGAATACCAGTATCGATTGAAAACATCACGCATACATACCATGATCATGAAGAAAATGGTCAAACTGACCAAACACGGATATAACAATGAATGGGCTGCAGATGAAGCGATGAGAAAATTCAAGAAACTCTTAGAAGTAAATCTAACGGTCGAAGATTCAGACAATGATTAAATTTCAATAAACTTAATCAACATGTTATTCTCGTCTTCGTTATATATCTATAAGTGGGGAGGGGGTTTCACCAATATTACATCACGTCCCTTACCGCGTGTCACTTTAACATTCCACACCGTGCGTGTATTATCCCCCTTTAATTATGTCATAGCATTGGTACATAGAAGACTGTATAACACTATGCCTATGTCTGTATATGTTGTCACACCGTGAGTGGATTGTCCGCCTTTAATGATGTCATAGCGTGTGTATATGCAAGACAGTATAACCCTATGATAATGCCTGTAGCTGTTGTTGGTAAGATGTGAAATATAAATTTCAAGGTTCAATTCATTCGTGTAGTAATTGTGTATATGTTCAACGCTCTTCATTCGTGCGCTTGTATTGTTAACATTCATTCACAATGAGTGTCCCTTTAGAGTGTCTTGTGTTCCTTTAAGATTCAAACACCAATATTACATCACGTCCCTTGTTTCGTGTCACTTTAACTCCTTGAGTGTATTGCCCCTTCGAATGATGTCATAGCATGGGTACATGTAAGATAGTATAACACTATGACTATGTCTGTATCTGTTGTTGGTAAGATGTGAAAATATAAATTTCAGTTCATTCGTGTAGTAATTTCGTATATGTTCAACGCTCTTCATTCGTAAGAGTAATTACCAACTGGAAGTTGTACTATTTTTGATAAACATCGGATTTTCTCATCAGACGATAAGCTGACAATATTTACGTATGGTCTAATTAGATTCATGCATAAATGTAAGGTAATTTTTGTTATGGTCAAGTTTTTTGTTAAGACCATGTTCTAACATAGATCGATAAATAAGTTAAAGGTCATTATATTCCACAGTCAAATCTATTGGTGATCGAATTTCATAACTATTTTATTGGAACAACTAAGAGTATTATTTACGTGAGATCAATTAGTCCAGTTATTATAAATAATAAATTGCAGGCATCGGTGGATACCCGATTGCCACATTTAGTGATCACGTGATAAACTGATAAAATGTCCAAGTGACGTACTATAATGAGCAAAAAAAATGAGTTGACCTTCGGCTTCGTCCCGATTGGGTACTGAGCTGACACCGGGGATAAATTGACCAATGACTGCTATTGTATCCTTTTGACAGATATGCGTGCGCAGACTCGTTTGATGTTCGCTATCGCATTACTATGTTTTAATAGCCGAGCCTTCACTTCTCGTCTGACTCTCTTACCGACAAGACCTGTCTACACAGTACTTCTCCGACAGACTATTCATCCACTGATAGGCCTACACACAGGTATGCCCTAAATAATGGATTGCTTAACCACAGCAGAATTATAGGTAACTTTTCTTTTCTAAACATCGAACTTGTCTGAACCTATCAATTGATACAATAACAGTGATATAATGTTACATCATCGGTGCTAACTGGAGTTTTTGGTATACAAAATGAACGTAAGTGTGAATGGAATGATAAGTGGTTATTACGTAATGTTGTTATAACAATGACACCGAAGCAATTTCTATTATTGAGTGTCTCACGACCTGGACGTATTATGTATGCATGTTTTGGATAACTAATTATCGTGTTAATGCTAACAATGACACAGTTTATCAACCTTAATTGATACTAACCCGTTAAACAACTAATTCTGCACAGACATTAAATCGATATGTTTTCTAAACAGCATATAACTGTGAACGGGGATATAATAGAATTCATTTGGTAAAGCAAGGTGTGACACATACATTGTTACCCACAATGTCGTGTGTGATTACGTGTACATCGAATATGACAATTCATTCTGGGGGTTGTCCGCTCGTGATTCAACATAGTACATCT
Organism: Siphonodentalium dalli; assembly: GCA_032622095.1. Lineage (NCBI taxonomy): Eukaryota > Metazoa > Mollusca > Scaphopoda > Gadilida > Siphonodentaliidae > Siphonodentalium > Siphonodentalium dalli. Next base: position 47,533,804 of record CP136069.1, on the reverse strand, counting down.
CAATACTTCCAATAATTCACGATAATACACACCTGTCATATACTCAATAACTTCATCTGGGATAGAGAAGTTAAGAATAAACGCTCTTTATTATTTATGTAAGAGTAATGGTGTCTATTTTCAATTATATATGTATGAACTGCGTCCGATAAACACTGGAATGTATGCATTCATACCGATGGTCCCAATGTCCAATAAAGCTATTTCTAAACATCGATTAATAATTTCATGAAAAATATTTGAACAAAAAAATAACGAAAGATATTACACGCAAATAATTTTAATAAACATTCGACATTTTTTAATATCGAGATTCTCAGAAACCGAAAACTCGTTATAAATTTTTTATTTAAACTTTTTTTTTAGAGAAATAATTTTGAGGGTTTTGAAATTTTTTCTTTTTTTGAAATTTGGAGATTTTGAAATTTTTTGGAAGTTTTGGGTTTTGAAATTTTTTGGAAAAAATAAATCATGGAAGTTTTGAATTTTTTTTTGGGTTTTGATATTTTGGAAGTTTTGGGAATATTTTAGTACAACCAATTTTAGACCCCAAAGATTCTATTTTTAGAAGTGGAGCCAACGAGACATCTATTCTTCTACTGCGTGATGAATATCGGTCAGATATGTGTATAAACGTTGACCCTGACCCAGGACAACCTTTGGTTTAAAGGCACTGGCGGCGTTCGTTGCAGACATATTCGTATTTGTTCAAATCGCCATAAACAGAAGGAATATTAAAATATATATAGTTTTGTTCATATGCCAAACATAATCAGCGCGTAAATAGTATATTGTCGTTAAGACGTACGGTGGTGTACGTAAACAAGAACCTGCTCGTGTTACAGAAGTCTTGCTGCTGTTTTCATAACACAGCGCAATTCTATTGATTAATCACACACAAATTATATAAACGCTCTTTATTATTTCCATATCAGCAAAACATTAACAAATAGCGCTCTTTATGTTTACCATATCCGGATCTAAACAAAAACCAGGTTCTGTAACGTTTTTTACTTTTGTTTACATAACAAAGGAAATACAATTGACAATAACATACTGTTTATGCCATATTTCTGATTGGTATCAGAACAAAGTCTGTCTATATTTTACTATTCTTTCTGTTTATGGCGGTTTTTGACGGAGGTGAATATTTTAACAGCATATCCACCGCCAACGCCGCCCGTATCTTTAACCATTGTTTATTTCCCATCAGATTAATTCTTGTACATGAAGAGTTTATATATACATGGGTTGACAAAGTAGTAAAATGACAGTGCTGGGTATATGTATATATATGTTTTATGTATCTGATATGTATATATGATGAGATGCGAGAACAACTGTAAGCACATGGCTTTTATGGAATTCGTTCTTCCGGTGTGTCGTTTGGGGCCTGTAAAATTTTCATTTGTATCTTATCATATCGACCCAGGGCTCGGCAGCAGATATTAATTATAGATCGACGTGCAACCCTTCCAAACGTACATTAAGTTCGTTTTACAACACTTTTCTCCAGCTTATTGTATCAAATAATATAAGTATTCCTACCTAAATGACACCAGTGTGAAGACACAACGGCTATTTCATAAAAAAAATATTGAAACGAATTAAATGTTAATTGACTTCTTTAGCATGTTTCTTCGTGACTAATCTTGAATTCGCGTGACCCAAGCCATGTTATTCCTCCCAATAAACACACATGTGGTACGAATCAGTGCGATAATTATTTATCACTTTTGTGAAATATGATTTTTGATTATCCCTCATAATATATTGATACACGCTAAGACATTGCTACGACCCATATGTTACTATTTTAGAAAGATAAGTTGTGTGATTTGTTATTTTACATTGTGAATCTCACTCACGTATAAGTTGAATGTGCTTGTTCGGATAATACGTTCAAATAATTCCATCAGCATATCTTAATATGAATCATACGCCTTAACCCTTTACCCAACAGAACGGCCCTGTGCCAATGCATTCTCTTATATATGCGAGTCGACCATAGGTCGCCTCGCATATATAAGAGAATGCATTGGCTTAACACATTAAAAATTATAAAATTGTTAAAGAATGTAAGAAAAAATGGTAAAAAGTGTTAAAAAAAGATTTTGTTTAGGCCAATGCATTCTCTTATATATGCGAGGCGACCTATGGTCGACTCGCATATATAAGAGAATGCATTGGCACAGGGCATAACTGTAACCATCACAATGTGGTCAAGGAGCCGGTTCCAATGATATCCATATTTGTATGGTTCTATGGAGACAGACCGAAGATATTTTAGGCTGTTGAAGCTTTACTTGGCCGGTTTTGGCCGGTTGTTGGGTAAAGGGTTAAAAAAGACACTCAACTCATTTAAATGTATAATTTGACGTATTAATGCATGGGAGAGTCCATTTAGTAGTTAAAGGGTTGCATGTATTTGCTAGAGACGCAATCTCGCGAAACTTATATATAAGGCATTTTTTTTTAATTCCAGATTGACGCCAGTCGTATTCAATTGAGTATGGGAGTGACGATCCAGTATTTAGTCACGTGGGCGGCTTTTATTGCCACGTAAGCATACTAGATGTATAATACGAGTATGTGTGACCGAGGGGACGAGTTTACATGCAACATGTGACCATCTTCCCTTCAGCCCCCCTGTACTGGCGGAGATCGCAATGCAAACTGTCAGAAATAAAGCACATATCACCGCTATATCGATGAGTTCGATTGGAAGGAACTGCTTCTCATATTTGCGTACTTTATACATTCTTTCTCTTAGATAACGTATAATACATACGATAGCAGGAACCACGGCTGTTACACAAATCAATAGTTCGCATGTAGTGACATATATAACTCCGCGGCTTTAGTATTTTCCCCCAATTGCAGTGCTGATCCGCTATCCTTTAACGTTAAGTTAAGTTTCGGGGTCTTCTATGGGCGGCCATTTCTAAAAAAATAATGTTAAATGAAAATAACAATAAGTCAATTCAAACTTAATATAAGTCGTTTCAAAATCAACATACGTCAAATGAAAATTAATATATATGTACATGTGTCAAATAACAACCATCATATGCGGAATTGACGTATTTATTGAAAAGAAACAAAACATTTATTCAGATCAAATGGCCACCCATATACTTCAGTTAGTAACAACATATTATACAAGTATGTTCGATCGACATGACTGAGCTGTCCATGATGTATACTGTCGTACTAATAAATGATGTGGTCTCATTTTTGGGAGTGTGCACGTTGGTATCTCCAACGGATATCATCTAAAGTCTAGCCACGTCACTGCTTCCACACACGTGAACTGTATCATTTTCGCGTTGAACTTGGAGTTGTCAGTTGGCTTTTTTCTTACATTAAAAATCTTTCATCAAGCAATCCTTGAATAACAATGTCATCTATTTAAGTCTAGCCACGTCCCTGCTTCCACAGACGTGAACAGTGTCATTTTCGCGTTGAACTTGGAGTTGACAGTTGGCTTTTTTCTTACATTAAAAATCTTTCATCAAGCAATCCTTGAATAACAATATCATCTATTTAAGTATGACGTCACATAAAGCATAAAGGATTGCTTGACTGTGTGTGTATATCTATTTGTGGTCAATCGTGGGTCCTGTTCTAGGATTTTCGAGTCGCCAGTGTACTATTATTTGACCCCTTGTGTGATTGCATATCGGTTGGTTTGCAGTCACGAGATGTTTTCTGTGATTTCAGCGTGGCTGCTATACACACAGACGATCTTTTCAAACTTTCAGATGTGAACGAAGATGGAAAGCTGAGCACAGATGAGTTCTATGGGATATTCCGACAATTTAATGAAGACAGTTAGTATGCGCGTTCGATAGTCCCAATAATTCCAATGTTATTCGTATTTCCGCCGATATATAGGGCTTTGATTGATTGAAATTTGGTATATAGGTGTCTCCCAAGAATATATCGGATGAGTTCGAAAACCGGCCTGGTCCGATAATATTTGATATAGTTATGGCCCTTAATTAGTCATTTTTCACGAATTTTCAGCTCGTTAGCGCGATAACTTCAACAAACGTTATCCGATTTGATTGAAATTTGGTATATAGGTGTCTCCCAAGAATATCTCGGACGAGTTCGAAAACCGGCCTGGTCCGATAAAATTTGATAGAGTTATGGCCCTTAATTAGTCATTTTTCACGAATTTTCAGCTCGTTAGCGCGATAACTTCAACAAACGTTATCCGATTTGATTAAAATTTGGTATATAGGTGTCTCCCAAGAATATCTCGGACGAGTTCGAAAACCGGCCTGGTCCGATAAAATTTGATAGAGTTATGGCCCTTAATTAGTCATTTTTCACGAATTTTCAGCTCGTTAGCGCGATAACTTCAACAAACGTTATCCGATTTGATTAAAATTTGGTATATAGGTGTCTCCCAAGAATATCTCGGTCGAGTTCGAAAACCAGCCAGGTCCGATAAATTTGATAGAGTTATGGCCCTTAATTAGTCATTTTTCACGAATTTTCAGCTCGTTAGCGCGATAACTTCAACAAACGTCATCCGATTTAACTAAAATTTGGTATATAAGTGTCTTCCAATAATATCCTGGACGTGTTCGAAAACCAGCCTGGCCCAATAAAATTTGATAGAGTTATGGCCCTTAATTAGTCATTTTTCGTGAATTTTTAGCTCGTTAGCGCGATAACTTCAACAAACGTCCTCTGATTTGTTTAAAATTTGGAATAGACTTACTTGCCAAGAATATTTCGGACGAGTTCGAAAACCAGCCTGGCCCGATAAAATTTGATGGAGTTATGGCCCTTAATTAGTCATTTTTAGATTTTACCTATTAATTAGTCTACCGATACTGATGCACACCAATTGGCGGTAGCCACCGGCGGTAAGCCACCGAAAACGAGTCACAGCATCTCTGATGCCACCTCTTGTTTAAAAATAGTATATCCAAATTGACAACAAACACCGTCATTCTTATATAGTAGCGAGTTTGCGATACCCGTCCGACGGGTACGGGTGAATCGGTGAACATCGTCACGGTCACTTTGGGTACTTTCAATGCAGCACATAAAGCGATAGCGATTTGGAACGGGTAGATGTGTCCCATTGACCGGTAACCTTTCACTGCGATTTTCTCACTCAAAGGTTAATGAATTCCATGAAATTAAAGTCAGCTATGCATTAACCTATTTATTGCAAGATTTCATGGGCAAATATCATTGATAAAGTTGTCATTTTAAGCCAGGTTTTATGCTCAAATTCTCGAGGCGGCTTCTATCACTTGGATAAATACGGAAGGCCGATCTTTTCACTAACTATACTTTGTTCACTGCATTAAGTTGTGGTTAATATAGTGAGTAGATTGTGCTATAGAAACAGTCTCGACCCATTGCAGGGACGTGGCTATAGATGGTTTCCGGGTTAGGAGGGGTGTCCACCTTCGAATAATCCACTAGGCCGACCAGTACAAGAACATGTGTAGATCTGAGCCTGAAAACAAATCCTAATATCTAGTGGTGCAAATTCGCCCCGATTTGTATTTTCTTAAATTAGTTATCAATGAAATTAATCAATTAATTGTTATGAAATTTGCTAAAAACCTAGCATCCAGACTGGCATCAAGCTTTCCAATTGTTGGAAATTTTGAGACCTGACATCCCCCCCCCAAATGTTGTAAAATTTCCAACAGTTTCTGATAGCCATTTCAGTCCAATTTCTTTTACCAATAATAGGAAAATATGCAGATGTTGGTCTAAAAGCTACAAATTCTCCAACACTAAATTGTTGGAAAATCAAACTACGAGAACAATTTAAACCTATTGTTCGTGTGATATCACGCCCTGTCTCAACCCTTTCTACAAGGGCAACAATATATCGTGGATTCATCCATGTATTGCACATTTGAATACGACCGTTTAGTTACTTTATCGTATGTAGGTGGGGACTGATTTCTCATTTAAATATATATTTACCATCTGAATGGACATGGCGCATTTGATCCACAATATTGGTGTATATTGTAAAGGGGTGTTTTAGGTAGCTAAAGACACGAAATATCTATACATACTCTACAAAATCTAAGCATAATCAGAGCGAGTTTCAGCACAACTGAAGCAAACGCTCTTTATTCAATCCGTATAATAAACAGACTACACATTTTAACACCTTTTATCGTTACCAAGTTTAACTTTTCAACCTACCTCCGGGTTTAGATCCCGACAAATCCCAAATTCTTGGGATAATTATTCCCTTACCCCGACCCTTCGATCTGTTGAAAGATTCAAAAATTTCAAACAAATCGACTTTACCACTCCATAGAAAACATCGTCTTAACTACGCGCAAATGCAAATATTTAATTCTCGATTGATGAAAGCAACCGATTACCATGAGGCCCATCTAATCTAAATAAAACTTTCCAACAATCCATAACGGTAAGTACAACATCGTCCAATAAAGCGAATGCGAATAACAATCTATCTATATCATAATATTTTTGTTGTTGCAGTTGGCTCACCATACATTACCAGTCGATGTGATGAATTCTACCCGTAAAACAGTTTGCGATTACAAAACGTGTACCGGTACGGGTAGATACCCGTACGCGTACCCGTACCCGTACCGATTTGAAATCGCAAACTCGCTACTAATTAAATACAGTGACTCTCGATGGCGAAATCGTTTTCGTTAGCTTATCGCAGATAGTAGCGTCCCGAATCGAGAAGTAAATATTTACAATTGCGCGTAGTTCAGACGATGTTCTCCATGGAGTGGTAAGGTCGATTTGTTTTTAATTTGCGGCGATGTTACGATAATGATATATTCCTCCAGTTGGCATAGCGCCTGAATACTAAATTATTAGTTTCACGCACCCGAATAAGTACATAATATGTCTTTAAGAGAGAAAACAACTTAATGCAGCAATTTCGAATTGTCGTCTTACAAGCGCAAATGACAACTTTCAGGAAAGAGAAATCAGGCTCTGTTTTCCAATGGGCAAACACTAGAAATATAATACCTGCATTTTTTTCAAAATTGAAAAAAGTTTCCCTTCAGAACATAACAAGACTGGTCGACTGTGATCTCTATTCGGCGTAGCCAGAGTATACATTCTTTGCATGGTCAAGATGATCTACTAAATTGGTAATCTTATTAACCGTTCGATTACCACAGATGACAATATGATATCGAAGAAGGAATGGGATGACGGCTTTATGGATTTCAGACTTGATGCTCATCGATATATCTACGTCTTCTATGAACTGGACGCAAATGGGGATCTGCATTTGACAACCGCCGAACTACAGAGGCTCCTCTCCATGTTCGACACAGACAGTTAGTACATGCAAGACTAAACATTTTGTTTTTGTTTTATTTTGGTACCCACCGCCCCGGGAAGCCGAGTGGTTTCCAGTCCGCTTTCGAACACCTACCCATCCAGCGCAAGTTGTCACCAAGGGCAAATGGCGACCCACCCCAAAGTTTGCTAGAAACCATGAACATTTCAGAATAACACCGACATAGCAGTCCGTATAAGCCAGTGACACTTTTGTTGCACTCCCCTCGAATTTTTTATTTTTATATATTAAAACGACGGGCGTCCTCTGCCGGTCACGATATTAATATTATGTCGTTGTAAAAGGTGTCAAAAGTTAATAAAAATCAAGGGAGACTACTGTGAGACTCTATATAAAATGTTCCTCCATCCTTCGGCAAATAATTGATCAATGCAAATGTATTTGCTGTTATTGATATCTGCTAAACTCATATACTGACAAGGAAGATTAGTGTGTGCATTGATCCAGCTTCTCTTTTATCCAGTAAAGTGTGACAATGTTTGTCTATGTGACCCAATTTTGATTACCATATGTATATACATACTCTGGCGAGTGCGCAATTCTTGTAATCTAGCTTTAAAAACATTCTGCTGTATTTTATTCGGCACAGAACAATAATCGTATCCATAATAACTAACCGTTCTTGGTATGGTTTGGTTTTGCGTATTGTGAGTTATCGTTGTTTCAGTCGCCAGGCCTTATCGTGACGTTGTCATTAACTGTTAACGGGTGGAGGACATATAGCACAGATGGTTAAATTCACCGGGAAATTACTCCGCTGCACGTCGAAACTACCGTATATGCTAAAACAACTTACAAACTTGCCCTGCTACACGAATCATGTTACGTGCCTGGTGAATTGATCGGAAATCCGCGCATATCTGGATTTGAACCATCTTCACGATTGCTGGTCGGATCATGTTGGCGTAATAATGCCCTGAATTTTACAACTGAGCCACCAGGGGGGGGGGGGGGACTACACTATATGCTGTTTGTAGTCCGGTATTAATCTATATCTATTTCTCAACATATTAAAATTAACATGGAATAATTAAGCAATTAGTTCCCTCATAATCTTAAGGAAATATAGATGAACACTTGATTCTACGGAAAATAGTCAACCCTGTGTACATTTCTCTGGTGAAAAAATTGAGTGTTTAAAGTATAAGAACATTTATTTTTTATTTCTGTGATATTACGCGCATATATAGTATTGTGAAAAATCAATAATAGCTTTTCGTGAATGTTTTTCCCTGAAAACAGGCTGAAGATAGATAATTTTTATAAATTTCACTACGTTTAAGCGATGTCAACATGATGCATATTTCCTATCGAACGCCCAATATGGTATCATTATATATTTTGATATTCATATTTGTTCCAAACACCGTAAACAGAAAAACATTAAAACGCATACAGTTTCGTTCATATATACCATGACCATCGCGTAAACAGCATGTTATCATAAAGACTTACTATAGTTTACCTAAGCTAGAGCCTGATTGTGTTACATAATACAGCACAATGCTACTGACTAATCACACACAAATGACATAAACGCTCTTTATTAGTTCCATATCAGGAATTCACCAACAAAGAACGCTCTTTATGTTTACCATCATAATATAAACAAACACCAGAAAAGTAACTTTTTATGCTTTTGTTTACATAACAATGGTCAAATATATGACAATAACATACTGTTTATGCGATATTTCTTATTTGTATACGGACAAAGTCTGTCTACATTTTGATGTTCTTTCTGTTTGTGGCGGTTTTTGACGGGTGGAAATATTTTTCACAGGATACCCACCGCCAAGGCCAACCGTATCTTTAACATAAAATATGTCCTATTGCAGTTCGATTCCGATATTTTCGGAAACATAAAAAAATATTATTAATAGGGGGCGGGGTAAATTGTTGCCACATTGTTGCAGCATTGCTACTCACATGTCGTGATTGTTTGTATTTGTTCTATCGGGCAATTACATGGAAAGTTATAATATGGGTGATCGAATCTAAATTGTGTATATGATAATGAGTTAAAGATACGGGCGGCGTTGGCGGTGAGTATGCTGTTAAAATATTCACTTCCGTCAAAAACCGCCATAAACAGAAAGAATAGTAAAATATAGACAGACTTTGTTCTTATACCAATCAGAAATATGGCATAAACAGTATGCTATCGTCAATTGTTTTTCCTTTGTTATGTAAACAAAAGCAAAAAACGTTACGTTACCTGCCTTTTGTTTAGATCCGGATATGGTAAACATAAAGAGCGCTATTTGTTATTGTTTCCTGAAATGGAAATAGTAAAGAGCGTTTATAGAATTTTTGTGTGATTAACCAATATAATTGCGCTGTGTTATGTAAACAGAAGAACAACTTCTGTAACACGAGCAGGCTCTTGTTTACGTACACCATCGTACATGTACGTCTTGGCGACAATATACTATGTACGCGCTGATTATGTTTGGCATATGAACAAAACTATATATATTTTAATATTCCTTCTGTTGATGGTGATTTGAAAAAATATGAGTTTTTCTGCAACGAACGCCGCCCGTGCCTTTAAAGGGCCAAATAAATTTGAATCGTCATGAAGATTTTGGGTAAAGTTTTCAAAAGTTCCGGTATTATAGAAAGGGATATCGCACCAGCTCTTGTTTTAACGTAACCGTATACTTATCCTATGGTAATTATATATGTCAACATACATGTATATATACCAACGACGCAACCATACAGTCACATGCCTCTATTATATGACAGCAGATGGAGAAAATATACGTCGAGACTCGAAGTAGTCTCTCCCATTTTTCTCAACCGTTGGATATTAGTGTCACTGTGACGGATGGTAGATGCCTGACATTACGATACATAGAAATACAAAATGCGAGGGGGTGGAACGAAATCTAAAACCAAGCATCTTTTGAAAATTGGCTCACGGACTATTAAACCATATCAGAATCCATCTTATTTTAATATTCTCAAAATAAATGCTCAAAGTGATATTAAAAACGTGGATACTGGTAGTTTTCATTATTCATTATAGCATTTTTTAGATTTGTCTCCGTACTTAGCAGGCAGTCAGGTCCGTCGCAGACCCCCCCCCCCCCCCCCACCCACTACAGAAATATAATTTTCAGCCCTTATTTGTCGAATTTAGCACGTGGGTAGCTGATTATTACTTATGGACGTTATGTATTTCATTACAGACAATCATCTCGTGGACTCAGACGAATTCCACGATTCCTGGCATGATGTGTTTCACTGATCATTAGATGAGCATCGCCGTGACGACCATAGAGACGAGAGGGTCGTCAGTGGTTCATTTACCAGGGCATTCTACATATTCATCGACATTATAACTCAGATTCACAGTGTGTGTGTCCGCCGTTATTCTACTTGCAAACAAATAAATTTGTTGACATTAAGTAGTATATATATTATATACGAAGCAAGCCATTCTGACAAGACACGTATAATTACATGTGCTTATACGTGAGTCGTTTCCGTGGATGAATTTCCTCACCCCACCATTGTTGATGATATTTATAGCGGATATTACTTGGTTGGTTTGATATTGGGCCCGATATCATCCCCAGGTATGTAACCTCATATCGGCCTGAGACGTCATATCAAAACAACCAAGCAATATCCTAGTTATTAATTGGATCGCCTCTTTCAAATGAGTGACATCACAAAAATAGATATCTACACATTATTTAGCTGCGATTTTCGGCATGTCGTAAAACCATATTACTCGGATTTGTTACACTGCAAATAATGTGGGGGACAGATAAGCTTAGTTGGTTCTACAAACTGTCCCACTGGCGTAACCAACATAGTTGGTTCTTCACAGTCGAAGAACCAATTGGTTCTTTACCCATTTATTGAAGAATCAAACAAAGAACCAATTGGTTCTTGGCTGACGAAGAACCAAATGGTTGACGCGGAACCAAATAACAAATATTTTTGACATCATTGAAGGAACAAATGAAGAACCAAAATTGTTACCAAAACCAAAATGTTGGTTCTACAACTGTGTCAAAATTACTACATTTACCAAACTGTCCCAGTGGCGGAACCAACTAAGCAGTTGGTTCCTCATAAATTTGATGAATTGTCTTGGTTCTTCACGAAGGGCAATTTCCAAGAACCAAAAAGCCCAATTTGGTTCTCCGCGAAGAACCCATCTGGTTCTTCGAGAAGAACCAGACGGGCTTCTCACGGAGAACCAAATCGGATCCTACGAACCGATTTGGTTCTTCGCGAAGAACCAGATCGGTTTATCAGCCAAGAACCCATCTCGTTCTTCGCAGAGAACTGATTTCCTTTTTCGTAAGGGACAAATGCAAATTATTGCATATCTTAGAATTTCCCTCCTCTAGAGCTAGCAAACAATTCGGAAACCAAACGAGTCAATCATTTTATTGTACCGATGTGCAATGTCACAAACTTGTAGGAAACCGATCATGCTGAATGTTTCCTAAGCCGAGGTGAATGTTCTTGAACTTTTCAAATAATGGTGTGAAATATCGATTGCAAAAGTTACGAAACCGATAAAAAAAAAGTATAAGTATGCCAATAAATATATAATAAATATTAGTCCTTCAGCCAATAGCCGAAACTTGGGCCTGTCGATACCAAACTGGAGGGCAAATTCTAACTGCACATTTTAAGTAGTTTAATAAGCATCTTTTTTCGCCAGTGGGGGAGGTTTGTGTTTCATTGTATCCGCGGAGAAAACTGACACTAATATAATATCTAAAGGGTCCCATTTATGATAAATATGGCCAGATTTCACATGCTATCTTGTTATTGTCATTATAGCGGCGCTTAGCCGGAATATAATTACTTCAGCATGGGTGACACATCGTATTTGGCTTATACGTATGCGTTTTTCAGCTTTACAACGCACGTGAAGCATATGCGGACACATTTCACTATCAAATTGTCTATCAGAGTATATTATACATGTTTTTCGATATTCTGATTGGAAGAGAATGAGAAAGTAACATAACTTATCGCGGTGTTTGGCTTAAATTGACACACGCTTATTGCGCTCTTCTAAGAATATAGAGTTATCGGTCTTGGCGAACGGAGTCCGTTAACCAATATTATAGCTGAAAAATACTGCTGTCACATCAAATATGTGAGCAAATTCTTAACTCTAAATGCATTTTTGTATAGATCAACAGTCATGATATCCGGGAATGTAGAATAGCAATGTCAAATCGGTAGTTTATTATCCAAAATCGGCATAAGTTAAGCAAATATGGGTGCGAAGACGAATTTCTTCTATCATAATTGGGAGAGGTTTGCCTTACCATTAGGCCTATATATTTCTTCAAAACGTATGGCAAATTTCGGAAGTATACGTTTATCGCCCATGTGAAACCACACAGATATACATTCGATGAATATCGGAAACAGTTGATGCATTCAAACTATCGCTATATTTCTGATGACAATGGGAATATTTTCAATTAAACACAACACACGCACATATATCATCGTTATTTCAATCGTAGACGAGTGAAACTATACAGTGCGAATAGCAATACCACTAAAATGTGGACACTATATAGCTAGCTGAGTGCTCTTGGTTTATTTGATGTCAGTACAGTCGGTACTGTGGCAAAATAGAGTTATTGTTACTGAATTATTATGGTGCCGATTGTCGCGAAGACATGCATCATTTTCTATGTAATTATCCAGGCTGTATAAATCACCTATTTATAGATGAGTGATATTAGATTTCATATTAATTGAATACAGCATAGCGTCCACCTGAGGTCCAGTCGGTAGAGTGCTCAGTGCATTAGGCCGTCATTGGCCATTCAGCGCTGACGAACCTGGTTCCAACCCTGACAAGCGCAGATTTGTGATCCATGCCGCCTCGTTGTGATTGATTAATTTATTTCTAAACATTAGTCTTTAACAAAGAATTGTCGGGAAAATTTGAAAATCTAAAGTGGAGTCGGAAAAGTAAGTTATACCAGTCAATCAAAAATAGTATTTGAATACATTCTATAGCTATGATTGGACACTTGCAATATCACTAATTTCCGCCAATAAGTACACTGATATCCGATATTGCAACAAGTAATGTTCAGTATAGTTTCCGTTCATGTGGCAATCTGATTGTGCAAAATTATGGGGTTACTATATATGCAAAGCAACAGAAAAGTATGCAAGAAGGCTAGATACTGGGGCGCTATCGACATATATTATTGTAGTGTACAGCAAATCAGAACGCGAGAACGTCACGCGAAATCTTCCAGAAAAAGGGGGAGGGCAACACAAACTATGAATTTCTTTGTCGCCGATTTCCACCATTCTTATACTTAACCATCTCCATGAAATGAGGAGCCTAATTTTGTGGTTTAAGTATACCAAAAGTGGTGCCGTTCGAGTCAGATTGGGGAGGGGAGGGAATCAATATATATTTTTAGCGCCGATTTCAACCAGATTGATATACATATCCCTTCTCTGCGATAGGAGGAATTAAATTAGTGTGGTTTAAGGGTGTCACACTGGTATCGTATTTTCTATATAGTACATAACATATCCGCCAGATGGTGACTGAAGTAAGTTAATTAAACAGTTATATCTTCTCAACTGTCATAAACTCAAACTTGTAATGGTATAAATTCCATACCGACTAGGAATGTCATCAGTTAGTGATGCAACAAAACACATAAAATTAGAGTGAATGGCTAAATATAGATTTATAAAAAAAAAACAATAATAAAACAAAAAGATAAAATAAAACCTATTCAAGAGCATGTATCCACTTCATGTTGATACATTGGTTCATTCGTCAGAGTATGAAATGAAACACGCCAGATTCTCTTTTACGATCAAGGGAGGAATAGTTCATAATATAGTTTTCCCCCTGCACTGAACTAATTCAATAGTCACTGTATACTAGAGGTACTAACAGGCTTGAGCTGACTGAAAACATTTATTTTTAAAACGCTGCGAACTTGAACTGACATCCTTGTTGCATTACATGTGGTACAGAAGCGGACACATCAACTGCAAAAACACTTACATCAACTGCAAAACTCGATTGATGACACCCAAACAGACAACAGTATATCAATATACTAGTCAATAATGTATCCAGACCACACTAACATGTTGCCTACCCATGAAATAAGATCGAGACACAACACAGTTGAATTTCATTGAGATCTGTCAACCGGGTTTTTGATCTATTTGTCCAGACATTTTATGCATGTAATACAGTATACACATCATTTACTTCGGTCATGGGGGTATAATACACGTAACAAATAATGGGAACATATCTTGATTCATATAACGAATTTGCAATCGATTTACGTTTTATAGTTTTGATTATTTGGAGGGACAGCTATAATTGTCATCTTAATGTTTACGGTGTTATATATCTTCTTACTCCATTTACCATGATGTTTAGAGGGACAGACATAATTGTGTTTCAATTTCTACATTGTTAGCACCAATATATACCCATATACGCATGAATATGCATCAAACACAGCCATTAGTGTGTAAACCAAGATGGCCGCCAATGGGTCTAAAAGCTGCTAAGTTAAAAGTATGGAGACTCCGGTTTCAGATTCCATACTAGACATTATAGTATCATGCAGCTGAAAGCTGATTTTTCCGACTGCAATTTAGCGCACATTTGGATTTGATTTTTTTTTCAATATAATATTACTAGATCGATTTAAGGAGACTAATTTTTCTCCAATCGTTTGCTAGTGAGTCCCTGTCGGAAAATTACAACACAAGATGTGCAACTCGAAGCTCAAACTTGGACGTTGGACGTTTCTGGACTGGCCATCTGGAATGGCGATACCCAAGGAGGCACTCCCAGTCAAGACCCCTCCGCCACATCACTGCACATATAAGGTGGTGGTGCACACATACGCACTGTAGTTTGTGTTAGTAAATCCATCACATAATATACTAGACACCCCAATACCGTTGCGTTACATGCGGATTCGAATAAAAGTCACTAATTATTGATAAAAAAACAAACCTTGTTTGATTCAGACAGAGTGTATAAGTTCAATGGTGTGACATTTTGAAGACATAGTTATGTTTAAATGGACCGAAATGAACACATCATTACTGTACGATTCGAGTAATACGTCGCGAATAGTGATTGACGTCGTACACGACTAGGCGCAGTGACTGACGAGTGGGGCATCCAAAAATAAATAGTCTCTACTGGCAGATTGTGAACACCCGAGTCCAGCTAATGTATATAAGCTGCAAACATAACGGACAATCCGTGCAATATATCGGAATTTCGGACAGGTGATGTATATCTGTTAAAATTACATTTGAAGCGGGCGTTTTTGCGAGAAATTTATGTTCTGAAGTTATCAAAGGCCGTTTTTATCTACAAACAGCCGTTCAATTGCAGCCCGCTTGGGATCGGCAAATGTGCAATATATACTTACGTTTCTAGTTGTTGGTAAGCCGTCTATTCTGTCAGATAACATTTTTATGTTCTTATTCTTGTTATTCTGCAATATATAATCTAAAACTTGAATTGTCTCGCCTCGGCGACAGCAACTGCCGATCAGTTGTGTGTACGGTTTATACACTGTGCCACTATGAGTAGTGATGGCAGTGGTCAAGCCGGCATAGAAGGAGACTGGACTCTGTATTGCAGTTTGACAAGCCACTTGTGAGTTAGATGTGATTACCAAGTAATAGAACATTTTTCATGACCCTCTTTTTTCACTTAATGCTTTACAGATGGTTATCGTCCATCTCAAAATAAGAACAGAACCACTCAAAACGAACCATCATACTTCAACATGAAATACTTTGGATATGTATAATAGCTATTTTTGTTTAATAACAATGTTATAACATAGTTGGAGTATGACCATTAATAAACATGCATCCATGATGCAGGTCTGTGCGATACATAATTGATGATTACATAGAGGAATTCCTACCAATTCTGAACTAACAAGATGCAAGGGATCTTCATCAGTGAGATGGAACCTGTGTCATGTGTTTTGTTTACAAACTACCTGCAACCCTTATACCATGTTTATGTCTGGAGCCGCCGCCATAAGGGCACCCAAGACGACCGTTTCGTCGTCTCTCGATAGCCTGCTTTTTTCCAAGACGTCATTTACGTTGAACAACGTTATGGAGAGAGCGATAGGAGATTTTTGATATTTTCAGATCACTGATAGTTCTTCAGGATAAGTGTCAAATTGCTGTGAATGAACAGGACTGTCGGCAGAACATATACGTTATTGTGGTGGATTCACGTTAACATGGTGTGACATTGACAGTTTCCGCCACATGTTCAACCTTGTCGCTTTGCGACTCGGTTGAACATGAACCCCAAGCCGTCAATGTCACACCATGATACCGTCAATCCATCACAATAACTTATAATAATACAGGACATATGCATATCTTCCAACAGTTGTACCATTTAATTATAAAGCTGATATATCACAGGAATTAATGACGGTCAAAAACGACGAAAATATGTGAGAACGGATGGAATTGCCTTTTTCAGTGTAATGTTTTCCTCGTCAGAAAACCAGACCCGATCATATCGTGTTATTAAAAAAACAATTACTGGGTAAATATTGATACTGGGTGCCCTATTCTGGTTAGGGTTTAAGGCTGATCGTATGTGTATATTCATTTCAGTGGTCATAATTTGGCTTGAAAGCCAAATGGCGGTCTGCGCTCCAAAATGCACCTACTAGTAATAATATTCGCTTTTGAAGTTTTGATTAATTTCATTATGATATTCATCCATCCCCTATTTGTATTGTGTATACCAAGAAGAAAGACCATTTCATTTCATTTGCATGTGTCCTCTGCACTTGTTACAGAGACAAATCATGCTTGATCGTTTTGACCGCCTTTGTATAAGAGTCTTAACAACAGGAAAAGTACTTTTCGGGGACCCAAACGCTTCCTATGAAATTAATACTGAATTATTCAAGATAGTACATTCATACATCAATGCTACCAAGAGATTCGAAGAATGACCTATAATTGTACTTTAAAACTTCGAATGGAGCTCATATAAATCGGATGGATATGTGGTAGAGTCCCTTCCTGGCGCCAGTGGATCACGGATGACGGTTTTTCTCCGAATTCATTTGCTTTGATTGTATTGTTTTGCACTGTAAATTTCATCTTCTGCATGTATTTCTATCATTTGTAACATGTGTATGGAGAGGAGCAACTGTAAGTTTTGTAATGTGTGTTCCGATCCCTTAAGCGGAGTTTAGCTTAATACATATGTTTAAACTAAAATGCGTAGCTTATTCGAGAGCATTATTTTAATTAGAACTGATTATACACATGTGTATCCAGGGGATATACACATGGTTTATTGGGAATTTAGGCTGGGCCAGGGAGGATTTGAAAGGGGCGGAGCCCCTCTGCTACAACTCACTTTGAAGTTTTGGGAAGGGTCATGGAGATGAAGGTACAAAACGCATGACAGAGGATGAACATGAAATGGAAATGAGCTATTTTGATTTTTTTTTCTTTGCTTTCTATTTTTGCTTTGTTGTTCAGCTGTTGTTGTTTGTTCTGCTTCGGAGTTGATGGCCGCGAAGAGTGTTTCGGACTGCTGACTTCGAAGGTCGCATCTTTCGCCTGTTCAGAAAATGGCTGTATCCGCTGTTGTTGTTGTAGTTGCTGCCAGTGGAGATTGGGGACATCGGATCTAGGTGGAATTCCGGTGTCCGAGGTGGTAGGGTGTCAATCTCCACATCAAAGCTGGCGGCTGGAACGGTCCGGTGTGGTATCGGCGTCCATTTCTCCGCTTGCATCAATGACGACGGCAGGGACATCCGGGGTGACATCGGCGTCCCTGCTAGCTGGTAAAACGTCGTCAACGTCCAAGTCAGCAACCAAGTGGGGGGGGGCTGGACGTCTATCAGCTCGCCACTGTCTCCACTTGTCTCTTCTGTCGGCGTCCCTTCTCTCCCTGGAGAGGGTCTTCTTCTTCCGCCTCTTCTTCTGCTTCTGGTCTAAGTCGCCATAACAGATAGGTCGCTGGTGGGGTCCAGCTTCCGAGGTACCGCCAGCAGAGGGTGCTGATGGAGCAATCTGGTAGTCCACAGATAGATTCACGAAGCCTCCCTTAGCATGGTGTAGTGTCCAGCTAATTGTATCTACAACGTGTAATCTGCCTAGGGCGGCTAACATAGCCGAGGGGATTAAATCCTTAATCCTCTGCAAAGTCCAGTCAACAGCTCATCACTCAGAATCGCTCGGGCGGCATAGTCCCGAAGGACGGCCACACAACAAGTAATTCGGCACCAGTCAGCGGGAACAGCGATAAGACACAAAACAAGAGCGATGCGACCTACCTGCTCAACCACCAACCAGCGAATGGAAATGAATATGGATATACACATGGACAACTTGTTCGTTCTTTTGTAATGACAAGCAGGCGTATCCTTATTTAACGACTGATTTGCCATCTGTATCAGTTGATAACACGTACGCGTACGTGCCGTGAACATGTGATTGACATGCAGGAGCATTTTCATGGACTGTATTAGGACTTTGTAAATATATCATAAATCAAACTTCTGAATGCGAAAAATGATGAGCGCAGTGCACGTTCAGCTGAAGCTGGGTTGAGATTATAATATTATCCATCATGACCTGGGGTATGGGATGAAAAGATCTCAACCCGAGAGTCAGACATTTCGAACGAACACGAGGCTCGACGATTGTCCCTACCTAATATATGATTGTGTTTGTTTTATACCAAAATGTTAGCACATATCAGTAGTTTAAAGACGGTACATCTGGGGAGAAATGTCATGCGATATTCGTGATTATATTTGATGATTTTGGTATATACTGGAAAAACAGAACTCGTTACCCACGCAAGCTAGGTTAATAGGTTTGAGTGAAAAATACATGGCTCGTGAAAACGACATGGCTACATCACCATTGCACCTGTCATGAATTGTGAGAAACGCTTGTATTGATAAGAACTGGGTTTGCCAAGGGAAATGTCCTTACCATGGGAAAGGTGAACATGTTTGTGTGTATTTGACAGAAAACTATCTTTCATTTATTCGACGATTTGTTGGAACAATAATTTTTTTCCAAAGTTTAACTACTTCGTTCATAAATTTTGACACGCCTCAGTATTGTTAACGAAATGTACATGTACAAATATTGTCGATCTAATGAGCCTATTTGATGGCCAGATATTGACGTATTAACTTTCTGTCATAAATTTTGACTAATTGTGTGGTTTAATTTTCTTCAAGTGGGTTACATGTTGTCAAAATTATACTAAAATGAGTTCTGACTTAGCCAGGTGCATGGGCTGCTGTAATTATGTTCGACTGAAATGGTATGACAGAGACAATAATACTATTTCGGATGCCACGCACTTCGTGTCTCGAGGCTCTTGATAAATATGCGGGAGAGTGGGTCCACCCAATTGTGACTGGGGATATTATTATATGCCCGCAAGTATTACTGGGTCGAAGGATGCTTCCGTCTTATATATTATTGGTTAAAGATTAACAAACAATATTCGAACGAGTCTTAAGTTCTTTGGAATTATGTATAGGGTGTCATGTAGTTCATGTGACAAATACACAAACAAATATACCTTAGTTATAGTTTATAGTTATAACAGAAGGGCCGTAGGACAAACCCTCAATTGACATATGAACGGTACACCCATTAGTGCATGATCCAATTAGTCGCAAAGACCACAAAGGGAACAAACCACTCTATACTAATTGACTGTTTTGTATTTATGCACGAATATCTTTAAAATGGACAAAACGCCCCAAAATGGCATTGTTAAATAATCAAGAACAAGGATTCATAGGGCCCTATTTTCATCGCCAATGATGTGTAAATTCTACACGGTGTGCTACGGTTATCAATCTATTGAGTTAAATTACCTCAAATATGTCATCTCATGACGTCAGCTCTGGATTGCAGACAAATTCCATACGACTCGGCCAATTCCGAATTTCAGCGAAGCCATAGAGAATGCGCTGATAGAGCTTGACAAAACATTAAATGTGCTCACAGAAACCATACACTTTAGAACTAGAATGCTTTACACTAATCTATCTCAATTTTATTTGTCTATTTGTTCATTTGTCCGGCTTATATAAATCAGATGTGTTAATTAAAAGGGCACTATAATAATTTAACTAACCAATTAACTAATTATATACCCACAATGGTTGAAACTGTTCGGTGAAAATTGAAACACAGGGATAAATTGGAGTGTAGTGGGGTAGATTTCGTTGACCGCAGATGACTTGAATGGGTACAAATCAATTGTATGATAAATAAAGAGCGTTTATTATCAGCTCAGATGCAGAAATATGTTGGACAAGAGCATCACTGGCTGGGCAGTCTATCTACATGGGACCAGCTAGTAAGCCTATATAAAAATCCACCCTGGTAAATCCACCCAGGTTTTTTGGGCCAAAACCCGGGTGTCCATCTATCTACCAAGACATCAACCAACCACCAAGACCCCATGAAACCCCAGTTTTACCATGATTAACTCAGCTGAAACGAGACAACAAAAACCCTGGTGCGGATAAAGAGTGTAATTACTCAGATGACCACACCCAGGTGTACCCGGGTGTTTCCTACCTGGGTGTTTCCCACCCATGTGTACCATGGTGTTATTCACCCAGGTGTTTCCTACCCAGGTGTACCCTACCCAGGTGTATCTTTCTGTTTCCAACCAAAGTGTACCTTGGTATTTCCTTACCCCCCCCCCGGTGTACCTGAGTGTTTCCTTACATGTGTGTACCTTGGTGTTTTCTTACCCATGTGCAACTCCCAGTGTTTCCACCCAGGTATAACTTGGTGTTTTTGATGGATTTACCCCCGAGTGTTTCTACCAGGGTATACCCCGGGTGCTTTAAGCATTTACCACTCGATTATTTTACCCTTGTGTACCCCAGTATTTTCACCCAGATGTATCCCAGGTGCACCACCCTGATATACCGTGGTTTTGGAGCACCAGGGTTTACCAGGGTGGTTGCACTAGGGTTACACCTGGGTAAAAATACTGGGGTACAGCAGGGTAAAATCACCAAGTTGAGCCTGCTTAATAACACCCGGGATATACCCTGGTAGAAACACACGGGAAACACTTGGGTCAAAAACACCAAGGTACACCTGGGTGGAAACACTGGGATATGCACCTGGGTAAGAAAACCTAAAGGTACACCCAGGTAAGGAAACACCAAGGTACACCCGGGTAGGAAAACACCAAGGTACACCTGGGTGGTGAGCACCAAGGTACATCTGGATGTGGATACCAGAGCGCAATGATGAGGATGGCAATGTAGTAGATTTGGATGGGATGCAGGGTTATTGTTACCAATGGGGTGATACAGCATGGGACATATTCACATGAAACAACTAATTATCACAAACTTCCACCTGTACTGTACTACCATAATCAAATGAACCTCATCCCATGTTTTAATATAATAACACATTAAGGAAACTGATTGTGAAGCCCTATAAGTTTATTCAAGATAAACTAACTGAAGATAAAGTATAGAAACACGTGTAATACATGTACATAAACATAATATGACTATACGTAAACGTAATAAAGTCCACGTAGATTAAATCTGGCAGTTTGCGATACGAAATACATTTATAATAATTACCGCTTTTGAATTATACCGGTATCGAAATTAGTCGACGAAATTGATGTGACAAATATAAAGGGAAATAATGACATTTCTTCCTGTGCTAAAATAGAACTTTCGAAGAGGTGTTCTTTTGTACGACACTGTTCACATTTTCACAACATTTTTTACTCGATGCGTTTACTGGTAACACCGAAGATCTGGTCTGTTTGACAGCGTGGAAATATAATAAAATTACATTACAAAATGCTCCAAGTTGTGTGTTGAAATTCTGCACTACATGTGGAGTGATTACAGGGTGTGCTGTATAGCTCATGGTGTGTTGCTGCACAGCTAAGTCATGTAGTCAGAAAATATCCAACGTCTATTCAAATATGAGATAGAAATGCTTATTTGCATAAGTTGGAGGGAATTGTGTGAGCACATGGTGACGTCATACAGTATAGTACAGTTCACAATCCGAAGAAACAAGTCCTGTTACAGTCATGTCGCAAGCATATGGATGCTCGTCCCATATCCCAACTAAAGAACACAGGTGTGACATTAAGAACTAACCAGCACGATTGAACATAGTGCCATTAACGGATTGACAGACCCATGTCACAGTATATGTCGCAAGCATGTGAACGCATGCATTTGACACTATATCAATATGTGGGATACATACACAAAATCGCACGCGTATATGTTACTGGTATCAGTATATCGAACGATTGCAACCCTAAGTGTCATCCTTACGAGACGCAGGCATGCACATAATTCCCAAAATTCAGTCACACAGAGTCCAAAATATTGTTCCCAATTACAGGTCACACCGTTATATAATCATTATTTGTTTGTGTGTAAAGCGTTCCTACATCAATAATGTGTACACTGCTACTACGTCAATAAAGCAAATTTCAGTCAATAAATACCAGGATATGTTGATCAACTTCGGAACGCAATGTGAAATTAAGAAGTATCCACGATTAAATACAATGTCCCACTAACGGCTGGACAGACTATTGCCATATATAACTAGTGTATGCCGCAAGCATGTAGATGCACTTATGACACGATCTCAATGTCGCATGCTTGGTATGGAATATATACACAAAACTACGCGTGTGTGTTACTGTTGTCAGTATATCGGACGAGTTCAATGGCGTAGGAAAGCACAATCTACCAAAGAACATTATTGTTCTCATTAAAAGACGCATGCATGCATGATTATCATGCACTATCGGCCAGTAACAAACATGCAACTGGGTCTGTTTACCACACGCTCGATCGATATATTCTAACTGACTCTTCCCCACCGGTGTCTCTATATCCCTTCAAGATAGATGTTGCCTAACACTGTTTCTTGAGTGAAAGTTCTCAATTTCAGGTAAAAAAAAATGCATAGATTTAACCATAAAACCTGCATTTTAGTAACTTCATTTGTATTTTTCTTGCGATAATTGTCATATCTGCTTCAAAATAATACGGACACCAAACACCATCAGCACCAACATTCAGTCATACACGTAGTCCCGAATAGTGTACCCAATTACTGGTTGTGTAAACATTTTAAGGCTTTATTTTTTGTACACTGTGCTACTACGTCAATAAATCAATGTTCAGTCCATATGCCAGGATCCATTAATCGATGTCGCAACCATGTGAGCGCCCCTTCCGAAATATCGACGTATCCCAACTCTAGAACGCATGCAATGTGAAATTAAGAATTAACCACAATTGAACATAGTATACCACTAACGGATTGTCAAACTATTGCCATATACTGTATGTTGCACTCATATGGACGCACTTGACACGACATCAATATCGCACGCTTGGTACGGAATATCTACACAAAATCGCATGCGCGACTTACTGTTGTCGTATATCGGACGAGTGCAGTGGCGTAATGATCGCACGATCAGTCAAATACAAACTGTTATCCTTACGCGACGTATGCAAGTATGTCATATACCAGGGGGAACTAACACACATATGCGGCTGTTAGTCACACATTGGAACGGCATATTCTAACTGACCCTTCCCCACAAGTGTCTCTACATCCCTGCCTTATGGATGTTGCTCAACACGGGTTCTTCCATGAAAGTGTCAAATACATATAACGATTTAAACTCATAGATTTAATCACACAACCTGGAAATTTTAAGTATTTTAGTGACTGTTTGTATTTTTCCTGCAATATTTGTTTATCCTTTTATAATTCTGGGAGCTGCACTGTTGTGGTATTAAAGACCATGTTCCAGTGCCTTCTCTTATATAGGAAGCCTCGTATATGTAAGAGAATGCGTTGGCACAGGGTTTTTCGTAATATTTCCGGAAACTCAAGTCATGAAATGGTTAAATTTAATAGACACCATGCACTATCAGCATCAAAACTATAATAGCAGGTAGCGTTGAGAACACTGTACACAATTACTGGTTATGTCACAAGTCTACGTCAGTATTTATATATTTTAATGCGCTCTCACATCACCCATTTTCACACTGCGCTGGTACACCAATAAAGGATTGTCAGTCTATATTCTAGTATGAGCTGATCAATGTCGCAACCATATGGGCGTCCCTTCTGTAATATCGACAAACCCAACTATGGAACGCATTGTGAAATTAAGTAATAGCCACCATTGAACTTCCTACCACTAATGGGTAGACAGACTATTTCCATATTGTATGTCGCAAGCATATGAAAGCACTTGCCACCATATCAATATCACTCGCTTGGTATGAAATAAACAAAACCGCATGTGTGTGCTCGTGTCGTCAGTTTATCTGACAAGTGCAATGACGTAATGATAACTTGACCTGTCAAATACACTTCCACGATCGCACAGAATTTCATAAACATTCCGGAAGTCCACGCCGCATCTTAACATCTTTGCAATATGTCTGTTCCTGCATGTGCAATGGAATCGTGAAATAGCCAGTTTGAAACTTATTTTTTTCGGATTTTAATGCAATTGCATGTAGCTACAGGTACCTGCTTAAATATATCTGACACCACAAACCGTCAATATCAAATCACAATCATACCAAGTAGAGCTGAGAACACTGCTACCAATTACTGCTATACCACGATGCCAGTCTTATTAAAACTAGACCTAACTTTCATCTTACGTTGAGAGTTGACTGTAAGGAAACCTTGGTCTAGTTATTACTAGACTGCCACGATGCTAAAGCTGTAGTTTTATTTTGGTTATACTGAGTAAATACGTCAATCATTTTCCACAGCACTACTGCATCAATAAAGGATCTTTCAGTCCATATGCTAGGACGTGTTCATCAACGTCACAACCGTATGGACACACCTCCCAAAATATTGAAACATCACGAGTCTGGAACACATTGTTAAGAATAGAAATGACCAAATAGACTTTTGCCATCGTGTATATCGCAAGCATGTGCCACTACCGGTATATCAATATGAAACGTTGGTATGCAATATATACACACAACTGATTATGTGTGTTCTTGTCGTCAGTTTACCATATGAGTGCAAATGCGCAAAGATAGCACAATGTTCTGCACGAACAGTGAAATACCTCATGCGTTATTGTTATGGGATCGCAGGAGTTTCATAAACTTGGGGCCATAGCACCGATGTATGTTCTTTCTTTGATTGTCTAATTGAACATAATAATTGCTGGTTGCAGTCATGTTTCACAAACTTATATAGCTATAGTAGTACATGTACCCTGGGGTATGTAAGGCACAATTATAGTAAATATTTGTATGTAGAGGATCTCACATGAGTTTATATTTTGTACGGAATCTATCAATCGAGATAACTAAATTCGATTTGAGCCGAGGTTCACCGAGACTCAAATAGAATTTAGTGGATGAGGTTGATAAATTACGTATAAAGTAGAATGAGTTTGATATACCTTTTATCACATGATCAAATAAACGCGAAAGCAACGTGAAGTATTCATCGAAGAAAACTATCATAAACGTCAGCAATCGCAAGTCATTTAAATAATGGCTTGACGTCATCGCACGTGCTAATATTACACGTGTCTTACCAATAATTATGAACCTGGTTTTGTGAGTTAATTATGTGATAAATTGTGATATTAAACGTTCGTTTAATAACAGGAAATAGTGCCAGGAGACCCTTGACTTCCGGTCTGTCTTCTATTTACACTCCATATATTATGCCTTCCAATATTTTTCCAACCAGCTATAATCATGAAGAGTTTGAAAAGTTATGTCATTATATATACACCATTAAATACATCAAAGTGTCTTTATTTATCTGGGACTATTTCTTTACACGCGCAAACAATGCACAGTTACATGAAAAGTCATCCCATGTCTTATAGAAGCCGATGTTAGTTTAGCATCCCATTTGTTGATTTAAGTAGGTTTTGTCGAGGCTTTAGATCATGTAATAAATATAATCTATAACTCGTCCCAGAGTATAGGTTATAGCGGAATTTACCAAACTCGTCCACTACATTAGGTCAGGACCTCAACAAAGGATCGTCCAGTTCTAATTTTCGGGACTCGTTTGTAAATTCCGCTATAAACTGGGGACTCGTTCTATATCCTCTCTTTACTGCACACCCTGATCCCTGGAACATGACAAATGTGGCAAGAATGATAAAATACCAACCGGTATGATGGCAGTATCTCATTCTAATAACAATATATTGCTTATTGGTGAATTTGGATTTAGCTCGAAATAATATGATCATTCTGTTGGCCCAATATTTTATTAATCAGAAGGCAATCACATCATCCAGGAGTCTTCATGTCTTTTCATTACATTTTCTGTTAGACATATATGTACAGCCACATTAAAGTGTAAATTATGACACTTTCCAAACGTAATAGAACAAGATTTACATTCTCCAGAATTGAAGTAGTGTATATTTTCCTTAGAACAAGTGGATCAATACCATGTACTTTCATAAGATGTTTTGCACTGAATAAATAAATACACATCAGCTTCCTGGAGTGAATTCCTTGTTACCTCAGGTCAAGAATCACTATACCGTGTGCACATATTACACATGTATGCCTCCACCCCAAAAGTATCCATTGCACACATGACTACCTCCAATATAATTTAGAATAGATGACGTATTTTCTGTTATCCTGTTTTCTCATCATATCCTTTTCTAGTAGTATTATAAGGACGCTGAAGTTGCAAGTTATTAAAAGTTTGTGTCCTTGATGTTGATATTGTCTTTGTGTGTGAATAACATTCCAAGAAGAGAGCCCACAGAAAATAGTGGATTTGACATTAATTTTGTGTCATCATAGTCAGGATACAACAGTTCCATTTAATCTCTGATTGTGAATTTTATTTTTACACCTGTCCACAAAAATTGTCTGATGCCTTTTCAAAATGTATTCAGAACCAGTAAATGTCAGATCACAGAGTTGAACTTCTGATAGTTGATATAGTTATATAGTCATATGTGTGATAAGCAGGATGTAGATCCAAAATATCCCTGAAAATAGAAAATAAAACACTTTAAGTATACAATAATACATACACAATACAGACATGATTTTAACAAGTGTGGTTGCACAACGAATCAATTGATCAAGTGTATGCTGCATTGTAAGTACTATGGCTTCTTTTCACGGAGTTTGAACTGTTAAATAAAAGGAACGACTAACAGTCCTTTTTTATGCCAAGCAGTTTGAACTACCGAGTACAACCATGTAAATTTTTGCTGACATCTAAAAGCATTGTTGTCAACATTAAAAATAAACAGTAGTAACTACTACTGTAGCTGGGATACCAGGAGTTTGCTTTAATGAGGGTTAAATTATTGTGCCCACAAGTCATCCAAGCTAATTATTAGTGTCTCTTTGATTTGCCATACCTATTCCATGAGAAACCTGAGACAGTTCCCCCTATATATATTCTAAGCTGATGACAAACACTCTTTATTGCTAATTATTAGTGCCACTTTAAAGGGGTACTGTACGCCAAATGTTGTTGTTGGTTTCTATAGTCTTCGAGTCGGAGAATAAGGTAACAAGTTTTTCATTATTTGAAAGTCTGTTGAGTACGAAGTAGTGTTACGGATGACAAATTTACCGGATTGCAAAAATACAAATTGTCGTTGTCGAGTAATTTTTGTACAGTTTTCAACCAAATGAATCAAATAAAAGTTATATTATAGGCATACTAGTCCCATATAATCATTTAAGTTATTGTATCGTCGCTAGTCAGTGAGTGGCTTGAGTGTTCTCCCCGTATCATCATAATATTTTAAGCGATCGTGTGTGCGATCGGTTTAACAATCCAGTATCCCTCAATTACTTTGTTTGATTACGGAAATTCGTAATTTAATTGACGCCATTTTATGGCTCCAGTCATAAGTTAAATTTATATCAAATTATTAACTTTTAAATTATTAAGTTCTAAGATAGCCTATTAACCTGAGCGTCTACAGAATACATCTTGGACTCAAATTACTTATGTTTCTATATATTATCGATATTATATCGTTGTTGTCACCGGAAATTTAATGAAAATGGCGTACAATACCCCTTTAAAATCATTTGAGAAACACAGCACCTATCCCACGACAATCCATAGGTCACGTTACAGCACCCCTGTGTATCAATTTTCCTACATATATTATCTTCTAAGCGATACTACTTCTTAGCTGATGCTATTTATTAACCCTTTCCTAACTGGAGCTTCCTGAAATTTTGCAAAAACCCTGTGCCAATGCATTCTCTTATATATGCTAGTCGCCAATATGGCACATCACCTACTAGTATACCGGTAAGGTAATGCATTGGCCAAGTCTTTCCCAGTACAGGAAAAGGGAGCTATTGCTCCCACACTATAATTACTGGCAATATTTTATTCGCAGGTGCCAAAATTTGCACTTGTCAAAATGTTCACGGTCACTGTAATAGTTGATTAAGGTATATAGGTTGATCGAAGGTATATTTATAACCTTTCCCCATCAGTTAAATTATTGGCATGTGAAAAGTTTAACTGGACATATGTCTATCCCACAATTCCACAGGTATTATTATTTTTTTGCCTAATATGCTTGAGGATTATCAGCGTTGGCCATGTGTTCTGTGATGGGAACCATTACTCAAACAGTTGCTAGTTTCTACTATGATGCGAATAAGACATATATCTTTCAAGCTAAGTTTGCAGCGGTACAAGTAACTTAAAATGGTTGAGTTTTAACATGTACGTTTCCATGGTACTAGTGACTGCGATGAACAGTGGCTTGTCACTGGGGATCAGTGTCCACTGAGCCACTGACCATGCACATGAGAAGATAAATTTACTTTGAGAAAAGTTCTACTTGTGTCAGCTTGTGTGAAACGAAAGGAGGATAATGTAATAGTACTTGCTCTCACTGATCGTTAGCTGACTAAACAATAAAAGAATTGAAAGACAGACCAATTGGATTTTAACATAACCACAAATCATGTATGGTA
Source organism: Siphonodentalium dalli (assembly GCA_032622095.1). Classification (NCBI taxonomy): domain Eukaryota; kingdom Metazoa; phylum Mollusca; class Scaphopoda; order Gadilida; family Siphonodentaliidae; genus Siphonodentalium; species Siphonodentalium dalli. Next base: position 47,504,356 of record CP136069.1, on the reverse strand, counting down.
GCGATTTCGCATTCAGTAAGTTAATCCATTTTTATATCTCAGCTTACACATGGATAGGCCTACATGTACATGGGGAAACCGAAAACATGCATGGTTAACTGATCATGATGGAAGGCTTGCATGATAGTTGTTTCGGTTTAATCATGTATAGTGTTTTCACAATGGAGTTGTGTTAGAAATTTGTTTTGTATTTATAACAGGAAGAGGCAAAAGTGTGTAACGGTAAAGTTCGGCAAAAAAATTATCGCTGTCGAGAAAAAACAAATTAGGTTTGAGGTCCTGAACATGGATTTTTGGTCAGTCGAAACATGGAAATTTGTTTGGCCTTTTTATATGTACCAGTACTGGTGCATGCAGTACATTTACATGTATGTTGTGCATGGCGGTTCTCAAATATATATTCAACATCGATTAAGAACTGTATCTGTATGTGCGTAAATTTAAAACTGAGCAAAAAATAATAATGTTCATACATGAGTGTCACTGTCAGAGAGACTATTATAATATTATTACAACTTCAAGTTAATCATGATTGCAAGAAAATACCGTACGTAGCGGGAATTGTCTTGGATCCAGCTATTATTGTTTTAAACTTTCGTCCTAATATGTGAAGGTGAGGCCATTTGGTATTGCAGAATGGTTAAGGACTTTGCTAACCCAATTTTTGCCAAATTTAATGGAGTCCAAAATAAAGGTTTATGTTCACTTTTATTACTAATCACAGTAATCATATCCATGGATGCTACATTTTAAGAGTATAATTCGTGGTAGATTATGTTAGAAATTCAAAATGTGAAATTTATAGAAGTTTTTAAAATTTATTTTTTCGAACCCAAAATCAACAAACACAAAGGTCATATCTAAGAAAAAAATATGGGTATGTGTACAGAACACTGAAGAATGATGAACAATAAAGATATACTCACATTTCTTCAGTTTTATTAAGATTTTTGGCTTGGAAGCAGTTGTCTACAAATGTTAGCTTTCATTGCTCAGCAAAGCTATTTGGGAACTGAATTTGATGGGTCAAGATAATGTTCACTCAAGTCTGTTGGGATTCATGGGGATTATGACCAGCCAGTGTTGTACTTTATCCTGACTCGGGATGATTGGTGACCTAGTTTCTGGGCTATGGGGGGTACACCAGATTGGGGATTAGACAATTCTTTTGTCAAGAGATTCACAACACACCACTGTCCACAGATATTAACATTTAACTTCCACCTCACAAAAAGCGATGTCAGGTAACTTACTCAATGATTTGTAAACAATTGGTTCTTAGTAATTTTAACAAAGAATGCTTGATAAATATGAATATTATTTTATTGTTCATCATTCTTCACAGTGTTCAGTAGACATTGCCATATTTTTTTCTTTGATATGGACTTTGTGTTTATTGATTTTGGGTTAAAACAAATTGATTTTAAAAACATCTATAAATTTCACATTTAGTATTTCTAACATATTCCACCATTAATAATGCTCTTACCATGTTGCATACATGTGTTTGGTTACTGTGAATACTAACAAAAGTGAACATAAACCTTTATTTTGACTCCATCAAATTTGGGGAAAATTGGGTTAACAAAGACCTTAAGAGGGAGGTAAAGTGTCACAATTCCAGAAATGGGGACCGGTTGAAATTCATGTATTTTGTTTTAAAAAACCAAAAAATCAAAAATATATTTGTTCATAGACATACTACAATAATATAAGATTAAGTATATCCGATAAGCAATAAATTTGTCATTCCAAAAAAGATGCATTTGAACGTCAAAACAACACAATTTTTTTTAGATGAAAATACTCACTGGTAAGAATATCAAATAGCCAACAGGAGGTATCAACATGTAGCTAATACTCCCATGTAGTGACAACGCGTAGTGGATTTCCTAGTTTCAAACCTAAAACTCCAGAAATTTTAACTTAATATATGTAAACAAACCGCCCAAAAAGACAGCCATTTGCAAGAACTATTTCAGAAAACTATGGAGCACCACTTTACTTTAAAAAATACATGTATGCAAAAATGTACAGTCCCAAATACCATGCACAGCGAAATAGCTTTTCATACTTCCTGTTTACCTATCTTCGTGAGTTTCGATTTCGGCTGAAAATAAACAAGAAATTCCCTTTGCAATCTTCAGCTGTACGTGTCGATCAATAAAGCGATCGTCATTAACTTGTTGATGTATCTAACACACACGTATATACTATGTTGTATCAATATATTGATTCCTTACCGGTCAAACGTTGACAATTTATTAGATTGATGTTTATTTCGCGGGGAGAATTTACCAGGAAGGCGGAAGTCGCCCAACAACCACGTTAGATGTAACTACGCCAAATTTCAATCACGCGGTCGGTATTTTAAACCATACAAGAAAGATGATATCAACATTAAATAATAGCCAGGTGTAACTTTTCTGCCATACGGTGTAAATATTTGACATTAACATTACGTATTATGTGATATTATTACTTAATATCGTATATATATATTCCGAACTATTTCGGCGGAGTGATATGTTTATTGCATAGTTTGTTATGTTTACGTCGAAATTCCTGCGAGATTTTTCGTAAAACTTGATGCCGACTAAGTAATCGATGGAGCGATCGCTTATGAAAACAATACAGTGTTACGCAACAAACGATTATCCAATTGTGTTATGGACCCTGTGTTGTCACAACAGTCAGTTCGTTTTATTTTCAACATTGTAAAATAAGCACATTTATCAACACAGGAACGATAACTCCACCAATGGCGGACACAATTTCCCCAATTTCTGTTGTTCGTAAAGTTTTTTGAAGTGTGATATTTAGATAATGGGTACGTTTTTCGAAAATCGATGAAGGTACATTCATAGATTCTGCCTAGTAGTAAAATTTATGAAGTCAGGATTTTGTCTAAAATTTTTAACATGGAAACCCTATGGGAGAAATATAATAAATTTTCCAATTTACATCCCTCTTAATAATAATACCAGTTTACTCTGACAAGTTTCAAAACTGAAAACAAACTGTTATATTAATAAACGGTACTGTACTGTAGTCAGTGTTGTGTACGGCAGACTTATTGTATTATTCCATACTTTCTCATCAGGATTATCACCGTGAAAACCATTTTACCATCGCCGTGTGTCAGAGTTCTATCATTCGACAAGTCAACAATGCGAGAATTCAATCGCTTCCGTTCTGTCGAAATAATTTCTGGTCGCAGGTAATGACACCTTTGACAAAACTGTGTTCATAAATTAATTTTGTCGCTGTGTACGTAACATAGTACTCGCAAGTATAATCACAAATGAAGTAGATGCTTGATTCGTTCAAATTGTAATTTCTAAATTTGTTGCAAGAGCGAATCATGGACTTATGACTTTGAACCCGAGTCACTAAACTTGGAGTCAACGGTCAATAGTCAGTCTGCCATCGCCTGGAAATTGGCTGGAATTGGTGAATTTGTTACATTCGCCGACAAACAAGGCGTACAATGGTACATCCTACACCCGATACTGATCACGTACATGTACTAACCTTATATATCATAATGTAAGCAGATTTTTTCTCGCCCAACGCGTGTGTGTTGTAATTGGTAATTCGTGGAAATAATAATCCGAGGTGGCGATTTTCAACTTTGTTTGAATAGCATCACTTGCCTAACAACCGTCTGTGAGCAACGTTGATTCTGATTGGTTAAGACAAACGCGATTATCCAATCGCTGCATATGTGACTTGGGAAGACGATTTCAAAGTTCAAAGTGTGTGTCGGGGTCATGATATATTTTTAGAAACTTATTTTTCATTTAACAGTATTGCAGATTCAATGCTCTCCCAGCGTCGAGTGCGTACGCCCAGTACAAATTAAAGCCCACGGCTCCGCCCCTGTGGAGCGTCGCGTACGTGGGCTTATAAACTGCATGGGTTAAAACTTACTGTCAAGAGTTGAGTCAAAATTTGATTAAAAAACACACACTTGCAAATTCCTTCTTCATATATGGTATGTTAGGCAAGTTACACGTAGTTGCAATGTATACTGGTACATGACATAGGCACTAAAATAATTATTCGGAGTTAACCCCTAAATACACATGTAAACAGGACATTTGGGAAAGAGACACCATTTTTAACCTTTTTGATAGCAGTAGCAATTGATCAGAGAGCAATATATACAATATATAGTATTCAGATGCTAGTAATTTAACAATCATATTAATTGCACCACCTCGAAAAAGCTAACATAGAATACAGACTATGGTCACCCCAGTACACAGCATTCATAGGGCATTCTCAGGTGGTATGCTGTATACATACCCCGATGTTATCTAGTACTAGGAATTCATATAGCAATATATAAACTGGCATTATATACTTATCGATTTTGGTTTTCATCCAAAAAGCCACATTGCACTGAAGAACTATACACGTGTAAAGGTATTAAGATACCTCCATTTGCAATGCGAGGCTGCAAATGAGTTAGGCAGTGATGCAGTGTGCAACTGCACCAATTCTATAAACTAAACTCACTAAGCGACATATAATGGTACATCCCCAAATAGAACATATGGTACATGTACATTGTAATTACTGTAAAAATTTAACTGGCTGAATGGCGGTCATGAGAAAAATTAATGCGGTGTACGGCGGTTTAAAAAAAATAACACTGCGGTAATTTACTTGGTTACAGCGGTTAACAAAAATATTACTGCAGTAAGATTTAATACCAGTGGATACTGCATTAGTGTTGAAACGACTAGGGTTTTTCATAGTCGACTAATCGACAAGTCGACTAATCGACAGTAAAAAGTCGAAGTAGACTAATCGACAACACCCATTTCCATGGAAAACTTCTACTATGTGGTTATTGAGTTAAAATCACTGAGAGATAACTGCAGTGCCCATTTTTTGTGGGACTGTAATGATTCATCGTGAATCCATGCATTGTATTGGGATACACTATCAATGATACACGTATCATATCATGTGTATTGTGATACAGGAAATCAAGTATTTTTTGGGAATGTGTAAATTTAGAGCAATACCTGCAATTTTCAAAGTTTACATGTCTATTATGTGTATTTAACTCATAAAGCTAACTATTAAAGCTGCTCAATCAAATTCGATGGTCCCCATATAATCAGATTCCAACATCAACAACATTTTTAGAAATGCTGCTTCAGTTATCAGAATCGATTAATTGCCCAAAAATAATACAAACCACTGTGAACTACATGTGTAGTAAAAAATTGCCCGATACGTGATATTTATCAAAAATCGATATCTAATAACTCTGAGCTTTGATACATGTAGGTGGGTTCCTCGATTCGAATCAAATATTTTTACCCCTGAATCCATATAAATAGTAATTGAGGGGCACTTAGTCGGATTATGCATCTTTAAAATGTACTTGAATATAAGATGCATCCTCAATTACTATTATTTGGATTTGGGGGGAGGGGTAAAATATATTTGATTCGAGTCGAGGAACCAACCTATCAAAGCTGAGTTATTAGATATCAATTTTGGAAATATACTATTTTTCACGATCAAGAATTAATAGTGGTCCAGTAAATAGTCGACGAGCCGACGGTCTCGGACAAAATTGCAATGAAGATGGATATCGCTAAATTCATGAGGCTTTCTGTTGATAATAAGGCCAAATTTTGTCGAGCAACATGTTGATAAATAACACGTTTCGGGCAATTTTATACTATAGTTGACAGTGGTTAGCATTATTTTGGGGGAATTAATCAATTCTGATAACTGAAGCAGCATTTCTAAAAATGTTGTTGTTGTTGAAATCTGATTATATGGGGAGCATCGAATCGGATTGAGTACCTTTAAAATGAACTGTATCCAGTTATTGACATGTTAAACCTGATAATTAATGCAGTCCCTGTTGACATGCGGTATCCGCTGGTAATCTTACCACAGTAATATTTGTTAACTGCGATAACCAAGTTAATTGTTTTCGACCACAAAAATGCTGAATTATATCTAGACATTTTGAAACAATAAAAATATTATCTGGTGTGGTTACATTGTCAACTTAAAAAAAAAATCATATAAACATCGCATTAAAATACAGTCTAACCGCAAATGTGAGGTGGACCACGGTCTGCGGCGGTATAACTGACTGCGGTTAATCGCATGAACATGCCGGAAACTGCAGTAATACCCGGTGGTCAACCTTTATATTAACGGTGAGTTGATTAATTAAAGCACAGCTGTAATGTTCCATGTATGTTCTATGGACTTTGTTGGAAAAGAGAATATAGCTGTCCGACAATGGATGATATTTCCCCACATCAGCAGAAGTCGATTACAGAAAAATATTCCAAACATACTGGTAGTATGTTAAACCTGATGAGCTAAGTTAGAAATTTTTCAATCGAAACCTCATAATAATAAAAATAAATTCAGTTCTCAATTTTCGAATACTTCTTGGAAATTGTTCAGGAATATTATTAAAAGATGCCCATTCGATTTGACACTGTAAATACACCCCTGGTCAAGTGGTCCTGCTAATTTGCTATGATGCGGTTGGGTCCTGCTGAATTGCTATGATGTTGTTAGGGCAAAAGTGATGCTGTTAACAAAAAGTACCGTTATATTTTTTTGATTTGTCTTTTTCGCGGTGTTCCGATAATCTGAACATATACAAGAAAAGCCGCTATGCGTATCAAACATTAAAAAACATATTTATTGTGAAATATTTGTAATACTGGTTGTATTAGTTGTTGAAAATCGACTATAATCAAGATGGTTATTCACGTCGTTTCAGAAACACCAGCGCAGCCATTATTATATATTTTTAAATATATATATGTTCTTGAATGTTTCATACACACACTGGTATTTTCTCAAATCGCTCGGATTAGCCAAACACCGCGAAAATTACAACTTTAGAAAACATAGCGGTACTTTTTCGTAACAGCATCAGTTTGCCCTACCCACATCATAGCAATTCAGCAGGACCTCCAGCATCATAGCATATTAGCTCTTGGCCAGGGGTGAAATAGTTTGTTTTTCATACGGATATGTGTATTCAAATAATCATATAATGATATCGAATATACATGTATATGATCCCATTTATAGGTTTTATTCATCCCTGTCAGGTAAACTTTGTATACAGGCAGTTTTACCAAACTTAGAATTTGTATTAGGCGCCCAAACCAAAATATCAAAACATCACCGAACTCAGTGGTATGATAAAGTAGGTCAACCGTATGCTTTCAATACAGAATAGCTGTAATTACTAGTATTAAAAGTGTGCTCAATAAAGTTTGTTTTATCTTTTATGCTCATTTGGAATTTGGATGTTATTTAATTCTGTTTATTTATATAATTACGATGGCTGCACTGCTAAATTTTGACTCATTTCAGTCATTTTATGTCAGTAGTTGTCCATCGAAATGCCGAACACAACCAAAGACAAATTACAATAAGAGGAAATACAACAAATAAATTTGATGCGCACTAAAACAGATAGTTACAAATGTATGTCTAGCCTCTTGTGAAGTGTTGTGTCACTAATAAGATCTTTAATTTACATACTCATATACCCGTTAAAGCGTTTACAAGTGTGTCCGGCATCGAGAAACCGACCAAAATTGTTGGTAGTATATAGGCTAGCACTGCACCTGGGCTACATGTACAGGTACTGTAAGTGATTATAATGTACTATGACTTATACTCCATTACGGTGACCTTGAAATTAGGAAAAATGCCTCATGGCAAATGTTATGCTGAGGCAAGTTAGATTGCAAATATTGCCACGGAATTTTCGACGGCATTGCTTATATTGCCATGTCGAATATCAAGGACTGGCTGTGTTAATTACAATTTACATGTAAATAGACCATTATCATTCAGTTGTTTTTCAGTTGTTCATGCCAGGTGGTGCATGATTGCCAGTTAAGGTTGTAACAACATGTTTGTACATGTACATGGGAAACATCAGTGGTTTACAAAACTATCAAAACATTTGAATTATTCTCCATACTATGTCATTTGTGTCATGAAACTATAAAAAATGTTATATTTATGGTGAATGGCCTTAGGCCAAAACAAAAAACTTCTGTTTCCGAGAACTTTTGGAACAATTTCCAGACAGGCAGGGATTTATTTTAAACCTTTCAGCGACAAGTAATATAATAGTGTAGTCATGGTGCAGTGGAATATGGCAGATCCATGTGTATTGAAAATAAGCCAAGCATGAAGCATTGGATAAAAGCATGTTGTCCCTTGAATTCCATTCACTCTGCAGTAAGATCTCAACCAACGTTGATCTTAATAACCCACTTATTTTGCTTTTGGGATTGGGAAAACGATAAATATTCACATTAAAACTCTAACAGTTAAAGATGCATAATCCGATTAAGCACCCCTCAATAACTATTTATTTGGATTCGTGGAAAAAAATATGTGATTCGAGTCGAGGAACCCACCTATAAAAGCTCAGAGTTATTAGATATTGATTTTTTAAATCTCTTATTTTTCACAATCGAGAATTAATAGTGGCCCAGGTAAACAGTCGACGAGCCAATTTGGCCTCAGATCAAATTGCGGATGAAGATGGATGACTCTAAAGTCAAGAGGATTTCTGTTTATTGTAAGGCCGTCGAACAACATGTTGAAAAAATAACACGTTTCGGGCAATTTTATACTATAGTTGACAGTGGTTTATAGCCTTATTTTTGGGCAATTAATCGATTCTGATAACTGAAGCAGCATTTCTAAAAATGTTTTTGTTGATGGAATCTGATTATATGGGGACCATCGAATCGGATTGAGTACCTTTAACTACCTTACTCGTATTGAAATTTGTGCAGTACTATTTTTCATGCACCCATCGGTGCGTGAATTTAAAACTGAGCGAAAAATAATACGACTCATACGTTCATACCAATTAAAATAGGAAAATAAGAGGGCTATACTTTAGATAGAAAAGAGACAATTATATGTACATGCAGGGAAACAAACCTCAACGACATTGTCCATATGTATGCTATGTAAAGCGTTTGATCATGGTTAAATATTTTGTGTTGTGATGCTTTTAATAAATACACATATCCTAGCCTGGAGGGGCACGGAAGCACGTCTTCGTATTCACAACCCTGCATGGGGTGACACTGAGGTCGAGTTAGTTATGCATTTAAAACATGGAACCAAGAGTTGATTCTTTCTGAAGTCAGCAAGTCAAGTCAAACAAGCAAGAAGTCAGTACTTCTTTCAATTTCAATTCCATAATGTCCATACATGTTTATTAAATAACGGAATGATAAATTGTACCATGCATTAATATAAGCACGCGTCTTCACATTGGAATGATGACGCAGTTGTGTTATATTCGATGTATATTTTCTTCGAGGTTGTCTTTTATATATAGCAGGTTAGCCCGCCACTGGCGGCAATCGTCAGAAACATGACAATTTTTAATTTGTTTAATTAAGTTTTTAATTTAATATTTTAATTTAATGTTTTGTTTTGCAATGAGTTTAATTGTGCCTTTTTAATTTTTTAATTTATGTGATCACTCAGATCCAAGAGACACTACCCCCACCAGTGACAGCCCTGCCACTACTGCACGGAATATTTAAACGACAACACATGAGTGGGGTATGATCTCAGCTTTAATGCAACATTATAAGCTTGTCCTGCAGATAGCCCATACGCATGGAGAACCAATTAAGCAGAGCCTTCACTCTGACGAGAAGCCGAAGCAGAGAACGCTGAAGAAATACTGCTGTACAGCGCAGGCATGAGCATGGCCCGACGAGCTAAGGTACGATTCGGAGCCGGCGCCCAAGAATTGCTATGAGGCGCCCTAAGCAATAAGCACACACGGCCAACAGGGAGAAGCCCAACGAGTGCGACGCAGGAATGGCAGTAGAGACCACTGGACAGCCCAACTCCCTATGGCTAAGCACCGTGGTATGGGCAGGTAACACCAAAGTTACCCCTGCAGGACGCACCAAGGCTGGATCAATGGCACTGATGACACAGCACCTGAAAGGGAAAACAAACAGCAGCAACGAGATGCAAACACACAGGGCCCTAGGCCCAAAACAAAACAGGCATCACAGAACAATGAATATGGCGTGCCACTCGGGACGCCGAACAAAGCGGGGCATGGAGCTCCAAGGGGGGAGGGAGGGAGCGCGATGCGTATAATTCAAGAGTGAATTGCTTTTTTCAGTTACCGGAAGGAGGCAGCATTCCGGGCGGATGTAAAATGCGGACTTTTAAGTTCGGCCGATACGGAACGGATCGTACCGAAAATCCGGAATGTCTGCCGGATGACAGGATCAAAGAACCACATAAATCACCCCGAACCTTATCGGCCCTGTGTGCATTATGTGATCACTCAGATCCAAGAGACACTACCCCCACCAGTGACAGCCCTGCCACTACTGCACGGAATATTTAAACGACAACACATGAGTGGGGTATGATCTCAGCTTTAATGCAACATTATAAGCTTGTCCTGCAGATAGCCCATACGCATGGAGAACCAATTAAGCAGAGCCTTCACTCTGACGAGAAGCCGAAGCAGAGAACGCTGAAGAAATACTGCTGTACAGCGCAGGCATGAGCATGGCCCGACGAGCTAAGGTACGATTCGGAGCCGGCGCCCAAGAATTGCTATGAGGCGCCCTAAGCAATAAGCACACACGGCCAACAGGGAGAAGCCCAACGAGTGCGACGCAGGAATGGCAGTAGAGACCACTGGACAGCCCAACTCCCTATGGCTAAGCAACGGCCTGGAATATTACACTCAGGCTACAGTTCGAGAGCACTCTCGAATAAGCATAAGATGACTGCGCAGTCATAAACATATTAAGCTACTATTGATAAGCCACCCATCAAAGTTACCAGACAGGTTATAACGCTATGGCGACACTACCACTACCACCATCTGCAGGACCGCCATAGAGTGCGCAGCACTCCCCCAAACCAGGAGCTCCATGCCCAATTACAGCAATGAAACAGTTAAACCACCGGGAAAAACCACAGTGTCAGATGCCAGGAAGGTCTCCAGGGCGCCCCGGAGACTATTCAGATAGATATTGTTGCCGACGGGGGAGAGATGGATCCCATCTGAACGAAGCGCAAATGGCTGGGCGCATGATGCCACGACCCCCGTGATGTAAGACAAAGCCCAACATGCGTTGGATAAAGTCCCGGCGCTGGCGAGCACCAATACTCGGGCGATGGGCGTTGTGCCAATAGCGGCGCGGGAATACTTGTGACCAAATAAGGGTGCAGTCAGGCAACGATTCATGCACATATGAAAGTTCCCGCTTAACATTGGCATGTAATTCACGGTACCCACCGGCTGTGAGGTCGTTCGAGCCAAGCTGGATGATGTGGGTAGGATGCCGAGACTGCGGACAAGCGGCGAGCTCCCGGGCGAACGGGCGTGGAAATCGCCCCACAGCATCCCACGAGTGCAGATCCATCGAACAGAAGCGCCGCGACTGGACAGCTGGAGATGTTGGCCAACAGGACGCCGCACAGCACGCTGGTGAGCCCAGTAGACGTGGGACGAACCCAAGACCCAGATACTGGCTACTGAAACGAGACTAAGCAGATGTTGAGTGGATGAATCGACGACAAACGTCAGACCGCCAACGACCCCGGTGTAGGAAGGCATGCCCAGATCCGCCAGATAGGTAGCACTACCCGAACGAAATGGTGGAAAAGGTTGAAGCAGAATGCCGGGAGCGATGAAGCCCCGCGATAAACCCGACGATAGCGTGTTCCGGGAGCGGCCAGGAAACGGCCAAGCGATGCCGGTGTGCGAAAACGAGATAAGCCTGTATGGCGGTGCGATACGTGCGGTGAGTATATGGCGCCCGGGAGGACGTCAAAAGCAGCGTTACATGTCGACGCAGGTCCACAGGCACCTGGGAAATGGTGTTGGCGTTCGGGCGGCGGACAGCGCCAGTTGACGGAAACGTTTCATCTGGAAACGAGAGAGGCTGTCAGCGAGAGCATTATCACGAGACGCGATCCATGAAGCACGCAAGGAGATGTTGTGAGACAGGAGCAGCAGAACCAGCTGGCGCAACAGGGCCATGAGCGGCTTGCATTTGGAAGTTTGGTAGTTGATGGCGCGGACCACGGTAATGTTATCACAGTGTAAATGGAGGCGATGATTTCGGAGGCGACGCCCCCAGACGCTGATGCCACTAAGACGGGGAACATCTCGAGGACACCCATATTGCGGGTCAGGCCCAAAGCATGCCAAGGAAGGGGCCACGTGCCAAAAACCCAAAGGCCGTTGAAAGAAGCGCCAAAGCCGCCGGACTGACCACAAGCGTCCATGTGGAAATTGATGTCGGTATCATGGAGCCAGGTCGCAGAAGGGAAAAGGTAGATCCCATTGAATGACGTGAAGAACTGTAACCACGTGGCCAGATCGGCACATGCCAGAAGTAATTCGGATTTTGTGATTCGGCTTAGAAAATCCCTGCAGGGCATCAATCAGGCGACGACAAATTGGGCGGCAGGGACGAACCGCCTTGCACGCAAATGGTAATGAGCCAATGAGCGACTGTAGTTCACGACAGAGATTTTACGGCAGCGCAAAGCCAGAGAGATTGTGGACTGAATAGCTGTGAGCTTCTCAGCAGGGAGACGCACCGCGTTAGCCAACGTATCGAGTTCGAGACCAAGGTAGCAGAGCTTCGAGGTGGGCGAGACCGTTTTATCATGAGCAATAGGTACGCCAAGACCAGAGCAAACGCGATGAAACATGTCAAGACTGTCCGAGGCCTGGGACGTGGCTGGCGGACCACAGAACAGGAAGTCATCGCAGTAGTACAAGATGTGTGGGTTGCCGGACCGCTGCTTAACAACCCATTCCAAAAATGTTGAGAATTTTTCAAAAGTTGCGCACGACACGCTGCAGCCGAAAGGTAAGCAATTGTCGAAATAAAACATGTCGTCCAGTTTAAAACCAAGTTGATCGAAATCGCCCGGGTAGATGCGAAGATTACGATATGCAGCCTCTAAATCCCTGCGCGCGAGCAATGTCCCGGTCCCAAGGGACCGGATGGTGGCAACAGCAGCGTCAAAACTGGTATATGTGACAGTGAATTCGCGCGGAATATGATCATTGAGCGACTGGCCGGCCGGATAGGAGAGGTGATGGATGCGACGGAATGAGTCGGGTTCATGTTTAGGCACCAGTCCAAGCGGCGACACGCGGAGCGATGGAATTGGACGAGCGCAGAAAGGACCAGCAATGCGACCTTCCTTAAGGATCTTTTCCCGGACGACCTCGGGACGGTCACGAGCAGACTTGAGGTTCGGAGCGTCAGTTGCATACGCGGGCCAGTATAATGGAGCGGAAAAACCACGAGTAAAACCGAACCGGAGTTCCCGCGCGGCTTGGTGGTGAGGGTACTTCCTAAGCCACCAACACAAATAGACAAGATTAATGGCGGAAGGGGTGAGCTGGTAGACGTGGCTGGCGACCGTCGCAGGCTGAGCGACGAAAGTCTTGTCCATGGGCAGCGGTTGCGGCATGAGAAAAGCATCGGTCCACGAGTCAACAGACGTTATTGGAGCAGCATGCCCGCCTGGCGCAACCAAACCTTAAAATAATTTTTATTTGACTATCTGACATTTTGTCAGGCACCAAACAGACATGGTCTGACATTTCGAAATGAGGCCTGACATGTCTTTTGTATCACCCATAATAATACCAATTGAAACTAATAATGATGTATAATCCCCCAATGATGTTCCTCTTCTCAATTATCATTTTTTTTGTTTTGTTTTGTTTTGTTTTGTTTTTTTTAATGCAAATCTGCCCCACCTCGACAACATTAAACATACTTGCCGATTTCAATTCTAAGGTTATAGAAGTCTTCAATTGCTCTGATCCCAGTGGTGTTACTGGATCCATAAATTATGCAATCCAATTTCATTTAACAGCATGCTCTATAAATTTTTGCAAAATATCACATTACCAGTGATATTTTCATAAAAATACATCAATTTCCCAACCAGACATTATGTCAGACAGTTTCAAAGCAGAGCCTGACAACCTATAAAAATTTGAATTTGGTGTCTGACAATTGGCCATATCAGACCACTTATTTTAAGCCTTGGGCGCAACACGGATTCGCCCGGAAGCACGACGCCCCCAGAAAATTTTGTCGCGAAGATCGGGAAACGTGAGAGCCAAGGCCATCTGCCGCCGTAGGAATCGGCAAGGGGGCGTCCCAAGGGGAGACCAGCGAGGATGGAAAGCTAAATAAGGCATTACCCGGATCAGTTCTGTCTCTTGCCGGAGCGTACGGTCGGTGGATCACTGAAGCCACACGGGAATCCTCGCGGCGGCGGAGAGAAGTGGAGCTGTCATCAGAACTGCGGCGGGGACAGGACGACAAAGGAGACGCTCGTGGTGACCTGGATTCATAGCGCAGAAAAACGTCCTGTCGGCGACTAGCCTGGCGACTGGGCCGACAACGAGGCTGACGAACAGGATCGCGGCCACGAGAATGGGAAATCCGGCCACGAGAGGCGTGGCATCCCCGTCCAGAGCCACGAGCAGGCCTGCCACGCGAAGCTGACCACGGCCGCGCACCCGTGAATCAGCCACAGATGACACACTGGCCAAAAACCCGAGAAGAAGGCCTAACACGGCCACTGGAATCAGGACCAGCACGAGACGAGCTGGCAGACGCATCCTGGCGACTGCTACGAGACGAACGGTCGCGGGCCCGACCGCGAGATCCTGTACGAACCATAGGAGAAATACGGGAATGCCACCGAACGACAAACACAAACAGGGAAAACACGTGCACGACCCACGAAAATAGGTAACGCCGACGGAACAGGACGCAGACAGAGCGCACAAGGAACAAGATGATAGACGAATAAATGAAGGCTGGTGAAGAAACACGGTGACGGATGGAAACAGATAGGAATTGACGACACAACCGAGCGGGATGCGTATAATTCAAGAGTGAATTGCTTTTTTCAGTTACCGGAAGGAGGCAGCATTCCGGGCGGATGTAAAATGCGGACTTTTAAGTTCGGCCGATACGGAACGGATCGTACCGAAAATCCGGAATGTCTGCCGGATGACAGGATCAAAGAACCACATAAATCACCCCGAACCTTATCGGCCCCGGGTGCATTAATTTAATTTTTCAATTTATCCCGATTTGACCTTGAGTTGATCATTTTCAAGGTCAAGGTCAGGTCGGGTCACAATTTAACCCGTCCATGACACTTCCCGTAGGTAGCAAGTTTGAGCTCAATCGGATCGAGACTATAAAGGACACACAATTAAGAACTGAAACTGTCACCAGATACATGTACAAGGCTTTTACGAACATATTTCTTTCATTTGTGAATTTGCGCGCCAAAACTGAACGAAATATAGTACTGTACAAATGTAAATAGGAGTAAGTTATATAGACTAGCTTTCTGGAGAAAATTGGAGAACAAAATTGAGGCAGGCAGGGTATCAGAAACAACGAACTATTTTGGCCTTATCCGTGAACAATAAGCTGCAAAGTTTACACAATTGTGTATCTTGTAAAGTATTGGTGCTGCAGATGAGTAAGTTCACGTTGGCGGCTGGTAATCCTATACATGGATGTTTGTTTTGAGGGAATTTTTTGTATTGTTTTTCTTCGGGTACACTCCAGATCTACGAGGTACATGGTGAACCCAGCTTCAACCA
Source organism: Siphonodentalium dalli (assembly GCA_032622095.1). NCBI lineage: Eukaryota > Metazoa > Mollusca > Scaphopoda > Gadilida > Siphonodentaliidae > Siphonodentalium > Siphonodentalium dalli. Next base: position 47,488,644 of record CP136069.1, on the reverse strand, counting down.
AAAGTTCGATGAATAAACCTCCATAACGTGATGAAATGTTCGACGAAGTGTGAGAATAAGCTTCCATGCTTAAATTTTGTGTGTTTTCAGCTCCAAGATGAGTGCATGGTGATGAATTTGGACAACATTGTAAATTTTTCATTGACAATGATAGTTTAGTAAACTATATATTATAAATCTACATTTACATTGGCATTAGCTGCATTTAAGTATTGGAAAATATTGACAATTGCATGTGACACTCCACGGTGTCGGAGTAAACCCCAACGCAGGCAAGAATTTTGCTTGCGTCGGAGTTGACTCCTGCTCGATTTATCGATGAACGTTATGTTTGGAAAGATAACATTATTCGATTTACTGGATAGGGATTTGTGGTTTTTTAGTATCACAACACGTCACAGGTAGTGTCCCATATAGACTGATCCATGTTTTCAAAAATATTCTCGAGAAGTGTCTGCCGTGAAAGTTTTGCTGAATGAAATTTAAGTTTACCACCATATTCTATAAATCCGCTCGACTAAGATTGTGTTTTTCTCGAGAACTGATATCTGAATATCTGAGCTCCTGTCACAGCATAAATAGCCATTGCCTATCATATACATGCACGTCACTGGTTGCTATAACTTCTAAATTGCTTATTTTAACTGATTAGACTAGCCCTGGTATGGACAACTCTAACTATTATAACCTGATGAGCAGTTTACTGACGCCCGCACCGGGATTTACTGCCCACATAGCGGGGGTTATAGGATGACCAGCGTGAAGTTGTGCATGGCATATGTTGATTCAGGTTAGAATGGTACCATAAATTCAAAACATTCATTATATATCTTATTAATAGTAACCCAAACTACACAAGACTTCACAAGAGACTAGTTTAACATAAATACAGCTATGTCATAATTAAATGACCCCCCCCACACCGGTACTTGACTGTTCAACCACGTTCAATTACATTGCCGCCAACCGCTGTAACACATCATAGTTTTACGGCATTTTGATTAATCGACAACACCCCTGTTTGTAAACAGTACTGTCTTACAGCGCCCACATTGTCTCCTTAACGGTATATTGGCAGTTCAATAATATCTCGACAAACAAAACTATTGAACATTATCATGCGAACACTTTATCTCCATTTAAATAGAATGTCTCTGTTGTTACACTACATGCACTAGTATGTTTATCAAAGCTTATCTACCAAATACGGCACAGGACGACTATAGTTCTAGGATTGGGCTCGATTAATGATGTGACACTTTCAGTACTCAATTTACTAGTAGCCTGGTACTGGTAGGCCTGGATACAGGTACTTGTTTGTCGTGGTTGAGGCCTGTGTCACACGGGCGGCAGGGTCAATTAAATGTTATCTTATTGTAGTGTAGTACATGTGAATAGTACCAGTAGTATAGCACACAAAGAGGTCTATAGTACCAGCACGTGTACATGTATTCTCTCCCTTTTCACACATGTTTTGTTTCAATTCGCCCAATTTAACAACATGAGTCTTTCATGACACATACTGACGTGAAAGTAGGCCTACATGTATATAATGTGCACACAGTATACGTGTACTAATATATTCCATTGCAATACAGTCTGAGTACAATGATATAGTAAACTTATGCATAGAATAACTCCCTTTTGTACAAACAGTCCTGACCATGATATATTATACCAGGAAATCATGGTGATAGTTCATACATTTGGAATTACCGAATACTCGCATTTGTGGTTAGACCGCTTCATGCGATGTTTATGTGAATTTTTATTTTTAAGTCGGCATTGCATAGTCCTATAAATCACACCAGAGAATTGGTTTATTTTTTTCTGCAATCATAAATGTCGGTCAGTGACCAACTTCATATGTTTATGCAATCGATACAATCCGGTTCCGTTTTTGCTGTCCGGTTCGACATTTTGTAACCAGAAAGCAATTGGCTCTTCTGTTGATTTCTAGGTTAAGTTTTGAAATTCTATATCACAGTACCAGTATGTGGCTTATCAGTTACTTATCATTTATACTATATTTGTGGTGTGTTCTTGTGAAAAAATATAATTTTAACTAATGCGCCAAAAATCAGGTTTAGAAATTTATCCATTCTTGAGCGAGAGAACTCGTAAAACTTGTATGTCATTCGAAACAAAGTATTTCTGCTATCGAACCGGACGATAATAATGCCAAACCGGACATCGAAATCGGAACCGCATTGTATAGATTGCACCCTGTGATGTTGAATAAACAATTATAAAGGATATAACAACATGGTTTATAATATACATGGGAAACATCAGAGGTTTACAAAGTGATAAAAAATAGTTGAATTATTCTTTCTCCTTGTGGTTATATACACATATTCTGAAAATAAATGTAATTTTAACGCAATTCCACAGCCATTTACAACGTGGTCGTAATGTCGATGAAACGCGGTTGTTGCATTTAAAACACGTTGAGGGTGCATTGTGACCACTTTGTAAACGTATGACGACTGCGTTCAAATTAAATGCACTGCATTGGGAATATTCGCAGTCGCATTGAAATTACCGATCATTGCGCCGAAAAAGTATACTAGTATGAACACCGAAATAACGTTACGATGGTGTATTTTGCAGTATAAGTTTTAGTTTTGTTTAATTTAAATTCACATCTGAATGATTTTGTGTTATTTTCCCACTGTCTGGTGTACAGGTACATGTATGTTCGGAATCTGACGTGATGTAGTTTTCCATTCAAAATGGAATAAACATAAATAAACACTGTTGACATTAATTGTTTTATAATCAGAATCATGATTCTCATTTTGATTCTCGTAAAAAGTCTTGATTCCCTGTAGAAAGTGAAACACAAACGTTTTGATTCTCGCAAAAAATCTGATGGATATTAAGGCCTGCATCGCGACATTTGTTTGTGAATAAATCAAGGTAAATGTGTTAAAATATGACGCATTTAAAAATGCGTAGCTGCAAAATCGCAAAGTAGATTCGAGCATCTGGTCGCTTTTCCAAGAAATTTCTGAGCGCCCTGTACGTACATATACTGTAAGTGACTTGACCGACTATATGAGGAGTCGAGGAACACAACCAATGAGGACGTTTGCACTAAGAAATAATATTTTTACGCGAGGAACAAACACATGGTCAATTTATTAATTTATATTATAAGCCAACAAGACAGATCGTAAATCGCTGTTATATGACAATATATCTGGCCATCATAATGGTCGACAGGAATGACGCCGACAAAAACCAATCTGTCAGGCCAATATAAAGAAGTCACGATTTATTGCTGGTGGAACCGATTAAAGCCATCGTTCCGTTTCATTAATAACAACTTACATGTAACATTCACCTCCACCGCTTTAAGTTGCATTGACATTTATTTTCACGAATCACCACGCTGAGGAACATTGCAACTAGGTTGAAGTAACGTGACCACGTTGCATCAACACTAGAACTGCATTGATGGTAATTTTCAACGTGGTCTCACTGAGGTTCTAACACGGTTGAGGGAGACACTTATTTTGAGAGTATGTGAACTACGTGTATGTGTTAATATGAGCCTAAGTATCATCTGATGGAGTCAAAATCATTGAACCGTTACTTATGCATGTACATGTATTCTTGATGTTGAGTCTGGCTGTCATCATTTTCATTAGTTTTACTGTTATCCACCAAAGGTTGAGGTGTTAACCCTTTACCCAACAGAAGGGCCCTGTGCCAATGCATTCTCTTATATATGCGAGTCGACCATAGGTCGCCTCGCATATATAAGAGAATGCATTGGCTTAACACATTAAAAATTATAAAATTGTTAAAGATTGTAAGAAAAAATGGTAAAAAGTGTTAAAAAAAGATTTTTTTTAGGCCAATGCATTCTCTTATATATGCGAGGCGACCTATGGTCGACTCGCATATATAAGAGAATACATTGGCACAGGGTATAACTGTAACTATCACAATGTGGTCAAGGAGCCGGTTCCAATGATATCCATATTTGTATGGTTCTATTGAGACAGACCGAAGATATTTTAGGCTGTTGAAGCTTTATTTGGCCGGTTTTGGCCGGTTTGTTGGGTAAAGGGTTAAGGAACAACTTGATGGAATCGTGTACTGTTATCTTTCGAGTAACTATGGAATGTCTAATTATTTTACAGTCACGCATCTACTCATCAAATTGACACTAGTATAATCCTTAAATATTTGTAAATTGTAACAATTGTTACAATGGAGGTCCAGGTGATCCCAACTTCACAATACTGTACATGTAACATTCATCTGCAGTGTGTTTTAATCTGCAATTTTAATGATAACGTTCACTTGTTGATAATTTTCTTTGTCGTGTGACGACTGTTGTCCTAAGTTCCAACGCCTTTTCCTCCTGGTATGTATGTAGGGATTACCGGTGCCTTAGCGGTGCACCATTGCCTAATTTATTCAGTTGATGTACATTAGAGTGGAACTGAATTAACAATATCACATTCACACAGTACACAGTCTCAGTAGACAAGTAAAACAGCAAAAGTAGTATTGTACAGCAGGCTTATCAGTATGACTACATGTACAGTACTACACTACAGACTCCATACTACCGCCTACCGATACCGTAGATCAAAATTTTCAATTACATGTATTACTTTTCAAGTAATTCAAACCCAATGTTTCATGTGATAGAAATTTGCCCGGTCATACATGTGTGTCAGCGGAAATATTCTGGTTATGGATACCGTTCAGTACTATAGTTGATACCTTTCATTACCGTAGTGGTAGTCCTAACTGTTCCGGGAATTGAATTTTTTTTTCCACATGAAATTCAGAATTTTTCGATATTTGTGCACATCCATGCCGACAAATCGGCGAATCTTATATTTAAGTCCACAGTTTATCCGTTTTGTAGCCAATACACCATTTCCTTCTGTCAATCTGTGTTGATTCGCGACAAAACTAACACAAAACACCGCTAGGAATTGTACGCTTTTTTTTCGAAGAAACAGTTAACTAAAAGTTAGGATTGTAATTTGGCTGCAGAAACGAAACGAATTTTGAAACACAATAATTGTATCCACTAATATTTTCCTGTTAATATATGGTCTACTATAGTATAAATGCAATCATTTATTTGAAAAAATAAGTATCACTTAGAGAATAATTCTTACTGATAACTAGAAATATCTTTATTTTGTATCCCTTTAATATTAAATAATGGCCCTGAAAATTGTCTGTCAGCTTAATGTTCACTTTTAGCTAGGCTGTTAGATAAAATGTGATATTGCTTCATTTGTCCGGGGTAGTGTATTGTCATACTGTGATAATAAACTTCAAGTAATAAGGTAACTACACGCCGATGATGCTTTAATACAGAAAGGGTTAATAAGGTAACTTCCCGTCAATTATGCTTTAATATAGAAATGGTTAATAAGGTAACTACGCGTCAATGATGCTTTAATATAGAAAGGGTTAATAACGTAACTACCCGTCAATGATGCTTTAATATAGAAAGGGTTAATAACGTAACTACCCGTCAATTATGATTTAATATAGAAATGGTTAATTAGGTAACTACTCACCAATGATACTTTAATATAGAAAGGGTTAATAAGGTAACTACACGTCAATGATACTTTAATATAGAAAGGGTTAATAAGGTAACTACACGTTAATGATGCTTTAATATAGAAAGGGTTAATAACGTAACTACCCGTCAATGATGCTTTAATATAGAAAGGGTTAATAACGTAACTACCCGTCAATTATGATTTAATATAGAAATGGTTAATTAGGTAACTACTCACCAATGATACTTTAATATAGAAAGGGTTAATAAGGTAACTACACGTCAATGATACTTTAATATAGAAAGGGTTAATAAGGTAACTACACGTTAATGATGCTCTAGTATATAAAGGGTTAATAAAGTAACTACCCGTCAATGATGCTTTAATATAGAAAGGACTAATATGGTAACTACAACTCAATCATGCTATAATATAGAAAGGGTTAATAAGATAACTACACGTCAATAATGCTTAATACAGAAAGTGTTAATAGGGTAACTAGTAACTACCCGACAATGATGATTTAATATAGAAATGGTTAATAAGGTAACTACTCACCAATGATACGTTAATATAGAAAGGGTTAATAAGGTAACTACACGTCAATGATACTTTAATATATAAAGGGTTAATAAGGTAACTACACGTCAATGATGCTTTAATATAGAAAGGGTTAATAAGGTAGCTACACGTCAATGATGCTTTAATATAGAAAGAGTTAATAAGGTAACTTCAAGTGCAGATTATACAGTCTAACAAAATACCCTGGTGTATATATCCGGGTGAACCCTGTAGTAATTACCTGGGCGAAACCCTGGTGTAAATACCTGGTTATAAATACCCGGGATAACCTGGGTCTAAATACCCGGGTGTCTACATGGAGCGTGTATGTTGTTGTTGCAACTACGTGTCTGTAACACTATACAAAAATTTATATTCTATAACATCATGTTTACTGATATGGTTGCTAAAACGATTTCGCCCCAGATAACCCGGGTGTGACAGCGCCTTTCTAAATTATATCCGTAAAAACCCGGGTAAACTGGGGTTTATGCCTATCATATATAGAAAACAAAGGGTAAATCTATATAAATCCCTGATTTACCTGGGTGTAAACTGGGTGTAACCGGGGTGTGACCAGGGTGAAACCTATGTGTACTGGGGTTTATAAGGGGTAAACCTGGGTAAACACCAAGAGTTACCATGGTAATATTGTATATGGGAGAATATCCACTATAGCCATACAGGGTGGTAAGCCTATATAGCCAGTTACATTAGTCACTATTAGCTAGTCATAATGGTTATTCAGTAGGACTATTGGTATATATGGTCAGCAATATTGATCAAGTAGCTATCTATGGTGGATTGTCTATAAAGCAGATTAGTAAGAATAGCCACAATAGCTAACCAGGCTGGTAAGTCTATCTTGCCAGGCACATTAGTCACTGATGGGATCCCCTCCAGATAGGATGGCCAGGTTTTGGAAGTGAGAGAAACTACTGAAAACAAACCTGTTCAAAATTGCGTACACACTAAATCTCGAGTAGCTAAATTTGGGTGGTTAGAATATTCCAACGACTTTTATAGCATTATAAGCTACTTAAATATGCTATTTTTGCTACTTGACAAGTAGTTACAAGATGGAACGTGGATAGTTAAGCGACGTCTATTCGTGATTGGTTCTATAACTGCACGTGACAACCTATTCAAATGGCGGCTTCCCAGTCGAGTCGAGAAAAGGCACAAGTACTGTTTCTGTCAATCCAGCTAGACTAAAATTTGAAAGGCGTAAAATGTATAACTTCTGTGTGACAAGTCATGGTTATTTATAATCTTATGTACATGCAGGACATCCGGTAACGAATTTACCAATTATTGATACGACATTTAGACGTCACCAAATTCCCAATTCAGAATAGTTTATTTTTGAAATTTGAATCTGTGACAAGGAGAGGTAATATTTGCGCTCATGTCGCTTTTGTTTCTATATTGACGTATATATATATGTTCTGTGTTCACATTGTAGCCTACTGGTAACTGTAATCATATAAACATAATTCCACTAGTTCAAGTACTGAGTTGTATAAAAAATCCGCGACAATAGGTGAAATCAGCTATAGGGCCTACTGATTCCAGTCTGTATAATATTTATGTCCCAATGTTTCCCAAAATCATGCCAAATGGCCTCACCAGGCCAGATAGCATCCCTATGTTGATCCAATGTAAAGACTAAAGTAAACGGTTGTCTCAAACGTTGAATTTGAAATAACGTTGGCGATTGGTCCAGTTTGCTCGTTGAAGTGAACATAGAAATATTAGAATATACATTTGAGACAACATTGAAAAACTAACTTTGAACATTGGAATAATATTGGGAAGCTAACGTTGAATTTTTTGACATTCGCTCAACGTTAAAATAATATTGGATTAAAAAAAGTATTGTTTTTGTTATGTTCGCTCGATATGATCAACAACATTGAATTGAAAATGGGATAATTTTGGAAAACTAATGTTGAATATTGGGACGATCACTCGATTTTGAAATAGCATTGGAATCCTAATGTTGATTTTGTTTTATGTTTGCTCAGCATTGAAATAACGCTGGAAGCCTAATGTTTAATTTCTGGACATTAATTTAGCGTTGAATCGACATTGGGATTACGTTTGAAAGCTAATGTTCACTTTTGTCAAGTTTTGTAATGTTCGATCAACATTGAAATAATGTTAGAAATCTAACAGTTTAAATTTGGACAATCGTTCAACAATGAATCAATGTGGAAATAAAGTTGGAAACCTAATGTTGAATATCGAGATGTTATCTAATGTTGAATTAAAGGTACTCAATCCGATTCGACGGTCACCATATCATCAGATTCCAAGAACAACACCATTTTTTTAAATGCCATTTCAGTTATCAGAAAAGATTAATTGCCCAAAACAATGCTTTAGAACCACAGTCAACTATAAAATTGCCCAAAACCTGTTATTTATCAAAGTTTTTTTCAACAAAATTTTATTGGTTGTCAAATATCTGACACAAAAAGCCACTCGATTTGAGAGTTATCGATCTTCATCCGCTATCTTGTCAGATAAGTTCTTCTCGCCGACAGTTTACTGTGCCACTTATAATTAAAATACTAGATTTAAAATATCGATATCTGATTACTCCTACTGTACCTTGATGGGTGGGTTCATCGACTCAACTTAAATATTTTGTACCCCCGAAGCCAATGATATTTTAATTCGTGAGCGTTAATTCGGATTGAGTACCTTTAATGTGGGAAACCTAACACTGAATGTTGATACATGCTGTACGTTGAATCTAAGTTGAAATATCAATTATCATGCCCTGACCGAGACGTTGCATGCAATTTTTTTATATGCACGATTTACTTTGCATTATACACAAACTATAGTCCATTGTAATTGTTATAAACCACTATCTGGTAGTTTCCGATTCGATTCCTTTATTTAGGAACCACCGGCGGTCCATCGTACATTCCTACTTTTATATTGTTTGTATATATTTGGCTATTCATAACACTGAAATTAATCGCTATGTTCATTCTAATGAACTCACAAATATTATAACCATAACATTGCTGAGAACTGTGATGCTAATGGTATTCAATACATTGTGCTCATTATACCCCCTGCAACAATGTTGGGGTGGTATAGTGAAATCAGCGCGTCCATCGTTCGTGTGTGGACACAAATTTGTCCGGAGTTTTTCTCAGACAGTCGTTTTTTTTATCAATTTCAATGAAACTTGGCAGAGACATGGGGTACCGTTTGTGAGTCGTGTGGTCAAAAATTGCACAACATTCTCAATCTGTCAATTAAGCCATGTTCCGATAATTGGAATCGGCTGCCAATGGTCGATAATAGCCCATCGAATATTAATCGTTACTCGCAATCAAATCGATTGCCAAAATAAAACATCTGTTATATCAAAGCGCAATATGCACGCTTTAATAAAGCGTATACACAATACAACCATTGCATTGACTGTAGAAAACATTTACATGTATAACAGTCTTAAAAGAATCATTACTAAATTCACCCTATGAGAATCTCATTCTGAAAATGCCAGACAAATTATACTCAGGCTTGGTTAATAATAACCCACTACCTTCATGAGATAATAAACAACCAGATCATACATTCGATCATGTGTGGTGGTAGTAATTGCTCTACCGTACATGTAAGTGATAACAACAGAAGTTGCATGACTAATATATTTATGGCCTGCTTCATTGCAATGTTATCGATATCATAATGTACAACGACATCACAATCGTCTGAACAAACTGCATGATCTCGTCGGGCCTGATTCTTCCACTTACAAATGAATCGTGGTCGTCTGAACGTTCACTTAAGGAACTCAATATTAATTGTTTTTAACCAAAGTTGTTTCCACAATGTTATTTCCTTGCTCAAATGTGATTATGTGATCAAAAGGATCTCTATATGAAATTATTGACCGTGTCCACTAAATTTGATTCGACTTTTGATAAAGCACTCGGTTAGTAGATTTTGTATAAATTTCTGACTCATTACATATCCTCTAAAACTATATAGAATTCTCTACACCTTACTCATATTTAAATTCGATCAGTACCCTCAGGTGCCAGATAAACGTGATGGCTGAATAAACGTGCTGGTTTACATTTACCCCTAAAATTATTAATAGTGCTGGCATTTTCACTTTTATATATATCATGACCAAATAATAGTGATGGCCAGCATATTCTTCCAAAATTAATAAGCGTGCCAGCACGTTTATTTGATACCCAAGAGTACTATTTTTTGCGCACCCAATATCATCCGATTTACATGGAAAAAATCTTGTTTGGTACGTCTGTATTATCAGTGCTATCTTCTGTAATTTTTGTGTGAACAGAACTGAAGAAATCTGTCAATTATTTCGACATGACAAGAAGCACAATGCTGACATCTGACAGCATTACCGGAATTTCCAAATCCTACATCGTACAACACTGCCTGTTATTAGTCTCACGATCCACTGTGAGGAATGAAGAAAATTACTACACCTATGGCTGATAAACACAAGTTTTACGCAACAAAATTCATTTGATAAGATTTTCAGACAATGCCACGACATTAACCCCCGACCAAAACATATCTTTTACCTTCCGCCATATTCCGGTTTTTAAAACAACTGTTTTTTCCAGATATTATTTTTATCGCCGGGAAACGCAGCACCCACACAGAAAAATAATTTCGATTTATAGTGCCGGTATTCTTGCAAAAAGAAGTCGCTCAACGCGACAATAAAGGCTACCCAAACAACCAAATATAAAAACTGTTCAAATATAACAGATGAGCATCACGACCAGCGTATTCAGATTTGCGTCGGGGAAATAATAATGGCAATATTGAATATACAGTGTCAGCGCTCAGGTGCTTAATAGCCAATGCAATTTCCGTCCAGGACAAAACAGAAGTACATGAGAAAGTACAGGTATTGCAAGTCACCCCGACTAATACGAAGGTATCATCCCCTCCCCCTGAATTGGTATCGCAAGCCACCCGACTAATACAGAAGGTAATGCTATCGCGAGGGGCCCTGATTAAAACAGAACATAATGCTATTGCAAGTCGCCATGACTAATCAATCCCATCGACAGTAGGACAAACAAATAAAGAAGATAATCCAAAAGTGAATCACCCCATATAATACAGAAGATAATGCTATCGCGAGTCGGCCCAACTAAAACAGAAGATAATGCTATTATGAGTAGCCCTGACTAAAACAGAAGATATTAAATTCTATTGCGAGTCTTCACGATCAATAGAGAATGTAATGCTATCACGAGTAGCACAGACTAAAACAGAAGGAAATATGCTATTGTGAGTCCTCCTGATTAATACAGAAGGCAATGCCATACTGAGTCGGCCCGATTCATACAGATTATAAAACTTAATGCTATCACGAGAAGCCCCGACTAAAACAGAAGGTACTGGTTTCGCCCCGAATAAAACATAAGGTAATGCTATATCGAGAGTCGCACTGACTAAACCAGAAGGAAATGTTTTGTGAGTCGCCCTGAAGGGAATGCTATTATGTGGTGAATTTATGATAATGGAATAACCCACCTATTCAGGGAGCAAATATTACATTTGAAATTTTGATTAGCAAATAACCTCATAATAACATAATTAGATAGCATTGTTCTGAAATCATATAAAATTCATACCAAATTGCATAGCTATTATCTAAATTTGGGTAGCAAATTGCGATGCGATACCAGTTAATTTTCTCCATGCACCTATTCAACCTAACTTTAATAATAATAATAATAATTGCGCTGAAGCGCAATTGGTGGTTATCCCATATGAATTGATAATGGAATAACCTATCTATTCAGGGGTGTAAGCTTGTAAAAGAATTGCGCTGAAGCGCAATTGACATGAATCAAGCTGGATTGCGCTGAAGCGCAATTGAATTGCACTTCAGCGCAATTGGATTGTGCTTCAGTGCAATTGGATTGCACTTTGACAGCGCAATTGAATTGCGCTTCAGCAATCGGCCCAACTAAAACATAAGGTACCAGTAATGCTATCGAGAGTCGCACCGACTAAACTTAGCGCAATTGAATTGCGCTTCAGCGCAATTAATAATAAATGTGAATTTGGCCTCCCATATAACCGGTCATGAATATCCCGTACGTACCGTACAGTAATGCCCTAATTAATCGACTCCATAATCACAGCAGAATTATGGGTAACTTTTCAGGATTTAGTCGGAAATATGGCTTGCTGCCATTCATCGGAAAGCTTTCACCGAGAGCTTTCCGATGAAGGGCCGCAAGCCATATTTCCGACTAAATCCTGAAAAGTTACCCATAATTCTTCTGTGGTTATGGAGTCGATTAATTAGGGCATTAAGTACTGTAGGCCCTAACCATTTCAGCCCTACAAATACATCTTTTTCTTTTCACTTGTTGCGACATAAATTATAATTGCATTCATGTCTTCGAATATTGTGTTGTCACATAGTCATAACTGGTAATGGGCCTACCTCGAATCGATTCATCACTACCATTCCATATAGTAATGATAGTAGTATGTATATAATATTCAGCGTTGTGGTGCATTTAACACACTGTATACTTATATCTGGTTCTATGTTATGGTACTAAGAATACGAACAATCTGTTGCATGAGATTATCTAAATTGTACCCTCAGACTATCACCCCATGCCATCACTATTATAAGGCACCATCACTATAATTTTTTTTTAGGTAAAATACCACCTATCTATGATTTCAGTTGTTTTTTATTTCTCTGTTGGCATCTTCTGAAACATAGATTTTTTCAAATGGTGACATTATAGTGTTTTAATCATATGTTATGGCATAGATTGTTATTAACCGTATATGAAGGCTCTATAAAAAAACAAATAATTAGTGGCTCCAAAATTAGATGGGCCTTTAAAGTCACAATGTCACAATTGCTGTTCATCTCATACCGGTCTATCCAGCTACCGGTATATTCTGCTAATCAGGATGTTATGGCACTCCAGTATTCATTATATATCACAACTGTTATAATCCATAATGACATTAAATTGCATGGAAACAGTAATTTATGGGCTGCGTGACGTGAATATCTATTGAGAAATAACATCATAATGTAATTCCGAAAACCAATAAAAATCAAATTTTTTTTTTTAATGTATTAAGTTATTTCCTTCATAAAAGGACTTTGTGATAAAGAATCCTCTCAATACTAGTTTAGAATATAGAATTAACTTTTAAAATAACAAAAACCTTCGGAATAGCGAATCTTCGGAACAGTGAACCTTCAGAATAGTGAACCTTTGGAATAGCGAACATTCATAATAGCTAGAGAACCTTTGAAATAGTGAACTTTCAGAATAGCAAACCTTGGAATAAAGAATGTCCCCAATATGGCCTACATGTATCACTAAAGTATCATGACATTTAACCGCATTACCACTTGATTTAGAGTTATCCATCTACATCCACAATTTTGTCCAAGACCCTCCGTTTGATGACGTGTGTCTGGGACACATTATTACACCTCTCGAGAAATAACAAACTTCAAAAATTGATATCTGTTCAATCGGAGCTTTGATGGGTGTGTTCCAAGACTGGATTAAAGTATTTTTACCCCCGAAGCCAAGAAATGGTATTTGATTGTATGGAGTACCTTTAACTTACATTTTATGTGGGGGAAGGATACGCAAACCGGTGAATAGAGCTGTGTTTCAGGCCAAGTCGAATTTGGTAAGGGTCCAATGATATTTGACAGAGTTATGTCAATTTTTCGACTTAGAAATTTTTACATGTATTTCATGCCATAAAAGTATAGTAAATTTGATTATAATTTCAAACTAGTTGGAAGTTCGTACATATATTGTGTGACAATAGTCGCTTGTACCAAATTAAAAAAAATAACTTCCAGATAGATTTTGAGAAATTCCATTTTGAAATATAATTTTGGCAAAACATGCGCCTGACCCATAATTGGGTCACATTGTGTGTTTTTGGTTAACCCATTGCTTGTTCACACCGGATAAAATTGTTAACTAAATTGTTTATATGCCAGTTCAGTTGTATTATGTTATTTGTCTGTCAGTCCATTTGTTCATCCATGCTAACATTTGGCAACTATGGGGTAATTATGGTATTTTGTCCAGCCCGTCATGGTTTATTTTTAAACTTAGCTCTACTAGGGCCCTGCGAATCTGAGTTTACAGTCAAATCAAATTTTGAATTCAATTGGGGATGAGGTTCGCGAATCAAATCTCAATTCGAATATATACAGCTACATGTATGCGCAAAATAATTGACCCCTTTAACGTGGATGTAGGCCGGTAATTACCGTTCTTACCACCAGTAAACCACAATCAAGTGGTATTACGTCGAATAATAGCGACTGACATGTGGTGTCCATCGGTAGTCTTACCACGGTAATGATTTTTAACTGCGATAACCCAGTAAATAAATGCCAAATACATTTTTTGTGACTGCAATAACGGTAAATTCAATCTAGAAAGTTTTAAACTCATCCACATTTGACCTACTAGTATGCCATGTTCAATCGCAAAGTATTTAGTTCAGAAATACCATATCAGGGTATCTTTATTTTCATGTTAACTAAACACCTAGTAATTCAGTTAATACATGTACATTGTTTATTCAGCATAAATGTATATGTATGAGGTTTGTCACTGCAACATTGCAATTACATCAACAGTGCAGCTACGATTGTCCGTGTCTTTGGATATGTCAGTGGCTTGAAAGACATCTGACATTCAATTTGGCAGGTGTAGAAAAGTCATACCCACTCGCATTTTGAAGCCTATTTTTCTGAGTTGTATTGCTATCTGTTGTTAGGAGCATACCACCATGTGTGGCCAGGCTATTATCACAGTATAAAGGGTGCAGGTCCCATATTTCGGCGAGAATCCAATTCTAGATTCTCGTAAATATTCTCGCAAATTACCCTGGATTCTCATGAAAAAGTATGTGCATGTATAGATTCTCACAAAATCAGATGAAATATATTGTGTTAAATTTGACACATACTACTACCAGTACCTGTCCATTCTGTTTTATTGATTTAAATGCCCGCAGGCTTATGAAACAAAAAGTTCTGGCCATAGAGGTGGCCTTGTATGCCAGAGACTGGTCTTGTCAGCCAGAGAGGCAGCACATCGAATGGTAGGTGTGGTACTACCATGTGGAATTAGCTCAGTTAAATTAACCCATAAATACCAAATGTTGGTTCATCCGTCCATATGTTCGCTTTTGGTTGATAATATTAGATAGTCTCAACTGAAGGGAATGAAATTTGGTATGTGGGTTGTGTCCACAAATTTTAACGCAGGTAAGTCCCTTTTTGTTCAAATTCGCAATACATTTTCATCTCTCTAGACCAAAAATACAAGTCAAGTTTAAATATTTGGGTTTTGACCACCAATTTTCACCAGGGATATGCCATTTGTTGGAATTGCCACGACCAAGTCTAAATCGCCTGAGATAACTTGATCAACACTTTTGAAAAAATGTTCAACTATCACATAACATTGCACAGTGAGTTTATGTGGTCAGCCATTCAAAATGTATCCACATGGCACATATTACTAATTAGCCCCTTCTAGATTTCAGTCAATGCTCAAAGGGGCTCGAGAAACAAATGATGAATAAATTTCCCAATAATATAAAACTCCATATAACCATTAGTACATCTCATATAAAAGTAATAATACACTGTATCTCCTACGATATGTGCCCGATTGGGTTAACATTTTGAACATACATGTATGTGGTAAATCCAGTACATGGAGTGAGTAAATTATCCAATTTGATTTTCTAACTTTCTTCTAAATGTCGCTTCATTTGAATTTTTGCCATTATCAAAAACAAGTCTGGAAAATGTTTGTCATTGCTCCCTATGGGAGACTCGCATATATAAGATAATGCATTGGCACAGGGTTTTTTGTAAAATTTCAAGAAGCTCCATTCATGGAAGGGTTGTACAGTAAAGTCATTGAGACAATTTCGTTTTTTGATGATCGGTTGTCCGTATCATTTCTACAACACAATTATCACCTTATATTTACTTGGCTACACAATGTTAATGTGTGATCGCCACAGAACATTTTTTTTAAGAGTACATATATATATGTCCATATTTTGCTGTGGGTGTAGAGTATTCTCGGATAGAATAAATATACCCAAAGCAAAAACTAAGCGAGGGGCACCTAATGGTTGAGTCTGTGATATTTGGCACTTAGAACGTGGCTAGATGGTTTGGTGGGGAGGGTCGACATCTTGGTACTTCCAACTGAAGCCCCCCCCCCCAAACCCCTTGAACGACACAAACTAAGTTTGCGTAATTCAATTTGCAAAACCCCATGGGGCTTGATTTTTCTGAACTTTTCCATCACAGACTACTACAGTAATGCCCTAATTAATGGACTCCATAACCACAGCAGGATTTAGTCGGATATATGGCTTGTTGTCATTCATTGGAAAGCTCTCGGAGAGCTTTCTGGTGAATGGCAACAAGCCACATTTCCGACTAAATCCTGAAATTTACCAATAATTCTGCTGTGGTTACGGAGTCGATTAATTAGGGCATTACTGTAAATGGTAGCATATTCTAAATGGATCAGTAGTCTTGTGGCCACAATCCATGCAGGGGATGAAAAGGATGGTTCGGCCCAGTATGCGAATTTATTTAGATCTGAACCTGAAAATTACAACACCTAATTGTCTGTGATATTGATGAATGCCAGGAAAATTCGCACCCCAATTTATTGTGTTTTAAAAAATTAATTAACAGCTTTAACTGGCCACTGAGAACATCACAAGACAAATAGGTCGGACTTCCCGGTGGTTCTGAATATGAAATTTGTTCATTCTTAGCATCTAGACTGGCCTCCAGATGTTCAAATTGGGGGAAATTTCCAACCTGATACCCACCCAAATGTTGGAAAATTGCCAACTAATGGCCATTTGAGTCCAACGTTTTGCAAATGAAAGGAATATATGCAAATGTTCTAAAATAAACAAATATGTCACTAATAAATTGAACATTGGAAAATCAAACCTAATTTTTGGTATAATTTCCAACTAAATGTTGTGTGAGGTTTGGCTATGGGGGGGTAAGACCCCTACATAACCAGCCCATGTCATCACGCCCCTGTCTGGCACCCCACGACAAAGGTGTGGTCTTGCATTCACTGATGATGAGAAATCATCAATATTAGATTGTGTTGGAAAACAGGATGGGACCACAACCCCTAGCTTGTCCATGAGGGTTGGCCCCATCCCCATCGGGGAGATCTGCAGTAGTCTGCCTGGTAGATATAATTGGGAGTTATCCTGGTGCCACCCATATTGGAAAAGATATATTTTTAAAGTAGAAAACATACAGAAAACAAGGGGACAATAAGAATGTGCTCTCATAACCACAAAACTACACGAAAGTCATCACAATCAACTCAAATACTATATACCGGTACATATATAATTTCATTATCTCTATATAATATATATTCGGTCTCTAAAATCCCTTAAAGTGATGTGAAACACTCCGGTAGGGTGGTCAAATCGAAGTGGAGAATAATCTTGTTCAAAGTAGTTATTTTTACAAATGTTATATCTAAATTGACAACAAAGACTGTCATTCTTATATACTAATTCAATGCAGTGACTGCCGATGGCGAAATCATTTTCGTTAGTTTACCTCCGATAGATGCGTCGCGATTCTAGTAGTAAATATTTACAATTTAGCCCAGTTCCGACGATGTTTTCAATGGAGTGGTACGGTAGATCTGCTTGAGATTTTCGATGTTAGTAGAATTTTACATTCCTCCAGTTGGTGTAGCACCTGCATACTAACTTATTAGTTTCACGCACCCGAACAAGTACATAATATGTCTTTAAACACACTGGACATGCGATGTCCTTGCGCTCCTGTTGCGCAAATTCTAATATAAAAAGTGTTTTCTACTTCAGACAAAGATCAAACATACCGGTAACATCTGACCAAACAAAACATAGAAACCGCTAAACTAATTACCAGTCAAACAAGATAACCCTTCAAAATATAAGATAACACGGCCAACCACAGCAACATACACCATGGATAAATACACTGTCAAAAGCACAGCATTTTTTTTAAAGGTAAAATCTGGCATATACCCATAGTTATATATAAACAGGCTACGGGCATCTGACCACAGGTCATTTGCATAACAAAATTATATAATTCTTTCATTCTTTCATTCCATCAAGGTACAAGTATCTTCAAAGGATTAAGTTGAAGTTTTGGGGCTGAGTAAGATTCTAAGAGAGAAGGTGGAATATTGACTTGAGAGCATAAAATATAACAAGAAAATGACAATCATAGCCCAAATTGCGAAAAGTTGCCAAAGTGTAAGTATAGCTACATAGGCCTAAAACAAAATTTTGTTGTTTCCGGTAACATATGGTAGAAAAGTAGGGCAGGTGGAATTCAATTGTTTCATTGTTTTTTGGAAACGACCACAATAAGATCATATGTGGATTGTGGAATATATTCATTCTGAAAAATATGCCCATGGCAGCACAAAGTATATAACTGGACACAATTGGGCTGCATGGGCATATCGCACATGTATTGGGAGGAATAAATGAAACCTATTATTTTTAATCAAAAATGATTGCGACATCAACCTCAGATTGAACCAGGCCTATCCGTATGGCACCACTGTAATTAAAACACTGACTGTCAGAGTAAATAATATAGATGATGACTGATCGGCACGTGTATTAAGTACTTCGATCTGAGATATTTTGCACCAACATCATAATGATCTCCTGGACATTATCTCTAGTTGGGAGCGAATGATAGCTTCCGAAAATTGTTAAAGAATATGGTCGCCAGTGACCATCTTGGATTTTACTCTTTTCATGACTAAATTCATTGGCACACCCAACAAGCCACATCCCTCATCACTCATTAACTACAACACACATAATTATTCTCCTCATAGTCATACTTGAAACCATTTTAATTCAGCCCTTTCTATACTAAATATTCACTAGCTACTAGTAGTAGTTTCCTCATATTATGTTTAAAAAAAAAATCAACTATTTGGAGTTTTTAAAATTACAAAGAAGTAGATGAGTTGGGTGCCAAATGGTACATGCTTACCTCCCCAGTCAAGAATCAAATTATATGGCATGAATTTGTGTCAAGATGGCAAACACATACCCTCATTCAATCAGGTTTGAGTATTTTCAATTTATAGTGAGAAATAGTAGGAAGTGAAAATGAAAAAATAGAGTAGTTTCTATGGTGTTGAATTGAAGGGGGAATTTGAAGAGTGCGAAATGTTTGAATGTTTGACCTTTGTTATTTCCAGGAGAAAGGACACATGTGCTATATCCCTAGTTGTTCCAAAATTGAAGCTGCATGCATTTTAAAGAATGTGATCAAAGGATTGTAGACTTGTTTTTGAGTTTTCATACAGTAAGTATACATTTATACTTTAATTGGGACAGGCACACCACCGGTAGCTTTACCTCTTGTTATATTAAATACTCATTGATGAATAGTTCCCTTAGAAAATATACAGATAATGTCAATAAACAACATCTGGTTTGTTGGAACTTATTATCTGAACATTTCCTTCTATTAAATAACTATTTTGGCACTGATATTATCTGTTATTATGTGATGATTATTCATGAACACCCCTCCAGATTAATAACAAGGAATTCCAATGTATACTTTCATAACTGATTAGGGAAAAGACATTAGTATAGAAAGGGTTAATGGTCTGCAAATAATACTGAGTAACAACTAACAATTGACTTTAATGTCAAATCCCAAAATCATCAACAAATTCTTGGTCTACTAGCAATGGAGCAAATATATGCCTGAGAGCTTTCCGATGAATGGCAACAAACCATATTTCCGACTAAATCCTGAAACGTTACCCACAATTCTGCTGTGTTTAAGGAGTCGATTAATTAGAGCATTACTGTACCACCGCAGCTCCCGCCATGAATGGGTTAAGTTCCCTTATATTCAGAGTGTTGTGGTCACATTGTACTGTCAGAATAGCTATTGAATTTATGTCGACAACAGATATCTGTGTAGCTATCACTTTGTCCGAATAATGATGTTCAACAATATAATTAGTAACTACAAAACATAATTATTGATGTATTATTCTACCCATATTATAAGTTACAGATGCTTAGTGGTCGGATATGTTGTCATGTTTTTGATTCAATGTTTATTATTTTATGCCCTGGAAACTATATACAACTTATTCTCGAAGAATATATCGTCATTAAAATTGAAAAACATTTTTGGATATATAGGCAATGATCCAGGTTTCATGTTTGGGCACCATTTAGGTACTGTCCCGATGGCCACAGTCCTATGCCCAGAAATGGTGATGGCTTGTGGTTGGGGGAGGGCGGTGAATCTGTGTATGTTCAAAAGCCTTAAAAGTATATTGTGCTATTATGTTGGTAGATTGTCATATTTTAGATAGCAAATTCTTAACCCAAAACCCAATGCACATATGACCAAAGTTATTCCCTCCAGCTAACATTTAGCCATAATTTCTTGCAGCGTCATTTTGACACACAAAGAAATAACACCATTTGATTTGCAATGTCATTGATGCGCATTGTAAGTCATTGCGTAATTATGATAAGTGGTACTCTCAATTAACAAGACCCAAACAATTCTGTCACATATTTACTAAAGTATCTTTTATTATTCTTTTCAGTATGTCATAATATTATACTCAAGTTGTATCATCAAATTGTTCATTTTCCCAAAATTTGATTTATTATCAATGGCTTTCAATATATCAATTAACAATGATACTTACAAAAAATAAAATAAAATAACTTCACAGTTAAGTTGGTAATATTAAGGAGTATATATATAGACTCAAATTTCCGATAAATAATGTCTCTAAATTTCATTTTTATTTGATTAATTTATTTAATTTAATTCACGCTGATGTAAATTGGTTCACACTGGCAGGGCAGAACATAAAATAATTGCTAATGGCAATGTTTAATGAGTTATTTACTATGTTTTATGTCAAAAGTTTCACATATGTGTGTGGCACATTACTTCTATTATATTAGTATGTGAATGCTCAAACAATTGTGCTTTATAAACCAAACAGATATCAATATAATTATTGATTAATAATTATTCAATTGTTAAAATCTAGCTCCTTTGTTCTACCTCGACTTTGGGCATATTTATCCACTATTTGCAAATATCTTCTCGTGGCTAAGAGATTTCTCCTCGTGATTAAGACACGACAAGATGCAATTTAAAAAAAAAATGATCAGTAAATTCATCGATTCATATCCCAAGTCAGTGACTTGTAATAACCCATACTGCCCAGATTGCACATGTTAACGATGGCACTATAACTCTTAAATTCTGAATGCAAGCACAGTTCGTTTTAGATTTGTTGATCCCGATTTGCTACTTAGTATATGCGTGACACTTCAAACCCGTATGCACCGTGCAGTGACTCCACCCCCTTCCATCACATTCAACAATATACTGTTTTAGCGTTCTATTTGGATCTCATCTAACTGGCCTGGCGGGTTTCTTCAAAAATGAGGGTAACCTTGGTTTACATAAATCTCTATTTAAGAAACCCGCGGGACCACATGCCACACTCCCTCGGGTCCGTCAAATTACGAAGAAAATACACATGCCGTATGTCTCCTATATAATAAGTATCACATTTAATCGTTGACATAACCGGAGTTGACACAATACATATTATGATGGGGTCAGCAGGGAGACGGCCACGGACGAGGTTATGCCAACACCAGACTGAGTGCACCCCATTTGGGAGTCAGCATGATGTGGATCGTCATATACCGGTATCCATATCTTGCTGACCCTCAACTGGGCAAGTAACTGATCTTATGCACTTAATGATTCAATCTTATTTATGATTATTTTTCTATATCCTGTATTCTTGTATTTTGAAGACCTCTGTCTGTCTGTATGTATGTCATTTATACAAATCTACTATTCTCGACCGATCGGGACGAAACTTGGTACGTGTGTGTATTTTGACCAGGCAGTCGTCGTTGTAGTATTGGCGAGCCCGTGCGGCGCCCGCTTCGCGCATGCGCAGACGAGATCTCGGAAACGGGTGGAGCTATCGACTTGAAATTTGCTATGTGAATGTATCTTGCCCCGGATACGAATTTTATCGGGTCGCCGAGCCCGTGCGACGCCAGCTTCGCGCATGCGCAGACCAGATCTCGGAAACGGGTGGAGCTATCTACTTGAAATTTGGTTACCTGATCTCGTAAACGGGTGGAGCTATCGACTTGAAATTTGGTTTTTGTATAGCCTGGGCAACGTCGGGCTCATCGACTAGTCTAATATATATTTTGTGAAATCTGTCTGTCTGTCTGTTCGCGATGGACTCGAAAATGACCGAACCGATTTCGATGAAACTTGGTATGTGGGGATACTTTCGGCCAGGGAGTGGCATGGGCCTATTAATTTGCCCGTGTGAAATGACCTTGACCTTGAAATCGGGTCATTTCAAGGGCAATCGCCCGAGTATCACGGGATTTCGATGAAAATTAGTGTCTGGTGATACTTTAGTATGGGGAGTGTCGTAAGCCTATTCGTTTGCCCGTGCGACATGACCTTGACCTTGAAATCGGGTCAATTCAAGGTCAAATCGCGAATATTGATGGGATTTCGACGAAATTTTATACATAGGGTTACTTTTGTCCAATGTGTGTTTTGGACGGGTCAAATTGTGACCCTGACCTTGACCTTCAAAATGATCAATTCAATGTCAAATCGGGTAAAACCGGATGGATTTCGACGGGTACTTTAGTGGGGTACTTTTGTCCGGCCAGTGTTTTGGACGGGTCAAATCGTGACCCCACCTGACCTTGACCTTCAAAATGGACAATTCAAATCGCGCAATTCGCCAAAAAGCAGAGGGGAAACAGCCCGGACAAAGTCGGGTCCACCTGCTAGTGTTATATATAGCTACAATGGCACTGTTTATTGTTACGTCCAATGCTTTTTTCGCATTTAATTAGATCTTTCAGCGTTTTCCCAAATAAAATTAATGTACAAAAGCATGACATATTCTGAATATTACGGTTCGGTTATACTTAATTTTGGGAACCCAGGCTCCGGGCACCCAAACTTATTATAACGGGTCGGCATAAGGACTAGAACCGTGTGTGATATATCATGAATCCGCTTAACAGAGGGTATACTCTTCAATCCATCACTGGAAATTTCCATCTTTCCTACATCATTCCATGAACTTCTGTGAGAATTATATCTCATGTCCAAGCTGAGCTACATTAGGCCAAAAAAGAGATACTATGTTTCCGTACATCGACCGAACCTAAAAATAACCCGCCGACCCTAAACTTTTTATTGATATTTTGAGAAAAAGTCAAAATTTAATGCTCATAAATATTGATGACCTTTAGTGTGCAAAACACATGTTTTCTAACATATCCCTGTGAAAAGGTACCACGAAGTGACAGCTGTCTCAAAAGCCCCAGGTGTATGTTTGGTTGTGGATTAATGGGCATACATTTTCAATTTTAATTTCCTGAGAGTTGATCTCCTGCCTGCTTTATGTCTTGTTTTGGGACTTCTGGAACACTATCAACAGACATGGTGGGTGTGTATCTGTATATATACATGTATATAGGTTATCACCACATATGTTAGGGGTATAGCTACTGTTGTAACAAACCAGGCATGCTCGGTGGGCGTACTGGCTACCCCCAGAAAAAGGGATGTAGTTGTCACAATACAAGTACGGTATAATGGCGGTATTATTGGTAAAATTCTTATAAAAAGTTTATAGCAAAATTTATTAAAAAAATGTGGTATGTGAATAATACAAAACTTACTTAAGCATGAAGTAAGTTTAATCTTAATGTATATTTCCACTGTTAATCAAGTAATACTTTCCCCACAGCATGGGTTAGCATTTTATGTAACCGGAGTTGACAAAATACATATTATGATGGGGTCAGCAGGAAGACAGCCACGTACGAGGTTATGCCTACACCAGGCTGAGTGCACCCCATTTGGGAGTCAGCATGATGTGGATCGTCATATATCCATATCTTGCTGACCCTCAACTGGGCAACATCAGTCGAGGTATTTCTGCAGTTGGATAACAAATATCGAAATAAAATAAAAATAAAAATTCCTTACCTACCTACCCTAATTTTTTCGCTGGCCTTAACACTTTTATTAATCTATATCATCTCTTTTGGCCCGTTATTTGCAGGTACAGTGCAGGAACATGTTTGGAACTACATTGGAACTACAGAGAATAATTCATAATATGATCCCGATCTGAGCTTCAGGTAGTGTAGTTCGATGTTCGTACTAAGAATTAAAAGTTCAGCATCATACCCACAGGTTGCATCTATGTACATGTACCTCTGTATATACAGCAGGAAATTCTCTAACGTGGTGACCAGGATGAAATTCATACAATGTTCCGCTTCCAGTAAGAAACCGCATCTTTTATTGATCGGAGAGTCGCGCAGCATATCCCATGTTTACGCCTGGAGCCATCAAAATAACGGAAACATGTTTGGAACTACAGAGAAGAAATTCAGCGCAAACGCCTAATATGATCCTGAGCTTGAGTTTGATGTTCGTACTAAGAATAAAATGTTCAGCGTCGTACCCACAGGTTGCATCTACTAGTATGTACATGTGTTTATACTGAAGGAAATTTTCTAATGTGCTGACCAGGATGAAAATCATACAATGTTCTGCTTCCAGTAAGAAACCGCATCTTTGATTGGTCAGACAGTCGTGCAACATATCCCATGTTTACGTCTGGAGCCATTAGCATAACGGAAACCAAGACCGCTTCATCGTCTCTCGATGGCCGTTTCATGTCATATGTTGGAGAGAGGTTT
The DNA here is from genome assembly GCA_032622095.1 of Siphonodentalium dalli. Classification (NCBI taxonomy): domain Eukaryota; kingdom Metazoa; phylum Mollusca; class Scaphopoda; order Gadilida; family Siphonodentaliidae; genus Siphonodentalium; species Siphonodentalium dalli. Next base: position 47,463,601 of record CP136069.1, on the reverse strand, counting down.
AGGAGATTTTGACATTTTCTGCTGATCATTATGCGGAATAAGTGCCAAATTAATGTGAATGACCAGGACTGTTGGCAGAACAAATACATGTACGCCATTGTGGTGGATTGATGGTAACATGTCATGACATTGACCACTTTTAGCCTGTGTTCAACCTTGTCGCTTTGTGAATCGGTTGAACATAAACCCGAAGTTGTCAATGTCACGCCATGTTACCATCAATACACCACAACTAAACTTATATTAATACAGGAAAGTTTTCAAAATAACATGTAATCACATATTGAATGCATACAATGTGTTCAATTTATCTCAGATTTAGAAACCTGAACAATACGTTGAAAATGTTTGGATCTTTAATCTACAGTTAAAGGTGACATATGCAACCGGTTTGGCTAAATAATGAATTTAATTGGTTGCCACTGCAAAATGAAAAGTCAAGTGATACATGTATTCATTCTTTTACAAAGTATATCTTATAATTCTAATTGAATACAGAGCCAATGATACGATTTGACCAGAAAAGGAAGAGTTTACGGACTGTCTCAAAATTGTTTTCAAAATCTGATATGATCAAATAGACAATTTTGGGGCTATCCCCTATGGGGCTATGGGCCTATTGTGCGACATGGATATTCCGCATGTGAAATAGTATTCCCTGAACTCATAAAATATGGGATGGATTCTCATCTAACTGAAAAGTGTGGTAGTTACACAAACACAACCTACACTTTTCCACTTTTTGGGATCAGATGTGGGGGCCCAGATCACTCTGAAACTGTTGCATGTCACCTTGAAGAGTTTTTTTCTATTATTTCATATATTAATGTCAGTATCATCGAGATGTGTGAAGCGTGTGTATTACATAAATACAACAGTTCTAACTAAATTACACTCTTGAACAAGCTATATATGCATTAAAGATTCATGAAGAAAATATCTGGTATTTCCATTATCCCCAAGAATCTTTACATCAATGTCAGTCAATCACAACATTTAACAGTAAAGTGATGAAGCCAATCAGTATATTGACGATTTTCATCGGCTCCAGAGTTTCTCGACACATAGCTAAAATAGCATAATAAGTTTCCTGTCATATCTGGTCACAATGCTTATTTCAGTGTTCACAAATTTGTGATTACAACTAATTTAACACTAGTGTGTGTCCATTTGAAGAGTCCAGAAATTATCAATAATAGCCATCAAGGAGAATATAATTAAGTATTTCCGAGAATTTCAACAGTTAGCACCCGTTTTTCTTATTCGCCAAAATTCAAGTAACAGGAGATAACATTCTGTCAATCGTAAAACTGCGCTTTGATGTTATACAACAGGAATTGCATGCATAAACTATTTATAGTGGCGGTTATGTGACTTATAGTTACATGTGTATATTCATTAGGACTGTTATGTGTAGCTTATTCCAGCCTGAGAGCCTAATTTTAATGAGAACTGATTATACACATGTGTATCCAGGTGATATACACATGTAAAACTTGATCGTGCTTTTGTATTGACAAGACGCAACAGGTGTATCCTCATGTCATGGCTGATTGTCATCTGTATCAGTGATAGCACATGCATGTCATGAACATCTGATTAGAATCTTTAGAAGACATTTTCATTGACTTTATAAGCTCTTTGTAACTATACCAGAAATAAAAAATTCTGAATGCAAAACATTATGGGCGCAGTGCATGTTCAGCTGAAGTTAGATTGAGATAAAAATAATATTATTCTTCCTGACCTGAGGTGTGGGGATGGAAAGATCTCACCCCGAGAGGCAAGATATTTCGGCCGATTGTCCGGACCCAATAGCTGGTCCCGAAGATGAGATTTTTCTATGCCAACATACCATGTCATGGATTATTTTTCTCCCAAACCCAAGAGCCACATACTCAGTGTTTTGTCTTATACCCAATTTTGGCACATTTCAGTAGTTTCATAACGGTACATCAGGGGAGAAATCTGATGTCACATTTATGATTTTATTTGATGATTTTGGTATATACTGGAAAAGCAAAGCACGATACCCACACAAGCTTGGTTAATTGGTTTGAGTGAAATATACATGGCTAGTGAAAACGACATGGCTATGTCATCATTGTCCCTAGCATGAATTAAAACACATCTAGTCATATATTTAGACTGCCAGTCATTGTTAAATTTCGGAATGACGTGTGGTACCATGTCATTGACCAATATGGTGCTAAAGGTGTCCTCTACCTGGACCAATTACCTCGTTTACATCTATTGTCCACAATTCTGGGATCTCCAAGATATCTCGCTCTACTATCAGATGTCGGATCACTGACAACAATTGAGTCGCTTGCTGGTTAGGTCGGCCCCATTTATGTGGAAACGGTTTTCTTTTGATAATGGTGATTGGTGATGATGTTCAATTGCCCTTATACATTTACTTGTTGGCGAATCTGTACCCTGCGTAATTCATCCCCAGAGAATAGCGACACAAGGGGAGAGAGGTACGACTGTTGTCACTCCCGAGTAGCGCATCGGTGAGTTGGTTGAATGGTTAAATATAGAATATCCCTACAGTTTTATGAGATACAAGGTTTGTTTTCGCGAGTAAGATTCAGCAAATGCCAAATGGGGAACCAAGCTTTAGCAAGGTCCCCATTTGGTGAATTATATATACGAGTGAAAATAAGCCTTGTATCTTGTTAAACTATATGGGTATTATTTTTATCCATTGCTAAATTTTAAATATCATAATGAAATTATGTCAGCCTCTGTGCAATTGTTGGCAAAAAAGTATGTTTTCCTTGTAAACATTAAGGCAATTTGGTAAATAATATTTTTTTCACTGCATATAACAACTAGAGTGGTGTGTTTTACCTCAAGTGGACTACACAAAATTATAAAATTATCTTTTGGCTAATGGCTATGCGAGGTGCGAGGGCTGTTGTGACTCTACTCAACTGAAATGGTATGAAATAGACTATAATACTATTTCGGATGCCACGCACCTGGTGTTTCGATGCTCTTAATGCATGATACGGGAGGGTGGCTCCGCCCAGTGGTGACAAGGGATACTAATCCATGCCCGCAATGTTCTCTTGGTTGAAGACTGATATCATGTCCGAATGGTGCTTACGTCTTTTTTATTGTCGGTTAAAGTTATAAAACAATAGTTTGAACATGTACATGTATGTTCTTTGGAATTGTTTATAGAGTCTTGTGTAGTCCACAACCCCATATAAACGACACAACCATTAGTTCATGCACTCCCATTAGTATTGCAAAGCCAACAAAGTGAACTTTTCTGTTTATATATAAATATCTTTGAACAAATAAATATCTCTAAAATAGATCAAAATGTCCCAATACGACATTTTTTGGAATAGAATAAAGACCCAGTATCTGGGATAAACAGCAGCTGCAATATAACTCCGGATAAAGATACATCTATTAAGTGGATAATAAATGCTCTTTATTGCTGATTGGTAGTGCATCTTTAAATATTTGATGCCCACAGCATCAATCACATGATATTAACCATACATTATTTGACTTTTGTGCAATTTTCCCCACTTCTTCTGAACTGATAAAAAACGCTCTTTATTTGTCACATTTTTTTTTTGCCCACCCCACCCCCACTTCATTTGAGGGGCAAAGGCGCTTTTACCCGCAATTTTCCTACATATTTTCTAATGTGATAAGGAACGCTCTTTATTGTGTCCTTAAGACGTCAACAGCATCGATGAAATGACACTGCCACAGTGTGATATAGTTGTCAATAATTTGATGCCCACATCACCTATCCCATGACATTAGCCATGCATTATTTTACATTTGTGCAATTTTCCACACATATCTTTTGAACTGATAAGAAGCGCTCTTTATTGGTTATATAATTTTTGGAAATCCCCCACCCCTTAGTCATCTGGGGGTCAAAGGCATTGTTACCCGCAATTTTTCTACATATTTTCTAATGTGATAAGGAACGCTCTTTATTGCTCAGAATCTACGAAATGACACTCCATTTCAGTTTATTGCTGTTTTTAAAATTTGACGACCCAGATTGCAACCCTTTTGGGTACATTATCAATTATTTAGATAAAATAAGTTTCAGTGTCTGATGTCTGATAAGATTCCCTTGGTCAAATTTTAACGAAATTTACATTGTTATTTTTGTGTGTAGGCTAATGTACTTATTCCTGGTAAGAGGCCTTGTGTTGCAATTTATTTTAAGCTAAAAGCACAAATGCTCTGAACTATATATATTTGTTTATTTTGAATAAATATTGAAATTATGTTCTCCATTGTCATATTTTGTGGTCCACATGTCATTAATATCTTTAGAGGCAATATTATCCATTAAAAGTTAATTAAATAGCTACTTTGAGTGATTAGATTGGACCCCTTTGAATACCTATTAAAATAGCTAGAACAACCACTCGAGGTAGAATAATTTCCCACCAATAGTAGTTATCAGATTAACTACCCGCAGGTAGCAAAAATTCCAACCACTCGCAGGTAGTAAATTTAAATACTGGGTAGTTCATATTCATCCCACTAAATAAAGTAGTTAAAATTTAGCCTACCTTTGGGTAGTTAAAATAGCCCCAAGAGGTAGTTATTTCAACCACTGAAGGTAGTTATTTTAACTACCAAAGGTATTTAATTTTTTAGCTACCCGCCAGGTAGTAAAATTAACCTCCCAATGTAGCGGGATGAATACGAACTACCAAAAGTAGTAAAAATTAACTACTTTTGGGGTTAATTTAGCAACGTTTATTTAGTGTGTACGGTCTCACACGAATAACGGTTTTAATGTGTATATAGAACATATTTAATTGACCACCCATGTATGTTATGAAGTGCATATGAACACAATGTTGTGACTTTTCTGGAACAGGTCGATTTTGACCCATTTTGGTCTCTGGATTCCCCAAAAGTCGTCTCCGTTTCGTGTGTAGCATAATGGGCAGTTTTGAATCAGTATTTGAATAAGACGTGATGAAAGGTACGGCCGCCTCTTCGATACGGATAGTTTGTTGAATGAGATGTGAGCATGTACAACATTCGTTCATAGTTCGTGCAGTACATTTTGAATAGACAATTTCATTGTGCTTATCAGTTGGTCAATATTCAGAGTTAGGTTTTAGATGGGGTAGTCACAACAGTAACACGGATTCAGTGTAAATAATATCTATATGGAATGTATCGATTGTATCGAATTTTGTTGAACTTATTATGTGAACAGTTACCTCCAATTATTATGAATCATTCAGCTCTTGTAGTAACTGTTTTTCTGTCTGCTTTTATTACATGAACGCCTCTCTAAATGAATAATATACCGTTCTAATGTATACCTTGTAAAAGTGATTGAGATAAACTTTGGGCATAGCGATGGGAGCCGCGTGGCGCCACAATATGCAAATCTGTTCATGTCTATTTTGCAGGATCATGTTCTAGAGCTTTACATTGATGCTCTCATATAATCCCAATTTAAACAACAGTCGCCATATTGCAAACGACATGCAGCACTTATTTGGGGAGGAACGCAACTCAAAATACATTTTCAAAGCCAAAATCGGTGGTTGCTTGGCGTCAACCTCCAACATATAGATATTACAGAATGCGGGAGATATAGAAGCGGATGCTGTAAGTTGATTGATAACAGGGACTTATTATTAGTTGCTAGTCAATATATGAAACTGAGCGCACCTGCGTAATGAGTAGCAACCGTATATGACACGCTCCGAACCCTTATTAAGTTATCGAATTTGATCTACAACTAATTAATTCCGCTATGCCATCAATTTGTTTGATCTAAATTTATTTTATTCACTCCTCGTAGGTTTAATACCTGATGCATAGAGCTGTGTGCCACTGACAGTATGGACCACGTATCACACTACATACAACAAGCAACCGGATTCTTGGTCGGCCTGATGCATATAGCTGTGTGCCATTAACAGTACGAACCACAAGCAACACCACATATAGCAGTCAGACGGATTTTTGGTCGGGATATCCACAAACAACAACACGACACAATGCTGAATAAGGGAACAATATATATTGGAGATACATTTTTTGCTGCAAAATGAAGTTTGTTCTACAGTATTTTCTTGTCGCAATAAATGACATAGCTGTTGTGTAGGTGTTGCACATCAGTTGGGCTAACGCCCCGAAACGTGTTTGGGATTGCTCGACTGGATCGCCACAGGTCCGTGTTTATGCCCTAACATGTTTTCCTAATGTATAACTTATGTATAGTCATCTCCATAACATAGATAATCAAATGGTGTGGTTAGAATTTGTCAACATTACGGCATCTGAGCGATGGTGTGATCGCAGATATATGGTCACCAAATACCTTATTCGGTTTTAAATTAGCGTAGTACTATTTTTCGCGCACCTAAACGTTCGCGAATTTAAATCTAAGCGAAAACTAGTACAATTCAAAAAGTTCGGCGAATCCTCGGGGGAGGGGAGGGTGATTAATAGAGTTTAATATATTACTCAACTTTAAACTTTACTTGATTACTTTTCTGACGCAATGAAGCAGCTTGTTTATATGATTATTGGACAATAATAGTAGAAATAACCATCATCGGAACAAAATATGTAACAGCTATATTTTAATTGGCTGTACAATTGCCATCGGATACATGAAGTTTGTGAAAATATTTCGCTCACCAAGGTGCGCAAATTTCAAATGCGCGAATTCAAAACTGAGCGAAATTACATTTAATAATGTTTGCGGTCAATTGCCTACGAACATGCAAAGGCTTCCTTCCCCGTGATATGGTGAATCACATATTTCATCCATTTTTATGTGTAGGCACTCCCAAGAAACACATATTTATCGGGTTATAGATGTGTGTGTTCTGTGTTGTCCATATCTTCAAGGATTGGGATACTATTTTTATGGTTGAAGAAACAGTTGACGATAATATAACGAATTACTTTATTCGTCCGCAGTGAAGAGCTGATCCATCAAGTTTGGCAAATATAACCATGTGGAGCAGCATACGGCCCTGCACAAGTCGTAGTTGCCATTGCATAGTCCGGAGAAACGGGCATTTTCACTGTCAAGCAGTCCCGAGCTTCAGCATTGCCCAACAGGTTGGCCACATAAGATGGGTCGCCGTTAACGTCCACAAATACGGTCTCATTTACGCTATCACGCCCATCCACGTCAAAGTGGGTATTGTCTATATCTAAACGAGAAACAAAAAATGTTGTAAATATTGATTATTGTATGATAAAATATATTTCTTTAATATTTACAAATTATAATACTATACTGTTTACAAACATGCATCGGGCCACCATCTTGAATGTCCAATTAAACGGATTCAGAGTAAAGCTGACATTCTAAATTTAAAAGGTCGTGTCCGATCAACCAAAGTTGAAGGCAAAACAAAATTCACTTGAAAATAAACTGATCTGCATGGACAAAACTGTGCAGAAATTTCGGACAGCTGTTCAAAATTCAATGTTCATCAGCTGCAATTTCAGCACAAACGGCAATAGAGCGACTGCAGGATGAAAGATATTACGGTACCACGTATTTCATGACCGACTTTCTAATCAACTCAAGAAATGACGCTTGGTGTCGTTTTTTCCCATTTTCATATAGACTGTTATATGTTTATTGATATAATTCCTCCCTCCAATCAAATGCTCATGTTTATTGGGCACATAGCTGAAGATGCCCCCACCATAGTAGATTTGTATGTGATACAGGCCACGCAAATATGGCATTATTGGATATCTGGAACTCCCGTGCAGCAGCGCTCGTCCTGATGGGACGTGATGTGAAATATATACATGAATGCAAACGATGTTGTCATGTTGAATAACAATTAAGGCCATATCTTAATTTAATTTATTTTATGTTTTCTTCTTGCGTCTAAACGTTTAAGTTTTTTTTCATTCCTTCCATGATTTTAATTTTTCTGCTGTCTCGATTTTCTTGCGTTGTTCAGTCAATATAAGCTGGCATGATGTGTTTATGCATTCCTGTATAAATTAGGTTTTTGTTTGAGGCAATTTATTTGTATATATGTTTACATTTTATTGTGAGTTTGTATGTAACTATTCACTTATGGAGGATAATAAAGATATATAACATAGAATGCCAACAACCAATCTCAACCAGAAGGTACCAGTCGTACCTCCTTTCTAACTCAGTCACCACATGGGTACCAGTCTGATTTGCTATATTTAGCGCGGATTTTGTTCAGCAAAAAAGGCAAACTCGCCCCCCCCCCCCCCAAATTTAAATGTCATATAACGTGCTTTGTGTTGAACTATGTCAATAAATACCAATTGGCAGAACGCAAATTAAGAGCGGTTTGTCCCGTTGACGATGTTTGCATACTATTCAGCAAAATGGCAGCGAATTAAAGCTATTGTTTAATGTGACTGATATTTGCCATGTGTTCTGTTTTCCATGTGCGTTTACACATTTGTGTTCATAAACTAATCGGAAAACCAATGATATTTCCCGAAACAGTTCTTCGGTTTTATTGGGGTTTCCCAACATAGTGATCGAAATTACATACCTTACACAAACTATTTTAGTGTGTTGCGTGTTACATGATGGCTGTATATAACAACCTGGGCCGATGTGATCGTCTGGTGGCAATTACACCAGTGATTATGACGACCTGGTAATCAGTGGAGATTATTTCTTTATTTGATATAGCACATCATGTGAACAACAGCGGATAATATAAATATACAGATGGAGACCAACACGTGTTTAAATTAGAGTCGGACTTCATGGTGAATATCCATGAGTCATAAGGAGCGATACTCCAATCTCGGGTCTCACCCGAGTTCCCAATCACCCATGGTTTTATATCATCCTTGGAATGCCTCGCTGAAACTCGTTAACATACCAGACTGCGATGGACACGGCAGAGGTCAGAGGATGGCTAATTGCCTTTGTGGGTCAGAGGAAGGATAATTACTGTTGCGCAATAAGACATCTAACGGACCAAATATATGTGAGGTTAAATGTATACGGACATTTCTAAGGTTAAAAGTACACGGACATTTGTAAGGTTAACAATAGATAGATTCTCATCAGTATAAGAAATACCGAAGGTAAATTCCGTGCGATCAGGGGTGTTACTGGTAGGTGGGGTATATTATGTATCATGCGTGTGTCTGATCAAGACACTTTGTGGTTCTGTTCGCTTAGGATGAATATTAATATCGTGGAAGTCGTTAATTACGTTTAATTTTCGAGCGGTACATACTGTGCATGTGCAGTGCAAAGGGGCAGAGTCGCGTACTAAACGTTTACGGATAACTACCCTTTCTGCGTCACTGTTGTGCGGAAGGTCAATAATCCAATGGCGGGTGCAAGATATCTTGTCAGCGCTGCAAGCTCCTATTGACTTACTTGGCTTATTTGTGACCTATGCTTGTAATATTGCCTCGATGCAATCAAACTCACTTCAAATAGCCGACGATAATCTTAAAGGCAGGGATGGCCTTTGTTGTATGTTATAATTTAGAATTAAAAGTTACCAAATTATGAAAATGTCATCAAGAATATACTAATGGTATAGTCTAATGATAGTATGAATAGGATATTATCCAAAAACACACTTGTGCGAGCCGAGCGTTTGTTTATATAAAGCACATAAAGAGTGTGCGATAAGCAAAACACACTCGGTGACCCATTTAACACCGATAGATTGAGTGACGAGGATTAGAGTGCTATAACGATATGTTGTAAACAACTTGGTACATTTTTAACCAAAGTTCGCCCCTTTAGGATATCCCAGGTGTTGAGTGTTTTGCTTATCACACACTCTTAGCGTACTCTACTGTACCATAACATGGCACTTTTTTTTATTAACACTGCGTATGATCTTGACAATAACATGCTATTTACGCGATATTTATGATTGGCATAAGAACAAAATTTGTCTATATTTTAATATTCGTTCTGTTTATGGTGGTTCCAACTGATGTGACTATTTCAACAGCAATATTCATCACGAGGGCCACCCGTATCGTTAAAACATTTAGTATTCTGGGACGACGGACCTTTCTCGTGCTGACGTAATACATTGTTTCCAAATACAGTGCGTCTATCGCGAAATTAAATGAAAATATCACGTTTCAATAGCGCCCACCATTATATGCGATTCGCCCAATAGTGGCCCAGAAGTGGGGCCCACCAAACGCGACTCCTCCGTTATTGCCATTAATAATGAGTAAATTGGCAAGTTATGTCATCACGCCTACGGCTACGACGGTGTATATGTTTCTCATATCGCATATATTGACCACGATATATCTATCAAAACTGTTGAGTGTTATCACAAGTTCATTCATAATAAGTTTGGTACTGCATGGTAACGCGGGGTTGCAGATCATTTGAAGACTTTGATGAATGTATACTCGCTGACAAGTAGTTGGTTGATTGATTAGCATTCATTCATTTGTAGTGATGTTCAGATAATAATTGCAACAAACAGCCATATGCTGCATGTTGGTTGTGCTAATTATATGAACACATTTACACATGAATGAGGACCCATGAAGCTACCTTTGTTATATTCACCTTGGCTTGTATCACCAGAACAATCACACACATAAAGCATAGAACATTTTAAGGTATATCTTTAGCAATGAATGGGACAATTGCTTTGATGCAGTTGTTTGCAAATTTACTTGGACCATGCTATGTATAAAATTGATCATGTGTTTTCCTGTTTGAGTTTGTATTTAGAAATCCATAGATCTCGCCTTATGCTTTCACAATTACCAGCACTATAGTTGCAACCTTCAGACGGCGGGTAACATGACACTTTCGCGGATGTTTAATGTTCACGCCCCAGATCAGAGGCCGGTACAAACCACAGGCGACCAATGTCATTTCGTTGACCAAAGGTGTTACACCGTGTGCGCTGTGTATGAATTATACAACTGTTAGAGCGAAGTTACTCAACTTAATTTCCGGAATCTATTCAGCATCCCATATAGGACCATGAGTAACTTCACGGATTGTATTAACCAATGTATATCAATCTTCCACAATAGAAGCAATACGATGAGCAGACAACTATTCATACGGTGGCTGTATATACTGGATAGCACACACGGACAATCTATAAACATTATGTTCTTCACTGAGGAACGTACATGTATTTTTGAGAGTTTCCGTGATGTCTAAGCGTGTTCGAAGAAGTAGCCATTGCTTAGTGCAATTTATCACATAATACCGATTGGTTACGATACTGTCGATACGATACATTCTGTGTGATGGTGTGATTTCTAAAGGTGACGTGGTTCGTAGTCAGTGGGGGTTTTGCCCAGAAGACGAAGACGATTGAGAAATCATTGCGTTCGGTGATTCTATATCTCGACTGGCGACTAAACGAGGCGAAACAAAAAGAGAAGAGTAAAAAGATTTGCATATACACTGCCAACAAACATAATTCCTTTTATTTATAACTATGGGGCCCCAATTTCCAGGCTCATGTCAACATTTTACCTCGAATGTAGACAACTTCAAAATTTTAACTGCTAAAGTTGCATCATTGCGTTCGGTGATTCTATATCTCGACTGGCGACTAAACGAGGCGAATCAAAAAGAGAAGAGTACAACTTTTTGCATATACACTGCCAACAAACAGAATTCCTTTTATTTATAACTATGGGGCCCCAATTTCCAGGCTCATGTCAACATTTTACCTCGAATGTAGACAACTTCAAAATTTTAACTGCTAAATGGAACTTTCAAATATATATTAAAATAAACATTCTTACACCACTCATAGCATCATCGTTTATGTTTGCTGCATGGATATTAATTTAGTTAATAAATAAAAGTTAGGATAAACTCGACAAATGTTATTTCTAGGGAGTGAGAGGAGATAATTGTTCTTAATATAATACAATCTTTTCTGGCAGTGTACGGTATGTTACTTAAGACACAGTGGATATCCGAATAAATCTCAATTATAAATGTTAAGGTGATTGCAATTGACACTATTTTGATGACGTACATTCGGGACCATGTAAATTGTTTTTGTGAATTACTAGAATTTTTTTTAATCTACTACAGCAAATCATGTATATGTTACGTATGTCATTTGGTTCATTTGAAATGTATATAATAGTTAAAGTTGTTTTATTGTTCCTGCATTGCCTTATAAATAAATGTTTAACAAATACAAATTCATGTTAAATTTCACAGATAGTACTCCCTGGTATATAAAGTATGGCCTTTATGACCTAACTCGAGAGCACGAGGTACAAATTCGAATTTGATCACATATATAACAAACACTGCAGACACTGTAGCAAATCTAAACAAATTGACTGATGATCCTTCATATCTATGAAGTGCAACACGACTCATACTAGATTTTGAAAGTCATTTCGCACGAAAATGATCGTTATTTTTCGATTTTAGTTCGATTTAGATTGTGAAGTGTCTGAGACACAAATAATCACCATATGGACCGCGTCGTTGCCTTGGGTGATCATTTGACCTCAGACACTTCACTCAGTCATTAACCCTGTCGTCGATTGTCTTTCACAGAAGACGTCGAGGTGTTAGCTCGCCGAGGTGGTAATTATTTTGCTAGTCATTAAGTGATCTAATTCAGTTAATTCGGGACGGCTTGGTACATATTTACAAGAACACTCTCCATCAACAAACACGCCGATATTACGCAAAGACGCCTGTCGTCAACGCACGCAAATTGTGATTATATAATGGAGTGCAGACCTTCTCCACATGTAGCATATAATTAATTATATGGTACTGACATCTATGCAATGTGCTACAATGTAAGCTTGACAAAAACATGTAGCCATATAACTGTTTTATGTAAATTATATGACTGAGTGAAGTGTCTGAGGCCAAATAATCGCCCGAAGCAGCCGCGGGTGATTATATGTGTACCATATCAGTTGATGTAGTTAACTCAGGTCAAATCGTATCTAATAGCTGTTAAACAAACGGGTCCCGATTCAATATTGAAAATTGAAAATGTGTACACTGTCTCTTATCCCCATAGCTCATGACCAATTCTACATATATGTTTTATGGGTTTATGGGACACACATATTGCAAATTTTGAATTTTTTACCGGTTAATATATAAAAATTTTACCTAGATTAACTTGAATAACTGGCATATTAAACTGTATTTTATGTTTATATATTCTGTGTATTATAATTCATATTTAAAAACAAAATGAGTTACCAAGTTTTTAACACCCCTTCTGTCACCACCGTCTGGTAAGTACGGCTATGCCAATAACATGATGGTGCGATTTTGGCGTTGGTATCCATATACACCTAGCACTAAATACTATGGCAATTCGTCCGGGGAATTCAGCCTCGGCCGACCGAGCGAGAAGGTGGACGCCTCGATCGGCCGGGCCTTCGGGTCCGGTCGCCTCGATGTCCCCACTGCGTTCGCGGCCGTGGCGCATTTTCTTTTGGTTCAAAATCAAACGTCCGATACTTTCAACTATAAACATACAAACAGTCCACGCGCACAAGAGGCGGTGCATAGTCTTGTCGATAGGTTCGACCTAATTGATGTATGGAGATCCAATAATAAAGAACTTAAGCGTTTCACTTGGAGAAGAAAGTCACCTATAAAAATGGCGAGGCTGGACTATTTCCTCGTATCAGATGATATCTTAAGCCTAATTGGAGAGAAACCAAATATACTGCCGGGATATACATGTAGATCCGATCACTCGATTATAACATTATCACTAACATTAAATACTCACCAGAAGGGTCAGGGTTTTTGGAAATTTAATCTTTCACTTCTACGAGACAAAACATATATCGATATGATGAATGAGCTCATTGGAACCAATAAGATTCGATACAACTACACTACAGACGAATTAGATAGTTCCCCTCATCATACATGTAAATGTGATATCAGCAAAAGACTTTTTCTATATTCACTTTTATTGGATATAAGAGGGGCTACCATTGCTTACTCTTCAAACAGAAAACGAGAGCGTAAATCAAAAGAAGAATCTCTACAGAAAGCTAAATATGATCTTACCGAATTGGTTGATAGGAATGGGTCGGACATTGAACAGAAGGTGAAACTTCTGGAAGAGATACAAAAAGTCGATAACGAGTTAATGGATATGAGAAAGGAAGCTACAATGGGTGCAATGATAAGATCTAGAGCAAAATGGATCGAGGATGGCGAGAAACCAACAAAATATTTCTTAAATTTGGAAAAGCGTAATTATATATCCAAAACCCTGACCAAACTGATAGACTCAAATGGGAAGTTACTAACCTGCCAAAATGACATTATTAAAGAAGCTCGTAACTTTTATCAAACTTTATACACTTCAAAATGCACTACTCAGTCCGAGACACATTTTGCCACTTTCGACAATAACGTTTTGAAACTAAATAAAGATATTTCAGATAGTATAGAAGGGCCAATCACCATACATGAACTGTCTGCAGTATTAAAACAAACAAAGAATGGTAAGACATGTGGATTGGATGGATTTCCGTATGAATTTTGGAAACTTTTCTGGCGAAAGCTGGGCCTATTTTATGTGAATCTCTGAATGAGTCCTATAAATCAGGAGAGCTCTCCATTACACAAAAACAAGGAATTATAACTCTTCTCCCCAAAAAAGACAAAGACAGACATCTTCTAAAAAATTGGAGACCGATTACCTTATTGAACAGCTCATATAAGCTGGCATCTGCATGTATAGCTCAGCGGATGAAACATGTTCTCCCCCATATCATTAACGAGGACCAAACGGGTTTCTTGAAGGGCCGATACATAGGAGACAATACACGACTGATTTATGATCTTATATACCAAACTAACTTGAAGAAAATTCCTGGCCTCTTACTACTTTTAGATTTTGAGAAAGCATTTGACTCTGTATCGTGGAAATTCATGCACAAATGTCTTGAATTTTTCAACTTTGGTGAAACGATAAAAAAATGGATTTCAATATTTTATACGAATATTAACTCTTCCTTACTCATAAATGGGCACATATCACAACATTTCACACTAGGTCGAGGCTGTCGGCAGGGCGATCCTATATCTCCGTACATTTTTTTGATTTGCGCAGAAATCCTAGCTCTCATGATTAGAAATAATTAAAAAAATCAAAGGAATTACCCTCGATGGTTTTGAATTTAAGTTAACGCAGTACGCAGACGACACGACACTTATTCTAGACGGTTCCGAAAGTAGTCTGAGTGAGGCCTATTCCACCCTAAATGCCTTTGCTAAAATATCGGGACTCAATCTCAATGCGAGTAAGTGTCAGGCGTCGTGGATTGGATCCATGGTGGGGCGGCAAGAAAATATATGTCCGGACCTGCATCTCACATTTGCTGACTCATTTAATCTTCTTGGAATCAACTTTAATACTACTTTAAACAAAATGTCGATTAATTTTGAAAATAAGCTGAATGAAATTAACGATTAACAGAAACATGGAATCATCGACTACTTACCCCATTTGGTCGTATAACAGTTATAAAATCCATCATTATCCCCAAATTAACTCACCTATTCATCGCATTGCCTAACCCCAACAACAATTTCATGACCAAACTCGAAAAAATACTATTCAATTTTCTCTGGAATTCCAAGCGGGACCGAGTAAAAAGAAAACTCGTCTGTCAAGACCACTCTCACGGTGGAATGAAAATGGTAGATGTAAACAATTTCCTCATGTCAATGAAAATAACTTGGGTGAGACGATTGTTATTGAAAAGTTCAAAATGGACACCCCTAACCGACCTTCCTATCACCAAAGACCACCTATTTCTGACATACAACCATGCTTTTCTAAAAAACAAAGCTAATGTCGTGAAAAATCCTTTCTGGCATGACGTACTACTGGCTTTTGCAAATATGTTAGAAAAAAATAAGAAACAAAATCGATTTCAGGAATGCACTATTTGGAACAACCCCGATATAAAACTGGAAGGACACACCATTAAATTTTTTTCATGGCGAAAAAAAGGAATTATATATATAAATGACTTGTTTCAAAGAGATGGCATATTACACACAGAACAGTCTTTATTCGAATGTTATCATATACGTACAGATTTTCTGACAATGAACAGCATCTGGAAACAAATAATAGCTATGGCACAAAAGCTCAACCAACCCTTATTTCGTATTTAAAGCCATTTCCTTCCAAGTAATTTTGTCATCCCATTGAACAATACTCATGATGGACAGGACTTCTACAAAATTTTAAATTCAATGAATATCGTACCAAAATCCCATACAAAATGGCAGGCTGAATTTGAGGATAATAACATTCAATGGGAAAACTACAACCGGCTTGCTTTCACCACGACGCCTGACACGGAAATGTGGTGGTTACAATATAGAATTAATCATAGAATACTTTCCACAAGGAAATTTCTTAAAATGGTCAACCTAGAACAAAATGATTTAAGTAATCGCTGCGGCACAACATATGAAGATATATCCCATATTTTTTGGGACTGTCCGCTTGTAAAAAACTTTATAAATGATGTTACTATTTGGTGCAAATCAAATGGTATCGCCTTGTTAGCCACAAGAAAGATTGCAATTATTGGATCCCTATCAATGGGCGGTAACTCTATGATGAATCTGTTTTGGCTACTGATAAAACAATACATATATAAAACTAAATTTAATCCTGATATGTTATCACTAAAATCCTTTCTATCAGAACTACAATCTAGATATTTACAGGAGAAATTGTTGGCACAGTGCCAAATGAAATTACCCTCTTTTGAGAAAAACTGGTTTTTAATCATTGAAGCTCTTAACAAAACGTCAGAAGCAAACAAACCATGACGTATCAAAATATCGTTCCCACCAAAAACCAAATTTACCTCTTAAACTCACAAGTATTGACCAGAGGAATAAGTGCCGAAAAACCGCCGAGTTGATCCACCAGAAAGGGAAAAAACTTATTTCAACACCAATCAAAATCCCATTATACTCAGCAAAGAGCTATATATACACAATTAATATCTTATAAGCATTGAACCTACCGATATTAGCTCTTTGACTAAACCTATGTCTAACAGAGCTTACGGGACCCATACCAGAAACGTATATAATTATAAACTTGTCGCGATGAGTGAAAGAGCATGCGAGCGAAAGGATGTATGCAAGTTACTGATAGACTGGGGATGAAAGAGTTTGTGTGGGATCTGTTTTTGCAAATCTTGTTACAATATTTATATACATTTAATCTTGATCAATAAAAACTTTAAAAAAAAAATATATATATATATATATATACTATGGCAATTCATGATACTATACATTCCCAAACAACATAACTACGCACTCGCTTTCACCAAGACTGTACAAATATATCGGCACAATTCTTGTAATCAATATAGTCTCTATCGCAGACATGCGATCTAATAGTGGACATCCGCTCCAGACAATGTAATTAGATTAACACAATTTTGCAGTTTCGCGGGCCCCGCGATGAACCAGCCCGCGATGAATCCCACTATATATCGACCCGCGACGCTTCCAATCGCAATCCAATAGTGGTCGCGATTGACCTGGTACACCCCGCGAAGGGTGTACCGTGAATCTTGGGCTCATTTAAATTCGCGATAGACACACTGTATAGAGCGCATTCCCTGTGTAATAAATGTTTGCCAGAATCGCATTATTCAGTAGTAATAACAAAAGCAACAGGTTGCCGCAGCTTATTTCCCGCGCCGCGAAAGTATTACATTTCCCGTCCTACTTAATCAATATCTTCCTTTAATCCACAGACGCCATGTTTCCCATTGTTATCCCTTGTACATTACCTAGACCAAAATCCGCTGCAAACAAGAGCTGGTAATTATCTTAACAATAACCGGGAAATATTAAAATATTCCCCAGCTATTGTTAAGATAATCACCAGCTATATTGTAAGCATGCATGCCATACCCATTAACTGACAGTAACCCGCTTCGAACAAGAGGTTAGGAGCACCAAGAGCAGAATTATATGACACCACTCAGCGTATTTAAGACGGTATACCAGGAACGTTGGCTATGACATTATTATTATACACAAGTATCACATAAATCCACACAATACTCCATGAGTAATACTGTAATACATTGAAAACATCTAAAAAAGCCCATAACTGTTAACGCTCTTTATCGTCGACAGCAGCATTACCGCTCTTTATAAAAGACGATCATTTCAATGAGATCATGGGTCAATGAGATCATGGGTCCGACGTAATTATGTTATGCTGTCGAACACATACATATGGTGGTTTCATGCCGTCATGCCGGACATGGCATCGTTAAAAGCAAACACTAAAATGATAACACAAAATGTCGTATTTAGTGTTTGGAAGTTCTAGCTGCTGTTGGGGAAATTTCTAACAGTTGAGCGTTCTCATCACAGTTTGTGGGCAGATGGGGAATTGGAGTGGGCGGTACTTGTCTCACCCAACCCCAACCTTGGTCACGATTTTCAGCAGTCGGAATTTCTATGTCTGAGCTGACAATGTCATACAAACAATAGGTTGAAATTGTTGGTTTAATATTAATATGCTAAATGGGTCGTAGTAATTAGGGGCGTGTTCGTTTGTAATTTTCAAAAAGTTGGAAAGCTCGAGGTATCAGTTGAATATGCATGGTGTGTGCAAATGGATTTGTTGCGAACTTGGAAGTTTGATCTGGTTCAAGAGGTGCAGTTGGACATTTCCAGGTGGACACCCCAAGGTGGACTTAAATGCTAATATAACGACCAAAAGCTATTAGAATCGAATGGACGTTATATTTAGTGATGATTTATAAATTTCTCACTGAGGCACGAACCAACTAGATATATATATATACCGAAATTGGTAAATTATATTTGCATCACGCCGTTAGATTGGATAGTTTTCGAATTACTGGGTCATAAAACCTTCCAACATTCGGAAATATAGTGAACATTTTGCACAGCAGCAAAGTATGAGGAATATTGCACACTTAAATTCCTAGCAAAAACTTGGGGTCTCCAGATACTTATGGTGAAAAACCAACCCCGTGCTCACGTCCCTAAAAACGTTAGTCGCCATGGCCGTTCCTATGTTATGGGCAACAATTGAGTAAAATATCATTCATCATGGAACTTACATATTAAGACATGAATATTTGCTATACATGATACCTATAAAGAGCTATTGTTTCACTCATGTGTGGGAAACTGATAACAGCTGATGAATTTATGTGGTTTCAGTGACGCGCTTTGTGGGCTCCGTTGCTGGTGCCCCACTTATAATTTTCAACAACCACACCCCTTGAACCAGTTTTCTAAATTTCGTTATTTGACACTCCCACCCCCGTGGGCCGAAGTTTTCCAACTATAATAGTACCACAAATTTTAAACATGATAAATTAACCACATATGGCTGTATGAAAATTGTCCAACTGGGCCTTTACATACCGTATGTGTCAGTCCCAACATAAAATTGTCAAATATTAGGGAAATAGACTTTTGGTCTAAAAACAAATAATCTCGCACTAGATATTTGTTGGAAAAACTATCAAAACAGTGTTAACCTCTTTGTGACCTGAAGTATCCAGCTAAATTTAATGTTGTTTCAGACCTGAGATTTTCAACTGTTGAAAAAGGGGTCGGTCGTTGGTGGCCCGTCCACACACCCCCGTTGCCATGCATGATATTGCCCCTGAATGACTTTGGTTTTCTCGGTATATACACATTGTTTTTACAAAATTAAGGAGAGTTGAAATTTATTTGGCATTTAATATCAGTTTGCTCACCATGCACGTGCAGCTTTGTTCTCAGTTCGGTAAGATGGAATTGTCCCCACATTTCCGTTATATCTTCCGTTTGTATATATGTTTGGTTTATGGCTCGATGTTGTACATGGCTATTTCAATTGGATCTGACGAAATACCTTCCACGTGATATCCAATCATTCGTGCAAGAGCATATACTCGTCCCGTTATCTCCACAATCAGCTGCATAAACTGACCTGCATTTATTCTCACTGGTTAATGACAACTGAGTGAGTGTTCATACATGGCTTTGACAACTCACATCAGATTGAATACGGCCTTCGCCAGGACAGACCAGACATAGTTGTAGCTTTGTTGTTTAATGGTTTGGAGTCTATGTTCGCACGAATGTACATGCACGTCCCCTGCACTATATGCTCGAACTGGATTTCCGCTGATGGGTATTCGGCCACATAACTCCGCCTCGTTGAATTATTTTTTTCCGAATGCCAGACAGCTCGGGGAATATCCTATGCCTATCCTACCCTGCGATATAAACACTATATTCTTCATTGCCCTTGTTTCCTACCCAGTGTGGCAAGCGCTCACTCACGATATTAGCACAATCAGTATTCACGGGTGGTCACAGTCTACAAACTAGTCTCGCATTGTCCGTTGGTCAGGCTCGTATATCTGTAAAGTACAGTTCCTCCAGTTGTTTTAAAGTATACCTTTGATGCTTGGAGTTCATGTTCATTATCACCAAGTATCCCTGTATCTTATGAGTAAACTAGCATTTACATTTCACAATATGAGGACATTTTTGTTTCATGCAGGAATTGATACGCAAAATATTCCTGGTAAGTATTCAAATTGATTGGTATTAAGCGTGACATATAAGCCTTATTGGCCGGGTGTTTATTTATGTTCTCCATTATGTTGTATCTGCATGTACATGGACATGTCACGAAAATAAATGATCTCTCTCTCTCTCTCTCTCTCTCTCTTCGTGAGCCTCTGGTAACATTAATATTTCAGATTTTCAATCCCAGTCTGAGACCAGCAAACTACTGACATCAGGAGATCAGCTCGAGAGAGAACGCCGACTAGTTGGATGTCAACAGGAGAGTATGTTGTTGAAGCGTCGCTTAGTTCTCTTCGGATATTCGATGACATAACTGAAGATGCAGCTTATGGATAGTGTTTTATTATCCCGACTTACACCAGACAGTATGTAGTTTATGGTTAAATCAATACTGCATGAGTTCCCTATTTCAGTTTGCAGTCAAATGTAGGGTTGCAATATAATAAATACTTAGAGTAGCAGCTTTGATGAATATAATTATGCTTTAAGTGAATGTATTGATATATGAGTAATAGACCCTGCCCGTGAAGTGTGCGACTGTGCGTCGCCAATCATAAACATATATGTCATTGAGACTTTGAACTGACCTTCTGACATAAATATAACCAAGCATGAAGCTGTTGTTGTAATTTTCATAAGCTATTTAAAGAGACGTGATTCAGACTTGGTATGAGTTGCTACGTGGCCACAAACGAAATTACTAATAGCAACTGACATAATCAATGTTTACATTGGATTACCATTAATAGTGATCTGACTAGGGATGAAATATAAACGTAAATATGATAATAGTATCGTCGACTCTTTAAGGAGAATTTTATTGACTTACTTGTGATATTCTGAAGGAGGGCCTCGATGCAATCAAACTGTTCCTGTGTCCCTATCCTGAGCAGACTATCACCGCCTGCTTGGCATGACAATAAGTGTGCGTCCCAGCTTTCTCCATCATCCTCAACGATTTTCATACACGCGTCACACTGGAGTTTGAATCCTATAAAAAAGGAATAATAACCTATAGGGATGGAACAAAGACGAATGATAAGCCTTGTCATGAAACGCAGTTAGCAATAGTTCAGAAAGAGCTGACTCTGATATATCACATGTATATATAGTTGCCCCGGGAATTCAGGATTTAAAGCTGAGACAACTAAAAATCAACAACAATAACAACAGTTAATATGTACACTTGTATTACCCAGCACAACCATTTACTAATCCACATCCCACCCCTCTATACTATACAAATAAAACACATCATATAAACCACGCCTCATCCGTCTACTGGACAGCTAAAGCATCATCTGCGAGATAGATACACTTTATAGTATTCGAGGAAGAAATATTACCACGACTTGGGCCAGTTGACCTCCAACAGTTTCTGAGTGACGTCACTGAATCTGTCACAACGTTACGGA
The DNA here is from genome assembly GCA_032622095.1 of Siphonodentalium dalli. Lineage (NCBI taxonomy): Eukaryota > Metazoa > Mollusca > Scaphopoda > Gadilida > Siphonodentaliidae > Siphonodentalium > Siphonodentalium dalli. The sequence continues at coordinate 47,441,575 of CP136069.1, read as the reverse complement.
GCATCATTCGAATGCACCCTGCTGGTTACCATTGACAGCGACAGCGTTTTTTTTTGGAACGTCAGCGTACATGTATTTCGTGCCTGCAATCGATCGCGACTCCTTTTCTAAACGATCGAACGATGCGGCACAAAACGCACTCAAGTCTCAAATAGAAAATTTCAAATGTTTAGTTACAAAATTGGTCAAGTCTAAAACTTGATTAAGCAATCGACAGTTTGTTACAATAAATTGTTTGCCGCTATTATTCCGTGAGCTGGTGCACCTTCACTACCAATCTCAGTGCTAGGCCTAAAGTTCGGTATTTCATTATGTTTCAAACACCAACAATAAAGTTCACACGCCCGCTTTTCTCTTACACTTCAGTTTTAAATGTGAACGTTTCGTGAACCAGTAATATTGTATTATAAATAACACCATGCTATGGTATTTTTCAGGCATAATTAAGCAATGATAAAGCTGACTATTTCGCGGTGCAGTCGCATGAATACAAAACTGGTTCATAATTAATTTGTTTCTTTTATCCAGATAAAGCCGCTATATAGGTCATCGTTTCTCTGTAATAGTGTGGATTTATCGATGATATTTTGACAAAAACTGCGATAAAATACATATAAATTCGTTCGGTGGGTAATCGGAACATTCACATAGTGTAGCTTTCACCCAGACGAATTGGTAACAAGTAGTTATACCTTGGTATTTTTTACAAAAAGTAACCCTGGTGTTTTGCTCCACTTTCAACTTACAAAGTCACCCAGGTGTTTTAACACCCCATACACCCTGGTAGTTTTTCTCCCATACGTGCAACTCGCCAATGTCAGCCCTGTAATTTCACCATGGTGATTTCAGCCATATATTTTCACACAAGTATATTTATCCTTTCATGTTTACCCTAGTGACTCCTACCGTGTGTTTTCACCCTGATGATTTCAGTCTTATGTTTTCAACTTGGTGAGTTGGTAGGTATACCATAGTAGTTTTAACTGCGCTGGTAAACCATGGTAGCTACTAAAATACATATGAGAACATTTATGGAGGTTATATGACTCACACATGTGATTACACACATGTAATGTGTTAAACATTGCATGACTTCGCATATATAGCTATAACAATATTTTTACCCCAGTTTGTTATATTTTGATATGACGACGTGTCCTCCATTTTTTTGCGAAAACAAAAAACAAAATACCACAGATGCATAATGTGTTAATATGAAATAGTATAATCTCTCATATTACCATGGTGTTTTCACCCTAGTGATTTCAGCCTTGCATTTCCACACATAATTACAACGGTATGCCAACATTACTGTTAAAACAATGTATATAACTAAATATCGCCTTTGGAAACAGTTCTAATATATCGCCTTTGGAAACAGTTCTAATATCTAGCATACATAACTTTTGCTTTTATCTATGGGAGGCCAAATTCACATTTATTAATAATTGAGCTGAAGCTCAACTCAATTGCGCTGAAGCGCAATTCATAAATACTTTCGCTGAAGCGCAATTAATTTTTCATATATGGCTAAACCCCCCAGTTAATTAATGAATAAATCCAATAGAAAAATAATTGCGCTTCAGCGCAATTATTTTCCCAACTAAAACAGAAGGTACCGGTATGAATAAATCCAATAGAAAAATAATTGCGCTTCAGCGCAATTCAATTGCGGTTCAGCGCAATTCAATTGCGCTTCAGCGCAATTATTTTCCCAACTAAAACAGAAGGTACTGGTATTGCGAGTCGCACCAACTAATACAGAAGCTAATGCTATTGCAAGTCGCCCTGACTGAAACAGAAGATAATTATATTGTGATTCTATCTGACTAAAACAGAAGTCGCGAGTCACCCTGAAGTATTCAGAATATAATTCTATCCAATTTTTATTTGAGTGCAGGACAAAATGTCAGGTACCATATGAGTGGTGCCTGACATTTGAAAATGGCACCTGACATATTATTTCTCTGTATGCTATTGCCCATATTACTAGTAATAGTCTATCATCCGATTTACATGGAAAAAATCTTGTTTGCTGGTACGTCTGTATTATCAGTGCTATCTTCTGTAATTTTTGTGTGAACAGAACTGAAGAAATCTGTCAATTATTTCGAACATTACCGGAATTTCCAAAACCTACATCGTACAACAGCAACCGAAACGAAATGCAGATGTATGACACTGCCTGTTATTAGTCTCACGATCCACTGTGAGGAATGGAGAAAAATACTACACCCATGGCTGATAAACACAATTTACGCAACAAAATTAATTTGATAAGATTTTCAGAAAATGCCACGACATTAACCCCGATCGAAAAATATCTATAACCTTCCGCCATATTCCGGTGCTAGTTTTTAGAACAACTGTTTTTTCCAGATATTATTTGTATCGCCGGGGAAACCCAGCGCCCACACAGAAAAATAATTTCGATTAGTGCCGGTATTCTTGCAAAAAGAAGTCGCCCAACGCGACAATAAAGGCTACCCAAACAACCACATATAGAAACTTCAAATATAACAGACGAGCATCACGACGAACGTATTCAGATTTGCGTCGGGAAATAATAATGCCAATATTTATTATGTACAATGCTTACTAGCTTAGCCAATGCAATTTTCGTACCGGACAAAACAGAAGGTACAGGCACTGAGGTATTGCAAGTCACCACGACTAATACAGAAGGTAATTCTATTGCGAGTCTCCACGATTTATAGAGAACATAAAGAATAAAACAGAAGGAAATGTTATCGTGAATTGACCTGATCACTAATACATAAGGCAATGGCAATGCCATCACTGGCATCAGGACAGGAGCCGCCCCGATTCATACAGATGTTAATGGTATCATGAGTCACCCTGACTAAAACAGAAAGTATATACCGGTATCGCAAGTTACCCCGACTAATACAGAAGGTAATGCTATCACGAGTTGCCCTGATTAAAACAGAACATAATGCTATTGCAAGTCGCCATGACACTGACTAATCAATCCTATCGAGAGTAGCCCAAACAAATAAAGAAGATAATCCAAAAGTGAATCACCCCGACTAATACAGAAGATAATGCTATCGTGAGTCAGCCCAACTAAAACAGAAGATAATGCCATTACGAGTAGCCCCGACTAAAACAGAAGCTAATTCTATTGCGAGTCTTCACGATTAATGGAGAATGTAATGCTATCACAAGTAGCACCGACTAAAACAGAAGGAAATATGCTATTGTGAGTACCCCTGATTAATACAGAAGGCATTCTATCACGAGTCGGCCCGATTCATACAGATTATAATGCTATCATGAGTTGCCCCGACTAAAACAGAAGGTACCGGTGTCGCAAGTTACCCCGACTAATACATAAGGTAATGCTATCGAGAGTCACACCGACTAAAACAGAAGGAAATGTTTTGTGAGTCGCCCTGAAGGGAATGCTATTATGTGGTGCGGCAGGGGAAACTTAGTCTCCTTGCCTCTATTCCTTCTGTATGTGACTGAAGACTTCTAAAGATTTTTCTGAGATGTGGTTTTAAACGAATATAAAATGACTCAGTCCATAAATCATTTGATATTATCCTCTCAGCCCTTAATGTAAAAGGTAGGGGTGCTCTCATGATTGTTTACTGTCTTTAGTTAACTCATAATGCTCCTGATAAGAGGCAAGGAAGCAGTCTGAAGCGCAATTGGTTGGTATCGCATATGAATTTATGATAATGGAATAACCCACCTATTCAGGGAGCAAATTACTTTTGAAATTTTGATTAGCAAATAACGTCATAATGACATAATTAGATAGCATTGTTCTGAAATCATATAAAATTCATACCAAATTGCATAGCTATTGTCCAAATTTGGGTAGCAAATTGCGATGCGATACCAGTTAATTTTCTTCCTGCACCTATTCAACCCAACTTTAATAATAATAATTGCGCTGAAGCGCAATTGAATTGCGCTGAAGCGCAATTGAATTGCTTGGGTAGTATGTGAAAAATTAATTGCGCTTCAGCGCAATTAATTTTTAATTGCGCTGAAGCGCAATTGGTGGATATCCCATATGAATTGATGATAATGGAATAACCTATCTATTCAGGGGTGTAAGCTTGTAACAATAATTGCGCTTCAGCGCAATTGATATGAATCAAGCTGGATTGCGCTTCAGCGCAATTATTAATAAATGTGAATTTGGCCTCCCATATTTATCGGCGTGTAAGAGGAAAGGGGCTATGAATTATTATATTTTCATTAACTCATTCAGTGCCAGGTTTCCTGGGGTAAACCATATTTATGTGCCTTGTTTTCTGGGGGAAAGCCATTATTTACACTAACTAGATAACTTAGTTTCAATATCCGATATTAGGCATAATCGAATTTACCGTTGGTACTGCTAGTATGTGCCCTACTCATGAACTGCTTTGAAACACCATGTCCGATACTAGAGGGTCATCATAGCTCACAATGTAATGTTGCCATGGCAACGAATGAGGACTTAAAATTAAAACAGATTGCGTACAATTTCAAATCTTTTCTTTTCTGTGGCCATCTAAATAGTATATTCTGTAGTGTTTTAAACATTTTGCTGGTGAAATAAAATATATCATGTTGTTATATGGGGAGGGGTGATCAGTGTAACCTAACGAATTGTGTAAATGGGATCACGTTTACAATAAGCAATCTGCGAAAAAGCAGATGTCAAAGCTGAAAACAGGTTGAAAATCAATTGTTTTAGTTCTATTGTTTTAGTTCTATAGGCCTACAACAATCGCACTATCGGCGGTGAGACATACTTCCCGTTCGTGTGGTAGCTACCGCGTCAATGGCACCTTTTGAGCCATCGAAGTAACTCCGTTATAATTATATCTGATTCAGTGCGTCTAAAAAAACCTACATACAAAATGTAAGAGCGATCTATCGACAAAGTTGTCTATAGTAAATTCTCATTGGCATTTGGCGAACCCTTTAGGGTATAGAGTTTGATTAACGTGATGTGCACGTTGTTCAACTTAGCGTTCCTCGGTCGTTTGGCGTCAAACCAAGTTTACGATGGATTAGGGCATCCCCGACTTTATTTCCAATTAACAGATCTGTACGTTGTATTTGCCCTCTCCGAGAGTTTGATCTCTGCAAGACACGCCCACAAAGCACATCAATTTTCACTACGTATATTCAGACGACTGTATCTCCTGGACGCTTCAACCTGTGGAGCTGCCCGATACATCGTTTGAACGAGGACATCCTCGGCTACACAATGGTGTACATGCTGAATACAACATATGCGCTTGCGCATATATCAGACCCTCCGATGATAATTAAACAGACACGTGTTTCAAAATGTAACTTGTAATCCGAAGTATTCTACACATGTACACCAAGATTGAAATTGCGAGTTTTTCACCCAGCACAGCATATTTTAAGCGAGGCGTTCTGGGCGACGTATTTATACGTCGCCGGCACTGAATGGGTTAATTCTCCGGGGTGTCTCGTGGATAGGGACTAAACATTTACGAATTATTTACCCGAGCAACGCAGGGTAACCCGTGCGGCTAATAATATACAAGTAATATATGATACATGTAAAACATACATACTTATGTAAGGAAGAAGTGTATGGCCGGATTCGTGATATCAGGCTTAAACCTGGTCTACGTATACCTCTAGGTTTAAACCGCCGTGAGTCAGCAAACTCCGTGGACTAAACCCGAGAACGCAGGTCTAAGTGACGCACTCGTCACCTCTGGTTTAAACCTGGTCCAGCCAGACCAGTGGTTTAACAGTAGTGTCTCTGTATCGTGATAATTAATCGTTATGTCCTAATGAGGACCATCTCGTTTTATTGATTGCGAAAATCAATAGTTACGACAGGGAGCATATTTTGATTGGAAATTTATAAGCGAGAAGCACTCACACCTATAAAGCGTGTGGAGATAAGATTTTGTCAATTTCGAAACAAAAATTGCGTTTTTTTCACTGCCGATCGCGACTTGAGTCGAATTACCCGTACACTGCCGATCGCGACTTGAGTCGAACCCGGACACATTCGTCCCGTAACACAAATCCACGAGGAGTAACTCTATATTATTCTGTGAAAATAGTGTACGTGATGTAATAAGTTTTGTAACGAGAAACTACCGGTTTATTTTCTTTTTTAAATTTCGGGATGTCGGCCAACTTGTTTTGTGATTAAGTGGTCGCGGTCACGTGACCCTCATGGAATGGGAAGTGTTTTCCATTCCACAGAGACCAATACCTATGTATACCTGCATACCAAGTTTCAGGTATATACCGTACCTCTGCATATACAAAAGTCATTGAGAATTACCCAATAATATATGTATGTAGCAGAAATATACTTTTTTTTTTGGTTCTCAATACTAATACCAACTTACGTACCATATTTGGTCAAAATATCTCCGCAGATACAAAGGTTATTGAGAAATAATGATTTTTTCTTATATTTCGGTGTGGCGGCCATCTTGTTTTGTGATCACGTGGTGACGGTCATGTGCCCATGGCAGACTGGGAAGTGTTTTAAATTCGCAAGTCCAATACCTAAATGTGCAAGATTCACGAACATACCATTACAGATACAAAAGTGATTGATAAATACCCATATGTATTTTGCAGCAATATACCAGTACTAGCATTTTCTTATATTTCGGGATGGTGGCCATCTTGTTTTGTGGTCACGTGATCGTGGTCACGGGACATTGGCGGACTAGAACATATGTTCTATTCCCAATACTGATACAGACTTACATTCTAACTTTCGTGAAAATATCTCTACAAATACAAAAGTTATTGAGAAAAAACTGAAATGTTCTTATATTTTGGGGTGGCGGCCATCTTGTTTGTAGTCACGTGATCATGGTCACGTGACTGCGGTGGACTGGGCGTGTTTACGATTACCCAGACCAATACCTAGATGCATACCAAGTTTCATGATAATAGCTCCGCAGATACGAAAGTTATTGAAAAATACCCAATCCATATTAATAGCAGGAATATGATATATATAGAATGATTGGCAGTGGCAGATCTGTCTGCGGTGCTGCATGGCAGTGAAAGAACTAAACCATCTAATTAGGCGGTCCAGCTAAACCAGTTTTACCGAGGCTAAACTTGAGATGACGAATCCGTCTTTTCTTCATCGCGGTTTTGAATTGTCAAACAATCAGTCAAAGGGTGGAGCTCTAAATAATATCGAGTGAGGGTGTGTCTAAGTGGCGACTGGTGTCACAGTTGATTCATTCGCCCGCGAGCTTTGCTCAGATATGGACATGTTCCTTCCGTATGATTATTACAACTATCTTGTGTGTGTTTTTTTTTGGCTCGTGGCAATCACAAATACTGGTGTTTTCTACGAATTCATTTGAATTAAGGGTTCAACGTTTTAATTTTGAGAACAAAACGATGCCACTGCATGACCAAATATGCTATGATATACACACAGTTCGCAATCCTAAACTTTTATTGCTATATGAATCAAATTTGATAACTTATTTTGATGTAGATCATTCCACAAAGCTCTACTCTGGCTACGCCCATAAATTCCCATAATATTTCACCAGTTCAAAACCTGTGAACTTTTTGATTTTCTACATAACGGGAAATTTATGACATTGGAAAGAAAGCAACGCATGTAATATATTTCTTTATTAAAAGCTGTCCCTATGCATGGTTGCCCACTTCCAACAGTTCAGATGCGCTTCTGGTGTGCACCCATAAGCAAATTGCCTTTACTTGACTGACCTCTTGGTCCAGGATTGACTCGATCATGGAGCCTTTATTCAGAGGGGCCTGCGATAGCAGCATGTGACGCCTTTGGGCATTTTGATCATTTGAACATTTTACTTAAAAAAAAGATTTAATTAAATTTAAAACAAACAAATATTAATTTAAATTTAAATTTTTGTTTTCTTGTTAGATTCAACTCTGCATTACTCAATTTAACAACACAAGTTTTTAATTTTGTTTTAAATCAAATGTTTTTAAACCTAACGCCGTTAACCATCCGAGTCACTACACCTAATTTGATTGAAATTGGTCCAGGGGTATTGGAGAAAAGTTGCGAACAGACAATCGGACTTAAAGATAGACTGCTCGTATACCTTTTAATATATACAGATATACATGTAAATACACCAAGTGTTGTCTTTGTGGGTAAAGCATCTTGCAGAAAATCTATCACAAAGTGATGAACAGCGCGTGAAACTCGTGTTGAGAGACATGCCCTTTGTCAGATTGATTTAAACCCAGACTGAGATCGGATCAATGGTCCATGAGCGATACTGGATTATCAATGAATAAATCCATTGAGCGTGCACGCGTTCACGATAATTTATGACGTGTCAATAACCATTATATCGGTATTTTGTCCGATAGGTAAGAGGGAAGTGTTTGACTGCATGCTCATGTCACCGAATCGAGTTGTCAATTAGCTGCAACTGAACGACAAAAACGCCCCCTAGACCCGGTTTGGCTGGGCCGTCAATGTAGGTTTAAACCAGGTTTAAACTCGGAGGTTTAAACCGGAGATGACGAATCCGGCCTATGAGTGTAGCATGATAAAACATGCATATTATAGTATGGGGCGCACTACACTCTCTACACAGGAACGTTATCAATAAAATCAGCCTTCTCCCAAAATAAGCACATTATCTGCTTATAAAAGCATTGTTTCCGGTAGATAATATGCTTAGAATCACCTCATTTTGAGTCGATAACGTGCTGAAAAAAATGAGAACGGTTTAGTCACATTATCGTCACATTATCGACTCATAATGAGGCGATTCTGCGCAGATTAATGACGCAAATAAACAAACGCACGACTTTGCATGTGTACGCTCTTTAACATGTGTTAATAATAAATAAATGGCGGCATCCGGAGTGGATTTGTAAACAAAGCTCGCAGACTACCCAGCCGATTTTCGTTACTGTAACCTAAGTGATTGGGGCGCTGATCGGATACAAATGTCCAGATAAGTTATCTGAGTCCATTAAGATGTAGTATAATATATTATAACCACAAAATACCAGTAAAATAATACTGCTCGCACCAAGTAGCCTATTGTCGTGGTACTGAAAATGGCCGATTCTGCTCAAGCCGAACAAAATATGAACAATGAAACAACTCAACAAACCCATAATGCTAGCTCAGGAACTAACATTTCAGTTGATGAACTAGAGAAATTAATCCTGGACAAAAAACGAAAACATAGAACTGACATCTCCCCTTTTGAACTGAGACAATTGAGACAGAGGAAAGACTCTGATGATCCCAGTTTTGCATATTCAGCTTTTGGGAAAGAGATAAAAGCCATGGTTGAGGAAGGTGTTTGTAATGCCATCGACAAGGTAGTAAAAACACTATCTGAAACTGTCACCAAAACTGTAAATAACTCTATGCTAGTACATGAAGAAAAAATGAGACACCTGGAAGATGAACTAAAAAGGGAGAAGGACAGAAATACAAAACTGGAAAAAAGACTGGATGCTCTCGAAAAAAGTACGGAAACAAAGTTCGAAAAATATGAACAGCATGGCAGGGGAAACAGTCTGCGATTCCTCAATTTTCCAATACCAAATGGAATAAAGGAAATGCGAAACTTCGATTCAAGCACTGAAGTCATCAAATTATGTGACAAATTCTTAGAATTCAAATTCTGCCAGAAGATATTGACAAATCCCACCCCCTGTCAGACAAAATTCTAACAAAACGCCGTGGGTCTCAACAACAAAAGGGAAATGGAAACAATGGAACCACTTACAGCTTTGTGGATATAATTGTGCGCTTTTCAAGATATGACACTAAAAAAAAATCTCTTTGCTGCAAAAAAACTGTTGAAATCCAAATCAAAGGTATTAATCGTTGAAGATTTAACACCCAAGAGGCAATCCATAATGAAAGAACTTGCAGACCTCAGAAAAACAGGAGCTTTACATTCCTTCTGGACTCCCAATGGCAAAATATACTATAAACTTACCGAACAAATGAGAGGGCTGCAGATAAACATGGATGAAGAAATCAAACCCCAGCTTCCCATTCATCCACCTGACTTTGAGGAGCCAGAAATGGACTCTTAGAAACAGTGTTCCACAATGATGCATCCATGGTGCTAATGAAGCACTTACATATATATGAACTATTAATTTTGTTAAATTTATATATGAAACATTTTTTGTTAACCCACCACGGCAAACCACAAACTGCCTAAATTCACAAAAAACTATTAATATTGTATGCTATTTCGCCATGTCATAGCACCACCCTCCATGATCACAGCTAATGGACTCAAATAAATCCTTCTTTTTCTTTGCAACCACAAATTATAATTCATCATTATCTTATACGCTCTCTATCAATTTAAACTCATGAATATATATATATATATATATATATATATATATAAATGCAGTCCATATATATGAACTATTTATTTTCTTATAATGTATATATATATATATGTATTATATATATGCTAACACACCACGGTATACCACGAACTGCAAAATTCGCAAACTATTTAATATTGTATGCTATTCCGCCATGTCATACCACTATCATTTATGATGGGTACCACAGCTGATGAACACAAATAAATCTTTCTTTTTTATAATTATAATCAATCATTATCTTATATACTCTATCAATTGAAACTCATGAATATATATAACAAAATAAATATATAAATAAAATAATAAAAACATTGATTACTAACTGCATATAGGCCCAAATCATGTGAATTTCATATTTGACTTCTCGCAAAACCCATGATCTATGCGGAGTCTAGTACACCTAAGAGAATGGAGAGGAAATAATTGATTATAAATATAATGCATATACCAGCACACACACACAAATAGCAGTGTGCAAAATCCAACCAATATTTCAGAACTATGTCTAATAAAAAAAAAAAAACAATATATATATATATATATATATATATATATATATATATATAAAACTGGCACCCTAACAGCCAATCGCATACTCAATCAGGTATAGTTTGAGTCTTGAAACATCAAAATACACCCCCCATTCATGCTGAGTTTCAACCCCCCCCCCACATCAGAAACAAAATTATATAACAACCTGGATACAACCAATATATGCATTAAAATTTTCCATCGGCGCCCATCCCACCCCACCCCATTCACATACAAAAGTATACAATTATCCAAATTCAACAGTATATTAATATTCACCCAAATTTTCCAGATAAGGTATATGTACTGATAAATACACTACCAGGTGCATGTACAATTTTTGATACCCCCCCCCCCCTTCAAAAATTATTTAACAACCTGCTTTTCATTAGTATACGAACCAAAATTTCCAGATATTTGTATGGACAAACACAATCATGTAAATCGCTTAAAATGCACATACACATAAAGAAATAGCTGTGTGCATAACACAGGCAGTTATTAAAGATATTGTTTTGGTATTTTTTTTAAACGACCTGTGTCAACACATGCAGTATTATAAATTAATGCTCCAAATACATGATTACACCCACCCCACCATGTATATGCAAAGGTATTTAGCAATCTATGTAACAATATAGTATAAATTATTAAATTACCAGATACACTTAGATCACGGATATTAAAAGCATAACCGGGTAAATGCTGAAAGTGGAAATTTTCAAGCACTGACCTGTGCCGTGTGCACAATTAGTATACTACAGATATGCACATACTCATAAAGAAATAGCCGTATGCACCTCACAGACAGTTATTCAAGATATTTTGGACATGACCTGTGTCAATATGTTTAGTATTCCAATGCTCCAAATGCATGCTGCCCCTCCCCCACATGTATATAGCAACCTTTGTAATATTGTGGTATAAATTATAAAAAATTCTAGATACATTCAGTTTATCTACAAAGCATAATCAGCTATGACGAAAATGAAAATATCAAAGCCCCCCCCCCCCCATAAGCAAAAGTATGTACCAACTGGTGCACATTTATAATATACACCCAACTAGCTTCCAGATAAAGGCTTGGACACATGCACAATCAGGTAAATGTCAGAGAAGTAATAGTAAAAGCCCGCTCCCACCACCCCCGCCACATGAAATTGCATTCCTTGGTATGGTAATATTTGTAATAAAGTATGATATAACAAGCAACGCCTTACAAAAATCTCAAATATGGTGTATCTCTTCCCTGTCCTTTCTTTATGTGAAAGGGATTTAAAGAAGACGAAAAACAGAAAAACAAAAATCAATTAAAAATAAAAAATTCGAACCAAAAAGGTACAGATACAAACCTCAAATTTCACTTGTTTTTGCACAAATTCTAAATCTTCTAATACAAGATTGTGATAATATCAAAAATATGTGACACCAAACATTTTCTTTTTCCTTCAAGGAAACTTTTTTTGTTTTTTGTTTGTTTGTTCATCTGTGTTCATCATTACAGCAAGGGTTGCGGGGAAGAGATACATGTCGATCATCTGCAAGCTACTATAATATAGACATATTCATGTTTATGAAATTGTTATAAGTTCTTATTTATTGTATGCTTTAAAATCATGTGGCATCCACTTTGTTATCTGCCATATTGTATATTGTTCTGATGAGACTTATTTGTACCTGTATTATTATAAGTATATGGAAACCAAACTTTTGCATGTACTGGTACGTCCAAGATTAAGACCCGATATCTGTTTAATATTGCTGGTTAAAAGTTCCATGACTTACAGTACATATGTACTGGTAGTCTGGTACCAGTCTTTTAAATTATAGAGATATCAATCTAAATCCACAATGAAATAGTACTAATTCATCAAGTAAGGTTACTCTTACCGGTATAATAGCACCTCAAATTTCAATTGTCCATTGTTATATTATGCGAATGGCAGAAATAACCAAGGCAAATATGTGTGCATCTTGAGTAATATTGATATTTGATCGGATACTGAAAATAATAAATAAATAAATAAATAAAAAAATAAAAAATTCCACAACAGATATGCGGATTTGTCACTTCAACACTAAAACATTATTTTGAACAAGTAAACAAATTTAACTATGATACTCACCAAATCCAACATCACCAACTTTTCAGACATTGAATAATCAGTGAATCAACTCAGTATTACAAAGGATTTGGTTTCCATATATATTGCTATAAATCTACAATTGATTACATTTCAGGATACTCCTTATCGAGAAGTCACAAATTCCCAAATTTGTTAACAATCGAAACTATTATAAATCAATCACCATATCGAAAGATCATGTTCTCACCGTACTTTGGGACAACACTGTATCGTACACCAAAAATCTTCAGCAAAGACCCCGAAAATAAATTCATAACTTTAACATTGATATTTTGTTTTGGTCAATACTGTACTGTACTGATTTGACTCCAATGCGATACACCGAATATTGTCATTGGATATGAATATCTTGCACCAATTTCCAGACGAAAATAAGAAACAGAACATGTAACTACTAGACGGTCGAACAAATTTCTAATCATCCTTCGCAAAATGACAAAACGAAAATACAACTTAATGTCTTAAATATCCAGAATCCAAAGCAAATATTTATATCGCCCATCGCGTGGCTGGTCGCTGGCTGCATCTTCTTGACCTTGATGACACCTTACATCAGCATCCTAACTCCGGAGATGGAAGTGGACCACTGAGGTCTGACAAGGCGCCTTTGCCTCGTTGATAAGTATGGACATTTTAAATGTAGAAATGTGTACTATGTGACCAATGTATGTCTGGACAGCTGACAAAAGCAAAAACAGGCTTTTTAATGCAAAACTTATTCTAAATAAAAGCTTCCGAACAGGAGGTAACTCTATTATAAAAACGAAACTTATTTTGGATAAAAAAATTCACGGAACTTTTATAGTCTAATCATTTTCAAAGCCGAAATCTTGAAAAATTACACCCCCCACAAATTAGTTTTAGCTTTGACCAACCTGATGTTACGTCAATAAAATGTTTGTCTGATCGTTAAGATCAAACTTTTATAGCACTAAATTGCAGTGCCCAATAACACCACACTAAACAGTGGACACTTTCAAACTAGGTCCTTGGCGCTGAAGATATTATACAAATTACCTTCTCTTCGGCTGGGTAGCCAGCCGTCTTCCGGATGATCTACCAATGCTCCAACGAACAACATTTTGTATTTTCTGTTTACTCTTATTGTATAATTATTTTTGTTGTACCGGCCGTATCGAACCCATCGATGTCATGTTCTACCATTTCATGAAAGTCCGTTCACCACCAGTCACGATCGCAAGCCTATACTACATGTCTAAATTACTATATTATCAATGAATGTACCACTAATGCAGTAAAGGCAGGCGATCGGTCTATTCAAAGTACGCTGGCGTTCTGGTAACACCAAACTCAACATTTTAAAACCAACAAATCTGGCATTCGCCCCTCGTCGCTGTAGACACATTGCTGTATTCCTCCTGCTCTCCCTCCTTATCATATTATCAAATGACACAGCAAGAAACCTGGACCCTTTGAACAAGAAACTCTTTCAGTTTTTCACTACAATATACGAAGTATCAGAAACAAATTCTCACACATTGCAGAGGAAATAGATGATTATCATATCATCTGCTTTAGCGAAACACACCTACATGCAAACTTTTCCAGTGAAAACATTACCTTATCTAACTCAACCTCCAATTCGACTTGATAGGAATGAACGTGGTGGTGGACTTGCCGTATATTTTTCGACTCATATCACCTTTAAATTGCTAGACTTTTTATGCTTTGACGATGCGATTTTATGGTTTGAGGTGGGAAACAAGCACAAATTTATTCTTTGCGTAACGTACCGTTCAGATAACGAATGTATTGAGACATATTGGAACAAACTAGATGAAGCTATCGAACTTCCCTTGTCCATAATTCTTCGCTGGTGATAGTAGGCGATTTAAATTGCGATTTGCTGACAAGATCAGGTCCTCTTCAGTCAATCATGACAAAATTTACTCTCAAAAATGTCATAAGCAGACCAACTAGAATATCAGGAAACTCGGAAACTTTATTAGACCCGATCATAATAAGTGACATCATTAAATCAATGAACCCTCTACTTATGATCTCGGAGTATCAGACCACCTTGCAACGTCGGTTGAAGTGTGTGTCCCAATATATAAACCAAAATCCTACAAACGTTCTGTTTGGAATTATTCAAAGGGCAACTATGAGAGATTAAACTTGGAACTCTCCAATATCGACTGGAAACACATGTTACACACCGAAGCCGACTCGATGCATATAGATAAAATGGTTGACAAATTCACTGAAACCTTCTTAGAGGTCTCCAAAAAACACATCCCATACCATGAGATAATAATCCGAAACCATGATAAACCCTGGTTTGACGGTATCATCAGAAAACATATCCGAAAACGCGACCGATTGAAAAAACTGGCAGTTCGCAGAAATATGGAGTATGATTGGAACAAATATAAGTGTGTTCGAAACAAAGTTAACAATTTAAAAAAGCAGCAAAGGAAAGATACATGAGCGATCTAGACGAAAATTTAAGTGTGAATACTAAACCAAAACAATTCTGGCACACTGTAAAACAACTTCTCAACAATTTTTCGACCGACAATACAACTCCTATACTGAAATCAGGTCATACGGATATTGAAGATGAGATTCAAAAGGCAGAACTCCTCAATGAGATATTCACTAAAAATGGCACACTAGAAACTAATAAAATGGAGCCCCCGATCTTTGCAGATAGAACCAATGTGTTTTTAAAAGAAATTAAAACAAATGAGAAAGATATATTCGACATTCTAAAATGCCTTCCTGTTTAGAAGGCAAACGGTCCTGATGGGATAAACAATAAATTGCTAAGGGAAACTGCAGCTCCATCAGTAAACCCTTATATTATATGTTTAATAAATCTTTTAAGAGCTGTTGTTTCCCTGTGGCATGGAAAAGAGCAAACATAATACCAATATTTAAAAATGGTAACCGCCGTGATCCAAATAACTATCGCCCCATCTCACTAATAAGCTGTATTGGTAAAATATTAGAAAAAGTGGTATTCAACAAAGTCTTTAATCATTTAAATATAAACAACTTATTATATAAATACCAATCCGGTTTTATACCAGGCCACAGTACCGAACTTCAACTTGTTGAACTTTTTCATAGAATACACCACGCTGTAGACAATGAACAAAGCACGTGTGCTGTTTTTTTGTGACATCTCGAAAGTGTTTGACAAAGTATGGCACAAGGTCTCTTACTCAAATTAAAACGCTATGGAATAACAGACAACTTGCATAAATGGTTCACACATTATCTTGACGGGCGGCAGCAAAGGGTGCAAATAAATTCTAGCTTTTCTAAATATTCGCCAGTAACAGCAGGGGTCCCTCAGGGCTCCGTAGTCGGCCCCCTGCTATTTTTAATATATATAAACGATATTGTTGACAACATGGAATCACAAATCAGACTATACGCCGATGACACATGCCTCATCAAATCTGATACTGACATACAATGCCTTGACCATAGTGTAAATAACGACATGGAGAAAATTAGAAAGTGGGCGGACACATGGATAGTTAAAACTAATAATTCTAAGACAAAATTACTATTTTTCACAAGTTCTCAAACCCTTGAGAGACCGCTCATAACCTTTGATGGATTGAGACTTGATTACTCTAAACAGCACAAGCATCTAGGCATGGAAATAGGGACATGGGACAGTTATATAGGGACATGGGACAGTTATATAGAAAATGTATGTACCAGAGCTTATGCTAAACCGCAAAACCGCAAAACTCTTGAAATCCTCTATTTGTCACACGTACGCCCAATCATGGAATATGCTAGTAGTGTCTGGGCAGGAGCACCAGACACGTTACTCAAACAACTAGATGATGTAGAATATGAAGCCGCAAGCATTATAAGTGGATGTACGAGATCTGTATCCCGCAAACGAATACTAACCGAAATGGGTTGGGAAACACTTTCAGAAAGAAGACAAACAAAAAGACTTTCACTTTTCATAAAATTGTCAATCACAAAGTGCCCAAATATTTAGTTGACTTACTTCCCCCAAAATTATCAGATATAAGCGACCACGGTACTGGATTTGCATCAAACTTTATACATTTTAAACCTAATACAAAAAGAATGGAGTCAACATTCATGCCCACGTGTGTAAAAAATTGGAATGCAACCAAAATTAAGACTCAAGATCTTAACCTACAATGTTATCTGAACACATTTAAACCTGAAATACGCAAAACCCCCAAATATTACAATGTAGGAAAGCGGACTGAAAATATATATCACTGCAGATTACGATGTAAATGTAGCAACCTCCTATCAGATAAGGTTCAAAATTACATTGCAAAGACTGCTCATGTGGAAACGGAGAAGAAAATGCCTTCCATTATTTCTTTGATTGTTACCTAAATTCGATCCCAAGAATTCGCCTATTGAATAAATTACTTCCTTATAATATTTACTCACTAAAAATTCTGCTATTTGGAGACCCGGCTCTACCCGATTGCGACAATGACAATATGTTCTTAGCTGTACAATCATTCATCCGTGAGACAAATCTAGATTCTATTGACTAAGTCTAGCAAATACATATACAAGCCAGCAAATGACTCAAACAAAGACGACTTTCAAGTAATTCATATATAAACACAAGACTGACTCGGGGGAGGGAAACGACCGGTGATATGTACATGTATATAAGTTCAACTTGCCTTTGGTAGTCATGTTGCAATGCCATTATTCTTTATTTATTTTTCAGTGTAATATCAAATGGGAGAGGATGTACTCATAAGTGAGTCCTCCAATCACATTGTCTATAAAAATGTATGTATCATTTCCTATATGTGTTATTGAAATTAGACAAATAAATATGTTTAAACTAAATTAACATGTGTTGTCACTGTGGCCCAAGCCATAAAACTAATTAACGGGTATGAGTTCATTATTAGCTTATTTCGGATTCCAATAATCACATGATGTACCTATTCCATACTATAGGTCGATTATGTAAGGCATTACTACTGGAGCCCACAGGACCACACATTTGTATATATTCATCCATATAGTAATGTACTCTTCACTCATTACCCCTACCATCAGAGTATATAGGTATAGGTGTTCACTCCTTCCTTTGTTTCAAAAGCGGCACTCTTTGGTAATATGGCATGCATGTCATTTTGATGGTTTTCTGATTATGCAGTCAACACACAAGCACGTGCATGTAGAATAATATTTATATATGCAAGGGAATGCAAATCAGCAATGAAAACTGATGGCTGAATTATGTAATAGCTGTTTAGATATTGACAATTCACATTGGCCTAGATAGAGTATGCCGGGTAATTTGTTTTACACTAGCAGCTATTACCACAGCATATTGTGGTTTAAATGTCATGTTTTTGTTGTACCATAGGTATCGATTACTGCAAAATGAGGACTTGTATTACTAAAGTATACTCTTGTGCCATGGTTGTTTAAAGGTAACATGACAGCCTGATATCTCAAAAATCAGCACATTATCTGCTTATAATTGAACGTGTTTTAGGTAAATAATCTGCTTAGAATTGTCTGATATTGAGTCGATAATATGCTGTAAATGAGTTCATTTTAGTCACATTATCGACTTGTTATGAGGCAATTCTAAGCAGATTATGTGCGGACAATTTTCTAAATATGCCAACTCACGACTTTTCAGGTGTACGCTCTTCAACTAGTGTCTTCATTGTGGCCCGCGTCATAAAACGAAATAACGGATAAGAGTCCATTATCTGCTTATTTCTGAATCAAATAATCTAATTATGCACCTATTTCACATTATAGGTCGATTATGTGCGTTTTTTCTCGAGGATATGTTGAACCTAGGTTTCACAAGGACTATGTTTTAAATCAAACTGGTGATACCACATTAAATTCTAAATTTACAGGAAGATTTTCAGGACACGGAAAATGAAAGATATTCAGTTGGACAGTCTGGGGTACCACCTGTTGTAATATTTTCAATCCAGCGATGAAATAATGGAAATGATGTTGTTAGTCATGACGACTAAGATCATGGTTAGTCACATTAAACCCAAATGCTTGTAACTAATCCTAAGGTAGTCATAATGAACACATTGCGCTCTCAATGAAGTTGAGTGAACCTACCACTATTGAAGAAACAACATCTCCACTCATTGAACTTGGTCACCATAAGGTCCCAGATAGCTTTGAAGAACACTGGAAATGAGAATCATGGAATTATTGCAGGTTACCAGGAATCACGTGGTTTGTATAATTAGTGTTTTGACCAGTCTGATGCCCGAAATTCGACAACTGCTTTAGTTTGTATTTCGAAGAATTTTAAGTATATTTAAAATAGAATTATGCTGTGGTTAAGGAGTCGATTATTTAGGGCATTACTGTATAGTCATATACATATAGGAAACACTGCTCTACCATCAAAAGATACACACTGAAAGTGTCAACCGATCATCACGGACGACTCAGATAATTAATCTTTCTGAAATCAGACGACATTCAAGCAGATTCCTGAAATAATTATGCTCCATCAACGTAATATTAATATTTTAAATACTTTAATTACTAATGACAATTAACTTTCGAGAACAGCGCCGAACCAATCTTTGTCAAGATTACTTCTTTTTTTTACATATGAATCAATGACATCCCCATATTTTGCGAAACCTAGGAACATTAGTGATTGCATTCCAGGTCTCGAGCGGGCGACAAATACCCGTGTCTGATTCAATCGCGGGCGATAACTGTATACTATTAATTAACTTTATTCACGGTTTAATTCAGACTTCATTTGGAGCAGACGCCGGGCGATCATAATGGAGCAACTCCAGTTATGAACATAACTATTATATATTATATTCAAACACGAGGACGTAATGTTATCATAGATATAAATGATAAAACGCTAAGTTGGGCATTGGTTTCCGCAGAAGCATTGCTTCCATAAGAAATGTCGAGAAACACGTTAACGGTAAAATTGTTTGCCTTTAGCACACACGATTTCCCAGTATGTGTAAATATATGTTTCATTTCCGCCTGATCAACGTAATTAAACGTCTACAAGTAAAAGGAGACAATTTGCTTATTCCATACCAACACTTATGTATTTTATTTCAGTTATGTTCACCTTTAACGCGTTGACTCACTATTGTTTGTTGCCTTCCTCATATCTATTAAAAATCATGACATGATAGTCAAATAGCTTAGAATCTCAACAGTCGCCGCAATTTAACACAATTGATAGCCTATACATTCCCAATATCCATTCTTCCACTCCACTGAAAAACAAAAAAATTGTACATCGGCCGGGCGCAATTTTGTTTACATGAAGGAAGGAGTAGTGCTACATAATACCACACCTACCGGTAACAGCCCGGATAGGAACACTCAAGGAATGAAACCCACGGAATTTAGCTTACTAACTGTCCGTATATCTTATCCTTGGATATTTGGTCAGCTCGACTCAGATGGAATGTCTTGTTACATAATACTAATAAGAAATCCTCTTCCAAGTCCGTTGCAGAGTGGTATGATATTTTAATAATATTCACATACGCATTCCGATAATCTAATACAAAACCCTGTGACTTGGGAACTATGGGCGATTCCGGAGATTGAGAGTGAGGGTGTGTATGTATTTTCACATTAAATTCCCGACTCTAATGTACACAACTGTGTGTCTCCACCTGTATTTGTCCATTCGCCGCTGTTGTTCAAATAATGTTACTAAATCAGATAAAGAAATCATCTCCACTGAAGTACTACCAACTCGTCTCTCGTCAGTACACTATCACATCAGACCCGGTTGTTACATTGCCTGTTATGTAACACAAGCATGAAAATTGGCGTGCATGATCATTGTGAAGTATTGAACAATAATTGGTGACAAATTAATCAGAATGGTCGACAGATTCAGCATGACCGCCATTTTTTCACAATAACAGTCTTTTTCAACTTGAACTCAACATATACGATATATCAAACAGAATTGTGTTCTGTTTTGTCACTTAAGTTTAGTAAATCACAACTATAAAGTTAAGCAGTTATACGTATGTACAAATGAGAGGAGTTTGTCCAGCATTAGTCGTAATGTTCTTATATTTGTACTTGTAACAATGTTTCAAAAAGTGTCAAAACGAGAAAAAATAGTTCACTTAGTGATACCGGCATGACATTCGGCAAACATGATCAGAATGAAAAATATTAAACATATTCAAAATGGTCGCCATTTTTCAATATGATCGACATGTTCGGCTTGTACTCAACACAAATATGTACCAATACATTATTTTTTGTCTTAGCCATGAATTTAGTAAATCACAGAAATGAAGCTAACTAAGCAATGATAAGTATACAATAAGAACTGTTTGTCCAGCATATATCAACATGTCCTTATGTCCTTGCCATGATAAATTATAGGTATGTGCATTGCACAGTAAAAAAACAATTTATATCAGCGAATAGAAGTGGCCATCGACATCGACACGTATAAATGTAAATATCAAACATTTAAAATTATTTTAAAATATACTTACGTACAGATCTTGGCGGATCACCGACGTAACTCCTTTCGTCGATGTTCGAAGCCACAGTAGTACCTGACGGAAAATTAAAAACGATTAAATAATACTCCCCGCCACCATAGCTGCTACATTTCCACTGAGGTTTAGTAACTGTTTAACGTGGCTTAAGACGAAATATGTCTTAATGCGGTCTGCGGTGACTGGATAAAACCTGTTGCATGTGGATATTGTTCATTCATATTGAATCAGGAGCATAATACAGAATATTCAACCATGACGTGCGGATGTGATGGACGGTCACACGGATCGACGCAAACTAGTTTTAGGGATAAGTGTGTATATGGTATCTAGAGTTTTTGGTGGACATCATTAATTATACCTATATTAGTCATTGTCGTGTTAATTGCATTATATGACGTAGGTCCTGATATAACAACATGGATGTTATGCCTGGAAATTATTCTTGCAATTTGGTACAAGCGATTAATGTGACACACACATTAAGAATCTCAATCAAATTATATAGATTGGAGTTATCAGTAATGCATATTATAATCTATTCGTATAATGATATATGGCAAACTCACATCCTAAATGTTCCAGTCTCTATCTTAACGTTTATCAGTGTATGGAATCGGCGAGTACCGTATTTCAATTAATCGACATATATCACTATATATCGTCGCTAGATGAGGGGAAAGAAAGGAGATATGTCTTTTGCGATATTAGTAAAGCTTTTGATAAGGTCTGGCATCTAGGACTGCTTTCTAAATTGAAAAGAATGGGAATAATAGGAAATATATATAAACTTCTTGACTTGAGTAATGACCTTGAATTTAGAGTGCAGAGACTTACAATCAATGGGGCGAGCTCTAACTGGATGCCTGTTTCAGCTGGAGTCCCCCAGGGGTTTTTACTCGGCCCTCTGCTGTCTACATAAATGATGTTGGAGGGGTAACTAGCAATATTCGCCTATTTGCGGACGATACTTCCATTTTTCTTGCCGTTGAAGTCCCCACCCTTGCTGCCAAAGTAATTAACCAAGCTATACGGCGAATATATGAATGGTCGCAAATATGGGCCGCTAAATTTAATCCATTGAAAACTGTCTATCATGGTATCACGGAATAATATTATTGAAGATCATCCACCCCTTAGGCTGGCAGGGGGAGATATCATAGAGGTGACTGAACATAAGCATCTAGGACTGACATTTAATGATGAAGGGAAGTGGAAAAATAACATCGAAGATATTGATGAGCGAGCCTCACAACGATTATACATACTTAGGAAGAATAAATATGCAGTAGATAGGAGAACATTAGAACGAATTATCTATTATTTATACGCCATGCCTTGGAATATGCTTCCTCTGTGTGGGGCAATTGCACGGCTGAAGAATCACAATTATTAGAAGATATACAATATGAAGCAGCACTTATAATAACTGGGGCTACTTGGAGTTGTAATAGGGATGAATTATTTGTAGAAATTGGGTGGCAGAAGCTATCAAAAAGGCGAGAAAAATCATATCTTGCTCAATTCTATAAAATGACGAAAAAATCAACCCCACAATATTTATATAACTATGTCCCAAGGGATTCAAGAACTTCAAGTGTATACCCATTCAGGCACGATAACTTAAGATCTCCCTTTTGCTTTTCTACCTCTTTACACAAATCATTCATACCACAAGCTATTAAACTTTGGAATGAATTATCAGACAAAGCGAAAATGTGCGAAACGGTTTCCGAATTTAAACAATTCCTGAGTAAAGATTGCATAGAACCTCCACAATTATACGGGTATGCATTTACACGGCAGAGTCACACAATCCACTGTCGAATACGTCTCGAATGCAGTAATATGAATGATCACTTGCACCAAAATCACTTACAGGATAATTCAGATTGTAGTTATTGTGGCCTGACAGAGACTACAGAACACTTCTTTTGTTGTCGAAAGTTCACGAACAAACGATATGCTGTCAATGTCTTCGCGACAGACCATGTTTAGATGATCTTATTAAAGGATCACAATCATTACCAATATATCATAACATTGACATCTTCGCAAGAGTACATAAATATATTCTACTTACAAAAAGATTCGCGACTAAATGAGAGAAAACGAACTATGCTATCAACAATGCGGTAACCCTTGTCTTATTGAACGGATTGATGGGGGTCCTATAGGCGCTGATGAGTGGGCACGCAGGAAGCTATACATATCAATTAATAATTGGCAGTCAACATAACTCAATTAGATATTAATGATAAACCAGTTATCACCCATGTAAATATCCAATGGGGAAATTACAAATATAAGATTACAAAGCTTACAGTCAGATCCTTTTCTCATCGCTTATATGCTGGGACACACGTGTTAACATTTTTAGATAAATATATGTGTTGTAATTCAAATTGTATATGTATGTACACACTTGTTATTGAGAATAAATTATTATTTACACTAATCGGCGAGTATGGTTATTGTTGAGGCGGTTTCATTGTACGATTGTAAACAAACAGTAGACACTGACAACACATCAACAACTCATTCATTTCACTCATTCCGTGGCCCTTGGTGTATGCGATGGAAACCACAGACAGAGGTTGTTCCAGACGCCGACACGGCATTCGATTTCCATGGTGAAGGTTGGTCTATGTTTATGCTTAGCTCTTTTTAATTACGGCTTTACCACCAAGGACAAAACGTTCCATGTAAATAATTTTGACTATTATATGTGGATACTCTCTTCAGAGATCAATCTTCGCCGCACGTTATATATTTACCCACCCCCACAACAATGTTTTTTTGCAGCGGCGTTTTCCCCCGAGCTGTATAAGAAATTGGTGTATGGATGAGACGGCGAGTTTTGTACGGCTTCATCCATTTTCGATATTAATTGTATGATTTAGTTTGATAATCCTGCAAAATCAAATAGTTAGAAAATATAATACTTACATGTAAATTACTTTGAATTTATCATATTGTAACAATTACTGTAATCGAGTATATTCTAAGTAGCTATACCTTTGACTACAAATAATTTGTCATAATCACACGATATTGCCCCATCCCTCGTTGTGTGTGGTTTGTACATCAAATATCGTCCTGTTTTCAGACGACTCAAGATGAACATTTTCAAGTGTCATATCTGCGACTAGCGTTACGAAACTTTTAAAGATGTACTTGGGTAATTCACAGATAACCCACAATAGCTCTGTGTTGCGACCAAATGGTATGGAACTGAATACAGATGCATGGTGATTTAGGTATAGGACCCACAAGTCCAAAGAACTCGAGAAAAAACAACAGGGTCAAGAACACGTTTATTATAAACAATTACTTTTCGGATATTGACACATTTTGTATTGTGTTCAAATGGGACAACCCCCATGTGCAAAAATCTGTACCCCGGTCAATATATATGACTTTATTGACAAGTAGTTGTGTATTCTTTTAAAATATTTGCCCAAATGTTCACTCTTCTATAATTGATCACACTGGAGACAATACTACTGAACGAAAAGTCAAATTTCGGTTAATTCCTGTATATACTATATATACTTGACATGATCGATAAGCCGTACACAATATTATTTTCCCAAACGCCCATACGATATGCATTATGTTTCTACATGTTTTCGAAATACCTCATTTTATTTGTAAAATCGTCACCGCGATACATAATTGAGCTACCGTTAAAAGCAGGAATCGCTATATTTTATGCAGAACTAAGGCAAATGTGAAATGGTTACGTTAGCCCAAACGATAACGATACCAGCGACGATAACGTAGAACTTTAAAGTTTCCATCTTCCGCGGCACCAACAAAGTTTCATTCTGAGCAATAGATATGCACATTTCACACCGTACGCCGTACAGGTCGGTGATTCATAACTTTCTGGTCGAGGTGGACGTGATAGTAACGTGAAATAATGAGATATTCAGAAATAGTCCATTAGTTACACTCATCCTATTGTTTATTACCTCACATCATATTGTGGCAGGAACTTACTCGCTGATTACATACATTGCTTATTATCATAAAATAATCACGATTCTCAGTGAAACTGATGTGTTTAAATGCCCGCATAATTTTCGAACCCCCAGATCACATATCAAATATATGCCATATGATATACCATTTGAAAGAGGAAGCTCCAAAACATTGTATTATAAATTTATCCTATGCAATAAACTGCGAACATGTTTTTGTTGAGGTACTGACGTGTTTTCTGTGCATAAGTTTAATCTGGGCAGTACCGCAGAGTCTATTAGTGGAATGGAAGGGGAATAACTATATCTAAGTTTGAAATATGTTCCATTCTGGGAGCGAACTGGGGAAATGTTTTGGTGATTTGTTTCTATTACTCTACTGGCACATTCTGGGACACAGCCGTTCTAAATATGATGAATTATAGTTTTTAATCATATGGTATGTCATAGATTGTTATTAAATCCGTACAGCAAGGCGCTATAAAAAAATATTCGTTGACTCGAACATTAAATGGTCGTTAATATCGTCAGAAAACATCGTATTACATAACCTTGGCGTCTGGTCTCTTTTACGACCAAAGACGAAAATATATTTAAGATTTAATTATCTAGTTTGAGTGATTATGTTTACTTAAAGCGTGTTTATTAGTTAAGGCCTCGATGTACGATTTGCCTAAATGCCTTCTAGTTTGAAAGAGCGTTTCTGGAGATTTGGTGAAAACTAATTTCTTGAATGCAGTAGTCGCAATGTGATTTTAATTCAGACAAAATTTAAGAATATGAAATCAGGTCGAAATTTAAATAATACTTTCTTTACCATTGCGGATTTGAAAATACTACTGTTTTCAGGTATAAAGAACTTGCATAATTAAACAATAGAACAAGCGTAGTTTTAAGTGTTGCAATCCATTTTCTTTGTCCACCTAAGTATATTCCGGATTAACTGTGTTCATGATTTCTGCCATTATTCACACACTTCTCAAAACTGGAACTGACTACCGTTTCGGACATAATTACTATACAAAAGTCTTGATTTGTCATCTTTAGTTTTGAGAAATGTGTGATAGTAACGAAACATGGCAGATAATGTAAGTCATCCACATGTGACCTATCACATATATCATCCCAAATAACTCACATGAGCAAGAAGCATGACATGAATATTCCCCAATAATGATAAGATGGCTTGAATCAAGAGAGATTAAGTTCCATGTTATGAACTTCAGGTATGATATGAGTACATGGTCTGACATTGTTGATACTTGGGAACAGTGAAATTTTAAAGATTGTCCTTGTCATATGGAACTTTTTATGTCACATTGTACCAATTTAGAACTTCTTCTTTCAGATAAATCATGAACAGATCCATATCGAGATAGCAGAAATAGTGTCTTTCTTATGAGCCACATTTACACCGATATAATTCGTACAAAAAAACCGCTTCAAGACAATATCTAGTTCTGTTTATGAATAAAATATTCAGATAAAACTGAATATTGGGTATAGTATTTGTCTTTAAAGTTAAGGCCAAGCGTAACTGACAGTGTTACCCCATAACTGAAACGAAGTTTACCTTGACTGAGTGTACCAACATGATAGATTTGTCTCCGTTGGTACGGTTTCGGAACGTTTTTGAGATTGCGATTCTTAAAATAAAATTGATATTGATTGATAGAAGTATACCGCGAAGGTGTACTCGATATCTAAGTTTTATACCCAGGAATCTATCTGAAACTTACGAGGAAGATATTCACTATCTTTCACCAATTCTATGCTAAATACCCAGTGATGGGTAGTTCCCTTGCGTAATGTTCAGATAATAAGTTCAACAAACGACTATATATGAACATTTCCCACACATGAAAATGAATCCTTCTGCAATTCTATTATCTGGCGCCTGCCTGGTATATGCTTACATTTCTTTAAACACCAATCAAAATGATTAATCAACCATTACAATATTTACTTTTATAACTGGGTCTGATAATACATTTATCATAGAAAGTGTTAACAGTTCATTTTGACGTAAAAGCTGATTTCTTGGCCAAATCAACTCCAGTACTGGAAACGTTATCAGCAACCATTTTCGTAATATATTGATTCTAGTAGCTGTGAATTATAGTATATGTGAGAGTGCTGAACTTGTTTGTGAGTTCACCATATGAATATGTAATGAGATTTCTGGAATCAATAACTATTACGTGCCTTCTGACGATCTTTAAATTTGACATCAAAGGTATAAAAGCTCTGCATACGAATATTCTGAAACTTGGAATCAGTGTAATTTTAAGAATTTTCCATGCCACAATTTGTGGCAAATGCACAGAGCATATGCCTTTAATTTCCACATTTTGCTACATTTGAGAAATTGATTTCCTTCCAAATATCAATAAACTATCAAACTGGACGGAATTTAGTACACGGAGGCCTTAAATATGTGCACATTTAGAGTGAACATAATTATATCTGTAAAATACTATAATATATATTAACATTGGATAAAACATAGCTTCATAACGGAATTTAGTACACGGAG
This sequence comes from Siphonodentalium dalli, assembly GCA_032622095.1. NCBI lineage: Eukaryota > Metazoa > Mollusca > Scaphopoda > Gadilida > Siphonodentaliidae > Siphonodentalium > Siphonodentalium dalli. Next base: position 47,413,470 of record CP136069.1, on the reverse strand, counting down.
GCCTTAAATATGTGCACATTTAGAGTGAACATAATTATATCTGTAAAATACTATAATATATATTAACATTGGATAAAACATAGCTTCATAATGTTATTGAGAATCGTGGTCCAAAGAATCATTCTGATATTAAATATTTGTGTTCATCATTAAACTCGAACGAAGTAAGACCACAACAGCGTCAAGCTCCGTGCATATGTCAGCCCCCCCCCCCCATACGCATGACTTACCGCTGCCCGCACCTACACGTAATGTGAATAAATGTCACATTTATTTATTTGAGACATTTGCAGGTTAAACTTCATTCTGCATTGTTTTGAACTGTCCATATTAATTTGATGAATTGTAACTGACAAAACACTTCAATAAAAATTGTTAGATTTAATTAAGAAAATGCGCATGCCGGCAGCGTTCAGACATAGCGTAGCGAGGGGACGGAACTATGTTTTGTAGCTTGCAACTGCGTAGACCACGTTAGTATATAAAGATGCCTTGCCCGATGTGACACACCAAAAACCTCCATATATACTTCTTCTTTATACCAGCTCGTAATTAGATCGGATCCCTGAGCCGATTAATATGAGGTTTTGATAGCCATGTATGCCAAAAGAGAAAGTTTAGCATGCTTTTGATTTGCGTCGGTCATGCAAATACTCAATATCCGTCTCTTATGACGACTGTTCATGTTCCCGTAGCCCAAAGGAGGAGCGTTTTCAATTATGGTGTTTTGCACTCGTTTTCAACGGAAACGTATGGATTATTTTTAGTATTTAGGCAATGCTCGCGCATACGAATGATGGCAAGTGCAAGCAATTTTCCTTTGTCTTTGCCCAGTAAGCTGAGAGTTAACGTTTCCCAAATGCTCTAAGCCAATTCCATACAATGAATTGAAACGATCACCACAATAGTTCGTAACCCATCAATGACTGGAGCTTACTCTATGCTTGCGAAAACCCTAAGCCAATGCATTATCTTTTATATGCGAGTCGCCCATGGGGCGCCTCACATATATAAGAGATTGCATTGGCCTAACAATATTTACCCCGATATTGTAAACCAGTGCATTCCCTTATATATGCGAGGCCCAAATGGGCGACTCGCATATATACGAGAATACACTGGCACATGGTCTTTAATGCAGCACCAGGTACATGACATTGTATAGCTACATATAATATACTCGATTACACTATTTGTTACAATAATATGATAAATTCAACGTGCTTTACATGCATTACGTATTATACTTTCTAAGTATTTGATTTTGCAGGATTACCAAACTAAATCATACAACAATTAATATTGAAAATGGACGAAGCCGTACGCAATTCGCCGCCTCAACCATACACCCATGTTTCATATGCAGCTCGAGGAAAAACGCCGCTGCAAACAAAGTAAACATTTGGCGAGGTGGGGTGGGGTAAACATAATGTGCGGCGAAGATTAATCTCTGTCTCACATATATAAGACAATGCATTGGCCTAACAATATTTACCTTGATATTGTAAACCAGTTCATGCTCATATATGCGAGGCGACTCGTATATGTGGGTGAATATTTGAAAACAGTACAATTTGGAGGATTGCATTACGTGAAATTCAAAGTTCAAATTCACAAAAAAAAACATTTCCATGTCGAACCTGATGACTCACAATGAATTAGGGTTTGCTTCGGAGCGCTGGAATTTTATTCCTATTGCCACGGCAACATGATTTAATTATGCAAAGAAGTAAACTATGGCACTCCTGTTACCAACAAACAACAATCAGCTTACACCAATAACAGTCATTTCATCCAACTAAATTATATTTATTGTTATTACCTTTTGTTACTTCTTGGAAATAATTGAGCTTGAATAAGCTCATCATAGCGAATATGTTTAAAATCTCTATAAGCATGGGTCACACATTTATTGCATAAAAGTACAAAACTGAATACTCTGCAGGACATGAACGCAAGAGCTCCAAGTTGACCATATTTGCATAAGTATCGACACTTTATACCAAACACAATATAATAATACCTGTGTTTTTTGTATGAGTATTTTTTAAACAAAATATAAATATGCACTGTAACAGGAGTGACATCGGTAACAGTAGTGACATTTTTGGTAACAGGAACTACCCTCCTGGTTTTCACAGTGTGGCCATATACGGTGAATTTTGGTACACAATAATGTTATGTCGCTAAAGAATCTTGCTGTTCTATGTGATCATCTTCTGCAAAAACTCAAACCATGTTAGGCAAGGTCGACACTCTGGCTGGCACTCGACTGGTGGGCATCAACAGATGGATACAACCGGACTCATATGCTGATTCAGATAAAGATTAGGTTATGGTTTTCACCCTGTATAAATTAGTCTGTCTGTAGTTTATGTTGAGAGTTAAGAATATTTATAAAAGTGTGCAACTGTTTTGCTTGTTGGTGGTATAACTTGGAATAAATATCAAAATATTTTGCTGTAGCCACCAAAACTAGTCCTTGCATCTCTAATGTGACTCTTGTGAAATATAGTATAAAATCTTATTTTGAATCAAACCGGAATACCAAATCATTCATATCGATTTGACTCTTCCATACTAGTAGGACACATGTGACTTTTTCCATTAAGACTTAGCTAGAAGCTCTATAAAGACTTCGTTTCTTCGGGTCTTTATTTTGAACAGAACTGTGCTATCAATTTAATGAAATTGACCGTGGCCTGAATGTGGGGGGGGGGGCTTGCAAGATACAAAACAACAAATATAAAACATATATTAGTTCATTGTTTTGTCAAATGGATTATATTGAATTTCCTTCTTGTGATGAAAAGTGATGACTATTGACATGTGGTCATCTTCATTGACAAAAACTGGCCAATCAAAGGGTTGTTGGCAATAAATGTTCATTGCACATATCTGTTGCAGCTGTTACTGTCACTCCAGTTACCAAAAAAGTAACAGGAGTGACAGTAACAGGAGTGACATATATGGCAGTTAATGACAAATTTCTAAAAATGTATCTGGATTTGAAAACTAAACACTCATGTTTTGCATACAAGACTCATTCTAGAATATGAAAAAAGTATTCCTGATACATGGACAATGATGAAAGAAATGATATTGCGGTAACAGGATTGACTTACAAATAACCTACTCGCCCCATTTGTTCATTCGTGTGCTCCGGTATGCATAAATGATTTCAAATCACCACTATTTCGACTTTTGATGGGATTACCTATTTGGTGACATTCCCTCTGGTGGCAGGTTTCTCTAGAAGGCTACTTTGGACCCTCATATAATTCCTTGTTATACTATAAGTAACAGGAGTAACACATAATTTGCTAACAGGAGCAATGATATCTATATTTTCATGTTTGAATGAAGAAAGTGCATCTTCCAGTTATAGTCGTTTTGTTCCAAGTTTCATGGACTCAAATTAGATTGAATATGTGAGATTTATCTGATCTCTTCAGGGAAAAAATATAGTCTATACTGTTCAGTGTAGAAAAGGAACATTCAGAAATTCATGACACGGACTCGTGTTGGCTCTGCAAAAATCCAACAGCTCAGACATTGGTTCAGTTTTTTTGCCTGAATATCATCCTAATTATCATGGTACCTAGAAAAAATACTGTCTGGTTTTCTCCTGTTGCACACACTTCTGTATTATATGACCAATGGTTGTAACATCAAATTGTACACTTTTCAAATATTCACCCATATACGAGAACGCACTTGCACAGGGTCTTAATGCTGCACCAGCGCAGCTTCCGTCGCTAAAGAGTTAATTGATAACGATCGGTATTATCGTCTGCGTTTGGACGATATAAGCATAGGCGCTCTTTGTAAGAGACGATAGTTGTGTAGTAGGCTGACACAAATTCGGAACATGTTAACCCTTTCACGAAGGAACCTGCTCTGCCCCAACATTAACGACCACGTGTCAATGCATTCTCTTGTATATGCGAGTCGACCATAGTCGCATATATTAGAGAATGCATTGGCCTAACAATTTAAAAAAAAAAAAATTATCAACTTTTCTTACATTCTTTAACAATTTTTATCTTTGGTTATAATTGGTCCTTACATTCTTTAACAATTGTTATCGTTTTGAACAATTTGTTCTTTCATTTTATAACAGTTTTTATCATGATTGTGTCTTATATTCTAAAACAATTTTCTTTTTTTTAATCAATTTTTCTAAATTTTTATCATATACTTACATTCTTTCTCAGTTTTTATCATGTTTATAATTATTTCTTACATTCTTTAACCATTGTTTATCACTTTTTTTTCATTTTTTGTTACATTCTTAAACAATTATAAAAAAATATTAAAATATTTGTTAGGCCACTGCATTCTCTTACGTTTTCGAGGCGACCTATAGTCGACTCAAATATATAAGACAATGCATTGGCACATGGTATTCCCGTCATGAAAGGGTTAAAACTTCCACTTTAAAAAGTCGGTATCTTCCTATTACCGGGACCGTGGATCCGATCTAATTAATTCCGGGTATGTATACAACGTATATATATCTTGGTTTTGCTGTGTCGAATTGTATATCTAATCTTTAGAGTATTTATCGACCCATTTTGGTCCGGTATGCATCAAATACAGGACCGGGATGCATCAAAACCGGGCAAAATTTCAGGATTCTGACGGCCACTGCACGGTTTCAATTATATGACACAAACATGTGTGTTATCGATGTAACAAAGCATATGCATGACTAATGGTAATGGTTTAGTATTGCTTAAAAGTATGCATACAGTAATGTTCTATACTATACAAATAGTGTTGTGACAGAACAAATAATGGTTATCGCGATACCAGATAATCACCCCCGTGTACGTGGTATCGCCAAAACCGAGGGTATCGCCAAAACCGAGAATATGGGAAAGTCATTTTCACGTATATGATATGGGGATATGTTTGTTTCTCACCGTAATACAGACATCGAGCATCGTATGTGTATGTCCACACGAAGCATGAGTATTTATCCACCAGTTGTCAATCAGTTTTCCCAGATCAGACCATTAATTTTGTTTTGGCGAATTTTTTCAATGGTGTTTTTGCTTTTGCTAACTCAAATTTTCGAGAACAACCATTCACTAGTATAGTTCCTGGACTTCCACGCTTCCAAAACAAATACCGGTATATAGTTGAATCTGTCAATGAAGCATAGGATTTGACAGAATTTAATAAATCTTTGTCGTTCTCAATATCCGCGCGATATGAAGGGACCACTGTCGGTCCAGAAAGATGCGAACGGCACAGATGAAGATGCGCCAAACGCCGAGTTTCTGTGCAGTAAATATGCGTATTACTTAAGGAGTTCTGATGAGTTTTCGAGTGTTTTTATGTGTGTCTGAGACTGATCAATTGGACTGCGAATGTCAACTGAAATATGAATCCATAACATATTCGAAATAATGTGTGCATATTATATTATGAATGTATTTCAATTGAAATTAATTGAACATCCATCTCAGCATTCAGATTTGCGATCTCAATAACGTGAATGAATGATAACGCGATGCCTTGATCACACGCACGTGAATGCTGCCGTTCGCATGTATGCAGCTAATCGGATATTCGTTTACTATTAACATGCTTGGAGTTTGTATATAGACCACACATGCCGTACGACACGCTACGGCGTATCAACGATTTGTTATAATCATGTTTATTTTACAGACTTTATGACTCGTTGCCACTCGAGTAGACCGTTACGCGACAATGAAACCGAATAATCTTATCGAATATACATATATCGTATTGCTCCAAATTATGCAATTCTGGCTTTTTTAAGAGTCATTAGATAAAATTGTAACATCCGAACATATTTCATCACTACCAAGTACCAAGTACAATAAGTACCAAGATATTTCAACACGTGCATATTATTGAAATTGAAACCAACAACTCGTGATACAGTCGAAACAAACAAGACCACGTGTTGCAAATGTTTATCAATTGAACAGTGCGTGCATACAGGTCCACTGGCCAATCAACCTCGACGAACTTATGACGTTATTTGATTAAACGATAATGTGATTGTTTTGAGTGACAACGTGTCACAACGGCTGTATATGACTTGGTTGTCGGAAATAATATAAAACTTTTGCGGTCGTTTTAATTGTACTGTCTACTTTGGCGGTTATCTTGTGAAATAACGCGTGGCATTATAAGAAATAAATATTCATATTAAGCCTATGCAGTTATAAGACAAATTTGCCATATAACCGGCTGTGCGTTGTATAATTTGTTTTCAAACTTTTCGGTTATAACTGCAGACCATTAATCGAATAAGAGTCATTTCTGACCTCGTTAAACTAAGAATGATAACGTTAAAATATTGAATCTACCAAAACAATAACACATGTATATCCCGTACGATGACCTCATGTAATAGTTCCCAAGATGATGGCGATTTATGCATAATTTCATTTAGATTGTTGTGTGCAAATCTTAGCTATATTACTTTTTTTCAAAATAAGTGAAAAAGAATAATTCTAGAACTTAACAAGCCGAAAACTAAATCTGCGAACAATACGAATTGAAAGTCATCGTGACGCTGAACATCCATAACAATTTTGGTTAGAACCATAAACCAAACTCAGGACGGAGACCCTGATAAGATTCATTTCGGTTAAAAATACATATCAATTACAGTATATGCAACCTATACGATAACATAATGAAGTCTTGTGTAAATATTATGCCCACAAAATATGTGGTCCTATGGGCTAAATTAGAAAAGTTATAAACATTGTGTAATTTACATGTGCACATAACAATCATGGCAGTATATACATGATCCACAGTGAAGTGTTTATTATAAATAGCAGTAACTTTGTTGTGTGTTTGTTCATATATGTTCGGATGTTTAGTGTGTTAACATAGAATCGTTTCAATTTTATCTGATGACTCTTAAAAAAGCCAGAATTGCATAATTTGGAGCAATATGATATATATATATATATTCGATAAGATGATTCGGTTTCATTGTCGCGTAACGGTCTACTCGAGTGGAAACGAGTCATAAAGTCTGTAAAATAAACATGATTATAACAAATCGCTGATACGCCGTAGCGTGTCGTCCGGCATGTGTGGTCTATATACAAACTCCAAGCATGTTAATAGTAAACGAATATCCGATTAGCTGCATGCATGCGAACGGCAGCATTCACGTGCGTGTGATGAAGGCATCGCGTTACCATTCATTCACGTTATTGAGATCGCAAATCTGAATGCTGAGATGGATGTTCAATTAATTTCAATTGAAATACATTCATAATATAATATGCACACATTATTTCGAATATGTTATGGATTCATATTTCAGTTGACATTCGCAGTCCAATTGATCAGTCTCAGATACACATAAAAACACTCGAAAACTCATCAGAACTCCTTAAGTAATACGCATATTTACTGCACAGAAACTCGGCGTTTGGCGCATTTTCATCTGTGCCGTTCGCATCTTTCTGGACCGACAGTGGTCCCTTCATATCGCGCGGATATTGAGAACGACAAGGATTTATTAAATTCTGTTAAATCCTATATATGCTTCATTAACAGATTCAACTATATACCGGCATTTGTTTTGGAAGCGTGGAAGTCCAGGAACTATACTAGTGAATGGTTGTTCTCGAAAATTTGAGTGAGCAAAAGCAAAAACACCATTGAAAAAATTCGCCAAAACAAAATTAATGGTCTGATCTGGGAAAACTGATTGACAACTGGTGGATAAATACTCATGCTTCGTGTGGACATACACTTACGATGCTCGATGTCTGTATTACGGTGAGAAACAAACATATCCCCATATCATATACGTGAAAATGACTTTCCCATATTCTCGGTTTTGGCGATACCCTCGGTTTTGGCGATACCACGTACACGGGGGTGATAATGAACATTAAAATAATAACAATGTGTGTATAATATACGATACAGCCATAGTTGGATGACACGTCGAGAAAGGGGTCCCACCTGACGACCAGCGCTGGAATGCCCAGCAGTGATTCGTCACGTCAGGTCGCCTCACGTAATCATGTGCACCGAGCATGTATCATGCGAACCAATCACCGAGCATGTATCATACTAACCAATCACCGAGCATGTATCATACGAACCAAGCTTATTGACAGTCTGGAATACTGCTGTCTGATAATATACACCATATGCTAACAAAATATAAATAAAATAAACATTGTCCTTCTTTGGAAGCTATATCGTACACACATCGGGTGTGGTTTTCTAGTGAAAAGTCTGACCGGGTTCTTTGCAGCCTGTGAAATTACATAACTAGCACGATACTAGGGATAATTTACTTTACCTGTTATCAGCACTGAGACCAGAAGGATAGCAAAATAACTCATCTTCTAAATGTAGTTAACAAATGAAGGCGCAGCTGGTTGAGGGATGTGATCGGAATATCATGTCGAGTCCTTTTATACACTTCAATGACGAGAACGCGTGCACCAATATTTGCATTTCAAGCTTATTGAATATTCAATTTTTTCAGTACGGACGAACTATGCACCTGATGAGTGCACGAACAATCGATACCTGGTAAAATTCATGTTGAATATTTTACTTTCTGCACTTACGTGCAGAAACACAAGAGTGTTTTACAATCTGATTTTCAAAAAATATGCTATATTGGATTTCGAATGTTGTTGTTGTAATTAGATGTTTGGAACTATGCTGGTCGTCAGAGGTTTAGACCCGGAAGTAATTTGTAGTGAAGGTTTTTGTTTATCTTATTTTGTGCGGAAAAGTGTTCTGAATCAAATATCCAAAATCCGCTTAAATCCGCCTTGAACAAAATGTTCTATTCCGATGGCGTCCATGATGACAGTTGGTATGCTGATTTCATGTGGTAGGTGTACCAGCTAATGCCAAATTAGTAACACATTTAAATATACACAGACAATTCTCGGCTTTAACCCATATACTTGTGTAGAATGTCTGTCCCAAATGGCCACCAGAATTGATAAAATCGAATGAAATTTACATTTTTTTGCAAAATTGAATAGCTAGTCCTATTAGAGCAAACAAACGCTCCAAGAATGCGTGGGCGGATGGCTGCAGAGTACAAGATGAACTTTGATAAGATATTTGCGAATTTGTCTCTAATATGTATCACGAGAGAGCAAGGGAGAGCAGCGTATCGTACAGCGGTTAAATCTGGAATTTCGGGTACCAGAAGTGGAGAAATAACACAGCCTTGATCATTACTGAGTATATTGAATCGTCTGATATATGTGAAATTGAACAGTTAAATTGGATTTAGAACGGATGTACTGGTTCTCTGACTTTTTCGAGAAGCCGACATATACGTACTCAGAAGTATCACGAATGTGACCAATCATTTATTTTTATATTTCCAACATCAAACCTTTCAAAATACACTGCTATATTATGCGACATATGCATAGGATGCTGGTTAATATACAGTGCAGATCACACTGTCCGTGTTTTAAAATAGTAGTCATAGTTGCCTCCGATCAAGTGACGAAATACGAATACTTCGCTTTTGTCACAAGAATTATTGGTAGTATACTATGAACTTATCAGAACAGAAAGGTGTAACATAGAGAATTCAATGAATTCAAAACTTGACAAAAACTAGAATGGTCGTTAAACCAGAAACTATAGATCTATCCGGAATAAATGTATAATGAAGCAGGAATATCTTCTCTATAACATATCCAACTTCCACTAAAATCCGCTTTGAGCAAACCTTTTGTTGCAGCGATTTTAAAAATGCCAATTTTCCGGCCTTGGGAAGTAAGTTTTTCGAAAATATCCCTCACCGGCGACACCAGAACGCCTTACTCCTCCATCCGATATATACCAGTTTGTGAGAAAAATCGAGTACGGGAACGATTGACAAGGACCGAAATAATGCAATAGAACACATACAGACAGACAGAAAGACAAAGAGCACGATTTGATTCCTTGTGTATGAATTTAATGGTAATTGGTACTAAAAATATTTGTTATCAGTTTTGGTGACCCTCCCGTCCCTATCTCGGACTCAACACGTGCCACTTTTGTCACCATTAAACCACACACTTAGACTCATTATGGAGATGCATATATATAAAATTGGTGAAAAATGGCGAGTATACAAATTCGTATCAAATTTAAGGTCCCCATATCTCTCACCCAAACGGCACCACGCGATTAGATTCCTCGTATCACGGAGAAGAATATGTATCAATCTGGTGGACATCGGCGGTAAACATATTGTTATAATATTTTGTGTCCCTCTCACCTCTATGCACCACTGACTCGAATTGCCCCACTTGTGACATCCTTAGACCACAAAATTACACTCCTGGTATGATATGATGGAGATGATTAAGTTTAGTGCTAATTGGCGACTAAACAAATTGTTATCAAATTTGGTGAAAAACCACTCCCCCCCCCATCTCTCACCAAAATAGCACCAATATGGCGTCTTTAAATCACATGATTAGATTCCTCGTATCATGGAGAAAGAACGTGTATCAATTTTGGTGCCCCTCGATCTCCCTGACTCGAATGAGGCCACTTTGACAGATTTAAGCCACACCATTAGACTCCTCATACCATGGGGATGCTTTTGTATAAGTGTGGTGGCAATCGGCGACTAAACTCATTCTTATCAAATTTAGTGCCCACCCCCAATCTCTCATGCAAACGACACCAATTTGGCGTCTTTAATCGCACAATTGGATTCCTTGTATCATGAAGAAGGATATATATCAATTTGGTGGAAATCGGCGCTAAAATTAGTTTTATAAATTTATGTGCCCATCTCCCCTTCCGTGTATCCCTGACTCGAACGACGACGCCACTATTGACATATTTAAACAACAAAATTAGATTCTTCATATCATGTGGATGATTATATGTAAGTTTCGTGGCAATTGGCGAAAATTCTAACCCGCATCAATATCTTTCTCGTAAAAAGTTACCCATAGTAGATCCCTTTGGTATCATCTAGATGTTCCCGTGTAAATTTCAATAGAACACAGACAGACAGAGAGACAGACATTCGCAAATATAGATATAAGATGTATTTGGGAGTGGGACATTGTAAGTCGTTAAACCGAATACCTCTATCCCGTGGTAAATAGATTTACAATAAAATATGTTTAATGTAAAGATTGATATATTTCGCATCGGAACCGATGTCATTGATGATCATTGATGTCCTCGGAACATCACACATCTTCATAGATGCATTACAGAAGTGTTCGTGTTTAGATTTATCATTGATATCGGATCCGTCATCGCCTTTTTCTTCGTTATATGTGCATGTGTCACATTTTTTTGGTGGCATCATCGTCTTTATCTTCTTCATCTTCTGCATATATATGAGTCGGATTATTATGGTGATATCATCGTCTTTATCTTTTTAATCGGTTTCGGAGGCGTCTTCTCGTCAGATATGAGTGTAGTGACAATACAATGTATGTTTCACCAGTTTCTGCGGCGGCTTCCATCGTCACGTATGCGAGTAGTGACAATGCTTTTTCCACCAGTTTCTGTGGCGCCTTTTCTTGTCACGTATGAGTGTAGTGACTTTTTCACCAGTATCTGCCGCGTCTTCTCTCATCACGTATATTGTAGTGACAATGTCTTTTACATCAGTTATGTGGCATCCTTTGTCACGTATGAGTGTAGTGACAGTGTTGTTTTCGTCAGTTTTTGTGACGTATTTCCCCAGTAACCCAGTCGGTAAGGTGCATAGCACATTTGGCAAACACGCCGTCAATCGGTATTGAAACTTAGTTAAACCGCGATAAGCGCATGTATGTGATTCACGCACAGGGAAAAAACTAAAAATATTGTATCTGGATAAGTTTGTCAGCTGTTAACATGTGGTCGATTGTTTCTGCATGTACTGGAGTAATTTTCCAACAAAAATAGTCCACAACATGGTAATTTCTCCCGAAAAAAACTAACATCGTGATTTATAGTAAATTCATGTTTACACAACAAAATGTACTGACACGTGATATCTCGCCATTGAATAGTTATAAATTATTAAACAAAAGGGATTATCCACAGTTACAAGTTTTTTTTAGTAAAAATTGTTGTAAAATGTTTACAATCTTTCACATTTACACACTGCGAGTGTCTTATGGACCTTTAACACTAAATATGAATTTTACCAAAAAATCGATCGTTCGTGTTCGGAAATGTATGGTGCATCCGTACTATTAGTTTTATTATTCAATGAGTTTACATTGCAAATATTATCACCCCATGCATCCGGACATGCTCGTAGCGGAAGACATGCTCGTAGCGGAATAACCAAATGGCCCGCGATTTGCACATAGTCTTTAGTTGTAGTAAGTTATTTCATAAAAACACGGTTTATTTTACCTTGATTTTTTGTTAACGTTAACAGCGATAATCGGTCTACAGAAATGAGCGGTTGTGGTTTCCGCAATTTGCATATTACTGTTCGATAATCGGGTTTTATACGAAAATTATGACCTGAAATACTTACTCGATATAAGTTTTATCAAATTCTAATGAATCTTTGCATTGACACATTATATAACATACAGTCTCTCAAAGTATGATATCTTAGCTTCACAATGAACTGGACATGTTTTCGATGTCAATCATATTAGTGCCCGAAAAATTAGTTTCCATGGAGGCACTCACTCGATTTTGGGGTATGTCTATAGCAAACGTAAAACTTGCTATGATGTGCTCGTAGCATCGGGTGATATGCTCGTAGTATGATATAAAACATGTGTATATGCGAGAGAATCACACTTTTGTCAACTAAAAAGAGCGTCTAGATAGTGCTAGCATATACATATATCACATGAATGACATGCTATTTTGTACCACGTAACAATTAACCACTTAACGCCGTTTTCATCATTTAACGTGGCTAATGTCCGCCACGGGAAACGCTACATTATATAAACATTCACATTGTAAATTGCAATCATTGCATCAGTATATTTCACAGTCTAATTTCTAAAATCATTATATCCGGAAGGTTGGATGCATGTGCTAGTAAATTTTGGCTATAATTAATATTTGTATAAAACAAATGTTATCAATATGGGAATGGCTATAATATTAATTTAGACGAAATATGTACATATATTACATACATGTACGTGTTAATTGAGACGGCACCTGTGTCTCTTGACCTCGATTATCATAATTTGTGTAACGGTGAAGTGACACTAAGACTTTTGCAGAACGCCCTGGTATCACATATTAAGCGATCGTTGTGGTATTGTAAAATAGAAACTATCGGAGGCACCAAATATCTGCTTTTAGACTAAGTGTTACAAAATACGATATCAAATTTTAGTTTATCTTCGAACAATCGTCAGTATGGTATACACTTTACTAATAGCCCACATGTGCTATGAAAAACATGGTCAAAAGAATTTAATGGCATACAATTAGATTGATAGTCAATGAAATGGTGGAATTAACGATCTAAATATATATAGTTTACTACCGTAAGGGTGTGATTATACTCAGACGCGGTATAGATTGCAAGCCCAGTTTGGGTCTTCCATATGAAGTGTATCTGATCAACGACTGCATTGATTAAGAGAACCTACCACCACTCCCATGTCTCCCTCGTTGGATTTTATGTCTCCCATTCTACTACGGGTACGACCAGTCTATTATAGCCTTTATATCTTTGTGCTTCGTAAAACAAATGTGTAGTCTTAGTGTCCCTTTTAATGCGAATGCCTCATATATAGTTATAAATTCCGTTTATTTTTAATCTGAGATAAGAGCATTTTTTATACCTTTATTGTTTATTTTAAAAAGCAAAATGCCTTATATTTTAGTTATCAAATACGTTAATCTCAGATAAGAGCCTTTTTTATACACATCTCATATATATTTTGAAGACCTCTGTCTGTATGTTTGTTTGTCTGTCTGTCTGTCTGTCTGTCTGTCATTAATACAAATCTACGATTCTCGACCGATCGGGACGAAACTTGGTACGTGTGTGTAGTTTGACCAGGCGGTGAACGTTGTCGTATTGGCGAGCCCGTGCGGCGCCCGCTTCGCGCATGCGCAGACGAGATCTCGGAAACGGGTGGAGCTATCGACTTGAAATTTGCTATGTGAATGTATCTTGCCCCGGATACGAATTTTATCGGGTCGCCGAGTCCGTGCGACGCCAGCTTCGCGCATGCGCAGACCTGGTCTCGGAAACGGGTAGAGCTATCGACTTGAAATTTTGTTTTTGAATAGCCCGGACAACGTCGGGCTCATCGGCTAGTCTCATATATATTTTGAAGACCTCTGTATGTTTGTATGTTTGTATGTATGTTTGTTTGTCATTGATACAAATCTACGATTCTCGACCGATCGGGACCAAACTTGGTACGTGTGTGTAGTTTGACCAGGCGGTTGACGTTGTCGTATTGGCGAGCCCGTGCGGCACCCACTTCGCGCATGAGCAGACGAGATCTCGGAAACGGGTGGAGCTATCGACTTGAAATTTGCTATGTGAATGTATCTTGCCCCGGATACGAATTTCATCGGGTGGCCGAGCCCGTGCGACGCCAGCTTCGCGCATGCGCAGACGAGATCTCGGAAACGGGTGGAGCTATCGACTTGAAATTTGGTATGTGAATGTATCTTGCCCCGGATACGAATTTTATCGGGTCGCCGAGCCCGTGCGACGCCGGTTTCGCGCATGCGCAGATCAGATATCGGAAACGGGTAGAGCTATCGACTTGAAATTTCGGGCTGGGCAGAGCTATCGACTTGAAATTTGGTTTTTGAATAGCCCGGACAACGTCGGGCTCATCGGCTAGTCTCATATATATTTTGAAGACCTCTGTCTGTTTGTCTGTTTGTCATTTATACAAATCTACGATTCTCGACCGATCGGGACGAAACTTGGTACGTGTGTGTAGTTTGACCAGGCGGTGGACGATGTCGTATTGGCGAGCCCGTGTGGCGCCCGCTTCGCGCATGCGCAGACGAGATCTCGGAAACGGGTGGAGCTATCGACTTGAAATTTGCTATGTGAATGTATCTTGCCCCGGATACGAATTTTATCGGGTCGCCGAGCCCGTGCGACGCCAGCTTCGCGCATGCGCAGACGAGATCTCGGAAACGGGTGGAGCTATCGACTTGAAATTTGCTATGTCAATGTATCTTGCCCCGGATACGAATTTTATCGGGTCGCCGAGCCCGTGCGACGCAAGCTTCGCGCATGCGCAGACCAGATCTCGGAAACGGGTGGAGCTATCGACTTGAAATTTGCTTTTTGAATAGCCCGGACAACATCGGGCTCATCGGCTAGTATTATATATTTTTAAAAGCAGATTGCCTCATATTTTAGTTATCAAATACGTGTATTCATTTTAAATTTAGACAGAGTCTTTATATACATTCATTAATTTATATTTTTTAAAGGCAAATACCTCATATGTATTATGTTTCTCGGGTGAAAAGTAGTTTTCCGTTCTTTTAGACAAGGTGGCCACTAATCGTATTAATATATATACTGTACAATAGTAGTTTATAGTTTTATTGAAATAAATCGCCTGCAGTAATTGAAAAAGTTTATGAACATCGCACAAGGGGGTGTAAAGTTATCAATCATCCTTTAGAAAATCCTTCCGAAAAAGTTCGTCTACAGATTGCTCAGAATAAACATTTAAACGATTAGTGACCTCCGTGATTTTAATAGTATTTCATATTTATGTTATATGTTCAAACAAATAAAATGTGCAATTGCAAAAAGTGTCTGAATGATACCGATCCACAGCTGTTAATCAAATGTTCAAAAATATTTTCGCGCGAAAACAGCCGCGTGTGGAACATCACCAATTTTGCATCTTTTCAATAAACTTTGTTGTCAAATCCCAATATTATATTACTAATTTGCGATTTACACAATAATATAGTGTCCATACATGAAGACGAGCATGCATGTCATTTTGATGCCACTACTTATTCTTCATGCATTTAACCAAATGACTCTTTCGACTCAGGCTTGATTACTACTATCCACATGATTAGCGTTGCGTTTTAGCTTAAACAAAGGTTTAGTTGTTGAAATTATCATAAAAGCAAATCTGCTACGAGCACATCATTATAAAATCGCTGGTGCTATAGACATATCATACCACTGCTATAGACATCCAATATTTTCTTGCTATGACCTGCATATATGGTTATTTTTTACTATGGAAAATGTAGATACATGACTGGAAATGTTGTCTATTATATTAAGGGAATATCCGCGGAAATAGCAATGTATGCAAAGACTAGATTGTCTGGGCTGTTACCACAGAAATCGTAATTTTATGTAAGAAATGCAAATTATGCCACAATTTTTGGCCTAACTTCCCGGTAAAATAGGATTAAACTGCGTCCATGTTTAACGAAGTTTGATGTACAGTTGGGTAAATTATAGCCACAAATAATACCACCACCGTCAACCACTGGTATGTGTTGGTTTCGGTGCAACATGTGTCTAACAGTGAACGGTGTGTAAATCGCGGGCCATGTGGATATTCCGCTACGAGCATGTCTTCCGCTACGAGCATGTCCGGATGCATGGGGTGATTATGATCCTTGGGGAAATGGTAACCAAATCAAACGTCCAACATTTAAAAGTACGTGTGTACTGGACCGTTCTAAGCCGGAATTTAAACGCTTTCATGACGGGAGATGGGCTTGTGCCACATTCAATATCATGCGCTAGTGAATTGTATTCTATATGCGAGTCTCCCACAGCGAGCCGAACATATATAATAAAATACACTGGCTTACAAGTTCAATATACATCCGTGTTAGGTTAATGTGTTCTCTTATATATGCGAGGATCCCTATGGGAGACTCGCATATATAAGAGAACGCATTGGCACAATGTTTTCGCAAAATTTCAGAAAGCGCTGATGTTCGCTATTGGCGCACACAAGTCCAATACCGGAGAACAAACTAGGTTGATAAATACGTCAATCGGACATGGCTCATTCGATCGGAAAAGAGCCGCTTAGTGTCCCAGTCCTGATCGGTTTGACAAATATTAGTTGCCCGGCTATGCTTTGTAGCCTTTTATAAATCACAAATACAGAAGGTCTCTTGACATTCGGATCAAAACTAAGTAGCAAGTACTGGGGATAGACATAAGCATCTGTTGAAATTGGCGGGTGGTCAATCTTATGCTTGTTTTGAGTTGCAATATGACAAGCAGAAAATCGACAACTAGCACAGCAGCCGCCTCGGACTACCCTTCGAATTATGGTCGGCCAAAGACTGGTACATAGCTGAAGCGGTGACCCGTTCAGCAACTGATTATAACACCCCTGGTACCTTTCAACAGTGAGACAGGCGTGCACATTACAACATTGAAACATTTAACCCTTTACCCAACAAACCGGCCAAAACCGGCCAAATAAAGCTTCAACAGCCTAAAATATCTTCGGTCTGTCTCAATAGAACCATACACATATGGATATCATTGGAACCGGCTCATTGACCACATTGTGATGGTTATAGTTATTCCCTGTGCCAATGCATTCTCTTATATATGCGAGTCGACCATAGGTCGCCTCGCATATATAAGAGAATGCATTGGCCTAAAAAAAATCTTTTTTTAACACTTTTTACCATTTTTTCTTACATTCTTTAACAATTTTATAATTTTTAATGTGTTAAGCCAATGCATTCTCTTATATATGCGAGGCGACCTATGGTCGACTCGCATATATAAGAGAATGCATTGGCACAGGGCCGTTCTGTTGGGTAAAGGGTTAAGTCATGAATACGAAATGCAAATGGACATGATACGAAAGAAACAACATACATGAAAAACAGAAGACACAACTAAAAAGATACTGACTCGTGATATATAGTTATAAATTATTGAACGAAAAGAACAAGTACTATCTACAATTGCATGTTTTTTTAGTAACGATTGTTGTAAAATGTGTGCAATATTTCACATTTACACACTGCGAATGTCTTATGGACCTTTAACAATAAATATGAATTGTACCAACAATCGAACGTCTGTACTCGGAAATGTATGGTGCATAATACGTTTAATTATTCAATGAGTTTACATAGCAAATATTTTTATCCTTGAGGAAATGGTAAACAAATCAAATGGCCTACATTTGATGTGCCAGTGCATTCTATTATATATGCGAATCTCCCACATTGGCTTACAAGTTCAAGATAAATTATGTTTAGGCCAATGTGTTTTCTTATATATGGTCAGCCGGTGGATTCCTCAAACGGACCTCAGACCAACCGCCCTGTTCTCCCGATCTGCTTATAATAGAATTTGTTTTGGGTATATAATCTGCTTGGAATCGCCTCATTTTGAATCGATAATGTGCTGAAAATCAGAGCATTTTAGCCACATAATCGACTCGTAGCAACCACAGTGCCTGCAGGGAGCGTGCACGTGGTTGTTTATACCTTAGACGCAGGTGATTGACGTCATATAATTTGTTCAATATCCGTCAGCGATTTTTCAAAGATCGCGGGTATAGATTTTGGAGAAATTGTCACGTGACTTCAGGTCGGTCAGACTGCGCAGAATATATCAGACCCAAAAGCTTGGCGATTATCGCAATACGATATGGGAACACTCCGACGTTCGTACTCAGATATCACCAAATTTGTGTACCTAGCTTATATCACCCCATTTATTATTCCTTTTCATAAAAATTAAATAAAACAAGCCAAAGATGATATTTTTTATAAAATTTCTTAAGATGAAATTAGCTATAAGTTATCAGAGTACGTTATACTTGTGATAGTCACGTTACGCACACGGTGTTCCCCTAACGTATTGCGATAATCGCCAAATGAAACAAAAATGATTAATTTCAGCTGTTCTCATCTCATCAAATTCATTCCTGCTGTGTCTCTACTCGCTTGATTTCGTGAAGAATTACGTTTTCACCACTTCAAGTTCAACGTCGGTCTTCAAGTTCAACCCAGTTCAAGTCCAATCGACAGTTAGGCTACTGTAAACAAGTGTAAACTGTTACAGAAAACACTGATCAAGTCTCAAGATTCCAGAATCATTCAATCAACCCAAAACTGCAACTTCAAGTTCATGGAAATTAAAAAAAATAAAAGAGCTAATTCTGTGTTGCGTGTAATGTATGCTGCAATTGTGATTCGATCATTCCATTGAACTTCAAAGGAAGCGATACCTGATGAGGATTTTGGCGGTGTTGTTGTGAACACATGCCTGGTCCAGGAGGAATTGTTCTCTAAATCCAATTTTTTTAAAGGTAGGTATAATTGCTTTAACAATAATATCATTAATTATTATTATCATGTAATCGTTTGTCGTCATTCGTTGGTCATCATTCGTCATTTGTCGTCATCCTTGTCATTCGTTGGCCGTCATTCGTCAGTGTGTTTGTCGTCGGTCGTTTTTCGTTGTCGGTCGTTTGTTCGCTTGTTGTTTGGTTGTCGTTTGTCGTCATGTTTGTCATTTGTTTCATCTGTCGTTTGTCGTCGGTCGTTTCTTTTTTCGTCAGTCGTTTTTTTTTCGTTGGTTGTTTTTCTTTGTCGTTTGTTTGTCTTGTCATCCTTGTCGTTAGTTTGTCGTCAATCCTCAGTAGGTGTGTTTGTCGTCAGTCATTTTTCGTTGTCGATCGCTCGACGTCGTGTTTGCCGTTAGTTCGTTTGTCGTCGGTCGTTTTTTCGTCATCGTTTGTCGTCATGCGTCGGTCGGTGTCTTTGTCGTCGGTTGTTTTTCGTCGTTTGTTCGTTTGTCTTCAGTCGTTTTCTCGTCGTTGTTTGTCGTTGGTTGTTGGTCGTCATTTGTCGTCATCCTCGTCATTTGTTCGTCGGTAGTGTCTTCGGTCGTTTTTGTTATTTCGTCGGTTCTTTGTCATCGTCATCGTTGTCGGTCGTTTGTCGTCAGTCTTTGTGTTTGTCGTCGGTTTGTCGTTGATCGTTCGTCGTCAGTCGTTGTGTTTGTTGTCGGTTTGTCGTTGGTCCTTCGTTGTTCGTCGTCATTCGTCGGTCGTTTGTCGTCATTCGTTGGTCCTTTGTCTTCAGTTGTTTGTTGTGATCCGTGCCGTTCGTCGTCTGTCGTCGTCCTCGGCTGTGTGTCGTCCTGAACATGACCACCTAAAATTTCAGATTGCTGCTTTCAGCAGACGGGTATACACTACCGGCACTACTAGTACGCTCATGACGACTACAATTTAGAGTGTCTGAATAACGTAAATCATAACGCAATGTTAACGTCATATTTGATGCATAACTGGATGTATACAAGTGTTAATATTTTTAATTGCTATACAGTATGTTGTCGTTCTTCATCATTGTCGTCATTGTTTGCAGGGGTCAATTTAATGTTTTCAATTTTTATAGAATTAAATGATTTTGCAGCTCTGCAGGGGGGGGGGGGGGGGGGTCGGAAACATATTACAGGATACAAGGACCGGGTGGGTGGGTGTCCCCGAGCCCGTAATGCAGATTTTTTTCTGATGTCATGCAATTTTTTTCCAAAATCATTTCTAAGACAAATTACAGCTTCAAAATGAATTGAAACAATCAGATTCATATAGTAGTGCATGCTATAGCCTTATACAAGTGAGGGGGGCTCTACATTTTAATTTTGTGTCCACAATGTCTCCATTTAACTGTTGAAACCATGGGGTAGGTCAGGTTTTGGTTGAGGAAAATAATTGCAATGAAAAAAAATCCATTCTCATCTTTTCTCATAGTTTATCATGGCTTTTTTAACTTATTATACATAGAGGATACCTGCGTGTTCTGAGTGAATACCGGATGTATCTCATGAGTGGTATAAACACTATCTACCATATGCTTACTATACAAATTACTTGATAGCTCTGGATAGTTGGTCAAAAGACTGGATCAATATAGATCCATTACATCTAGGAACATATTACGTGGAGTTAATAATATGTGCTGAAGACTGCTTCTCTTGAATAACATAAATAGAGACAATAAAAATTAAAAGTAAACTCAACTGTGCATATCTCTGAACTCCAAATGGTTATTGTGGTGATTGAATTCGGCAGAAAACAAAATGAAACAATAAACGTAAAATAAAATAAAAGAAAACCAAACATAATAACATAACGTAAAATATAAAACTGCATACAACTGCATACAACATAAATAATGTAACATAAATAGAACAAAATACATAAATAGTAACTAACATAGAAATTCATATTGCTTAAAAGTTCTTGGTTCCCTCGTTCCTTGAAATCCCACTGGAAACACAAGTACGTTTAAATAAATACCGGTAATGTATGACCCTTTAGATTGATTTGCTGTCAAAAAGCCGAAAAACCTCATTTGTTTATATTAATGATATCAGTCAAGCTATTGAATAATTGATAAATACAGTGACCACGTGGTCGAAGTACATGGTCGATGTCGATACATGAATACAGTGACTTAAGTCACATAATAACGTGTTGTTCACTGATTGGAGCATTAAAAGGCTCCAGATTCAATCTCAGAGCATCTAATTTTCATAATTTTCCGGGGGAAGCTCCCTGACCCCCTCCCGAACTCTCTCTCCCGTATGCCTTCGGGAGATGCCTTCGGCATCTCCTGCTGGGATACTACTCGCCTCGACATTTTGTAGGAGAGCTACTCGCCACTGGCCTAGAATGATTTTAAGGGGAGATCCTCATTGCTCATCAGTGATTTCCCACATGGAGGGGACTGGAATTGTGTTTATTTAATCAAATTGATGGTGTTTTTACTTTACACATGCACATATTTTAACCTATTGCTAATAAGGGACACAACTATCCTGTTAAAGTGGGTATTTTACCTTTATAACCATAAATATTTGGGTTTTTAAAGGTTTTGTCACTGGTTTTGTCGGCATATTTTTCAGCCATGTGCTTTGTTTGTTTATTTTTTGTGGGTGTACTTGATCAGCGTTCTCTCAGTTCCGGTGCACACACAATGAGAGACCCTTACCCTGCCAACAACACATTATTTAGTAGAATTTACAAGATTTTCATCAATTTTGGGGGTGGGTGTCCCAGACCTGGGTGGAAAAAACTTACGGTCCCGGGTGGGTGTCCCAGACCTGGGTGGAAAAACTTACGCTCCCGGGGTGGTGTGTCCCCAAAACTGAAAAACAAAAAATGTCCAACTTGTATCCGTAATTTTTTTGCTGACCCCCCCCCCCCCCCCTGAGCTCTGGGTAGATTTTGTATAGCAATCCCTATCAATACATGTATTTTCATTGTAAATTGTCGTCATAAATTGCAAAAGGCATCGGAAATTGTGATGCGAATCCTGTTAAATACATCCCTGGTTGTTTGCTGTTTATTGTATGTTATTATCGTTGGTCGTCATTGCCGGTTGTTCGTCGTCGTGTTAAATTTTCATCATTGTGGAATTTTGGCCTGGGCCATGGGGTGCAGTTGGATATTTGAAACGCTGTCACAAAGACCCTGTAGCCATGTCATTGTCCAACGAACACCCCTAGCCACGTCCCAGTACACCAATACAAATGTATGCATAGCAGTATGGGGCAGGGGGCATGGGAGGGCTGCAGCCCCACCCGGCAAACATTTTGCAAGCTCAAGATCGGGTAAATTGGAGATATGTTTGGTAAAATTAATTGAATCTATTTTGTTATATTTATGTGTGTATATATATGGTATATTCTACAAAAACTGTTACAACCATGAAAATAAAATGTAAAAATGCAAAATGTCTCAGCCCCCCCCCCCCCCCAACTTTGGGCGCCTGTACAGCTATGAATGTATATGTACAAGCAATTCCCATGCTGGGCTATGTTCTGCAAGTGTCTGATTTACATGTATAGATGCATAAATGTACAAGTACTTGTCACAGATGCAATCACATAACAATTCATTTATTAACTGTAACTTTCAGAGCGCACCACATGCCATATTGTAAACAGTACAAACATGATGAAAAAAATAATAAACATGTACATGTATGTGCTCTTTGATAGCAACTATACGTGCGCGTTGGTGATTATACCGTAGTGAATGATGACGTCATATATTATTTTCTATATTTGCTATAGCAATGTCTTGTTGTTATGAAGGAGCGATTGTGTCGTCATGTTATTATCATTAAAAAGGCATACTGGTAGCAATATTGGTTTCAGAAGCTGACTCAGAAGGTTGAAAAACGAGTTTTGTCGGGAGACTGTTCATTCCCTGCGATATTGTTTTGAGCGATATTTGGCTATGCACTGGAATGGGCGATCATATCATTTTCACAAAAAATGGAGAAATAATGGATTTGACACTTTCAAATTCAACTATAATAGTTAAAAATAACTATACTGGTTGAATTCAGGATGTGCCTGACCTATGTACTTGTTCATTCACATTCCAGATTAGACGATTCCCATTGTACCATGTGATGACAATCTTTATCCCCGCCCTCGTGATGTCGGCAATGAATCCAGTTATATTTATGGTTCCAGTTGAGAACGGAGAAAAGCTGTCATTCGTGGTTACAATATTTCTCGCCTACGCCGTTTTCATGTCCTTCGTGGCTGAACACATACCCGAAACATCGACCACGCCGCCAGTTATATGTATGCTTACTCCTGTATATATTAACTAGATTCTCCCTGTCAGTTTAAGAGTATACATGGGAATGGTATATTAATACATGTATCACCGCACGTAACACGTAGTGGAGCAACAACAAATGGTGTGATCCAATATTGCAATCATAGGATGATACTATTTGTACTAATACTATAATATGCCAGGCTACACGAACGAACAGCTACATGAATTTGAGAGTAGAAGCAAGAAAGATAACCAGATTAATAACGGGTTAACGTATTGCAAACATCGGTATCTGTTAACAGGTTGTACAAAACTAAAGGTCAGTCTCGTGCAGTTTTTATCAAAATACAATCTTAAAAACTGATATTGTAGCAAATTTCTCAATCGTTCAAATAACATTAATAATAATAACAACAACAAAAAGTAATAAACAACAGTGTTTTCTGGTATTTATAAAAATGTATCTTAAAAAAGCAGAAATAAGAAAAGAAAAAGAGCCAAAAAAAAAAGAAAAAAGAAAATAAAAATAACCAAAGATGAACCAAAACAAAAACCAAAACAATATTAAAATTAAAAAAACATACAAATCAAAGCAGACAAAACAAACACAAGATGGAGAAATACTACATGACGAGGCAAGATAAAACAAGAGATGGACTGTCGTCTGGTGCATGTCCATATGTGAAGTGTCACATTAATGCAGTGAGGATGACTGCAATTTCCTTCGATGAAGAAAAACAACGACGAACTTGGTTTATATCGCATTAAATACTATAATCATGTCCGATGAATCTGAAGCGTCACTTTAACTCAACGTCCTAAAAATACCAAATTGTATTTACCCAAGACAACTGCAGCCAACATATGATATATGTTCGGTACATGTAGCTCTGAACAGATCCATGTTTAAACAAAAACCTGTAATTCAAATTGGGAATTAGTTCCACAGCGAAGTCAGTGTTTTTGTGAAATTGTATGATGCACTTTTAATGAATTAGATAAGATCCTTTGATGCCCTCATTGATGGCTAGATGATTGAATGCAATGAAATTACGTGTACGCAATGAATTACGTCTACGAACGTAAAGTGTCACTGTAATGGAATGATGATTGAATGTAAATTGAATGTCACTTTGATAGTTCATTCGGATCTAGATTATCTTCGCTGTAGACATTAAATGCAATGAGCGATAAATGTCACTTTAATATAAATGTAAAATGTCTCCTTCGGGAATGAAATGACTTGTGTGAGCGTACTACATATATACTATGTTGTTGTTTATGAATTGTTGAGTGGATGGAATATATAATGAATTTGGTTTACATGTATATGCAGGTGAAAATGAAAATGTGTTTTTTACTGAAATGAGATGATAATGATGGTCAGTTTAATGAACTGTTGATCACTGTGTAATTCCCTCTGATGAGAGGAAAACGATGATGAAATTGGTTTATTTCTCTTTAGTGATTACACTGATGTCAGATGAATACGAAGTGTAACTTAAACTCAGAATCCGAAAAATACCAAATTATCTCCACCAAAGATAACTGCAGCCAACCTAGATGTAGCGCTGTTAAAACCAATGGCTGTAATTCAATTTGTAATGAGTTCCACAGCGAAATCAGTGTTTTGGGGAAATTGTATGTCAGATGAAGCTTTACTCTCATCTGCCGAATAATAGTGCAGGCCGAATAATAGTGCAGGCCGAATAATAGTGCAGGCCGAATTATAGGGCAGGCCGAATTATAGGGCAGGGCTGATTTAGGCTGAAATTAATAATATTGCAGGCGATTTCACTATATGTATCATTGCCTAATAATAGTGCAGGTGTGTATTTTTGACGGAAAATAAATTATCATGCATGCACTACTATTTGGCAGGTGAAAGTAATGAATTAGGTAAGATCCGTCGATGCCCTCAATGATTGATTGATTGATTGATTGATTGGGGTTTATTGTCGCTTTAGCCACTAAGGCCATATCACGACATTGCCAGTTTTAGTGGTGGAGGAAATCCGCACACTTGCGACTAATCTAACAGTGATTTCAATGGCTGATAAACTCGTCAACCATGTGCGGCAAACCACCGGCCATCGGCGAGTAACTGGTAACTCCTCCAGATAACGATTTCGAGTTACAAAGTCCACGATGGAAACATGTGGATTTGAACCCTAATCGCCAGCGCTGGAGGGCGAAACGGCTTGGAGTTGTACCCCTAACCGATTGAGCCACCGAGGTCCCCTTCGATGCCCTCAACGATGGCTAGATGCTTGCTTATGATTTAAAGGGTGCTACCTCCAAGAATATTTAGCTGGTCACAATTCCTGCTGGCTATTGTGGCCCTGTCTTAATGTTGATCTCTTTTTAGAACTGATGAAATATGTGTTCTGGTCAACAACTAATGCTATTCTAGGTTAGAGCAATCGAGAAGAATTGCTTTAACCCTTTACCCAACAAACCGGCCAAAACCGGCCAAATAAAGCTTCAACAGCCTAAAATATCTTCGGTCTGTCTCAATAGAACCATACAAATATGGATATCATTGGAACCGGCTCCTTGACCACATTGTGATAGTTACAGTTATGCCCCGTGCCAATGCATTCTCTTATATATGCGAGTCGACCATAGGTCGCCTCGCATATATAAGAGAATGCATTGGCCTAAAAAAAATCTTTTGTTAACACTTTTTACCATTTTTTCTTACATTCTTTAACAATTTTATAATTTTTAATGTGTTAAGCCAATGCATTCTCTTATATATGCGAGGCGACCTATGGTCGACTCGCATATATAAAAGAATGCATTGGCACAGGGCCGTTCTGTTGGGTAAACGGTTAATACCATCCATTGTGGGGTACAATAAAGACCAATCATATGTCACATTCACGATAAGTGCATGTGATTTGTTTGTAAAGTGTATACTATTGTAATTGTGACATCGATGTCTTCAATTTTGCTTTTAATTGCTTCAAATCCAGGATGTATCGCGGTTTTTAAGCGGTAACATTAATGCGGTGTTGGATGTTACCGCAGTATTACCGGGGTGACACCACATTATGGATTGTCAATTACTTTAAGGATAGAGCTATGTATATTCCAAGAGATGCCAATTGCTCGAATAAATGTTATTCTCGCCAGTGGTTGTCATGCGAATCTTTATGCAAATCATGTATTCTAATCTAACTGTTTCCATTGACCGTGTTAGAACCGCCATGAGACAGTGTTGAAAAAAAGTACCGTGGTTCTTGTGTTATAGCAACGCTGTCACAACGTTGCTTCAACGCGGTTGGAATGTCCCTCGACGTGGTGGAATTGGCCGTCAGCTATGGTTTTAACGATTCGTATTGTGTTATGTGTATCGTGATACAGGAACCACTAATTTCTGAAGATAGGCATATGTACACCGGCAAAATCTGCAATGTCCTCTGAAGTTCTTGTCTATTTGAATCATATAGCGACCTGTAACTATTAAAACGCATTTTAGCTAAACATGAACCCAGTCTCCAGTTATAACTATGTTGATTCTGATATTCCAGGTGGTAATTTAGTGTATCGTGATATGTATCGTACTGTTGAGCATGTACGTATCGTATCGCGACCTTGTGCATTGTTACAGCATACACAACATAACGCGGTGGAGGTGTTTGACCATTAACGAAACGGAATGATGCCTTATGTTCCACCAGCGATACACCAGGTGCTGGCCTGACATGCTTGGTTTGGCCGATGATGTGCCTGTCGACCGATATGACTGCAAGAACATGTATTGTCATATAATTGCGATGTTCGATCTGTCTTGTTGGCTTATAAAATAAATTAATTAAGAAATTGGACATGAATGTGTTCCTCAAGTGAAGATTTATGTTTTCAAGTCAAGTCACTTATATACAGGGCGCTCAAAGGTTTCTTGGAAAAGCGACAACCTGCTCGAATTTGCTTTATGATATTAGAGTTGTAAATACGTTAATATTTATCACATTTATCTTGATGTATTCACAAACAAAAGTCTTGATGAATGAAAAATAATTAAGCAGTGATTTAAATACATCATTTTGAATGGAAAACTACATAATGTCCGAACTGACACTAGGAGTGGGGAAAATAACACAAATTATTCAGACATGAAAGTAAATGAAACAAAATTTAAAGATATATGCAAAATAGACTAACGTAATTCAGCGGTGATATGCTTTTTTGGCGTAGTTATCGGAAATTCAACACGACTGCGATCATTTCCAATGCAGTGCAATTAACTTGAATGTGGTCCTTAGCTTTACAACGTTTACAACTTAGTCATAACGCACCCTGGACGCAACAAGCACGTTTCGTTAACGTTATGACCACGTTGTAAACGGCTGAGGACTGCGTTAAAAGGAACTCTTATTTTGAGAATATGTGTATATACCTGTATGGATTACACTTTACAGACACTGTACTATAATCTGATGTGTTGATACGTAAGAGCGATAACGTTCCAACAGGAAGATATCAACAGGAATTTGTACTGACACTAACGGGAAGAATTTTTCTTTAATCGATCAAAAGTGATCACCAACCCTAATGAGTGATGTTAATTGTTTTGCAACCTGTAAACAGAAAACAATATTTTCCAGGTCGACATGAAAATGAAATAATAATTAAATTAATGATAAGCAAATACCTGTGAAAACTTTTATCATAGAACATAATCAACAAAGCCTCCAGTCCAGAATCCAGTCTGGGTAGCCCTGTGTCCAAGAAACACACATTATGCCATGTGTCCAAGAGCATCCCTTCCTTGAAATGGAATAATCTTAACATTGAAAGGATACATGTCTTCGTGTACGTACATAATAAATTCATAAAATATTCCAATTACATGCATTATTGTAACACAGATCGCTGTGATCACTCTTTCATTGTTCGTGCCATGGCGGAATGGCTTTGAACTTGAAGTGGAGAAAACGTGTTCGAAATTCTCGCGTAGCAGGTTTGATTACAATAGAGAGGGCTAATCCCATACTGTGCCGCGGTAATATGTCATCGAATGCCATGTTATCAGATGAGAAAGTACGTCGTTAATCCTCGATTAGAATCTATTATTTGATTGAGTCTCTGATATCAATTAAAAAGTGGTCGGCAATCTCCATTTGTACTCCGACTGGAAGTCACGTGTTAATTTCACCAAAAAAACGTATACTCAACCAGAATTTGGCTCATCGCTATAGAAAATATAGAAAGAATATATACGTCATCATTCGCCCGCGCCTAAGGTATAAGCACTACGCGCGTGCCTGTGGCGCGTTGCTGGTTGCTATTAATTTGGAAGGGTCTGCAGGATACCAAAGCAGACGACAAACAGACAAATAGATAATAAAAGTGCAGAATAATTCATACTCAATGGTGGGAAATGTTTAGATAATAAGTTCAACAAACGACCTACTCTCTTAAACATCACAGGTAATCTGGAGTACCTACGTAGGTACTATATACCTGTCCCGTGTGGAGTACCAATATGTTCGTACACTGGAGTACCTGTCTGGGTGTTCTGTGGTTCCTGTCTGGGTACTATGGAGTACATATCCGGGTACTCTGGAGTACCAAATATCCTGCCCGTGTCCTCTGTAGTACATGCCCATGTACTCCAAAGTAGCAAAATTTGCAGAATACCTGCTCAGGTACTCCGGTGTACCTGTCCAGGAAACTACTGGTACTGCGGGGTACGTGATTCTGGTATTATTAATTCCACTGCACCTGGATTAAAATTTGTCTGAATGTCTTACATAATCGCCTAACATTCTGAATGTTTGTGTAATTAAAGTAAGCATTATAAAACAGACATCTTATACCTTTAAAGGCACGTGAGGCCTTAGTTGTCGAAAATATTCATATTTGTTCCAATCACCGTAAACAGAAAAACATTAAAACGCATACGGTTTCGTTCATATATACCATGACCATCGCGTAAACAGCATGTTATCATAAAGATTTACTATATTTTACCTAAGCAAGAGTCTGATTGTGTTACAGAAGACAACACAATGCTGCTGGCTAATCACACACAAATGGCATAAACGCTCTTTATTCGTTCCATATCAGGAATTCACCCGCAAAGAACGCTCTTTATGTTTACCATCATAATATAAACAAACACCAGAAAAGTAACTTTTTATGCTTTTGTTTACATAACAATGGTAAAAAATATGACAATAACATACTGTTTATGCGATATTTCTTATTTGTATACGGACAAAGTCTGTCTACATTTTGTTGTTCTTTCTGTTTGTGGCGGGTTTTGACGGGTGGAAATATTTTCACAGGATACCCACCGCCAAGGCCAACCGTACCTTTAAATAAGTCAGACAAGGCTAACAATCCGATGATCCCCAGACATTCACCATTTGTTCTTCATTGTAAAATATAGGCTGTTAATCTTATGATAAATACCAGCAGCAGAGTTGCTACCATAGTAATATACCATGCAATAATATAAATATATTGTAAAACATGTGACGATTGAGATACCTTTGAATTAGAGATACTAGCCTTATTCCATGTAGATATATATCTGCAGTATGACAAACTGGAAGTAGCGTGCGTTCTACTATCAGGGATATATGGAAGCATATACTGTGCTCTCGGGGAAGAAAACAAACTAATATATTTTCGCGTGAACAAAGCTGTACTCCTCTGGAGACTATACATGTATGTTGATCGCTTGACGCTGAGCCTGACTAGATCACACCAAACATTTATATAGAGCAAATACATCATTGCAGTTTGCGATTTGGATGTAGTTTTTTTAACAAAGACCGATGTGAACATCATCTGAGGTCAATCCTCAATGTGTGTGTGGAAGCGATAAAACAGCGAGCCATTTTCTATTCCACTGCCCTATATACAGTAGACAGAGAAAAGAATGTTTCTTTGGAATTTTGAAAAGAGCAACAATTGAGAGCGCACTGAAAGGCACATGTATATGGCACTGGATGTTAACTAATAGTGACATACTACTCAGACACGTCTTATTTTAATATTTAATATCCGTTTTACAGATTGACTGACGAGAGTTGATGACTGACACGACAACCGATACCAGAATGGTGTGTATATGTTTTTGTGTATTTCTCTTGTGATACGCATTCAAGTATAAGACACCCAGTCAATTATAAATAAGACATGGTACAACATATAGCACAGGAATATACCAATAAATTCCGTGTCTCCAGCAACCCCACGACAGGACACGACACGAATTAAGTAACATAATATTGCTTGCTTCGTCACGATATTGTTATCTGATATTATATCCACCGATTATGCGGCCATTTGTGGAGACGGCACATATAAGTCATGTCGGCTTACAACCGAATCCACTCCAATAATATACAGAAGGAACACGGTAACATCCATTACCAATATGTTATGTAATATACATTATATTCTGAGTGGGAATAAATAATATTTAACCAAACATTTGTGACCCGCCATATAAAATCCAGTCGTAATTCGGGATTTTTTTTACCCTGCATGTGCCAATGCATTCTCTTATATATGCGAGTCGACCATAGGTCGCCTCGCATATATAACAGAATGCATTGGCCTAACAATTTTTTATCATTTTTTTTAAATAAATGTTTCTTACAATTTTTAGGACATAAAATAAAAAACATCCATTACCCTGCAGGGAGCCCCACACATATATAGAAACATATAGAAGAGTGTCGTCTGCTCATGTTTGTCTGGGGCTCTGTATGGGTGAAATTATAAAATTGTTAAAGAATACAAGAAAAAATTATTAAAATTGTAAAAAATTGTTAGGCCAATGCATTCTCTTATATATGCGAGGCGACCTATGGTCGACTCGCATATATAAGAGAATGCATTGGCACAGGGTAAACAAAATCCTGACTTACGACTGGATTTGATATGGCGGGTCACATTTATATATACACTCGACCGTAGAACGCGGTTATAAGCGTGGACGTAATTGTTCATTTCACGTGTATTGTTTTAACTAGTAACTAACCAAACGCTAACTACAATTCCGACAACACAACAGTTACAAGTAATGATTAATTAGCCAATTATTGATATTTTTGTCAATATTATTCTCGCTAAAGATATGGCCACGTCACAGAATCGTCCACAATCGCATCTAAACCACGTTCAATCAGAGCTGCTGGCTAATGTTAAACTGTCCAGACCTCTGTATATATGTGCATTTGTCCGTCTCAATCAGTTTGTCTGTGTGTCGTGTATGTCAGTCTGTCGTCTGGTTGTTTGTCAGTACGATATGGGCACATAGAAAGGGATGTCTGCATGCGGCTGTATGTTTGTATAGGTGCATGTTTGCATGTGTTATTCCCTTAGGTCCGTTGGTTTTCCATTCAAATATTTGTTTATTGGATATTCATTTTAAAATTCGTATATCAATCTGTGTTTGTTCACATAACATAAATATTTATATATGAATATCCATATATGGAGGATAATAAAGATATATACATATATATTATTATGTGTTATTTTCTTCTTGCAGGTGTATACCTTATTACCATCACCACCATGAGCGGCGCATGCGTACTGACGACGAGCAAATTACTGGCAATCTATCACAGAAGCAGCGATATACCGGTCCCGAAATATGCTGGCAAGGTCACAACAGCAATCAATACAATGACGTTCAAAGGCAAGACAATGCGCAGTGCGGTTCATCCGGATGTCAAGAACAAAACAGACAAGGAAACAGATGTCGCAGACGTCAAGATAAAACACGCGACGAAGGATACTGACTGTGAAGTCATGTGGGTGATGTTTGCCGCTGCGTTGGACACACTGCTCTTCTGGACGTCTACAACCATTTCGATTCACGGGGGAATCATTTCCATTGTCACCCTCATGAGTCCGGAGCTCTAGCAACCTTCACCATGCCATGAATATATACCCTGACTTCGCCAGACAGTAGAGATCATAGTCCACCATTAAAACCATGGGAACTTGTTGATGTTATTACCCATCCGACGGAACTGTATAGCATTGAACAAACAAGGCATGGAATATATTTCTTTGTTAACACTTTTTTCTCAATAATCGAATACGGTAGGAGGTTGTCCCATCTCGAGAATGCATGCTTTTGTGACTTTTGTGAACCGAAGTCGCCATACGCAAGGACTTTCAGGAGGAATTACAGGAGAAATTCCAAGACTACGCGACACAAAGCAAATTCTGACACAAATTCACTTAAGTCTGCAATTTCGAGTTGGGATCATTGCATTAAAAACAAGTAACAACTAAGAACTATTTTACGTGCACTATTTTTTTTTAATGTTATAAACTTTCCTGTCACAACATCAAATAGTTCACAGGTTTTGTACTGGTGGAGTATGATCTCTACGAGTCAAGCTAGAGTAGAGATTCATGGTATGATCTAACAGTAATTTTGATGTAAACTGCAAGGCAGAGCTCGGTCATATCGCTACGCCGTATGACTACTGCCAGCACGTCCGAACTATTTAATGATCGTTATATATACGACTTGGATTTTGGAAAATCCACACAAAAATGCAGTCTTGAGCTGCACCCCTCATGTAGGCGAAACGTCAACGCAATCACATATATATTCCCGTATTCACGATTTATGTCGCATGAATAAAGATTTCCGAAGCCGAGTCATCACATTCATGTTTCAACAGAGACCGTTCAGACATGGGAACATATTCATTTTTAGAAAATGGCTCGAGTTGCAAACACGTGGGCATCAATCTACGCTAAACAGCTCGTCTGTATCTATTCAGACACGTTATTTTCAAGTATTTTGCTATAATTTAATCATAGGCTTCAATCCACAGAATACTATAATACCATTGGTTGTCACACATTTATCTGTTAAAGTTATTTCTCGATAAGATAAATTTCTTGATTACTTCTACTATAGAAATGATAGCACTCGCAGCATCATCCGGGCATATACTGCGTGCCCGAAAGGCTGAAATGTACATGAATGTCATATGACCACACTTATACTGCGTGCCCTAAAGGCTGAAATGTACATGAAAACTATCCGAGATTTTCTGCAATATAAACAGAAATTCTGGTGTTGCATCAAAATTATTTCAGGTAGGACTGCCATTATCTTTACTTCGAATTAACCATCAGACTTGTATATGCTCTTTGCGTAATCAACAAGACTCGATCGAGCTAAAATTTGCTCAGAAACTAACAACTAATGTCACCACAGTCAGGCGAGACATTTATGAAACATGCATCTGTTGCCACAGTGGAGGTGACCAGTTGATGAATGCGTGCAAACTGTTCACTAACCAATCAAAAGCGACGAATTTATGACGCATGTCAATTTCAACTTTGGATGCGTCCGGGGTTTTTTTAAAGGGAGTATTTGGGGAGGGCTAGCCCCGGGATGATCGAATGGGCCGATAGGCCCTTTCCTTCACCCCTCATATTTTAGCTTTTATTATGAAATTCAAACAAAGAAGAAAAAAACACATAGCATTTTTGACATACTTTTCTTGAATTCTTTATTTCAGTGGTAGTGGGTATCTTGAATAAACAATCTTGCTCTGGCTGTCGATCCAGGCTTTTCCTGTTGATGGTTCTGCTTGGTCAGGCCCTCTGTAGTTTGATGGTCTCTCAGGAGGTAAAATTCGTATTAGCTGACGTGGTAGGACTTTCCTTCTGAGTGGTGTTGAACCAGGGCCTGTTTTAACCGCATACGATGTCTTTCTTCTTGGCTTTCTTTCTTTGGCGACGCCGGCCTCTCTTCATACTTCGACGTCGCCGGGACGGAGGTGGATGTTTCTATCCCTGGTGTAGTCTGGCTAGGTGGAGTTGTCATCTCCACGTCGACTGAGGGACATCGGTGGTGGTATCCGCGTCCGTGTTCCAGCTGGTGGTACTGCTTTCGTCGACTGGCTGTTCTTGCCCGGAGGCCAAGTGGAGGGGAGCTGGGCGTCTCTCAGCTTTCCCCTTTCTCCACCTGGCCCTCCTGTCTGCGTCCCTGCTGCGTCGGGCGTTAGTCTTGGTCTTCCTCCGCTTGATCCCGGTCTGTGTCTTCTGGTTTGGCCCTCGACTGATGGGTTCCAGTCTGTTCTCCAAGCCACGGCCGACAGAGGGTCCTGCCGGGGTGACCTGTTACTCCAGTATCACATCCAGCCTACCCGCGTTAGCATGGACATGCCAGCTAACACAAAGGGTAGACTGGAAAGCGCTCAGCACGCGCTGGACTTGGCTGGGGATTAATTCCATAACCAGTCGAGCCCGGCGACAAAAAACTCACGGTCAATCGAGCGGTTTAGCGCGTCTAGCGGAAATAATAAGTTTTACGCTTCTTTTGTACTTAACCTTTCAACTTAGGGTGATAAGAAATAACCCTTGTTTCGATTTATATTATGAAGGTACAATTTATCTTCAAACTTTACGGTTATATCGTCATAATCTTAATCGAGACACGGGTTTATTTCTTAGATCAAAACATCGGACTGCTATTACACTATATGGTCATGCTTTCGATTAAATATAGTAAGTTCATATTGTTTCAAAATTATATGAGTTGCCCACAATCTAAAATGAACAAACTGTAAGCAATCCTCATCTTTGTATGTGGTGGCAGTGGTCAGAAAGCATATCGAGGGGACGGGACTCTGCCTTGCAGTTTACGACAAACTATGAAGATTGACGTTCGATTTGACGGCAAGGTAGTTCATAACTTAAAGGCACGTGGCGTTTGAATCCTGAAATTCTGTTCACTTCTGTTCCAGGTCCGCTTCAAAATAAATAGGTTGATAAACACGTTACTAAATATTGTTATATGGAATTTATTTGCAGCAGCAAGAATTACTCAAATAATTTTTCTTCATCGTGTAACGTTAACGAGAGTTCGTTGTTAGTCTATTCCTAGCATAGTAAACATAAATAGCGTTGTTCTCACTTCGTTGATATAAGCTTAACGCTTCCTATGACTTTGGCAAACACTCGGTTTATAGAAATTTGTCTCTAAGAATATTCCCCAATGTAATCTAAAAATGTTTTATAAATTATTTCCAAGTCTACAAAAAATAAACAGACGCACACCAGTTACGGGTAATATAATCAAAACAGTCATGGTAATTGAAACAACACTTGCGGCCATGGAATTACTGTATAGCTTGTCCTTTATCCAAAATATTTTCCAGAGAATCACTTGAGAATGGGGTCTTTCCTGATGCCATGAACATTGCTAAAGTATAACCAGTTTCAAAAATCATTTTTTCTTCATCGTGTAACGTTAACGAGAGTTCGTTGTTAGTCTATTCCTAGCATAGTAAACATAAATAGCGTTGTTCTCACTTCGTTGATATAAGCTTAACGCTTCCTATGACTTTGGCAAACATTCGGTTTGTAGAAATTTGTCTCTAAGAATATTCCCCAATGTAATCGAAAAATGTTTTATAAATTATTTCTCAGTCTGCAAAAAAAAAGAAAAGACGCACATCAGTTACGGGTAATATAATCAGAATGGTCATGGTAATTGAAACAACACTTGCGGCCATGAAATTACTGTATGTATAGCTTGTCCTTTAACCAAAATATTTTCCAGAGAATCACTTGAGAATGGGGTCTTTCCTGATGCCATGAACATTGCTAAAGTATAACCAGATTTCAAATAATTATGTAGATGGTGAGATCTTGAATAAGTCTAGTTCAATACCCATTCGTCCTTAGCTGTCAAAATGTAGTTCAACAATCGGCTTGTAAAACTAATATTTTAACTGAATCGCAAATGGAGATCACCTGCATTGACTGATTTAATTTTAAATTTCACACATTAGTTGGATAAAACAGTACCTTTTTTGTATTATGTATTTACCTTTAAAGCATATGCCGCTATTGGTCGTGATATTAGAGTGAAAATGCCGAGAAGTGCAGTGGTCAAAATTGGATTTGTGCTCACTGGCTGTTACCGTATTTATAAAACAAAATGCAGTTTGTTAATGTCTTAATCATGTTCAGTGTATGTTACACGAGGTGGTCACCAAGCATTTATTGCGGGGACCAATGTGTGCATAATATATGACATCCACATCTCGGCACTGGGTGGAGCTAAGTTCCAATGGGAATGTACTATTGTAAACTTTGTCGGTATATTTCTCCATCAGATTTCGACATATCGAGCTGAAATTTGGTATGTAATGGTTTTCATGAACGCAACAGACAATGACGTTGTTGGAGATTATTTCCGTAGTGCCAAACTCGAGTTAATGACACTATAGCACCTACCAAGAAACATGGAATTTTAGTTTGTTTGCTGTGGCGGAAAATGATACAGAATATGTTCCGTTCGATGACTAGATATAATGTTGAAATGTGTTTGTTAATCGTTGTCTTTGTGTATGACCTACATGTAAAGTGTACCTCGAAATTTGGTGACGGGATTCGAAAATTGCCAACACTGCGCAAATTGGGAACTTTGAGAGCCCGTAATTAAGGCCATTTTCCACTTAATTTTCCAAAAGTTTTCGTGCATGGATACAGTCATATCGTAACGGATTATGTCTGCCACAGATTTGCTCTTTATCAGAGAAATAACGTTAAGAAATGTGAATAGTTATATAACATAACCGACACAGGTCAAGCTGGGTACCCTAAACACATTTGATGTGTGTTCTAGCCTATGCATGATACCTTACCCCTTTGAGTGCCAGGTCGATTTTTGTATCAACGCATATACCCTGTGCCAATGCATTCTCTTATATATGCGAGTCGACCATAGGTCGCCTCGCATATATAAGAGAATGCATTGGCCTAACAATTTTTATTTTTTTTATTTTTTACAATTTTAATAATTTATTCTTATATTCTTTAACAGACTTATTTTGTAGGTTTAGGGCCGATGAGATCGGCCACTGGCACTCAAAGGGTTAAAACAAAACCCAGCAAACATAATTAACGTCTTAGATTAAAATGCATATTTCCACTAAACGTTGATTTAACTCGTTAAATGAAACATGTGAGCGATAGACGCGTTTTTTGGTTATGTTTAAAATCGAACTATGCGTCCTAGTTTTGAGACATAACACCAAGGAAAGATGTCATATTACAGAACGTGCTGGAGTACAAACGCGTTACATGAGCGTTACATGAGCGTTAGCGACCGAGGCGTTTAAATGGGTGAAATAAGACACAAAAGTGTCCAAACTTTAAACACCAACGTCTCAAAATAAAACATATACGTTTTATTTTAAAACATTTTGTAAAACACAACTTGATCTAACAAGTCTTTTTTTATAACGTAGTGAAACTTGAGATAATAGTAGGGTGGCCAGAACAATCTTCCACAATGCGACCAGCGATATGCTCAGTTGGCTTCAGTCATGTTAAGATCTATTCGCGCAGTCGAATCCATGCCTGCACAGCGTTGATATCTCATTTGGTTAACAGAAGATTGGATTATTCCTCTTTGGTTATAAGTCTCGTATATGCTACACGCTGGACACAAAACTTCTAAACGGGTTGACCGTGTACATGTCGGTCACATTATCCCGCGAGGTAGGTGACCTCCGTTGGCAATGACAACACGGGTTACAAATTACAAGTACATGTACTTATGGCTAATAGACAGGTTTCGTTAAAACGATCCACGACAATCACGAGAAGCACGCAGTATTTTATTTGTTTTGATATCGGGAGAATACATCTTGCCATCCGTATTGACACCAAGACAAGTGTCAAACGTGTAACTGTTATAATCCAATTGTCAGTTTACATAAAAGTATATGGGGAAGTATATAAATGGTACGGGTTCTACATAAATACTGTATTAATCTAGCACAACCAACTGTTAGCATTTAACCCGACCTAATAATGTTTTAAACATGTTTTATTGTGAGATGCGATGCTATGGCCATCGCCGCGCAATGGAAATGTATTGAAGCTCGAAATTAATCCCCTTATATGTTTGCATCTCTAAACACCATAACAGGTTTTGTGTGTCCCGAGAGACATAGCAGATGTTCGTCGCTAAACGTATAAAGCAGGCCTTCTTCATAAAACAAATTGTTCAACGAAGACCATTCGAATTTCGAACGAATGTGACATGTTGGCCATGTTCATTTGTACGCACGTCTTACCATGCACTACAAGTTTCATGCAACTCTCCGCATTCCAATGCAACCATCTCCCGAACGTGAACTTCTAGTCGCTGACTGTGAAATCAAACCACGAAATTAGTGACGTTTTCGCCTAATGTACAGCTGGCGTTAGCCATTTGAACGAAAACTTGTAGTTCGCAACATGCCTAATACAAGTATACTGTTGATTGGATAGGGTCTGAGTGTGAAGCACTAAGTGAGAGCAAATGTTGTAGTTCGCAACATGCCTAATAAACGTATGCGTTGTTTGGATAGGGTCTGGATGTGAAGCACTAAGTGAGAGCAAATGTTTTATGTCAGAAGAATACTTGAACAGAGTTAACATTACAATGATGGGTTGACTTCAAATACGACATTTATCCAAATGTATACACGCACCAGTTTTAAAAGAATCGACGGTATATAACTGCATGATATCCAAGCCGCCATACATTTGCACACACTGTGTGTATATACATGTATACACACCGATATTCTGGATAGTATTTAAATTACACAAATATCCATATCTGTCATGTGCTATGAGAAGGGACATGACAATCTGCGGAATGGGATGGAATATGGAATAGAACGACAATCTGCGGAACAGAATTTCAAATTGCGTGGAACGGCCGATATCTCGAGGAATACAGGGCGTAGGGCGCTCATGTTGGTGTCTAACGAAAGGCCCACATTCGCCCTATCCACACATATTAACCCCGCCACTGACCGGACACCAGAAGTTGCATTATTTGATCGAAAACTGACCTAACATGGGGTGAAATTTGGGATAGCATGGCAATCTGCGGAACGGAATTTCAAATTGCGTGGAACGGCCGATATCTCGAGGAATACAGGGCGTAGGGCGCTCATTTTGGTGTCTAACGAAAGGCCGATATTCGCCCTATCCACACATATTAACCCCGCCACTGAACGGACACCGGAAGTTGCATTATTCGGTCGAAAACTGACCTAACATAAAATGCCACAAACACGAAAAACTGCGTTCGACATTAATGTTTAGAATTTAGATTTCTCGACGAATACGCTAGCAAACACCAAGTTTTAGGTATCAAATAACGCAGTGGAATACTGTGCACTCGTTTTTATCTACAATATGGCTGTTTTAGTGCGAAAACTGTAATAGCGAAACGCAAACAAGCGCCGATAAAACAGCTAAAAATAGACTCGATGTTTACATTTACACGATCGATTTCAGCTGGTATATTCAATATAATGGGGCGTATAGTATATCAAAATGTAGGATTAGACACAGGGAATGTATTTTTTTCCAAATGGGTCCACCACGCGGTGAAATTGTTGCAGAAATTCGCTCCAAAATATTCGCACTTCAGTTGTGACTAAAAGCCCAGATGCCGGAGCCCGGCGACTAAAAGCCAAGTTACAAAATAGATTAACTGGTTTGAACGCATGAATATGTCAATGGTCAGACTGTTGGAAATAATACCCAATTTTTTTTATAGACTTATATAAACACTTACGTGTGAAACTCGAATTTTAATTAAATCCATGATTGTGTAGTCTCTCGTATATCACGAACACTGCGCGCACACATTTTATTGGAATACATGCCATCTTTGCCTTGTGTTTTGTTTAGTTTAGTTTTTTTGGCGACCAAAGATGAGATGTGTTCGCACCACACTGTGCTAAGGCCAATGAAATCACTGAATTTCAGATTATCAGCTTAACCGCATTATTTCATTAGTATCTGAAGCAAATTAATGAACACCATAAACAATAGAAAATTAACACAGCTCTTCGTGCGGGATAATCTTTAAAGCCAGTGACACCTCAGTCATCCTGACAGACTGTACAAACATAATGATAATGGGGCATTATGCATCATGAATATTTTTGTTAATTGGAATTGTCAAATCTAACATGCATGTTGTGGCTTCTAAGTAAACAAATTACCAGTTTTTTTAAATGGAGGCATGATGTTAAAGGACTCTTAGTTGCAATTAAGACCCTCGCAATAAATGCTTCAACAAACGCTCTTTATTGACTACCCTATACATGTTCTATGTATACTATAGGGCGACTGTATATACACAGACGGTATAGATAACTTTTAAGAGTGTTAACAATATTTTATTAGAACGAAAAAACAGAACGTCACATTTACAATGTATACATAGAAAAATAACAAATAGTTCAAATGGCGATATGATAACAAGCAATAAGCCTATGGCTTTTATAAAAATCCTTTCCTCTAGAAATGTTACCCCGAGTGTCAATAGAGACAGCTGCATGGTAAAGAAAGCGGGGATTTGAATATAGTTATGTTTTCTCAGGTTTTTTGTGAAGTAGGTTAAGCGAGTGCGGGGTTGAGAAGGGTTGGGTGTGATTGAGAAGATAATGGAGTAGGTAGGAAAAACAATGAAACAGGAAGGAAAAAATGTGTGGTAAATGGTGCATACAAGCATACATGTATATAGTCGAAATTTTAAATTATGGTAGTGTCCAACACTCAGAAGATGTGATATAATGAAACTAGATAATTGTTATATGCTGGTAGCGTGTATCAATAAAGTAAATAAAATTAGTAAATACAATCAGTTTTAAGTGCATCAATATGCCAAGGTCATCACTGATTTCATTTAATAAAATTTAACAAAGCATATTTGGATTTTATGCCCAGTGTTGTCAATGCATGTCGCTCTACAAGAACGATGTCGTGTATTTGATTTAAATAAAGTTTTTATAAAATAGGCTTATTGCTTGTTATCATATCGCCATTTGAACTATTTGTTATTTTTCTATGTATACATTGTAAATGTGACGTTCTGTTTTTTCGTTCTAATAAAATATTGTTAACACTCTTAAAAGTTATCTATACCGTCTGTGTATATACAGTCGCCCTATAGTATACATAGAACATGTATAGGGTAGTCAATAAAGAGCGTTTGTTGAAGCATTTATTGCGAGGGTCTTAATTGCAACTAAGAGTCCTTTAACATCATGCCTCCATTTAAAAAAACTGGTAATTTGTTTACTTAGAAGCCACAACATGCATGTTAGATTTGACAATTCCAATTAACAAAAATATTCATGATGCATAATGCCCCATTATCATTATGTTTGTACAGTCTGTCAGGATGACTGAGGTGTCACTGGCTTTAAAGATTATCCCGCACGAAGAGCTGTGTTAATTTTCTATTGTTTATGGTGTTCATTAATTTGCTTCAGATACTAATGAAATAATGCGGTTAAGCTGATAATCTGAAATTCAGTGATTTCATTGGCCTTAGCACAGTGTGGTGCGAACACATCTCATCTTTGGTCGCCAAAAAAACTAAACTAAACAAAACACAAGGCAAAGATGGCATGTATTCCAATACAATGTGTGCGCGCAGTGTTCGTGATATACGAGAGACTACACAATCATGGATTTAATTAAAATTCGAGTTTCACACGTAAGTGTTTATATAAGTCTATAAAAAAAAAATTGGGTATTATTTCCAACAGTCTGACCATTGACATATTCATGCGTTCAAACCAGTTAATCTATTTTGTAACTTGGCTTTTAGTCGCCGGGCTCCGGCATCTGGGCTTTTAGTCACAACTGAAGTGCGAATATTTTGGAGCGAATTTCTGCAACAATTTCACCGCGTGGTGGACCCATTTGGAAAAAAATACATTCCCACAATTTCACCGCGTGGTGGACCCATTTGGAAAAAAATACATTCCCTGTGTCTAATCCTACATTTTGATATACTATACGCCCCATTATATTGAATATACCAGCTGAAATCGATCGTGTAAATGTAAACATCGAGTCTATTTTTAGCTGTTTTATCGGCGCTTGTTTGCGTTTCGCTATTACAGTTTTCGCACTAAAACAGCCATATTGTAGATAAAAACGAGTGCACAGTATTCCACTGCGTTATTTGATACCTAAAACTTGGTGTTTGCTAGCGTATTCGTCGAGAAATCTAAATTCTAAACATTAATGTCGAACGCAGTTTTTCGTGTTTGTGGCATTTTATGTTAGGTCAGTTTTTGACCGAATAATGCAACTTCCGGTGTCCGTTCAGTGGCGGGGTTAATATGTGTGGATAGGGCGAATATCGGCCTTTCGTTAGACACCAAAATGAGCGCCCTACGCCCTGTATTCCTCGAGATATCGGCCGTTCCACGCAATTTGAAATTCTGTTCCGCAGATTGCCATGCTATCCCAAATTTCACCCCATGTTAGGTCAGTTTTCGATCAAATAATGCAACTTCTGGTGTCCGGTCAGTAGCGGGGTTAATATGTGTGATAGGGCGAATGTGGGCCTTTCGTTAGACACCAACATGAGCGCCCTTCGCCCTGTATCCCTCGAGATATCGGCCGTTCCACGCAATTTGAAATTCTGTTCCGCAGATTGTCGTTCTATTCCATATTCCATCCCATTCCGCAGATTGTCATGTCCCCTCATAAAATTATAGTCCTTTTTTAGAGCGACCGTAACGTTGGTCTGTTAATAGGATGTAAGCGAGACAACTCGATATTTTAGTTAGCATTTCTTCGACGCGCAATTTATTTATAGAGAAAATGATGTTCACAAAAAGGCTATATATTTGAATATTAATGGTGATCGATCGAATGAAAATAATGATAATGTAGTACTGTTAACATGTGTGTGTGTGTGTGTGTGTGTATTGGCAATACTACGAACGATAATTCAGTCCAATGGTGTGCAAATAGATTTCCCGGAAGTGTGAATTTATATCTGGATCAGGGGATTGCAGTGCAGCTGGACATTTTAAGGTAGACACCACAAAGGAGTACACGTAGTCACGTCCCTGCAGCACGTACCGCTCACTTTCTACTGGCATCCCATTTAGAGTTGACTATAAGCAACATCACTGAGGAAAATATCAGGTCAACTATAGTCCCAAACATTTGGAATCATTTTGACTAATATTTTACTGACCGTAAGGCGTAAGTCACTATGACTAACTGACCTTAGTTATAGTAACTATGAAGAATTGATTGAAATGTTTGCCTGCTTTTAACTCGGTCTCGTATTCTGGATATTATGTCCTCTGGTTGAGTCTTTGAATTATTCGCACATAATTTCAACCAAATTACATTTTTACCTTCCCAGTGACAAAAATAAATGAGTCATTATTGCACGAACCTAGTACTTTTTGACTAGTGTGATCTTCGTTATGACTAGTAGCACCGCAGTGAGTAAGACTTACTTTCTGACTTAGTCATTATGAACAACCCAAGTTAGTCATTATGTAAACAAACATTTGACTAACCTACGTTAGTCATATTCAGTAACTTTTTTTCTCAGTGATGTATTTTAAAATGACGCAGCAATATATATTTCGATAATGAATTGAAATAACGACAGAAGTCATCCATTATCATAGCTTAATAACCCACTCAATTTCCAATTTGGTTCACCAAATAAATAGATGTGTATGGATATATGACATTCACTTCACACATTTTGTGGCATTTCTGTAAATATTCGGTAATTTCCAAAACTCAGAGAAAAACAGAATGATTGTTTATTTATTAGATAATATCCGTGTATAGTCTTCCGAACCCTGTGTCCAGATTCGTGGAGTCAAGACTATGTAGGGCGCCTCAGTCACAACAGTCTGAGCAGTTGGAAATTTCATGCCGAACATAGCATTAGTTCGAACTTTCAGACCAATAGTAGGTTTAATTTGATCTGATATTTTGATATTTCAACAGTATTGATTTCAAAATTGTTTTGTGTTTAGACCGACAACAGGGGTGTTAGGTTAAAAGTTTCCAACAGTTGGCATGTTTGGGGGACGTTGCATGGCCAGTATGGTTCATTGCGTGGGTGGAGAAGGAAATCCCTCCAACGGAGAAACTATAACCACGTACTGGACTCGGTATTTAACCCTTTACCCAACAGAACGGCCCTGTGCCAATGCATGCTCTTATATATGCGAGTCGACCATAGGTCGCCTCGCATATATAAGAGAATGCATTGGCTTAACACATTAAAAATTATAAAATTGTTAAAGAATGTAAGAAAAAATGGTAAAAAGTGTTAAAATTTAGGCCAATGCATTCTCGTATATATGCGAGGCGACCTATGGTCGACTCGCATATATAAGAGAATGCATTGGCACAGGGCATAACTGTAACCATCACAATGTGGTCAATGAGCCGGTTCCAATGATATCCATATTTGTATGGTTTTATTGAGA
This sequence comes from Siphonodentalium dalli, assembly GCA_032622095.1. Taxonomy (NCBI): domain Eukaryota; kingdom Metazoa; phylum Mollusca; class Scaphopoda; order Gadilida; family Siphonodentaliidae; genus Siphonodentalium; species Siphonodentalium dalli. The sequence continues at coordinate 47,368,607 of CP136069.1, read as the reverse complement.
CAGACCCAAGATAATTTAGGCTGTTGCAGTTTTATTTGGCCGTTTTTGGCCGGTTTGTTGGGTAAACGGTTAATTGAACTACCTGAACTTTGCATGTGCAGTTGACATGTGCTTATACAAATAATATCAATACTACCCGAGGGCTCGATGGTGTCAACGTCATCCTAGCCAAAGTAAAATCAGATAAACTTTTCAAAAGCAGAATCCATAATTAGAACAATAGTATTTTTTTTTATGTAGCCTGTGGAGATTCACCGCGCATAATGTTTAAAGTATCAGGACTGATTTGTAGATTTACCATATGTTGTCAAATGCTGCTAGGCAAAGTCGTATCAGATGAACCAGTTATAAAAGATGGTTGTACATTTTGCATCTTATCGCGTATGTGTACCACGACCCAGACCCCTGGGGGAAATTACAAATAACCAATATAGACTATACCAGTCTAAAGGTTCCAATGATCGATTTTGGCTAAAAACACAACGACTATCAAAACCCTACTGAATTCTAGAAATCGATAATTGCAGCCAAAATATCCTCAGGTGTGTGCTTATTGGCAATAAAATCCCCTTTCATTTGACATATAACTCGGCGAAATTGAACGAAATCAAGTCGAGATATTCTTTCGGAAACTAGGGAAATCTACTGAATAAATCGGGTCATCAATCTCCCTGTCAGCTCAGAGGCCTTTGACCTAGTTATAAAATCAACAGTTTCGAGCAATAATTTGTCGCGAACGTGTACTTAAACGCGATGACATAGCCTATAAATGCTCTTATATGTTCAGCAAGTTATTCCGAGGCCATCCATGCCTTTTTTATTTCATCCGATGAGTTTGCCCCATTTTTCAACTTTATTCATCAAACGAATTTTTCGTGATTATCCATTGCTCTTGAAACGGTACTTTGGTGATGTAGAGAACGGACTGTGGTTTAATGGATATCCTTTAACCCTTTGAGTGCCAGGTCAGATTTGTGTATCAACCCATATACCCTGTGCCAATGCATTCTCTTATATATGCGAGTCGACCATAGGTCGTCTCGCATATATAAGAGAATGCATTGGCCTAACAATATTTTTTTTTTTTTTACAATTTTAATAATTTATTCTTATATTCTTTAACAGACTTATTTTGTAGGTTTAGGGTCGATGAGATCGGCCCCTGGCACTCAAATGGTTAAGACGTCGATTATGGCTACAGAATTGTGGGCATGGCAATCGGGTGCCGCACGCATACTACTGAAACCATAACATGTGATAACATGTGGGCGCTGGGGTACACAATCTCACAGAAAGGGTCAGGTTACATGTACAACCACTTATGCGGCTGGTTTGTTTGGGATTGCACGAATTTCGGCTTCATCTGTCTATTCTAATTCAGGGAAGTAATTAACATATCCTTGATTTATTGTGGAAAGTGACAGCCATCAAATTATACATATACAACCCACCCATGACCATACAGTCCCTCCAGAGTCCATATATACACAAACATCACACCATGACCATGCAACCATTCTAATTATACCCATACACCTCATTCATGCCAATACAGCCACATTTGGTGTACATGTACACCCACACATGACCACATAGCCATGCTGTACACCATGTATACTCATACACTCCACATATGACTACATAGTCACTCACTGTATACATATTCACGTCGTCATTCTTGATCATACAGTCACTCCGTGTATGCACATTCACCTCACCCATGGCCATACAGCCAATCAAGATATACATATACATATACATATACACCCCATCCATGACCATACAGTCACTCCATGTATACATATACACATTACGAATGATCATACAGCCCTTCCAGATATACCAAATATCACACATTCGGCCATTCATCATCTCCTCACTTACATATACACGTAACCATAACAATTCAGCCACTCCACTCACCAATCCATGAGCATACATACACTGCCTGTATACTAGTACATTTTCATCCACCAATGACAATACACCCAAGCCATATGTACATATCACCCACGACCACAAGGGCACTCCATATATACTCATACACCAACTCATCACCATACAGTCAGCGCGTGTATGCATATACAATGATCTTGACAATACAGCCACCCAATGTACACATATGCATCACAACCACGACCACATATCCACTCCATATACACATAAACACCACACTGATACCCCACCATACCCCTCACCATGACCATGCAGTCACATAGGATATGCACGTGCACCGCACACATGACCATATAGTCACTCCTATAGTCACATCATTCACGATCACAAACTAGCTTCTTGTATGCATATTCACCTCACAATGAATATAACCATCCCTGTAGACATGTCCACACCAACCACGGCCATATAGTCACTCATGATATACATTTACACCGATCCGTGACGTCACAGTAAATCTGGGTATGCATATGTATGTACCCCACCAAAGTCCAGATATATCAATACACTGCACATCGACCAGTCGTACTTAACAGACTTGCATATACATCTCATGCATGGCCATTCAGCAACACGATATATATCCATTAACTCCACCCATGGTCATGCAACCACAAGGACACGTCATATATACCAACACGCCCCGTCATGACAATATATCTATTCAATGTATGCATATTTACTTGAACCATGACCATACAACCCCTCCCTCTGTATCCATTCCATACACACAATCCATGACCACATGTGCATACATATACACATACGAATGGCAATACAGCCACTCAAAGTAACCCATTCTCCCTAATATAACCACACAACACCTGCATGTATGCCAATACACCCACGCATGACCACACAGTCGCTCCGTCTATACCCACCTCACCGTGCCCTGTTATCACATGTTAAATAGAAATCTGAATATGAATATAAATATGTCTGTTCATCGTGTGATATCTGTCCCTGTTGTGTAACCAATGTTAGAAATATGTATGAAAATTAAGATTTCGATTTTATTTTTTCCCATCGCCATTTGGCAGCCATCTTGGACCTAGTGACAATGATTCAATTCACCTTATATGTAATTTTACACTTATAACTATTTGTGCTTGTTTCTAACTACTTCTCGAATAATAGATATTGTAAATATATGACAGAGCCGCAATCAACAGCAAATAATGGGGAAACTTAATAGTCTCTCTAAATTCGAAAAATTCGAAAAATTGGTTTCGACTTAAGGCTAAGTTATCATTTTTACTATTTGTGTTATCGACAAAATATATTACAACACGTAGATTATGATTCACATATTTTTTTCTCGTATCAAGTATGTCAAAGGGGCATATTGCATTAGTAAGCGCTCTTTAGATCACGGTTTTGCTGAAACCAACCATTTATTCGATAAAGATGCGCTCTATAATAATGTAATTGATCGCATACGAACAATTTGGAAGTGGAAATATGTTTGTATTTGAGAAAAATACGATCAGAATATTGAAAAAGATCCATTTTTCTTATATTTCAGTTAAAATCAGAAAACAATTCAACGAATTAAAAAACTTTCCATTAAATATGTGATATCGTGTCAATAACTGCGCAAGTAGAAAGTTAAATACCGACAACATGTGGACAATTCATACATCAGCAAGCAATAATATTAGTGAATGGAAAATATTCAAAATAAATACGGAACAAAAACCAAATGTGGATACCTCACTTCAAAAGGCAAAATACCAGACAAAGCGAGAATTTCCAGATGGCAAACAACCAGGGTATACATCGTCCTATAACAATATCATAACACCAACATTCTGCGTATGTGACCCGCCATATCAAATCCAGTCGTAAGTCGGGATTTTATTTACCCTGTGCCAATGCATTCTCTTATATATGCGAGTCGACCATAGGTCGCCTCGCATATATAAGAGAATGCATTGGCCTAACAATTTTTTATCATTTTTTTAAAATAAATGTTTCTTACAATTTTTAGGACATAAAATAAAAAACATCCATTACCCTGCAGGGAGCCCCACACATATATAGAAGCATATAGAAGAGTGTCGTCTGCTCATGTTTGTCTGGGGCTCTGTATGGGTGAAATTATAAAATTGTTAAAGAATACAAGACAAAATTATTAAAATTGTAAAAAACATTTAGGCCAATGCATTCTCTTATATATGCGAGGCGATCTATGGTCGACTCGCATATATAAGAGAATGCATTGACACAGGGTAAAAAAAATCCCGACTTACGACTGGATTTGATATGGCGGGTCACATATGGGTATACAGGCAGCCTAAGGTATATATGATATCAGATAAACGAACCGGTTTTAAAATATTTTTGCATACATTGGAATTCATATCTCTTAAAGATACCAGGGTTTTTGTTCGCGTGTAACGCATAACACATTAGACAGATGTGTAGATAATTCATTAGTATAAATTGGACGAGGGGAATTTAACCTGGTAGTCTCGACCGATTGATCCCAAGAATCGCTATCGGTATTTTCGCGCCATCTCTACATTGAAGACGATGAAGACCTTGTTTCTTGTGGTTTTGGTCGGCATTCTGTTGATCAGCTTTACTGCGGACGGAGTTGGCAGCAGTGGTAGCAGCGGAAGCAGCGGGGTTAGTAAATTAATGATGGGGACCCCTGTTCCCTTAGGGTACATTCATACACTGGCAAATTGCACGGAACTTTTTTGCAGGCAATTTATCATAACAAATCCTATGTATGATGGTGCCAAAATATGAATGGCATATTTATCAAAGATATCGACGTGAGAATTATAATTTCGGTAGTTCCGCATGGAACGGTGCTACTAACACATTGCCTTAAAATGCCTGTGTGATTCATTCTTGCCACACTGTTAGAAAATACTGTCGGTTCGACGGTTTCGGGCCGTCATAATCGACGGTCCCACACCGTTTCATCAGTTTGACGGTTTTTTACAGTTATTTTATGTGCCCATGAAAATTGTCTAAATTAAATATATTTTCGTGATTCAAAGTCATGCCGTCAAAATTCAATAGTATATTTATCGGCGACATTGCTATATACGGCAATGACTCCATACAGTATGACTGAATCTTACTCTGCTGATATTTAATTATTTCGGCCAATTTGGCCGGTTACTTCATGTGAGTTTTTCATCTGACGTGTGTGTCGGAATAATGATGTGGAGGATTTATGTAAATGTTAGCCCAAACTACATTTCCAAGTAACGATGGTTTTGTTGTTTATTTTGAGGAATAATACCGCGTCAGATGAATTCAGCCCAAATATGTTAACAGTTGTCGTGTAAAACATTCGGCAGTAAGTTAGCGTTATTTAGTATTTGTGGATGTCCTTTAACATGGGGAAAATAGACTACTGCGCTTGAACGAGCATGTGCATTGTCGTTTTTAATGTATAGCAACTTTATAATCAATAACAGAGGCATTCTCTGTCAAATAAGGTCGCTCTATTTACGATACCAATTGGGGAACTTTGTAAATTAAATTACGCGTAAACTTAACCTGCTGCAAATAGAAAAGGTGTCGGAATCGGCGTACTCGCCCCAGGGCTAACTCGCCCAATCGGCGCGTGCCAACTCGGAATAAAAGGCCAACTCGGAATAAAAGATGCATACGGGGTGTTATATGGCGTTTGGTCCGTTGTTTCTCAATGAATATTATTGAAATTTGGTGTATATGTCCGGGCTGGGACATGGAATACAACAACGTTTGAATTGTTTTTAAATTTACAAATTTGTTGATTTTATTCATTTTGTTTTAGTTCTGAAACACACTATAAAGTGTATATAATATAATAACGAACACGAGACATACATAATTTATGAACTGTTAACAAAAGATATAAATTTCAATACATGACAAAGATGACTCAGTGGAGTTTATAAAGTGAACATAAAAACATTGAGGTAAGAATCTTTTTAAGGAATTCAACTTTATTTAATGATAATAAACACATAAATTAAAATAACAAACATGAGACATACATGATTTATAAACTGTTAACAAAAGATATCAAACTCAATACATGACAAAGATGACTCAGTGAAGTTTATAAAGTGAACATAAAAATATTAAGGTAAAAATCTTTTTAAGCATTACTAAACCGTTTAGCACAGTCCACTTCACTCATCCGATCATCACTAAACTTCATATTTATCTTGATATTGATCTATCAGATGAGAGCTATCAAATATTGTTTTAATTTTATAGGAAAAAATGGTCGCCAGCGGCCATATTGCATTTACGTTATATGTTATCGCGTCATGACGATATCTAGTATTACTTAGAAATTTCACCTTTCCAGATTCATAATTGCTCCATTGACTGTAACAGATGGAATTATTCCCCTCTTCGGATAGAGTGTCACTGAAACTTTATTTTGTCAGACTGTCTGTATAGTCACTGATTATATATGGCAATAATCTGTAATAAGATGTAGCACTATTTTATTTTATATTTACATGCAGTGCTGTTTTTATACAACAATTCTAACCCCCCCCTAGATCATCATGTGATCGACCATACATCGCGCGAGGACCTGGTTGAATTAAGGGGGGTTTTTATGGATAACTTCTGTCCTCAAGCTAGATTATACTTATGACATTTAATGGCATGTTTCTAACATGGAGGGTTAGATATGCGTGAGACACCACCACTCTTCAATTCACACCAAGTTATCAGCTGTCATATTCGGATATTAGAACCCATAGCCATGATATATGGTTTATTTTGTGTATACTAGTAATATTGTTATTTTAAGTACCTTTATATACCAGTACTGTGTATAACAATGCATATACATTAATCCATGTATACATGTATATTGATTCAACGGATTCAGTGGTTTTGTCCATCAGTCTATCAAATTTGCGGGGAAAACATGGCCACAAGCAGTACACCCTGTTAAATTTCGAATTTGAATCAATTGGCGCACCCTGCAGCCAGCTTTTATTGGAGAACTTTTTCTCATGTGGGTAGTTTGGGTCACCGCTAGATGTGAGCCATGTTTTGGTCTCAAGCTGTCCTTGTGAAGACATCACTGCCAGCGGTGATCTTGAATTTTACTATTTTTATGGCTAAATAATTTGGTTGATCCTACAGACGACACCCCTTGTCCGATCGTCACCAGATTCCACAATGATCTTCTGGATAACCAGGTGGAGAGTAATCTAATTTTCCCGAATTTCGTTAACAAACATTACCACAGGCAGCAATTTGGTATCTTACTGTTTGATCCTCTTTTGCGTGACTGAATTGTTTAGCAACTGTACAGTCATATCCCTCATCTGATAGTCACCACACTTTATATTGATCTTCAGGCTGACAACTAGATGGGAGCTATCGAATGCTTTGAATTTTTTTGGAAAACATTGTCGCCAGCAGTCATCTTCTATTTTGGTTTTTATATACATGTATATCTCTTCATTCGGATAGCCAGTATTACGTAGGTACTTCAACTTTCCGCATTCCTGTCATCATTTGAAATATAAAAATTTACCTGATACCATGCACCCTTCAAAATTTGTTTCGTCGTATCTATTTTAATGACCCGTATGGTAATATTGATACAGATATATTTGTCAAACATTTCTTTGTACAATATACAGGTATTTAGTTTGTAACTAAATCTAGAAATATATAATAGTAGCTGGTGGACCCTACTTCGTCCGGGATGTTCCCCTCTGATTTTCGGAGAATTGCGCGATTTAACCTTGAATTGACCATTTTAAAGGTGAACCCCATCCAAGACCATAGAGTCACTCCATGTATACATATGCATCTCACCATTGGCAAAATAGCCACTCGCTTTATATACGTACCCTCATCCATGACCATATATATTTACTTTGAACATATTTTATTGTAAATTCATTTACAACGAGATTGGGGTACAAGTTTTAACAACTTACAATGGCCCCGCTCCCAGATACAATCCATAAATGAATTTAAACATGACAGAGAATATATACATGATGAGGTTGCAAATTTGGTCAACAAAAAAGAAGACAACTTGTGTAAAGAGTGTGTGATAGTCCGGTTTTGTGTTTGTATATATCCACACTCGTGTATACATGTACACCTCACACATGCCCATACAGCCATGAGTCACCATGCAGACACACTATGTATACTCATACACCTGACCCATGACCATATAGTGGCATACGTCACTCGCTGTATACGTGGTCACCAAACCCATCGCAAAATAGCCACGCAAGATATACATATACCACCAACATGACCATATAGTCACTCCAGGTAAACATATGCACGTCACTAATGGCGATATAGCACACTCACTTTATACGCATACCTCCCCATAACCATACATCCACACGTGTCACGCTTGTGTACACCGGTACACCCTACATATGACCATACAGCCATGCATGCAGACCTCGCTATTGGCATTATAGTCACTCACTGTATACATATTTGCCACGTCAATAGTCATATAGCCACTCGATATATATACATGTACATATACATCCAGACATGACCATCCACACGCTCGTCAACGACCATTCAGCATACATCAGGTACACATATACACATTATGACTACTGCCATTCTATGTACACCTACACGCATTACACATAGCTGCACATCTATTTATCCATTCACCCCACCCATGACCATACAGGCAACACATGTATACCTACCCCTGACAATACAGCCACATAAGGTACATGTATATACATAAACACACATGTGACCAAGTAGATACTCTCGTTATTTACATAAACCACAGCCATGCCCATTGAGCCACATTGTGTACACCTGTACTGGGTAGTCATAACCATACAGCCACTCCCTGTATACATATTCACCTCACGCCTGACCATACACTCACTCCTTGTATACCTATACATCTCACAATGGCCACCCCATTCATGACAATATACATGTAGCTAATCATGTACATCTATTCTCATCATTCATGAACATACAATAACTCCCTTTATACATATTAACCTCACCTATGACCACACGGTAACTCCCTGGTTGCCATCTTGACCTCCACCCTGTATCATGTTGATCAACTTTTATCCTGATAGGCCAGAATAGCCACAGATTATGATTCATTTCAGTTCCATTTCAAAGTTCTGCCCATTTATTAAAAGAAAATATAGCCAGTATCCAAAAAGAGGTTCTCGGGGGAAAAAACAAATAAGGCAACTTTAAAATTAATTTGTTATGCCCCATAAGGAAATAGGACAATCAGAATAGAACATTTAGTTATCAGTTGATTAGCTAACATGTAAAATAACCAAGTGAGTCATAATTTGCTACATTTTCGGAAACGCAGAGAATAATGTTCGGAATATATGTAAAAAATGGTTGCCATTTTTGAAGCCATTTTGAGTAATTTGGTTTATAAAAACATTAGTGTGACACATTTAAGTTAGATCAAAACAATAAACACCTTTCATACCAAACATAGTTACATTTTACTTGAACATTTTTGTGCCGTTATTTATGTCAAGTTTGTGAGAGAAAAATCCAATATTTCTGGTAATGTCAGTGGTGACAATAGTATACATTAATTAAGGTGCATCAGACATGTTAGTGTTCAATGTATAGAAGGCAGAATAGCCAATTTTATACATCAACTACAACTTGTAAGCGATTGCGGGACACGCTGGGTCAATATCTACCATTTCCACATTTTGGCAGCCAAATATACAGATGATTGCAGTTGTTTGGTTCCATTCCTTCACAGGTAATAATTATCTTTCATCGTTGTTCCGAAAAGGGAAAAAAACACTTCTGGAAGTTGCTGGAAAGACCATCAAGATATATGGAAGTCATGGCTTATTTAGGAACGAATTGGGTTTTGGACAGTGACACGCTTAATAAAATCAAGGATTTAACATGTGCCTTATACATGTAAAGTGAAAAGTGAATTAAGCTAGGTGGTTACAGTTCCAGCAGAAGTTCGAGAATCAGCAAAAGGTAGTTGATCTTTCTGCACTTCCACCATGTGAGGAATCTTTAATTCGACACTCAAAACGAACCAACATGATAGCAAAACAGTGGAGACATGCAACCGTTGCCAAATCAGCCACTCCCGGTGTAGCACTTCATGGATGGACAGCCGATAGGCATCCTGAGTTATTCTTCCCGTAAGATGTTGCACAGAAATTCTATTGACTGATACCATCACATTTGATGAAATTGACAGTGACAGTGAAGATCAGATTACATAATCCGTGGGGAGAAATATTGCAATTTATGATATGAATTATATCAACTAGTATGAACGACCTTTCGAGTTTAGTATAGCATAACATTTAAAGCATTGATAACACTATATTGGGGTAGGGTTAAGTTTTACTTTATTATTAATTCTGGTCAGGTACATGATTATAGCATTTCATGGCTGATATTGGGGAAGAATTTATGCGTATTGTGGTGTATGTTGTGCAGCTGTATCCATAAAACTGACAGTCATGGAAATTTTTCAAAACAAATAATCAAAATTTTAGCCAATTTACCCCCAAAAAATCAAATATTTAAACAAAATAGACTCTACCATAACATAAACCTCATCAGCTACAGTCTAATTATATGATATGTGATAAGACTCTGAATTGGTTAACAAAACAGAATGAAAACGGGCTTTTCTGACTTGACAGGTATTTTCAGATAGAAAATCAGTTTAGGGGGGGGGTTAAGTTTTTGGAAATATCTCGGCTTGTTGGATGTTGATAATTATAAATCAGGTATATAATGCTGAAAAATGTGATGCACCACTGAGAGCTTAATACCAAAAAATTAAAAATTTATAGGAAATCTTCTGGAAAACTTTTTTGAAAAAGCACTGCAATTATGCATTTTTTTGGCATTTTCGTGAATTTTTCACAAAAATTGTTGGATAATATAATTTTTTGCACATCATAAATATTAAGCAACCCAGATAGAATACATATATGATATTCAAGTACAGTTGTCTTATTGTATTGGTTTTCCTGATTATACTGAAATGTGCAGGTCAAAAACAACAAAAAGGTCAAAAAATATATATTTTCCACCTGCTCCGCCCTTGGTACCTCAGTGTTTTGGAACCCCCATGGGGCAAGGATAATTGGAGATAGCGTCAACATTTCTACCCTTTCGTGTGACACCACCCTCATCTGGGTATATTCACACAACTGGCAAAATTGCCTGATAAATTGCCTGACAAACTTTCTTGATATTATTCATAGCTGGCTAGCAATTCAATTTCAATTTGTTTAATCTTTTCGACCATATTACATAGGTATTAAGATAACATATAAAATATTTATGTACATGGCTTACATAACAAATATTCAAGTGACATACATTATAATATATAAACAGTATTTACAATATAAATAATATACCTGTTTGCCATAGGTGATTTCCGTTGACGCTATATACTATTGTGTCATATGGTTGGTCAACCCAAAGTGCGTAGACGTCCTCAATTATATTACAAGGGAGGTAATATAATTAAGAGTATGTATCCACTTTGGTGTAGTCGTTTGTGCACGTTATTTCTTATTAGCTTCGTATGAATGCAGTGTAATTTACTATCTTTTTCTGTATCTACCCAAGCTTAACCGAATTTATAAGTTCACGATTGATTATTTTAATAAAATCGCACAATTTCCGTATGTCTGTTGAATTGTTCTGGTTAAGTATTTCACTCATTGTGATAGTATTATGTTTTCTGTTCCTGAATTTTGATAGTAATCGTCGTCGATCGGGTGAGTTTCTCGCATTCGAGAAGATAATGAAATTCATCTCCAATCTTTCTGGAGTTGCAGAGTGGACATAGTCGGTCAGTTTGTTCAGGTTTTCCCCATCGTCCTGTTTCAATCGGTAAATGGTGATTACTCGTTCTAAATTTACATAATGTAATCCGGTTTCCTACGTTCAACGTTAGATACCTTTCAAAAGATAAGTCATGCTTAATGATTTGGTATATCTTACCACGACTGGAGTTGTTCATATCAGATTCCCAGTTATCTGTGAATTGTGAAATTAAACTACACTTTATACACGAAACGAGTTGACCAGTATCTGGTATGCGCTCCATGTGCCATGCATGTAATTGGTTACAGTGTTCTAATAAATCATGGATTCTGTGTAACAAAGGGAAGTTATTAGCGTTGATATCAAACATAGTCTGTGCTAATTACAGAAGTATTCTGGGATATCTTACCTCCGCACTGTTCATAATTTTACAGCTATTTAATAATGTCGGTTCATTAGTTCTGGCATGACAAAATACGGACATCCATATTCGATCATTATTTTGCTTATTTGGTGGTTAAATTCCACGAGGTATTTCACGATTTATTCTTGTCGAAGGCTAATTCGGTCAGTTGATTAATACATTATGAAATTACATTAATTTAACCTCACTGCGTACGTAGCAAAAAGTGATGCATGTGCATTTTATAAGTAGTTTTGCCAATCACATCGTGCGCAAATTGCCTGTATAATTGTCAGGCACATACGCCAGCATGTGAACGATCACTTATTGTTCAGACGCAAGTTTTGCCAGTGTGCCCTGGTACACAAAACGGGATTTTCTCGGAAATTGAAATTATAACCCCATTTACTATACTGTTATGGCATGAAAGCTATTTACAAAACAAATATATCGTTTTCCGGTTCCAAAACAAATCTGAAGAATAGAACTTTTTAAAACGTGCAATCCATGCTATCATATATATTTGAATATGTAAGGAAACTAAACTATTCTTTGATTCACGAATATTTCTCATTATTTTCATTTTGTAGGACAGCCACCCATATATAATTTGTACTCGAAAGGTTCAGGTATTCGTTAATTTACCGCACTCACCCTGTGAGGTTCAAACAGTTGTGGGTGTATGCATGACATATGTATTTATAGATAATAGACCCTACGCACCATTTACCATTTACTAAAATGACAAAAATCCATATCAGCAGTTTCCTGCCTTCTACGCACAAAACGCTCTTTATCATTTCCATAATTCATATAATTCACTCTTTCCATCGTTATATGCTCCAGAAACGACGGCTGATATTATCATTACTACAAAGATAAATATATATAACTTCATGTAGATGTTCAGCTACAAGTACATTACGTGTATATGTATGTATGCAGTTATGGACATAGTTTGATCCCTAGAACACGATAAAAGCAAATAATTAGTAAATGTAAGTATACATATATTATAGGAGAAACGAACGTCAAGAATCATTGTATAAATAGCAATGCATGTTCGGTTGGATAATGTGAAATATGGCACCAAGGGTTACCATAAAATTTGAGCAATATTTAATTGTGTTCTTCTTTCAACTCAGAAATGTGACATCCCATGGAACATCACTGACATCACCGACGGGTGCGAGAATTTAAAACTAAACGAAAAATAGTACGACTCCTGAGTTTATACCAAATCACATGGCAAATCAACTATGCTATTGGGTTACATATACACACACATTGCAGACGGCTGAACTTAATTTATAGATGATCTCTGGACAACGAGCTATGTTGGGATATAAGAATTTTTCAAACGAGTTTCAAATCTTATATCCATACATAACGAGATGAAGATCTTGTATATCACATAAAAAAATAGAGAGTTATGCCTTTTTAACAAATTAAAATCCTTAACAGATTGAAGTTTTAAAATGCATTATATTTACACTATTGGCTTCGCAACGGTATATGACAGTATTGCGCCCTCGAACTGCCGACGGAAAATATAGTCCCCCAATTTGCCTCTTTGTTTTTGTGTCTATTTTCCTTAGTGCAACGAAGTTGGACAGGAATTTGACATCAATAAAAAACAATCAATTTGAACTGTCTGATGTTGCCATGTGCGGCTTTATGAAATAGTATTAATCCGCCTGATGCAATATAAAGTCATTTTGTTGGCGCGTTGCCAAGTTGGCCGAAAGCTAGCGCATATCAGGCGGGAGACAAGGAAATTTGTAATGGCTTTGTAATGATATAATAGGGGTTTCATGTGATATAGACACATATATTGACATGCGGGAATGCGTTCTCAACACCATTATATTCACATGTAAATCATGGTAAAATCGTCCATGTTACAATACTTGTAAGAACTACCAGTACACATACTATACATGCATTTAAACTGGGTGATATAAACATTGTTGACATGTTCACGTATGCTAATGATAGTGCGAAATTGAACATTTGAGCCAGTCCAATCGTTTTTGACGGAGTTATGCCCCTTTGACACTCATAATTGCTGATTACTTCATTGTCCGGATGATATCTTGCAGGAATAAGATTTTCCAAATACCACGAAACTTGGTACATGTATATGGACATGCTATGAGAAAATCCCGTTGAAGTTTCAATGTGAATCTTGTACATCCGACCATTACTGGTGTAGTTACTGTCAGCACCTTTTCGACTTAGATTTTGCTGATCATCATGAAGTTCGGTGATGAAACAAGTTGGCTCATTTCGAAACACCATAAGAGATTTGTGTGAAATACGATTGTTTAGAGAACATGCAGGTAGTAAGTAATGGTTACGTCACCAGTATAAGTTGTTCACCAAGGGGAACAACCCGGAACGAGCTATTTGACCCCCGAGCGGAGGTCAAGGCGAGTGATGGGTTGTCCCTCTTGCTGAACAACTTAAGACTGGGGTGATATAACGAACTTACACACTGCTGTTTAATTATTCACATTGTTGGAATGTGCAGAATTTATATTTATCACGATATATTGAATTAATTGTTTCCCCGATTCAGAAAGTGTCCCCTTATGAAAATTGTCTTTGTGGGAAGAGCAAAAATGTTGGATGAGTTGATGGTGAATATGAATTATTTCGTACAATCATGCATTCAGTCCAAATGGGACCTCACAGAGTGAGGGTCTCTGGAACAGCCAAACATTGAAACACATTATTATGCAATAGTTTTTTAACGAATATAGGCTCGTGTATTTAAGAAGATCCGATGGCACTGCAACTATAGCATAATTGTATTCACGGCTATGGTGAGCAAGTTATATTAAACAACATATATAGCGCTAATTTGCTACTTT
Organism: Siphonodentalium dalli; assembly: GCA_032622095.1. Taxonomy (NCBI): domain Eukaryota; kingdom Metazoa; phylum Mollusca; class Scaphopoda; order Gadilida; family Siphonodentaliidae; genus Siphonodentalium; species Siphonodentalium dalli. The sequence continues at coordinate 47,353,568 of CP136069.1, read as the reverse complement.
GTTTTCTCATAAACCGCAGCTTGATCGGAAGTGGGTATGGGGTGTCTTTGGTCAACATTTTCATCAGCTGAAATGTCATGCCTGGATGAACATTGGTTGGAAATTTTACACCATATATATATATAGGTTGGAAATGATCCCATTTCTTGATATTCTAACCAGTAACTAACGTGCAGGCAATTTGTTTTAGACCACCAGTAGAACATTGTTTTCTCATTTTGGTCACAATATTGATTTGATATTCCAGTCAGTTGGAAATTTTCCAAACTTATGGCGTCAGGTTTGACATTACCAAAAATTGTCAAGCGTGAGGTACCAGTTGGAAAGTTTTAACACAAATGGGCGGGTGAACATTGATTGATCTGGTTCAAGTGGCGCAGTTGGAAAACGCACCAAATTAGAACATGTAGCCACGGACCTGTGCCGGTACAAGGATAAACGACAGAGGAGCTTGTATAAAATTTGGTAAAACAATTCAACAGTTTATACTTCATACATGACACATTGGTTGGAAAATACGCACAATAATAGGTTGTACTGATTCTCATATAGTTTCCTACTTTTTTGGTCACAATTTCGGAGCTTTCCTACCTTACACGAGATCTATAGTTGGGAATTTCTAATTTGGAAATATCAATGTAGCAATTGTAACATTTCAACCTCTGTAGCGGGTGCAAATGGAATTTCGCGAACATTGGGGCCTGGAACTGTTCAAGGGTTGTGGATGGGTTGGAAATGTTAATCAGGTGAACACCCCCTCCCAACTGAGAACCTCTGGCCACTTTTATATTGTCTTCTAAATTGTTTGTATTGGATGCAAAAAAAATTGAGACATTTTGAAATCAACATTTTTGTGTTTATTTTATGAGTTTCAAGACTCGAGATCATAAATAAATATGACCATTTGTCTATCGCAATTCACTCAATTACTAGCGCAAACTGAGAGACACATTCATCGGGTTGGGTTCAGTGGGGTGGCATTCCATGGGGGCCAGTCGAGATAACGTCGGGGTATCAAGAGGGACCTGGTTAGAGGATCTCCATTTGGGGGATGTCGACATTGGAATTTCCAATTGCACCTCCGCTTTGAGCCAGGCCAATGTTTCAATTTGCAACCCCATGGGATTTGGATGCTAGCATAGAGTATATTCGATTGATTGATTGTTTATTTCCAGCCATTTTACATGATACAAGGAAAATATATAATATATAACATATAACATATAGTGACATGCATAATGTAGAACATATGTACACATATATACAAGTATCCACCCACGAACATATAGAAATGAATACAGTTTCGATTACAGTCGACAATTGCTTTTATAACCATACCCTAATATATAAAGAATCAATATATTCTGAGTAAAAGTTAAATTAGTTCACCGTCTAACTGCGAATACTCGAGTGACATTGTTTTGGTTATGGTACTCGATAATATATCATGGGTCGAGAAATAGGGGGCTATTACTTATTATTAAGCATGCTATATACTGGGATATACATATATATCACCGTTGGCGTTGCCTGTAATATAAACAGGGTATACTCATGTCTAAGGGGTAATTAGGTCATCATATATCGAAAATGCATTATACAATATGCACTAAGTCTTAACGAGGACTGGTTGATAACTGGTTAGCATGGAAATTGCCAGTTTTAATCCTTAGATATACCATGTCATCAACCTCAGTTGTCTTCATATCGCTTCATACCTATGCGTATGAATGTTGCGAGATTTTTTAGGTGAATGAGATCAGTAGAGTTCAAAAGTTTATAGAGATAATCAATGGATCCATTTGTCCAATACTCATTTGGGATAAGCTTTTCTCTAATGTCGGCTAACTTCGGACAAACTATTATAAAATGATATTCGTCTGACATAGAGACCTTACAAAGAGAGCATACAAGCTTCGTTTTATTCCCCTTTTTATTTTTGCCCCATCTAGCCACCTCTACCCTCAATCTATGATTCGCTGTTCTGATTTTTTGAATGCTTACTCTGTCATTAAATGTCAATTCATAATAAAAAAACACCGAGAGTGGGCTTGGTTTTGAGATGTCTGTATAATTCGCCACGAGAAGCAGAGGCAGATATATCTCTATCCCAATCTGATTTAAAAGCATTAATCAATGCTGACACTGCATGAAAAGCGAGATTTATAAAATATAAATGTCGCATAAATTTAGGACCCTAAATTTATGCATGCATTTACGCATATTAAATTCGCCTTTATACAAAAATATAAATCTCGCATTTATATTTTTAAATCTCGCATAAATGCCGCATTAATTTCGCTCATTACTGTAACCAACGGCGGGTTTAAATCTTGGCCCATGATTTAATTACTACCATGTGGATATGTGAGGCATGTATCATTAACACGAGCTAACGGCCGGATACCTAGGTTTCTTTGTCTGCTAACAAAGCTGATGCGAAGACGCGTGTGAATGAGATGGGAACTCGTTTTACCAAGGGTAAGTTAACACATATGTGGCTATGAAATGAAGGCATTTCACAATTTATGTTGCCGATTCATTCTTTCATCAATTCGCAGCGTGATCGACACATGTCAAAATTAATATTTCAATATTTTATCGTTTATACTTATTTCCCATGCGATCACTTAATTATTTAATTTTTATTCTTTATTGCAGAAACTACGAAAATTGATGACGGCAAGATACAACTATGACACAAAGTGCCATGTCCAAGTAGTTCATATTATATTTGTGACTGGAATAACCAACAATATAGGGCAGCATTTTGTTGGCAAATTACTACACATGGAGATACCAGAATCAGGGCGACACATGTGTATACGTATAGTTAGATATACACATCCGTGTCGCCTTATATGCTGGTTACAAGCCAAATGTCACCATAAAGTAGATTTCACAAATATATATGGATATATATGTTCAAATCCAAATAATTTATACGGGGTATAAATGTGCATAAACTGGAGTATATAACCAGAATAAATGTAGCTATATATATTTATGCAGCTTTATTCAATGAATAAATTTCGCATTTATGCATAAACAGGTCGATAATAAATGTGCATAAACGTACGAATAAATTCCGAGTTTATTCTGTTGAATAAACGTGGGTTTATTCAGTGAATAAATTGTGTATAAATGTCGGCCTTTATTCATGAATAAATTGTGAATAAATGTGCATAAATTTCCGGATTTATGCACATTTATTCAGTGAATAAATTTCTGATTTATCCAGATTTATGCACATTTATCCGGAATTTATGCAATGAATAAATTCCAGTTTTCATGCAGTGTGAGTGCATACTGCCTATAATCGAAGGTGTCATGGTCTGTTGGCGTTGCCAAGTGTCTTCGAACCCAGTAGACTGGAGGGTTGTCCTATAGCAATTAATAAATCGAACCTTTTTTCCACCCATTTCAACGGAAATCAACAATCTGTACAGTTTGTGCATTAATCTGTGGTCAGGTTGGGTTATCAGTTTGGACCAATATGATATCATTCTCTTTTTTATCTCAATATAAAGAGGCCAACGACCAAGCTCACCGTATACCATGTAATTTGGGGTACTACTCTTCATATGTGTTAATGACTTGCAAAAATTTAAATGTACGGCTTCTATGTCCCTTAGATGTTCTGACCCCCAAACTTCGCACCCATAAAGAAGGATTGGCTTAATGAGCCAGTCAAAAAGTTTCAGTGCCAGGTCGGTTGATAGGGACAGTTTTCGAACTTTAGATAGTAGTCCATACATAGCCTTTGTTGCTTTCACGCGGTTATGTTTTATCGCGCGACAAAATCGTCCGTTATAAAATAATTTGACACCAAGGTAAACGAATTCATCAACAACTTCTAGTTCATGTCCATCAATAGAAAATGTAATGTCAGCTTCAGCCCTTTTGTTGCCAAAAATCATAACCTTAGTCTTGTCTGTGTTTACCTTCAGTTCCCACGAACTTGCATAATCGCTGAAGGCATCTAGTGAGCGTTGCATATCACATGCATTGTCTGAAAAAATAACAGTGTCGTCTGCATAAAGAATGCAGAACAAATTCAAATATGCGCCAAGTTGTTCATACATACGAGATGACAGGTATTTCAAACCGTCTATAGAGCAGCTTTCTATTGGACCACCAATCGTGTTGTCACTAGCCAGTGGAAGAACACAATCCACTGGGACTACAATAGTTCTGCCCAGTATGAGGAAATGTTGAGATTGAAATTAATGAAATTGAAAAATATTACAAAACTACTAATATCTAGTATCTAGTTTTCAAATTCACACCGCCACCGAGGAGGGACGAGGACACACAGGATCGACCATGGTTCTTTGGAAATATTGGAAATTTACAACCATGCACGCCCCCATAAGGTTGGAAAAATCCAACTGATGGCCATTTCAGTCAATGGTTGACCAAAAGTAGGAAAATATGCAAATTCCCCATTAGTAAAATATAAATATAATATAAAATATAGGAACAATTTCAACTTATTGTTGGTGTTCCAACTAATGTTGTGTTAGGTATGAAATTTCCAAACTGTTGAACATTTTTACAAATGTTTGGGCTGAGACACCACAACCTGTCGCCATGTCCCTTGGTGTCAACCCCATATCTTTGGTCAACATTTGCAAAAATGTGTAATTAATACAGCACCAATTGGAAATATTCGACCAGAATAGGTTAAACTTGATTGAAGTCGAATATCTCCCAACATCGGATCGGAACTTTGGAGCGAAATAGTTTTAACCATTGTTGTGTCGATAAGGTAAAATACTATAATTTGGCAGTTTCGAAGTACTAAGCATTTGGATACGTCCATTCCGTACACGGTGTGCAAATATAATTTTCCGAACACCCCTCCCTATGCAGCACACCCGTCATCTCAATGAAGTCAATTTAACAGCAACTTTTTTATTACAAATTTGAAATTAAATTGCGATTTAATTCCCTCGATCATACACTGCATGCATGGTTTAGTTACGTTTTCATAAAACTGGTAACGGTACATGACATGTACATGCATGCACACATGTTCTTACAATGGAAATTCTCCCGTGTTCCTACAAACATGTACATGCATAATTACAAATCGACAATACTTTCCACCTGAAGCCCCCACCCTCGCTTTGAATATACATACATTGCAATTGTTCCAACCCAGTGCCCACTAAATGGCTGTATATGTGGCCTAAAACAACACATTCCCTATATATATACATACACTGGTTGGAACAAAATATCAACACTACGTTCTTGTCAGTCATACTGGGTGATATACACATTGCAAAATGTGTCCTATTATAATATATCGTGGTATTATAATTGACAACTGTCGCATATTCACAAAGAACACAGTTCACTCAGCCACCACATATTAGTTGTGGCGAGAGATTATCTCATGCACTGGGTTAAATTGTTAATCATAATTATTGAACACGATCGAACAGCGCAGGATGGTAAGTAGCTTACCAACTCCTCGTCGCAGGTTAGTAAGTTACTTACAAACCTGGGAGAACAATGACAGTAGTGTGTAATAGTTGTTGCCTTCTATGCGATGTTCCACGTCTGACCAGACACTTGTATATTTGTTCACAGGCAAAAGAGAAACGGCAGTAGTGACAAGAATTAAGATTGTTGCAGCGGTAAGCTATTTTGTCACCCTTGATCAAGTTGTAAATGATAATATTTGAAGCAGAGGGTATTTGGCAACATAATTAACAAGGCGCAATACATATGTATATAGACGTGTTGATAGAAGTGTTATTGTGTCAAATCGGATGGGGTTTCTTGAATTGCCAATTGTTATTTGATAGAAACAATTGCTAGCTTGAATTCTAATTATAGATATCTGACTTATACTGTATGCCCATGGACGTGGCTTGATGTTTTTCGTTCTGCAGGGGGAGTGGAGTCCAGACCAATGCTCCGAACAGTAGGGAATTTCATCGGACGCACATTCCACTTCGGGTTAATTAGATATTTGAATCTGCATGTTGTCCCAAAATGTCCAGTTATTGGAAAATTATAACATGACAGCTATCTACGGTGGTTTGCAAATTCTCATCGGAAACATCTAATATAAATTTACCATCATAGAACTAGCATCATCTATTTCCACCTTTCGCAGACTTGAACACATCTCATAGTAACTATCCATCATTAACCCAATAATTCCAAAATACACAGTGTATGTACAATTTATGTGGTTATTACGTAATCAATTTTGCACATATTTATTCTCATATTTCATGGCCATTAAATAAAATAAAAAATCTAGGCTAATTGATTCGGAAATACCGAAGACGAATGCGGAGGGTGGAAATATTTATTTTATTGTTGAATACACTAAAAAGTAACTTCCTTTGGTCGTAACATAATTATATAAACATACCATAACAGCATATGGACCATATCAATTTGCATCGAACGACAAATCGCTAGAAAATGGGTTACCGATGCACTCCGTTGGTTCCTCGTGTGGGTAAATTCGCGTGCGGCGATCTGAATAAACCCATTTGTTCTTGTGGTACAACAGTCTTAAAATGTAGAATTACACCACAACACTTGATCGAGATAACCATGGTAACTCGGGGTACTGACCAATCAGGACAGGGCTTTTAAGTATCTTTAGGCAGGTCGTATTGCAGTTTAGATTAAAGATACTTTATTGCCACGTGTATACATATGCATACCATAAGTGTGGTTCGGGCACAAGTGCCCAAACATTAAGTTTTGACCCACTCCCTTGCAGGCGAGCAAACAAGAGTTGGGGAGGCATGTGTTAATTTGATCACGATGCAAATATTTGTGTTTCTTTCCAGATTGTGGCACCGGCGACAGTACTAGTATAGCGAAGGTATTCTACGGACGGTTTGACACCAAGATAGCCAATATGACTGAGCTAAGATACAAAAGTTAACTGTAAATTGTTGACGTATACTAGTAAATAAAAATTTGCAACAAGTGGACATGTCGTGTTGTAATGCGTCAATTAATTAAAATAAACTCTGTGGGCCCTGTGCGAATGTCATTTGTGTATGATAAACTTATTCGTCGCATATGTTATATGGTTAAACGGACATGGCATATTTTAACAAAACAAGTTGAAGTATGTATGGTTTGGTTTGGTTAGCGTCATAGTCCGAAGTCCGAAAACATTTTCCAGCTTTGCCCACCGTGGAATTTCCAACTCCACACCATTGAACCAGGCTGCACTACCAAGTTCGCGTAATAACAATTACAATAGCCCCCTCCCCAATTGGCTTGAAATGTCTGAGCTCCATGACACATCACAGCCTAGACGGGTCAAATCGTGACCCCACCTGACCTTGACTAGGCGGTCGTCGTTGTCGTATTGGCGAGCCCGTGCGACACCCGCGCAGCGCATGCGCAGACGAGATCTCGGAAACGGGTAGAGCTATCGACTTAAAATTTGCTACGTGAATGTATCTTGCCCCGTATACGAATTTTATCGGGTCGCCGAGTCCGTGCGACGCCAGCTTCGCGCATGCGCAGACCAGATCTCGGAAACGGGTGGAGCTATCGACTTGAAATTTGGTATCTGAATGTACCTTGCCCCGGATACGAATTTTATCGGGTCGCCGAGCCCGTGCGACGCCAGCTTCGCGCATGCGCAGACCAGATCTCGGAAACGGGTAGAGCTATCGACTTGAAATTTGGTTTTTGAACAGCCCGGACAACGTCGGGCTCATCGGCTAGTCTCATATATATTTTTGAAGACTTATGTCTGTCTGTCTGTATGTCTGTATGCCTGTATGTCATTTATACAAATCTACGATTCTCCACCGATCGGGACGAAACTTGGTACCTGTGTGTAGTTTGACAAGGCGGTCGTCAACGTCGTATTGGCGAGTCCGTGCGGCGCCCGCTTCGCGCATGCGCAGACGAGATCTCGGAAACGGGTAGAGCTATCGACTTAAAATTTGCTACGTGAATGTATCTTGCCCCGTATACGAATTTTATCGGGTCGCCGAGTCCGTGCGACGCCAGCTTCGCGCATGCGCAGACCAGATCTCGGAAACGGGTGGAGCTATCGACTTGAAATTTGCTATGTGAATGTATCTTGCCCCGGGTACGAATTTTATCGGACGCCGAGCCCGTGCGACGCCAGCTTCGCGCATGCGCAGACCAGATCTAGGAAACGGGTGGAGCTATCGACTTGAAATTTGGTTTTTGAACAGCCTGGACAACGTCGGGCTCATCGGCTAGTCTCATATATATTTTGAAGACCTCTGTCTGTATGTATGTATGTTTGTTTGTTTGTCTGTCTGTCTGTCATTTATACAAATCTACGATTCTCGACCGATCGGGACGAAACTTGGTACGTGAGTGTAGTTTGACCGGGCGGTGAATGTTGTCGTATTGGCGAGCCCGTGCGGCGCCCGCTTCGCGCATGCGCAGACGAGATCTCGGAAACGGGTGGAGCTATCGACTTGAAATTTGCTATGTGAATGTATCTTGCCCCGGATACGAATTTTATCGGGTCGCCGAGCCCGTGCGACGCCAGCTTCGCGCATGCGCAGACCAGATCTCGGAAACGGGTAGAGCTATCGACTTGAAATTTGCTATGTGAATGTATCTTGCCCCGGATACGAATTTTATCGGGTCGCCGAGCCCGTGCGACGCCAGCTTCGCGCATGCGCAGACCAGATCTCGGAAACGGGTAGAGCTATCGACTTGAAATTTGGTTTTTGAATAGCCCGGACAACGTCGGGCTCATCGGCTAGTCTCATATATATTTTTGAAGACCTCTGTCTGTCTGTCATTTATACAAATATACGATTCTCGACCGATCGGGACGAAACTTGGTGCGTGTGTGTAGTTTGACCAGGCGGTCGTCGTTATCGTATTGGCGAGCCCGTGCGCCGCCCGCTTCGCGCATGCGCAGACGAGATCTATGAAACGGGTGGAGCTATCGACTTGAAATTTGCTATGTGAATGTATCTTGCTCCGGATACGAATTTTATCGGGTCGCCGAGCCCGTGCGACGCCAGTTTCGCGCATACGCAGACCAGATCTTGGAAACGGGTGGAGCTATCGACTTGAAATTTGCTATGTGAATGTATCTTGCCCCGGATACGAATTTTATCGGGTCGCCGAGCCCGTGCGACGCCAGCTTCGCGCATACGCAGACCAGATCTTGGAAACGGGCGGAGCTATCGACTTGAAATTTGCTATGTGAATGTATCTTGCCCCGGATACGAATTTTATCGGGTCGCCGATCCGTGCGACGCCAGCTTCGCCCATGCGCAGACCAGATCTCGGAAACGACTGGAGCTATCGACTTGAAATTTGGTTTTTGAATAGCCCGGACAACGTCGGGCTAATCGGCTAGTCTCATATATATTTTGAAGACCTCTGTATGTTTGTATGTTTGTATGTATGTTTGTCATTTATACAAATCTATGATTTTCGACCGATCGGGACGAAACTTGGTACGTGTGTGTAGTTTGACCAGGCGGTGGACGTTGTCGTATTGGCGAGCCCGTGCGGCGCCCGCTTCGCGCATGCGCAGACGAGATCTCGGAAACGGGTGGAGCTATCGACTTGAAATTTGCTACGTGAATGTATCTTGCCCCGGACACGAATTTTATCGGGTCGCCGAGTCCGTGCGACGTCAGCTTCGCGCATGCGCAGTCCAGATCTCGGAAACGGGTGGAGCTATCGACTTGAAATTTGCTATGTGAATGTATCTTGCCCCGGATACGAATTTTATCGGGTCGCCGAGCCCGTGCGACGCCAGCTTCGCGCATGCGCAGACGAGATTCCGGAAACGGGTAGAGCTATCGACTTGAAATTTGTATTTTGAATAGCCCGGACAACGTCGGGCTGGCTTTTGAATAGCCCGGACAACGTCGGGCTCATCGGCTAGTCTCATATATATTTTGAAGACCTATGTCTGTCTGTCTGTATGTCTGTATGCCTGTATGTCATTTATACAAATCTACGATTCTCCACCGATCGGGACGAAACTTGGTACCTGTGTGTAGTTTGACAAGGCGGTCGACATCGTCGTATTGGCGAGTCCGTGCGGCGCCCGCTTCGCGCATGCGCAGACGAGATCTCGGAAACGGGTGGAGCTATCGACTTGAAATTTGCTATGTGAATGTATCTTGCCCCGGATACGAATTTTATCGGGTCGCCGTGCCCGTGCGACGCCAGCTTCGCGCATGCGCAGACCAGATCTCGGAAACGGGTGGAGCTATCGACTTGATATTTGGTATCTGAATGTATCTTGCCCCGGATACGAATTTTATCGGGTCGCCGAGCCCGTGCGACGCCAGCTTCTCGCATGCGCAGACGATATCTCGGAAACGGATGGAGCTATCGACTTGAAATTTGCTATGTGAATGTATCTTGCCGCGGATACGAATTTTATCGAGTCGCCGAGCCCGTGCGACGCCAGCTTCGCACATGCGCAGACCAGATCTCGGAAACGGGTGGAGCTATCGACTTGAAATTTGTTTTTTGAATAGCCCGGACAACGTCGGGCTCATCGGCTAGTCTCATATATATTTTGAAGACCTCTGTATGTTTGTATGTATGTTTGTCATTTATACAAATCTACGATTTTCGACCGATCGGGACGAAACTTGGTACGTGTGTGTAGTTTGACCAGGCGGTGGACGTTGTCGTATTGGCGAGATCTTGGAAACGGGTGGAGCTATCGACTTGAAATTTGCTATGTGAATAGCCCGGACAACGTCGGGCTCGTCGGCTAGTCTACTATATATTTTGGAAGATTTGTGTGTGTGTGAGGGTGTGTGTGTGTGTGTGTGTGTCTGTCTGTATGTGTGTGTGTTCGCAATGAACTCGAAAACGGCCGAGCCGATTTCGATGAAACTTCGTATATTTTCGGCCGGGGACTGACATAGGCATATTAATTTGTCCGTGCGACGTGACCTTGACCTTGAAATCGGGTCATTTCAAGGTCAAACACCCGAATATCACGGGATTTCGATGAAACTTGGTATGTGGGGTACCTTCGGTCGGGGAGTGACATAATCCTATTATTTTGCCCGTGCGACGTGACATTGTCCTTGAAATCGGGTGATTTCAAGGTCAAACGCCCGAATATCACGGGATTTCGATGAAACTTAGTATGTGGGGGTACTTTCGTATGGGGAGTCTCATAAGCATATTCATTTGCCGGTGCGACGTGACCTTGACCATGAAATCGGGTCAATTCAAGGTCAAATCGCAAATTTTACATAGGGTTACTTTTGTCCACTGGGTGTTTTGGACCGTTCAAATCGTGACCCCAACCTGACCTTGACCTTCAAAATGATCAATTCAAGGTCAAATCGGGTAAAACCGGATGGATTTCGACGGTCACGTTTGTCGGGTACATTTGTCCGGGCAGTGTTGTGGACTGGTCAAATCGTGACCCCACTTGACCTTGACCTTCAAAATGGACAATTCAAGGTCAAAGCCCGGACGAAGTCGGGTCACCTTCTAGTCTATTATATATTTTGGAAGATCTGTCTGTCTGTGTGTGTGTTCGCGATGAACTCGAAAACGGCCGACCAGATTTCGATTAAACTTGGTATGTGGGGGTATTTTCGGCCGGTGAGCTATCGACTTGAATTTTGGTATGTGAATGTATCTTGCCCCGGATACGAATTTTATCGGGTCACCGAGCCCGTGCGACGCCAGCTTCGCGCATGCGCAGACCAGATATCGGAAGATTCTCGACTGATCGGGACGAAACTTGGTACGTGTGTGTAGTTTGACCAGGCGGTCAATATGAGCTCATCAAATTTCAGATCCGAGATCAACTTTTCACGTGCCGAGGTCAAATCTGTTTTTACGCCGTTTTGCGCTAATATATTTAAGTTCGGTGCTCACAAATCGATTCGATATAGCGCGAATAATAAATTGCCAGTCATATAATGTGCACGGTTAGAATCTGTGGCGCTTCCTCTTTCCAATGATGTATCACACGCCTGTGTCCGTTTAAAGTTTCTACCTTAATTATCGGGAAGAACGCAGGACCATGCTTCGCTCATCGAAAAACATTCGGTAAATATATTACGCCGTCAAGAGATCGTGACGTGATCGCGTTTAACTCTTAACCGGCCGATGTCGCGTTAACTCATCACCGGCCGAGGTATCCGCAAATGACATTGGGCAATAAATATATCTCGGAAACTGGTGGAGCTATCGACTTATAATTTGGTATGTGAATTTATTATATTTTCAGTAACTTTTTCTGCCAAAATAATAATCGTATCCCCACTCCCGGAAGTGCCACGATGTTATCCTACTCCCAGAGGTTTATCCTACTCCCAGCGATGACGGACTATTTATCCCAACCTCGCGAGTAATTCGAAATGCACGTTTTGGGTTACTCCCCTTACACTAAAATAATTGTCTTCTGTCGAGCTGTAAAAATGTCACTGCAGTTGTCAGAAATGGATTTAGGAACGATTGATGATGACTTTTTACGCCAACTTTTGGAATCGGACATAGATTATGGTAACGTTGATGATTCGGTGACTGCCGATGCCAGCGAGAATGTTTCGGGAGCTGCGGAATCGAATTCTCGATCCTACGGGAGATTTCAAATGATGGATGATAAGCAATTGACTAACTTTATGGCCGAAAATGAAAATCAAAATACATTAAAGAAAACCATGTTGGATGTTAGGTTATTCCAGAATTTCTTGAAGGCAAAATATGACTTTACATCAGAATTTGCGGAACTCGAGCCTGGAACTCTTTGTGAGTACCTATGTCACTTCCTTGTGTCTGTGAGACGGCGAGATGGTGATGAATATGAACCCACCACACTCAGGGCGTTCTACTCCAGCATTAGTAGATATCTGAGAAAAGCTGGCTACACTAAGTGTATTGTGCAAAACCCTATTTTTGCAAGAGCTAGGGACGTTATGAAAACCAAACAAAAGCATTTGAAATCCATTGGGAAGGGAAATAAACCACTCGAGGCCGACCGATTAACAAATACCGAAATTGTACAGCTTAATGAGAAGAATGTATTGGGCTCATGCTCCCCAAAGTCATTGCTAAATACAATGTGGCTCACATTTACCACTCACTGTGGGATGAGAGGCGGCCAAGAGCAGTACGATTTGCTATGGGGCGACGTTCAAATTGGAAGCGACGAAAGCGGAAAACAGTACATATTTATCGAGAAAGAACGCCAGACAAAAACCAGAACGGGCGGGGATGTTGCTAATAACAGAGTTTTGAAAGCAAAGGCATATGAAACAACAACACAAGAAAGGAACCCTATTTATATTTACAATATATTTAAAGAGAAACGTCCGATCAACATGTTATCGCCAGATTCGCCATTCTATATGTCTATGGTATCGGATACACAGAAACAGATTGATACAAACACCTACGTCGCGAGTGGGCAAAAATGGTTCAAAAATCAGCGCCTGGGTATAAACCAAATTCGAAAATTCATGCCGCAGATGAAAATTGATGGTGAATTATCTGCAGAGAGAAGACTCACAAATCATAGCACAAGGAAACGCTTGATTCAGGAACTAAATGATGCTGACATCCCATCACACCATATAGTTCAAGTGTCTGGGCATCGCAATGTTAATAGCATTAATAATTATTCAAGGATGAACACTCACCAGGAAAAATCTATATCTGCTATTTTGTCCAACGAGTCACCTGCTGAAATTCCGGAAAATCCACCAGTTCCAGTGCACAGTCAGAAAACACAAAATAGAGCACCAAAAACACAGACCACCAATGTATTATCGACATCAAATTCCAGCTCAGTGAATTTGCAGGATCAACACCAACTGGGAAACATTTTTGGTTACGCTACACTTCGGAATCCAAAGATCGAAATCGTGATAAACAATTATTCCCACAAGTGCATTTGCACCAAGAAAATGAAAACAGTGCTGAAATCCACTGCAGTATCTTCAAGCAGTTCCACTTCAAGTTCCACTGATATTCGAGTGGATATTCCAAATGAAAGTGAACAGTGATATAGAACAGTTACTAGGAAGGCTTATCCACACAATGACACCCCAAAAACACTTACTAATTTAATCAATAAAGTTTGTTGTTTGTTTGAAAAATTCCTCCAAAACAATCTCCTTTGAAGTTGGTGGCAATAGGAGAAATCAGTCAATGAAATGACGTCACGTTCCTTATACGGGGCAAAATACTATGGCGCGCGCCGCTATAGTAAAAAATTAATGAATGAGTGACGTAATAGATTTACCTTATTTGGGTTGTTATCTTATCATTGCGCGTAATTTAACGGAAACATTTAGGTCAATATTCAGAATCGGAACATCTTCTCAATGCATGTTATTAGAGTTGCGTCGTGACAAACTGTTGTGGAAAATATAATAAACACAATAGTTAACTGTCATCAGCGACGAACGAAGTTTCTCCTCAGTGAGATGCGAGGATTATTTTTCACTCGGCTAACGCCTCGTGAAAAATAATCCTGCGCATCTCACTCGAGGAGAAACTTCGTTCGTCGCTGATGACAGTTAACTATTGACTATGTATCTTGCCCCGGATACGAATTGTATCGGGTCGCCGATCCCGTGCGACACCAGCTTCGCGCATGCGCAGACCAGATCTCGGAAACGGGTGGAGCTATCGACTTGAAATTTGGTTTTTGAATAGCCCGGACGAAGTCGGGTCACCTTCTAGTCTATTATATATTTTGGAAGATCTGTCTGTGTGTGTGTGTCTGTGTGTCTGTGTGTTCGCGATGAACTCGAAAACGGCCTAGCCGATTTCGATGAAACTTCGTATGTGAGGGTACTATCGGTCGGGAAGTGGCATAGGCATATTAATTTTCAGATCCGAGGTCAACTTTTCACGTGCCGAGGTCAAACCTTTTTTACGCCGTTTTGCGCTAATATATTTCAGTTCGGTGCTCACAAATCGATTCGATATAGCGCGAATAATAAATTGACAGTCATATAATTTGCACGGTTAGAATCTGTGGCGCTTCCTCTTTCCAATGATGTATCACACGCCTGTGTACGTTTAAAGTTTCTACCTTAATTATCGGGAAGAACGCAGGACCATGCTTCGCTCATCGAAAAACATTCCGTAAATATATTACGCCGTCAACAGATCGTGACGTGATCGCGTTTAACTCTTAACCGGCCGAGGTATCCGCAAATGACATTGGGCAATATATATATCTCGGAAACGGATGGAGCTATCGACTTGAAATTTGGTATGTGAATGTATCTTGCCCCGGATACGAATTGTATCGGGTCGCCGAGCCCGTGCGACGCCAGCTTCGCGCATGCTCATACCAGATCTCGGAAACGGGTGGAGCTATCGACTTGAAATTTGTTTTTTGAATAGCCCGGACGAAGTCGGGTCACCTTCTAGTCTATTATATATTTTTGGAAGATCTGTCTGTGTATCTGTGGTCTGTGTATCTGTGGTCTGTGTGTGTGTTCGCGATGAACTCGAAAACGGCCGACCCGATTTCGATGAAACTTCGTATGTGAGGATACTATCGGTCGCGAAGTGGCATAGGCATATTAATTTTCAGATCCGAGGTCAACTTTTCACGTGCCGAGGTCAAATCTGTTTTTACGCCGTTTTGCGCTAATATATTTCAGTTCGGTGCTCACAAATCGATTCGATATAGCGCGAATAATAAATTGCCAGTCATATAATTTGCACGGTTAGAATCTGTGGCGCTTCATCTTTCCAATGATTTATCACACGCCTGTGTACGTTTAAAGTTTCTACCTTAATTATCGGGAAGAACGCAGGACCATGCTTCGCTCATCGAAAAACATTCAGTAAATATATTACGCCGTCAACAGATCGTGACGTGATCGCGTTTAACTCTTACCGGCCGATGTCGCGTTAACTCATCACCGGCCGATGTATCCGCAAATGACATTGGGCTATATATCTCGAAAACGGGTGGAGCTATCGACTTGAAATTTGGTATGTGAATGTATCTTGCCCCGGATACGAATTTTATCGGGTCGCCGAGCCCGTGCGACGCCAGCTTCGCGCATGCGCAGACCAGATCTCGGAAACGGGTGGAGCTATCGACTTGAAATTTGGTTTTTGAATAGCCCGGACGAAGTCGGGTCACCTTATAGTCTATTATATATTTTGGAAGATATGTGTGTGTGTGTGTCTGTGTGTGTGTTCGCGATGAACTCGAAAACGGCCAAGCCGATTTCGATGAAACTTGGTATGTGGGGGTATTTTCGGCCGGGGGTGGCATGGGCCTATTAATTTGTCCGTGCGACGTGACCTTGACCTTGAAATCGGGTAATTTCAAGGTCAAACGCCCGAATATCACGGGATTTCGATGAAACTTGGTATGTGGGGCTACATAAGGCCGGGGAGTGGCATAAACATATTAATTTGCCCGCGCGATGTGACATTGACCTTGAAATCGGGTCATTTCAAGGTCAAACGCCCGAATATCACGGGGTTTCGATGAAACTTGGTATGTGGGAGTACTTTCGTATGGGGAGTCTCATAAGCATATTCATTTGCCCGTGCGACGTGACATTGACTTTGAAGTCGGGTCAATTCAAGGTCATATCGCCAATTTTGATGGGATTTCGACGAAATTTGATACGTGGGGTTACTTATGTCCACTGAGTGTTTTGGACGGGTCGAGTCGTGACCCCGACCTGACCTTGAGGAAGTCGGGTCACCTTCTAGACTATTATATATTTTGGAAGATCTGTGTGTGTGTGTGTGTGTGTGTCTGTAATCGATGGACTCGAAAACGGCCGAGCCGATTTCGATGAAACTTAGTATGTGGGGGTTTTTTCGGCCGGGGAGTGACATATGCCTATTAATTTGCCCGTGCGACGTTACCTTGACCTTGAAATCGGGTCATTTCAAGGTCAAACGCCCGAATATCACGGGATTTCGATGAAACGTGGTATGTGGGGGTATTTTCGGCCGCGGAGTGACATAGGCCTAATAATTTTCCTGTGCGACGTGATCTTGACCTTGAAATTGGGTCATGTCAAGGTCAAACGCCCGAATATCACGGGATTTCGATGAAAATTAGTGTCTAGGGATACTTACGTATGGGGAGTTTCATAAGCCTATTCATTTGCCCGTGCGACGAGACCTTGACCTTGAAATATGGTCAATTCAAGGTCAAATCGCGAATTTTGATGGGATTTCCACGAAATTTCATACATGGGGTTACTTTTGTCCACTGAGTGTTTTGGACGGGTCAAATCGTGACTCCGAACTGACATTGACCTTCAAAATGATCAATTCAAGGTCAAATCGGGTAAAACCGGATGGATTTCGACGGGTACTTCTGTCGGGTACTTTTGTTCGGGCAGTGTTTTGGACGAGTCAAATCGTGACCCCACATGACCTTGGCCTTCAAAATGGACAATTCAAGATCAAAGCCCGGACGAAGTCGGGTTACCTTCTTGTATTATATATTTTGGGAAATATGTGTGTGTGTGTGTCTGTGTGTTCGCGATGGACTCGAAAACGGCCGAGCCGATTTCGATGAAACTTGATATGTGGGGGTACTTTCGGCCGAGCGACGTGATTTTGACCTTGAAATCGGGTCATTTTCAAGGTAGAACGCCCGAGTATCACGGGATTTCGATGACAATTAGTGTCTGGGGATACTTTCGTATGGGCAGTTTCATGAACATATTCGTTTGCCCGTGCGACGTGACCTTGACCTTGAAATCGGGTCAATTCAAGGTCAACATTGAATTGATCCGATTTCAAGGTCACGTCGCACGGGCAAAGGAATAGGCTTACGACACTCCCCATACGAAAGTATCCCTAGACACTCGGGCGTTTGACCTTGAAATGACCCGATTTCAAGGTCATTGTCACGTCGCACGTGCAAATTAATAGGCCCATGCCACTCCCCGGCCGAAAGTACACCCACATACAAAGTTTCATCGAAATCGGCTTAGCCGTTTTCGAGTCCAACACACAGACAGACAGACATATTTCCAAAAATATATAATAGATATATATATATATATACTAGATGGTGGACCCGACTTCGTCCGGGATGTTTCGCCTCTGGTTTTCGGCGAATTGCGCGATATGACCTTGAATTGTCCATTTTGAAGGTCAAGGTCAGGCGGGGTCACGATTTGACCCGTCCAAAACACTGCCCGAACAAAAGTACCCGTCGAAATCCATCCGGTTTTACCCGATTTGACCTTGAATTGATCATTTTGAAGGTCAAGGTCAGGTCGGGGTCACGATTTGACCCGTCCAAGACACCCAGTGGACAAAAGTAACCCTATGTATAAAATTTCGACGAAATTCCATCAAAATTGGCGATTTGACCTTGAATTTACCCGATTTCAAGGTCGAGGTCACGTCTCACGGGCAAAGGGATATGCTTATGAGACTCCCCATACGAAAGTACCCCCACATACCAAGTTTCGTCGAAATCCCGTGATATTCGGGCGTTTGACCTTGACATTACCCGATTTCAAGGTCAAGGTCACGTCGCACGGACAAATTAATAGGCCCATGCCACCCCCGGCCGAAAATACCCCCACATACCAAGTTTCATCGAAATCGGCTCGGCCGTTTTCGAGTTCATCGCGAACACACATACACACAGACACACACACAAACAGATCTTCCAAAATATATAATAGATATACTAGCTGGTGGACCCGACTTCGTCCGGGCTGTTACCCCTCTGCTTTTCGGCGAATTGCGCGATTTGACCTTGAATTGTCCATTTTGAAGGTCAAGGTCAGTTGGGTCTCGATTTGACCCGTCCAAAACACTGCACGGACAAAAGTACCCGACAAAAGTACCCGTCGAAATCCATCCGGTTTTACTCGATTTGACCCCGAATTGATCATTTTGAAGGTCAAGGTCAGATGGGGGTCACGACTCGATCCGTCCAAAATACTCAGTGGACAAAGGTAACCCCACGTATCAAATTTCGTCGAAATCCCATCAAAATTCGCGATTTGACCTTGAATTTACCCGATTTCAAAGTCAAGGTCACGTCGCACGGGCAAATGAATAGACTTATGAGTCTCCCCATACGAAAGTATCCATAGACACAAATTTTCATCGAAATCCCGTGATATTCGGGCGTTTGACCTTGAAAATCCCGTGATATTCGGGCGTTTGACCTTGAAATGACCCGATGTCAAGGTCAATGTGACGTCGCACGGGCAAATTAATAT
Organism: Siphonodentalium dalli; assembly: GCA_032622095.1. NCBI lineage: Eukaryota > Metazoa > Mollusca > Scaphopoda > Gadilida > Siphonodentaliidae > Siphonodentalium > Siphonodentalium dalli. Next base: position 47,334,375 of record CP136069.1, on the reverse strand, counting down.
GCCTATGTCACTCACCGGCCTAAAATATCCCCACATACCAAGTTTCATCAAAATCGGGTCGGCCGCTTTTGAGTTCATCGATTACACACACACACAAACACACACATCTTCCAAAATATATAATAGATATATATATATATATATATATATATAGCTATATATATAGCTATATATATATATATATATATATATATATATATATTTGTTCAACCATAAGTGTTCTGGCTTGAAATATCCAAAAGTGAGAATGAATGAGCTACCAGTTGGAAATTTTACAATAGGGGCACATGTGCAAATGGTTTCCTGACCTGAGACGTTCGATCCCGTTGAAGATTGTTTTAAAGCTATCTTTTTCACCCCTCTCCCAGAAATAAGAAACCGAAATGGTTGCTCACTTCCTATAATTCATATGCCGATTATGATGTGTCTTTACATTACTGACTTCTTGGTCGTTTTTGGTTCAAAATACAGGAATATGTAAAATGTAAAAAAAGGTGAAAATTGGAATTGTGTTAATGTACAAATCTGTCGACCACAAACGCTAAAAAGAATTGTTCACTTCGTGACTAAAGCAAGAAATTTTGCACATATGTACATATTCACAAACTAATTGATATTAGATATGGAACCACGATGAAATTTCGTGTTAACCCCTCTTTGAACGGATTTTCTTAATTTAAAGAGCGTTCCGTGATTATATAATGTAATATATGTTAATCTTACCTTGGAAACTGATATTTAAATTTAGCACATACAGTAAGTATGACGCTGTGAGATATAATAGAACATTTTAGGGTGAAATTGGAACTCCCCGTTCAAGATGATTGTCAAAATGGTAACCGTAATTGGAAAATTTGACCTGTTTTCACTAATATCTTCTAGACCAGTTTCTTCTGTATGGAACTGGTTCGGAAATGTCACTTTATGTTGTATTGTCCATGTTAACTGATCCCCGGAGCATTACAATATGCCATTCTTGGAATCCCAGCCCCTTCCGATCCCTCAATAATTCGATTTTACAGAACGTGGTATCAAATTTCACCAAAAATCACCATTGGGATTCTAGTCATATTTCAACCCAAACTGAGCAGAACTGTGCAAAGTAAATGAGGAATACCATTACTCGTGAATAGTTCAACTCAATGGAACCAAAATTGCCACTTTGGCTAAAAATAGCTGTCAAAATGGCGGCCAAATTTAGACAATGGTAAATATTGTCGCAGCGTGCCATGCAATCGCTTAAAAGTTGTGGCTGATGAATAAAATTGGCTGTTCTGTCATTGAATACTAACATTTATTATGCATTTTAGATAAGTGTTACTATATCATTACCAAAATTATTGGAATTTTCTCTCAAAATCGGCAAAAAATAACTTTCAGGTTTGCACAATTTTTATTTTGATCCGTCTTAAATACATCTCCGTGATGTGTTTTTAGAAAAATATGCTCAAGCTGGCTTGCAAAATGTCCAAAATATTTGGTAGAAAAGTTGATATTTTCAAAGGTATCCCGACATTATTATCTGCTTTTCTGTAAAGGTAAGCACACCGTGATTCACTTGGTTATTAAACATGTTACTCAATCAACTGACAACAATATGATCTGGTTGTACCAGTACCTTACGCGGCACGACAATTTCATTTTAAATCATTGCAGTATGTAAATTTGCCGAAAATGTATTGGAGTCTGCCAGTCTGGCAAAGATTTTGAACGGAAATGAGCTGAAACTGAACTGAGATGGGCATAATTATGTTCCTACTCTGACCCAAGAACACGTGGAACCATTATAGGCAAATGGGTGTCAGACCAGGTAACACGTCTATCTGGGTAGGCGTCCCCACACCTATCACACTAGAAATAGCCAGCGTAATGCACTGGCATGTGGACCAGAAGTCCTTTAGAAAGTCAAACAAGGAGATTCGTGAAAAAGTCAAATATTTAAGACAGATCAAAACAAACATTTTTTATAGCAAAGATCGTTCCATTTACTTGAATAAATGGACCAAACCTGAAAAGTTATTTTTTGCCGATTTTGATGTGATCCAATAATTTTGGTAATGTCAGTCGTTACATTAGTAACACCCAACCAATGTGCCCCAGAAATATTTGAATTTAATGTATATAAGACAGAACAGACAATTTCGTTAATCGACCACAGGCTAGTACATGGCATGCTGGGCCAATGTTGACCTTTTCCAAGGTTTTGGTCGCCATTTTCAGACCAAGTGACAATTTTAGTTCCATTGAGTTGAAATATTCATAAACCATGGTATGCCTCACTTGGTTTGCACAATTATCTCCATTTCTTGTTAACATATGACGAGAGCCCAAATGGTGATTTTTGGTGGAATTTCATACCGAGTTCTGTAAAATATAATTGTTGAGGGATTGGAAGGGGCGTGGACCTCATGAATGGCTTATTTTATTGCTCCAATGATCAGTTAATATGAATAATAAAAAAATAAAGTCACAAATCTGAACCAGTTCCATACAGCAGAAACTGATCTAGAAGATATTAGTGAAAAAACGTCAAATTTTTCACTTATACGACTACAATTTGACGGCCATCCAATTTTACCCTAAAAGTGTGGCATTATATCTCGCAGAATCATAATTAATGTATATGCCAAATTTTAAATCACATATTTCATGGTAAGATTAATTGCGACAATTAATAATTTATATAATCGCGAAACGCTCTTTAAATTTAAAAAACCCCTTAAAAGTGGGATTAAAGTTAATTTTCAGCGTGGCTCCATATCTAATATCAATTAAGTATGTCAATATGTACACAGAATTATGCTTTTGTCACAACACAATTCGTGTGCTGATTACGGTGTGTACTCATAAGCAAATTGCCTTTACTTTACTGATTTTCTTTGGCTATACTTTAATTTGTAAGAAAACAGACCCTTTGAACATATATTATGGATTTAAAATTAGCATTGTTTATACACGTACAAAGGTAAAGTTTTGCCGGAGATTTTGGGTTCGCGTGTCCGTCAATCCAGACCAAATTTTGAAATCTCTATCTCAGTCTTCACAGGTGGGATTCAATAATCTTCGGTACACTAAGTATTGTGAACCACCAGCTCCCTATATCACGGTGGGGAATCACCTTGTTTCGGGGTTGGTGAGTACCACGCATTTAATATGGCCGAGGCGAACGCAAACGTACAAAAGCATAATATATAAGAAACTGTCACGTGCAAAACGTAGCTTTTGGATTGTTATGGGCATACCCTAGTTTATTTAAAAAAACAAGCTGATACCTTATTTGTTCCGTAATACTCAGTAATCTTCTGTAACATTCTGACCAAAGTAAAGTAAAGGTAGCAGTACACGATTTTACGGGTTGTAGGGGGTCTGAAAAATAGAAAAATAAGTATCTGGGGGGGGGGCATAACAGCCAGTGTAGCCTGTGTTAACTGTGGCATTACTGGTTTGAAGGTTTATTTATTTTACAAAACTGGGAAAGTTCTCAAAAAAGTGAAAAATTTCGATACGCAACAGGGTTATCGTATTCAGTGAAGGCCAACTCTGTGTTATTGGTTACAGGAAAATAGCCCGATTTCTCTCCCCTGAATTCTGTCATCTGGGCTCGAAAGACTTTTTTTTTCAAATTGATACGATAACTTTTTTTCCATTTCAAATATTTCTCAGCTCTAACATAGCTCTATTAGGTGGAATAAGCTTATTTACTGACATTCGCTCTATCATGGTCTGTTTTTGGGTTGAAAATGGTCAATTTGAGTAAAAAAAATGGGTAAAATTGAGCGTTTTGTGTGTGCAAACCAAGGGGCATAACTCAATGACAAATTGTACGAAGAAGCTAAAGTACAGACAGATGATTAAACCTAACATTTCTGTCGAAATTAAAACATGCCTGATGGGACCTATGCCAAAGATAATGGCTCAGCATTGATTTGAAGTACAGTACCCCTCCCAGGTTGGCAAAATTTCTGGAAATCGTGTATTGCTACCAAAGTAAAGTTACTTAATAAATGAGTGTATAGTTTGAGTGTGTTTTGCGGAAGGTAATGGCCCTGCGGCCGTTTTTCACATTGTACTAAGTGCTTCATATGTACTGGGCGTGCTCAAAACGGCCATAGTGGCATACCACTCAATAAAACGCATTAATGGCTCATAAAGGTATTTATATAGCTTGTTCCTTATAATTTTCTCTAACCTTCGCAGAATTTTGTTCCCCTGAAATATATCTGCAGTTTCGATATTACATGTGTATTGCTACCAAAGTAAAGTTACTTAATAAATGAGTGTATAGTTTGAGTGTGTTTTGCGGAAGGTAATGGCCCTGCGGCCGCTTTTCACATTGTACTAAGTGCTTCATACCACGCACCACCGTAAGTTAGCCACATATTTTACATGCATTTGAAATACGGATTAATTAGTCTACGACCGCGCACTATAAACACACCCACCGTCATCCTATATTTACGTTTTTATTCATGTATGTCAAAAAACTGTGATGTCGGTTCGTGTTATGGTATGATTTATTGGGATATAGAACGAACCAATCACTGAATATTAATTATTATAACATAAAGGCTATGTGAATATTAACACTTTATTGTTGTGTCGTGATTATACTGTTTGAGGATTTAAAACGGAGACTTCCGCGTCTTTCCGCTCATCTTCCTCAATCTTTCGTGCTGATTCGAGTCCACCCATGTTCTTCAATGAGCGCTGCCTTACACTACAACGAAAGAAATAATAAGAGAGTGTTTAACCCTTTACCCAACAGAACGGCCCTGTGCCAATGCATTCTCTTATATATGCGAGTCGACCATAGGTCGCCTCGCATATATAAGAGAATGCATTGGCTTAACACATTAAAAATTATAAAATTGTTAAAGAATGTAAGAAAAAATGGTAAAAAGTGTTAAAAAAAGATTTTTTTTAGGCCAATGCATTCTCTTATATATGCGAGGCGACCTATGGTCGACTCGCATATATAAGAGAATGCATTGGCACAGGGCATAACTGTAACTATCACAATGTGGTCAAGGAGCCGGTTCCAATGATATCCATATTTGTATGGTTCTATTGAGACAGACCGAAGATATTTTAGGCTGTTGAAGCTTTATTTGGCCGTTTTGTTGGGTAAAGGGTTAATCAAATACAAATATATATACCCCTATGTTTCTTCATATTTTAAAAGTAATGCTATGTGTTTATCTTGATGTTGAAAAGACTTCGGTGTCGATTACAACTTTGTTAAAGATGCTCTCTCTCTTCCTAAATTCGTTTTATTTAGTTTCCGGATTATAAAATAATATATACATGTATGAGTCGAAGAAAACTGTTCGGAACAGACTACATGAAGACGGTCAGTCGATATCAGATAAAGATATAGTTCTCCCTCTTGCTACGCTCAATCTGAATGTTTCCGCCAGCCGTAACCTGTCGATTGTATTATAGTATATCAGACCATTCTAAATAAAATCAATATTATTTGGTAGAAGCGTTTCCGGACAAGGGTCTTCATATTTACTATTTTTACCTAGGACACTATATAACACCTATTCTAGGATAATATAAACCATCTTTAATATTTACCGTGTTTCAGACTAGACCCTAAATCAGTTTTATGCAAATTATAGAGAGAAAATCTGGTAAAATGTATACAAATGTATATATTTTCGTGAAGGTAAGACATAATTCCACTTTTATGGGGCAAAATTGAAACTCCCCATCCACGATGGCCGTCAAAATGGCCACCGGAAGTTGAAAATAAGACGTTTATCACTAGTATCTTCCAGATCAGTTTATGCTGTTTGGAACTTGTCAAGAAATGTGACTTTTATTTTATTTTTTATATTTGCTGATCATTGGAGCAATTAACTATGCAGTTATTGGGTCCTAGCCCCTTCCGATTCCTCAAAATATCTATTTTACATAACGCGGTGTAAAATTTCACCAGCAAAAATCACAATTGGGATTGTAATTATATGTCAACAAAGAAGGAACAGACCTTGTAATGTAAGTCAGGCATATCATTACCTATGAATATTCCAACTCAGTGGAACCAAAATTGTTACTTTGGCTCAAAATGGCCGCCAAAATTAGGAAACTTGTAGATAATATTGCCCCAACGCGTCCTGTAATCGCTGACCCATGACCATATAGCCATATATTGTTATAACCGTACACACCGCAATGCGTCTCAAGGGTGATATATCGGGTTTACTCCTACACATTACACATGACCATATAGTCAATCCCTGTATACATATTCACCACATACAGGATCATACATTCACTCTGTGTATACATATTACAACATAGAGCCACTACCTGTATACATATTCGCCACACCCATAGTCATACAACCACTTGGTATATCCATATACAGCCCACCATGACCATAGTCACCTCAGGTATACATATACGCCTCACCAGTGGCCATTCAGCCATTCCAGATATACCAATACCCGCACACGACCACTCATATCTTCCATACTTGCATATACACCTCACATATGACAATTCAGCAACTCATTGTATACTCATATACGCCATCCGTGATCATATTACAGGACACGATTACAGGACAGGGGCAATATCTACCATTTTCCATATGTTGGCCGCCATTTTGAGCCAACGTAACAATTTTGGTTCCAATGAGTTGGAATATTCATAGGTAATGATATGCCTCACTTTCATTACAATGTTCAGTTCATTTCTTGTTGAAATATAACTAGAATCCCAATTGTGATTTTTATGTGTGAAATTGCGTTCTGTAAAAACTAAATTTTGAGGGATTGGAAGGTGATAGGACCCCAGTAATCGCATATTTAATTTCTAATGATCAGTTAATATAAAAAATATAAAAAAGTCACATTTCTCAACCAGTTCCAAAGGCATAAATTGATCTAGAAGATATTAGTGAAAAAACGTCATTTGGTTTGTGTGTAGTATGAAATGTTCAAATTCGAAACATGAGCATAATCGCTCACTTTATGAGGGTGTCACCTCTCCCCTGAATCTTGAACACCATTTACATGTAACAGATGTGGTAAATACTGAACACAGAGCGAACACTGGATACAAGTTACGAAATAAGTTATGGAGGACATAGATTCCACACTTCAATGTCATCTATTTTCATCACTTTTCTCAATAGCAAACTATAGCGCCACATTAACAGAACGCGACAGAAAGAAAAAAACAATAGAAACGGGTGAAAAGACCAAATTTAGCCACCAAATAACACAATCTGTCGCCATCAAAGTCGCGTACCAACCATGTTTGTTTGAATACTGAATACCATTGAAGGCGGTGTTTCAATCCTGAATACCGACAAACATCGGGGTATGAACAAGCCTTGAAATAGTGTGTCTGTCATTTGCAGAATGAGGTCCCAAGAGGGTGAATTTAGTGATGCTACCCCGCATAGCGGGCTAGCATCATCAAATTCACCCTCTGTGGACCTCATTCTGCTTACCCCTCAGCACAATGAGGTTCCCGGAGGGTGAATTTGGTGATGCTAGCCCGCTATGCGGGGTAGCATAACTAAATTCACCCTCTGGGGACCTCATTCTGCAAATGACAGACACACTATTTCGAGGCTTGGGTATGAATCCCGCGTACCCAGAGGAAATGGTCTGAATCACGGGCACCCCTCTATATAATCCAAGTTTCCTTCGACGTAAACCAGCGAGTGAAATCGATAAGGATAATGCTGGTTTACACCGAAGAACGGAACCTGCCTTACTCTCATGTAATTGTGAAAGTGACCCGGTTTATTCCATGTAAAACAAATATAATTGTTCTGAACTCCACAAGAGCAGATGTTAACGCAAAGTATTAGATGTAATTTAATGTGAAAATATATATTTTATCACAATTGTTTACATAATTTACAAAATGATACGAACTCATTTGTCCTCGCGAACTTCGTAACAGTTCGGGTATTTTCTACATGTAAAACAAACCGATCAAATGTGAGGTTACTTCTAATTACACAGCATATTACGCGGGTAAATTAAAACAATAGTTAGATGTATTTATAATACACCATTATGACCGTAGATATCACCTTTTCTGGTAAATGTTGCATTTTGTATTGATGTGTATTGATAGAGTCGATTAAAACAGATGAAACATCCAGCTTCTGGATCTGGTTCCGCTTTTATATACATGTAAATGTTAGCTTACCGTGTGTATGCAGTGACCATCAACAGTGCCCCGACTATCCCGATTACACCGATCACCAGCAGCGCCACAAGGCACCCATCTCCCATTGTTTCTCCTGACATTAGAACAGAAATAAACCGATATACCCTAGTACTTTACGATGACATCTTTCCGTACTTTGTATGACTATCCACATGTGTGAGTAAAGGGGATCTGCCCGATGGCCCTTGAGTACAAGACAAGACATGTCTTGCCAACCGGAAGCCGACATTATTCAGTTGATGCCCGCGATTGAGTGAGGCAAGTGGATTTGTCTACCTCTCGAGACCAGGAAAGCCACCCGAGACCAGGAATGCCACCCGATGGCTGAAATGCCAGAGGGTGACATTCCAGGTCGAGAGCGGCGACAAATCCCGTGTCTCACGAAAAAAAGGATGACAACTGTTTGTTATCTGGCAAAGGAGTGCACACCTGCCTAACGACAGGGTTAAATGCATATGTATATTATTTAATCCAGTTCGAAGAGTTCATTTTATGTTGGCTTTTTTAGAAAATAAAATGTTCAAATTGTGGGCAAATTAACAATTCCATCATTGGGGACGTAACTTTCCTGTCATTTTGCTGGTAGCATGGTGTGAATTTCGAAGTTGAGTAGAGCCATGGGGCGAAATGTTCGGTTTTGTTTTAAATGAGTGTACGTGTGATAATTTAAAGATTATTAACATTTGAAACTAACATGTATTGGCCGTGCAGATGAAATTGACAACATACTGTTACGCCGCATCAGGATATACTTGTGGAGACGAGGGAACGTATAGCCGAGAGGAAAACAATATTGTCAAATGATACATACAGTAAAGAGCTTTGAACTTTAGACAGCTTAGATGTATGCACATCGTGTGTGTAATTGTCAGCAGTAGATGTCAACTGCATGATGTTTATTTATTTGCTCCACGGTATTCAGAATTGATATAGAAAGGTAAAATTAGAACCTCATTCGTCATACAACGAATGTATCTCAGTCATAACACCCTGTATGCACAACGCGTTTAAATTTAATATTAAAAAAATAACTATGCAAATGAGCAAACACCACAGTTCGCGATTGTCACGAAGCGGTAGGTTTTAATAAAATGAGTGATTGTATTGTACTGATTGAGAGATGTGAAGGGATCTCTGTACGTTGGGTACTTGCTAGTTCTATGTTAACTGATCATCGCTGAGCGGTCAACGACTATCGAGCGTGTCGAGCGTGACACGCTGATTTGCGGCACCCTCAGTCGATCAAAGATATGAGAATTGGGTGAAGGTTTACAATATACAGTTGTCGCCCGCTGTCGATGGTTGAGCAGCTCCGTTCTCGAGCGGGTTACAAAATAAATGTCTCCCAAGAAGAATGGCAACAACTATTTTGTTATCGATAGATCCGATTACTAAACCCACGATGTTGCACTAAGTCATCGCATCGCACGAGTACTTTTTCGCGATTATGTATATTTTCAGAAATTTCGTATCGTCCTACAGGTTTTTTGTTCCATAAAAGACCAATAAAAAACCAATAAGCCATATAAGTCTGCTATCCAATTCTGCACATTTGGCATAGCCAGTGTCGTCTTGTGTGCTGAATTTACTCGCGATGTTCATTTCATAGCGATATATATCATAGTATGTTCTGGATGTGAGGAACTCTATGTTGGACAGACGGGAAATTCCCTTGTCGAAAGAACACGGATCCACCGCCAACAAATCAGACAACCGGAATTACGGATGATTCCATTAAATAAACATCTTGATGAATGTGGGGATGGATCCTTCCGAATTTTCCCCATACACGAAATGATGGAAGTCAACACGATCAAACGGTTACAGATGGAACAAAAGTTTCGGAACAAATTAGATCCGAAACTAAACACTATCATATAATCGCGACGTCACACACACACACACACACACACACACACACACACACACACCATCGCTCCCTCACACACACACACAAACACACCCCCACACACACACATATATATAGCTATATATATATATTATATCTCACGTGACTTTCTCGCATTCTGATTTTACGATAGTACCCCAGTAGGATAACTACATGTCTACTATTCTTTTTCTACTTATAGTAACAAACTCATTTCGCGAAATCGGTATGCCGCCTGAAGATACGGCTAATCTTAAACTATACCGTGTACGATACTTGTTGCAATAGAGGCATATCATTAGATTTATTGGTGAATTGTAATGATCTTACAAATATCCGATCATAGCTAGCCAATGTATTTAATAGTTTGTCCGTTTGGTTGACAAGCGGCCAGTCCTAATTTTGTAATGCCAGCGGAAGTTATTTATAACTTCCATTTCAGTTTTAATCGAAGTTAAGCCAGTTAACTTCTACAATTTCGCCAAAATGTCTTTGCTAATGACGTATTTATAGCAATAAATGCATGAATCATGAAGAGGTTTTGTTAGATGTAACTAATGACATAGTTATGCCCCTGCCATCGTCAACAGAATGCCGTAATTTTTTTAATCTGAGACCGATTTCCTAAATTCACGGTAAATATTAATGTGAAAAAATCAGACACATATATTGTGTGAGAATTGGCACCAATGTTCGATATACTATAATCAATAATGAATGTATTGTCGTTGACTATGCCAAAATAGTGGTCCTCGAGGAGGAATAGTCCACTCGCCTGCGGTTCGTGGACTATTCCTCCTCGAGGACCACTATTTTGGCATAGTCAACTCCAAGCCACTCATTATCTATATATAAGAACAATGTTGTTAGGATTGCTTATGTGTCTCAATATATCAATATTTTTCCTGTGGTGACGGTTTTACAGACTTCTATATTTTGTTGCATGTTTACCCACTACGAGTGCGCTTGGTCCATTTAAAGTGACATCAAATGGGTGTACGGATTGGATGAATTTATATCTATTAACCCCAGAGTCTGTAAATAAATCATAATGCATGTGAATAGATGGATTATAATTGTCACTGACATGGTATGTTAGTAAATCGGTGTAGTTTTGTTTGCAATGTATGGATGGAATGTTGTCATTACTATGTTATGTTATTAAATAACCCTATAGGTGTGTGTAATTAATGGATGACCTATAATTACCTCCGAGTCCACCGTCTGGCTCGCTAAGTGATTCGGGGAATGGTATCTGAAATGACCAGAAACGTTGAGCAGAAATATTGATAATCATAGTATATATAGTCCAGACGTCTTAACCCAAAAAAACGGCATGCAAATTGTATTAGCTGCATTTATCAGGTCAAAAACATCCTGAATTCAACTATTATAGTTATATTTGACTACTATAGTTGAATATTTGACTATTATATTTGATTCTATCAGTGCCAAATGCACTATTCCCCTGTTTTTGTGGAAACATCTCGCATCCCAGCCCACAGCCAAATAGTACTTATCAATATTGCAGCAAATGAATGGTTTTAAGATAATATTAGTTTTCAAACGTTTACGCAGATTAGTTTTATTTAAATGGCATTAATTAATATTACGACTCAATTGCTCCTCCGCAACATAATTTAGACAAATTGAATGTGAATTGAGTTCCGTATCATGTGTCATCATGATCGGTCCTTTGCTTGATTCGAGGCATGTTATATGCTCACAACAACAAACAGGGTACCGCGTTAGTGAGACTCTGATTTTCGAACATTGTTGTGAAATGTGATTTCGTATTACCCCACTTTTATAACAATCACAAAATGGTATATCCATATTTAACGACAAAACATAAATATAACTTCAATATTTGAATGTAGGATGTACATGACAGTCACGATTATATATGTAAGAAAATTAAATTTGGCAAAGTTTGTCTTTGGACTAATATAATAATAAATAGTAGTATACTTATTGGCATTTGACCAACCTGATACTTTAATACCGGCTTACCTACCTTTCTGTTTGGCCGAGCTAGTACTCAGTGTGTCATTCTGGTCAATACATGGCCACTTCAAATGGAGTCAAAGATTGCACCACTATGTGTGATTGCCACAAGTCAAATGCGAGAACAGTCAACACTTACACAAATGACTCCTCAGTATACTAGATTGTAACACATAATCACAGTGGCTATAATCCCTGCATACATAGATTACTCTTATACATAAGTATAAGTATACTATAGTAGTACCATGGTGGTTGTCGGGGGCTTAGACATGGCGGTAGAAGGGTTGTAAATATAGAATATGTAGCTATCGTCGTCGCTTAAACTGTTTATATCCGTGAGGGGGATTTGAGCATCTATTAGGCGAGGCTCTGCCGAGTCCAATAGAATCAAAATCCTCTGGGCGGACATAAACAGTTTAAGCAACAACGATAGCTACATATTTTATTTATCCATCGCACAAAACTTTCCTTTTGTGAGGTAAGTCTGTCATTTTCCTCAGTTTTACATTCGTTACTTCGATGACGCCTTACATTTATTATGTCAAACAACCTAATTAGCATTCATAACGTGGGAAAACCGGAGTCCAACGAAATAGTTCGTTGGCCTTTTTAGTTATTCTAAGCAGACCTTGTTCTGATGATTTATAGATGTTTTAGAGCTAAAACATATATCATTGTACGATTTATTTTAGTGAATTATGTACGATAAAAATGACATCATTAAGGCCAGTTGACGCCCCTAGTTACCTGCGCAATTTGCATTACGTCATAAAAGTAGTACTAACCTAATAATGCTAACAATAAAGCCACCTTGACGTAATAAACGTAACCTTTATTAGACAGGCTTTATGCAGTAAATAGAGGTAGTGAGCGGTGGATAAAATCCGTTAGCAGATACAAGAGCCTGGCGAACATTTCAGACAATTAGCATTAGAGTGATTCGGCTCTAGCTATTGTAAGAGTGTAGGATTGATACGTGTCTATCGATAGTAACTGAGTACTGCGTATATTATAAGTTACGAGATGCTTAGTGGTCGGTTATGGTGTAATGTGAGGCGAAGTGAGATCAATATTAGGCGAGGCCGTAGGCCGAGCCTAATATTGATCTCCCTGAGCCTCACATGACACCATATCCGACCACTAAACGTCCCGTAACGTATTCATTGTGTCAGTGGACAAACTCCAGCATATCCGTTTAATTAATCGTCGCTGAAATTTATTTTAATTTGGTAAGTTAAATGTGTTGCCTATGGCCATTAACTTATGTAACGTCACAGTGACGCTTCATGGGCGTTGGACGTCAATGCATTGAGTCAGTGGCTATTCACCATAAGTAAGACAACTTGTTGAGTTTGATAGATAATTTATGAGTCTTCAGTTTCCTCAAATATATTGCATTCAGGTTTTGGTACATGGTACTGTGTCTTTAAATTACAGAAAATGATTTCCGACAGATATCACCTTTCTTGGCGCCGAAATACACCAAAAATATCTCTGACGTTCTGAAAAACAAGATGGTGGATAATCACCTAATATTGATTCAATATGGGGTCACTAATATGGGTTCAAGAGCTGACATAATAAATTCATGTATGGCATGTGGATGAGACTAGAGGTCGTTAATGTTACTTTAAATTCACACGAAGCACACGTTTCAATAAAACATACACATTCAATTATTGACGCAAGACCGTTTTGTATAGCCCAACAAATGTTGGATATAAGTAAATGTGACATTAGTGCAATTTAACAAATGATTATCCAGTTGGTATGATCATGTCCATGTGTTCTAAATACTATTGTTGTCCATCCCTTAACTAACACTATTTCTGATTGGGCCAAAGCCGCCACGTGATAATCCGGGAAAAAGTCATATTGGACTCCCGAATGTCATATTGGACTCCCAAGTGTGCAATATGACTTTTTTATCGGCACTCTGTGACGTCACGAATTAACTATCGCGAAATGAACTGTGACGCGCGTGCAAACACTGATGGGTGCCGTGATGATTTAGCAGACGTTTCACTTCAGCATTGAGTTTTTTTTCATTTCCGTGTTTACTGTTCCAAATCATGCTTTATGATGATCAAATACAGGCTTTTATAGAGAATAAAGTGCCGACAAATACCAAAAATAACCCCTAAAGTATTATTCCCAAAATTTGGATAAACATACAGATGGATAATAAAAATGTCATTATACAATGTTGTGTACAGTATGAGTTTTTCTTATACTCGTCCAGGTTGTGGTGAAAAGTCATGTTGGACTCGACACTGGCGTGTCTCGTCCAATATGACTTTTCACCACAACCTGGGGTCAATACTATGAACAATTTTATACCTGTAAATACAAATTGTATTTATTAATTTGTAATTACAAATTTGTGTTAACTATCACAGTGGTTTCATAGTACAGGGAAAATTTAGCCGTATTATTGTAATACCTTAGACTGGGCGAGAGGTGAAACCCCTAAAAGACAGCTGTAAAACTTAGAAAAAACTAACTCCCCACTCTGCTCCCATGCACATGTTATCAGTGTTATCTGAATACCAGTTCAAATTAGACGGACTTGTATATAGAGCTAAAATAACTGACAACAAGTTATATGGGGAAGTTACAATGCGTGCTATCATATTGTGATTAGTGAGAACGCCGGTACTATGAAACGATGAGCTAACAAAATCTCGCAAATTTCACAAAGATCTACTGTTGATTATTGTAGATTGCTTACGGACAAACCTTTGCCTGTGAGTGATTAACACTATATTGAATCACGGCGGGCCAAAGTTACAAAAGAAATAACCAATCATAAGTTGAGAGGTGAACACTTATCAGAGCTATCCAATCGGTTCACGGATTGCTAAGTTGATGACCACTTGTCTGCGCAAGTTAACAATTAAACGGTTCGTTTGTAGTGTGTGTATGTAAGTACAAGTCAGTGTAATACCGAGTACTACAAACATTTTGGTATCATTGTTTTTACAAATTACAAATTTACAACCATTCAGTTTGTGAAAATAAAATATTATTTTGATGGTATAGCATTATATATATTGTGACCATCCTATTATTTCAAACTGATCCGCTACTCTTATCATAACACATCGAGGCAGTAACGTGGCTCCATTTTATCGGGAGGGGTGTATCGAAGCAGGGACGTGCTAATGGTCTCGGTTATAGGAGTGGTGCGGTAGAATGACAGGTGCACTACACCGTTACATGCCGTCCAGCGCTGGTTCTAACCCCGTCATATGGAGGGTGACCGGAATCGTGTATCTGGGCAAGTTTGTCAGTTGCTTTCCGGGGGTCGGTGGTTTCTACACGCAGTGGGACGATTTCTCGGTGAAATCGAGCCTCTGCGTGGTGTTTCCTCCACCCGTAAAATTGACAACGTCGTGTGTGGCATAGCGGCTAGAACGTCGATAAACCCTAATAAACCAAACCAAACCAATAGGAGTGTCATTTTATAATTTCAAACTGCTCCGATATTTTATAATATATCTAGATAGGGACGTGGCTATATGGGCTCAGTTTGGCGACGTGGTGTCCATCTTATAATTTCCATATGCACCCTTTGAACCAAAAAAAGCCTATAAATTCCACATAACGATTGAATCGTATATCAAGAGGAAAGTATTTTAATTTTTCTACGCTGATAACAAAACTTAGTCAATATGACTAACATATGTTAGTCAAACGTTTTTCCTCAGGATGACTGACTTAGTTCAGCCAACATGACTGAGGCATAACATTAATCAAAATTACTAGGGTGATGTTAGTCATAACGACTAAGAAATGGGGACTTTTCTTAGTCAATTGGAAGGCATAAATTAAAGTTGCTGAATTATTTGCAAATATTTCCAATAATTGACCAAAGTTACTCAAACCGTTTGTGACTAACACTAAGTTAGTCATATTTAGTCAATATGTCCAATCCAAGGGGCGGGGGTTCACAACTTACTGTTACAGCTTGAAAATCAGAAGCCAACCGGGGTAAACAATTTTATAATTGTTTATAATTGAGGGGTGGGGATACAGTTGGATATCGACGTTTCGAAAGAAAAGAAAAAGAGCATCTTGCCACGTCACTGCATTTATGCTCTAGTCATTTATGAAAACTGTGCTTGCATCTTCGTATTCGTGTCCTTTACCGTAACCAAATGCATTCGCGTCGACGATTGAAACTCAAAGGATAATCCGCAATGCATTCTTGAGCGAAAAATCATACTCACATTGGGAACACGCGTCATTTTTATCCATTCTTGGATATATTATTGATTATGGTAAGTACATGTTACATGCTAATGTTGGCTATAATCCGCAAGTATCACTCACTATTTGTATTAATCACTAACTTTTGTCAGAGATGTTGTGAATCATACGATTTGGCGGCTACTCGCCCCATCCTATTCTGAACAGCTGTAATGTGCCAGGCATCGTGTTCCCAAGACCACTATCGCCATGTCCCTGTTTATGAGATGTCCATTGATAACACGTTTTCATAAGGGGGCTACATCCCTGCGAATCAGATGGTTATATGCTCTGGTTTAAGGATGTGAAAATCGACAATTTATGTTTGACACCCTATATAGACATTCTAGACAAGTTCTTAACGTTGTAACTTTCAATAAATTGGGTAATTTCAGTAGTTACAAGGAACACATACTGCTACATCACATCCATAAGGTTTGACAATTTCTAAATATAGGCCATTTCAATCCAAACTTTTGACCAAAGGAGGTAAATATGCAAATGTTGGTCTAAAACAAAACATACCCCCTAATAAAGTGTTGGAAAAAACTAAATAACAGAACAAGTTCAACCTATTGTTGTTGTAAATTTTCCAATTCATGTTGTTTCAGGTATCAAATTTCCAGCTGTTGAACGTGTTGATAAAATGTTTGGAGTCAGAAACATAACCCAACCCCCTTGTCGCGACGTCCCTGTGGGTTGTACTTGAAATTTCCAGCTGACAAAATATTTTCCCGAGGGGGTGAATCGACCCCTTGTCGCCACGTCCCTGCGTATCATATATATATATATATTATCCGTGTTAAGGGTGCGAAAACTGAAAAATTATGTTTCATAGTACTCGAACATTCTTTGTGATTGGAGATATTTGTAAATACAAAGAACACGTACTATTTGTGATTTATGTTTGTAATCGTAGGTTCATAGTATTGGCGGAATGATAAATTGTTATTTCTTACAAACAATTGTAGATTCTTACAAAGAAAAAGTTTCATAGTATTGACCCCAGGACTCGTACAAGAAAAACACATACTGTACACAAAATTGTATAATAACTTTATATTATCATGTCACCTGGTTGGATCGACCAATGGGGACGCTCCGTTGGTAGAGGCATATCAGGAGACATCGGGTCGTCATCTTTGTAAACCGTCCCATATGGAATCCATATCCCCTCAGGGTTCCCATATGGGGTCGATGTCCGCCATTTTGTTTTTCATGGAACTCTGCCGCCTCGGATATATTTTCGGTGTATTTTGGCGCCAAGAAAGGGGACATTTGTCGGAAATCAAGTTCTGTTAATTAAAAGACATAGTACCATATACCAAAACCTGCATGTGATATATTTGAGAAATTCTAAACACTCATAAATTAACTATCAAACTCAGGTTTGTTGTCCTGCTTCTGGTGATTAGCCATTGACTCAATGCGTTGACGTTCAACGCTCTTGACGCGTCACTGTGACGTTACATAAGTTAATAGCCATAGACAACACATTTACTTACTGGCAGGTAATGAACTTCGTATAAGTAATTCATATTCTCACAGGGAAAACATTATATGTGGGTGACATGATAAAATCGCTACAGGGCTCGTTGTTGCCGGCTACGGTGACATATCAGGCTCAGCGAGATTAATATCGGGCTCGGCTAGCGCCTCGCCCGATATTAATCTCACTTCGCCTCATATGACACCGTATCCGGCAACAAATAACTGATATTATATCACCAGCTTTGTCAGTAAGTCCAACTCACAACCATTCGCTAAAAATCCTATAAACATATAATGTGGTTTAGACCCCGAGTTTACAAGTATACATATATCCACACTCGTGCAAGTTAGTCGCTTATAATAATGTATGTGTGGAGTCACGTGGTAATAAGAATCGGAATCTCTATTAAATACACATTTAGTAGTTTGAGCTATAATTTTTGGATCACCCAAATCATCTCAACCTTGACATTTACAAGGGGTACGAGTATAACATTGTGTCACTATGTCGATCTTACTTGAACGCAGAGTATATATCTAGCTCAAACATATGTAACTATCTTCTATAAGAAAACCTAATTAGCGACAATTATTCTTGATAATGAGTAAAAGTTATTTGAATAAAAAATGGTGGGTACCCGAAAACATGCAGTACAAAACTACTTATACCATAGTACACAAACTGGGGTATTGGTCCCCGAATTGCCAAATTTGACAATATAGCCCTAATGCTTATACATGTATTATCAAATAAGTTAAATGTCTCTGGTTTTGGGTTACAAGTCATAAGCAATTAACATTTGCACCGGAAACTTGTCGCGAGAGGGGATTCCATTTATCATTGTAACCATACTCGAGAGGAAGTATTTAACAGTATAAGTCATGGTGGATTGTCTTAGAAAAAATAAAGGTTTTAAGAAATATGTTTTCGAACCCAAATCCAACAAAAACAAAATCAATGTCTAAGGAAAAAATATGGAATTGTGTACTGAATACTGTGAAGAATGATGAAAAATAAAAATATATTCATATTTACCAACGGCCAGATGCTCGTAGCACGTTTATATATAACCATGGGTATATGCACACTACACAATGAAAACACACTCCACAGTTTGGATCGATAAGCCTTGACCTGTGTATTTTGATGTTGCGTTTTTTGACAATCGGTCTTCCGTATCATTTATACAACACAATTATAGTCTTACTTGCAACACGACGTTACCGTATGATCGCCACATAAGCGTTTTCATTCATTCAGAGTATGGTCAATATATTGCCGCCGGTGCAGTGTATTATCGGATAGAAAACAAATAGGCCTATGATGCCGAAAGCAGAAACTAAGTCGCAAGGGACACCCCTAATTGCGTCTGGGATATTTGGCACTCGGGACTTGGCTAGAGGGTTTCCGTTGGTGTGGTATCCACCTTGGAATTTCCAGCTGCACCCCACCCCATTGAACCACACCAAACTCACAAGTGTGCGCAATTCAATTTGCACACCCCCAGTGCTTTGATTTTTCCCAAATGATCGCTCACAGACTAGTAGATGGTAGCCTATTCTAAATGGACCAGTGGTCTTGTGGCCACTGGCTATGCAGGGGGATGAAAAGGACGGTTCGGCCCTAACATCCTAACATCTGGTGGTATAACGCCATACAAATTAACACCCCGATTTATTTTTCTTAAATTCATTATCAAGTAACTACTGACAAGGGCACATCACACACGGGCCGGCCGATGGTTATGCCCGATGTGAGAACATTTAGAAAATCTGAACATGAACATTTGACAATGCTAGCATCTAGACTTGCCTCAAGCTTATCAATTTTTAACCTGACACTCACCCTTAGGTTTGAAAATTGCCAACTGATGGCCATTTCAGTCCAGAATTTTGCAAATGAAAGGGAAATGTGCAAATGTTGGTCTAAAAACAACAAATTCGTCACTAAGAAATTGTTGGAAAATCAAACTACAAGAACAATTTCAACCTAATTTTTGTGTGAATTTTCCAATTAGAGTTGCATTAGGTTTGACTACAGTTTGGGGGGGGGTAAGACCCCCGCATAACCACCCCTGTCAACACGTCCCTGCTTAGCACCCCGTGCTAAGAGCGCGGTCTTGCTTTCACTGACGACGATAAATCATCGATACTAAATTATGTTGGGTGGCACCAGGGGAGGAGTCAGTGGGCTACATCCCCACCCCTGTCGGGGAAGGATAGCCACTCCCCGTCGGTGAGATCTTCAATGGTCAACCCGGTAGCTAAAGCCCGTCCCCTGTCGAGGAATCGTATAGCACCTGCGTCGGGGATATCATGGCGCCACCCCTGTTTGAAATCATATAGAAATTTTAAAGAAGACCACATATGGAGCAGAAATCGGGGGAAATGAGCTCTCATAACCACAAAACTACACTAAAGTCATCCCAATAAACCCAAGTTGGATGCAGTCGCATATAGTATATATCTATATATATATATATATGGTATCGTTCTGTTGGCCTCTCTATATCATATAAATACTTTTTCTATTTAAAAAAAACCCTTAAATCAATTCGACGTGCGATTTCCCTGCGCTTCTGTTGCCAAATTCTAGTATAAAAAGTGCGTCTATTTCAGACAAAGTTAAAACAGTAAATATGACCAGACAACACATAGAAACCGCTAATCTAATTACCAATCTAACAACACCAGTCAAACATGACTACCGTTCAAAGCAATAACACCGTGCACCATGTTACGGACAACCACAGGCACACATACCATGGATAAATACACGGTAAAAAGAACGGCGGGTTTTTTGTACGGTTATATCTGGCATATACCCATGGTTATATATAAACTGGCTACGAGCATCTGACCGTAGGTGTTCTTTGAAAACAATACTTAGAGCCAGTTGTTAACACATGATAGAATTACTTCACCAAGACTGGCAGCAATTGGTATTGACAGTGGTGAGTTGACAAAATAAGTTCTTAAGCTTTAATTTAGCACACAACCTTGTAAACACTAAATATGTCACCAATCATGGAATAATCCCGTATGGTCCAGTGACCACATGTTGGTAAACAGGCTGATAACATTCCCAGCAAGGTCACAAGGTGACCCATAATCCACACATCAAGTGTCATTTTCTGGACAGCATTACTGACCAAGTATATCTACCAAGTGGTTCTGAGTATATTTTTTAAAGAATGCTTTGTAAATATGAATATCTTTTTACTGTTCATCATTCCCCATTTTTCAGCATACTTTCCCATATTTATTCCTTAGATGTGGACTATGTGTTTGTTGGATTTGGGTTCTTTAAAGTTCACATTTGTTCTAAGATAACCCATCATGAATTATACTCTTAAAATTGTGCAACCATTGGCTTGGTTACTGTGATTACTAATATAAATGAACAGAATCCGTTAGTTTCACTCCATAAAAGTTTTGGGGAAATGGGTTGAAATGTCCTTTTAAAAACCTAAGCATAATACACTCCACATTGCTGAAATGACATAACTGTAACTCCAGTCACCTCTTTGTCGCGACTTAGATTGGTTTGTCATCATGCAACAATTTATCTGGTCACTATGATTAAACTAGTGATCGCGTTCATGTAAACGGTAGCGCGGTTTTTTTTTTTTTCAGCATTGAAAAATGTCATTGCACGCATGTAAACAGCAGCAAGGTGTGAGTAAACCATTGTCCACTTACGTATACATAAACTGGGATGAGGTGAACATGAAACGCACATGCACTATGAATTAAAAAATAACACTATTCAGCAAATATTCCCTAGTGAATTAACATACTTTGTGTATTCTAACCACGATGTATATGTTTATTGCGGTTACTCAGATATGCCCGCGTGTAGTATGGGAGACAGCTCACATATAGGATGTGGAGGTATATATACTAACGTAATTGGAAATCATAATGATGGTTTTCATCATGCGTTGATAAAGTTCTCCTTGATACTGGTGCTGATTTTAAGCACCATTATGGAATAGCTGATCATGCTGTTAACGATCATACTGTGAATGAAACTCTCTTGAACATGCTTTTGTTGACATCGATTATTTTTCTGTTATAGGTGTTGATTATATGCCATACGTTCCTATAACGGTTAATTCACATAGCTAAGGGTGCTAAATGTGTAATTATTAATGACAATGTTTTCGCTTGAAAAAATGATTATGGATTTTTGTGTTCATTTGGAGAGCAGTCGAACTGAAGAACTGCCAATTATATTGCACAGCTACAGGGTGGAGATTTTAACACTGATGAAATGGATTACGAACATAATTGTATACACGATATAATTTTGAATTACACGAACTAGCACATTGGAAATAAATGTGAGATAGTTTAATGGCAACCACCGTGAACTGTCTGATTTTGTTTAGGGATTCAAGGAAAATACTGTACGGTGACTTAGATGATAAATCGATCAAGGCTGCCGATAACCGTGACTATCCAAGTATACCAATGCCCACTGTCATCGACAATAATAAATCAAATCATGTTAATCAAGAAACATATTGTCCTGTAACGCAGTATACTTGTGAATATAGTTATGCTATTATGAGCACAATTGTTACTCATGAATATTATGGTGTTGCAGGTGATGTTGGTATCCGTATCACTGATTACTACATGTAAGTATATGTTGTTAACGATAGTAGTGTATGCCTTATCCTACATGCACTGATGATTTGAGAATTGAATTCAAAAGCATTGTCGATATCGGAATATGGACATAGATTATGAAGATAACCTTGACCAAGATAAAAATAAGCACACACACAAACAAGCTCATGCACTTCGGTCACAGAAAACGACATAAAGACGAAACTCTCCGGAATTATTGGTAACGTTAGTGAAACACTGTGTGGATACACAGATGGACAACTTTTAGAACCGAACGATATCAGATCTGTCTCAAAAATACCCCAACTGGAATTATTGACAATAATCAATCGATAATGATGAATGCTCCAATACGTAACAAAACAATATATAATCTGCCTTTCAATGTATGCAACAACAATTACTACACACTGAGTTATGGATACGAAGACTGGTGACAGCAATGTACTTAAATTGCGTGGTTATAAATTGTACATAACAAATGGACAAATTATCCAATATCAGATCCGGAGGTATAGTGGTAGGAGTCCGGGAGAATATCCACGTTAATGTTGTAAAGTTGTAAATTCGTTTCAAGGGTTTGAGATACATACTTAATCAGCTGTAAACATGTTTAGAATGATATTGGGCGTAGTATAGATACACCTCAACGGATGCAATGGTGCACATAGCATTAGAATACCTGGCTTTCATTGAACGATGGGATGATATAAAATCATTTTAATTCACGGGTCAGCTCGGACATAGATTTTGTTATCACTGGTGATGACCCATTTCTCCTACCATTGTGTATACTTGATCAAATATGCGACCATTTGGCAGAGACACAGTTTGTCGGGTGTTCACGCGAACGCACAAGTAAGACGAATCAAAGAATAGTTACGGTGACACACTGTTGGACTTTTATAGACGTTCTGTATAGTATATGTTCTATCCTTAACGACAGAATGGGTCAAGATGGAGATGTTGGAGGCCTCAGTGGCAGAGTGCTATACATGCTCGGCATCGACTATCCATACGTTATTTTCAGATATACACGCTGCCACTGTCACTATCATATCAACGGACAAACTTGGTGAAATTTCTTATACCATTGGGTTTGCGTTTGAGGGAACAACGAACCGTGTGTGCACACCAAAAGGGAATGACAGTAATAGTGGTGACTTTGTTTGTAATCTAGACACGTGCTACAAATTAATGTCTTCGGAAACCGATGATGATGATAACTCGTGCAATAAATGAAATCGAACAAAATATTACACACATAGGTGCAGCTCAGAAATTTACCGAACAACCGCAGACAAAAACGCGCGGTGCCGGATTAGGACACCGATGTAATCCTGCGGCAGCGTTTTCTGCGTTTCCTGCATTTACTGCGATGCCGCCCTCGTCACACGCCGTGTGCAAGCAGCCATTGCATACAGTGTTCTAAGTCGGCGTATTTCGCGATAGGCGCGGCATGCCGCGACCCAAACGCCGTTTGTAAGGGCCTTAAGCACCCAAAAATTCCGAAATTAACGGATTGTATGCCAAATATTGAAACTATAGATAAACCTATTAGTGGGAAGGAAATAAAACTAGCACTACATTCCTAAGGAATAATAAGTCGAGTGGCCGGCCATGACAACATACTGAACGAATATTTGAAAACATCATCCCCATGACTGATGGAGATATATCACAAACTACGTAATCATATATTGGACTCGGGTTGTTTGCCAGCTAAATGGTTAATTGCAACAAGTAAAACTATATATAAAAACAAGGGTAACACAAAGGACCCCAATAACTCTTGGCCTATCATACGTCTGTGTTGTTTTTGGTAAATCATTCACACAGATTCTGTCTAATAGACTAAATGAGTTAGTCGAATATTATATTCTGCTTCAGAATCAGACGGGTTTCCGCAAACATTTTTCTACATTAGACAACAAGTTTTTGAGTAAATTGACAAAATAATTGAAGACAAGACTTATATGCGCTTTTATCGACTTTGAAAAAGCTGTTGATAAGATAAGGTGTGGCGTTCCGGGTTATGGTCCAAACTGATGCAGTTAGTGGAATATGTGGGAAAGTCCACAAACTAGTCGCGAATATGTACAGAAATATAAAATCCTGTATACAGGTTAATAGGAATACATCTGATTATTCCCCATTTCGTTCGGGAGTCAGACATGAAGTGAACTTGTTCCCTCTATTATTCTCCCTTTTTTATGAATGGTCTTCAAACGTTTATGGGTAGTAAAAACGGAATAAGTTTTAACAAAATGGTTAGAGAGTTGAAAACTGAACTGATCTGTATCGATTACTAAATTTATTCCTCATTCTATACGCAGAGCATACAGTTATCTTAGGTGATGGTCCCAGAAAACTCCAGAAACACCTGAACAAATTTATCGAATATTGAGAAAATGGAAAATGTAAGTTAATGTCGAAAAGACAAAACGTTTAGTCTTTTTCAGGACGCACCGTACCAAAAAAATTGTGAATTCGAATGTGATGGTAAAATCATCGAAAGGGTTCAGAACTTCACTTATATAGGAATAAACTACAAACGATCTGGATCTTTCGCAGCAGCAACACAGCTATTGTAGAAAAGTCAATACTTTCTAAGTACGCAGTAATTGGAAAGTCTAAATCTAAATCAGAAATATCGCCTATTACTCTGTATGGATGTGATATTTGGGGGTTTGATAACGATATAGTTGTAAACTTACACCGGAAATTCAGGAAACACATCTGAAGATGAAAATCTAGTACTCCAACTTACATGGTGTATGACGAAAGCAGACGGCTACCACTCATTATAATGATTAGCACACGAATGGTAAAGTTTTGTCTGTCTGTCTGTCTGTCTGTGTTCTATAGAAATTCACAGGGGACCATCTAGATGATGCCAAAAGGGCCTACTAGGAATAGCTTTTTACGTGAAAGATAATGGTCGGGGTTAGAATTTTCTAAAGTGACGCCGTTGTTGTCAGGGGCAGAAAAGGGTGAGGGGCAGAAAAAAAATTGTCGCCGATTGCCACCAAACTTATATATAATCATCCCCATAATATGTGGAATCTAATGGCGTGGTTTAAATATGGCAAAAGTTGCGCCTTTCGCGTCAAGGGTGCCGGAAGGGGGGGGGGCGATTTTTTTTTCTGTCGCCGATTGTCACGAAACTTACATATAATCATCCCCATGATATGAAGAATCCAACGGTGTGGTTTAAATATGTCAAAAGTGGCGTCGTTTGAGTCAGGGATGAACGGAAGGGGAGAGGGGCACCAAAATTTATAAAACTAATTTTAGCGCCGATTTCCACCAAATTGATTTCTATTCTTCTTCATGATACAAGGAATCTAATTGTGCGATTTAACAACGCCAAATTGTTGTTTTTGGATGAGAGATTGGGAGGTGGTGGGTACTAAATTTGATAATAAGTCGCCGATTGCCACCACACTTATACAAAATCATCCCCATGGTATGAGGAGTCTAATGGTGTGGCTTTTATCTGTCAAATGTGGCCTCATTCGAGTCAGGGTTGCATTAAAAGGGACAGGGGCACCAAAATTGATGCACAATTTTTTAAGCGCCAATTTCCACCAAATTGATAAAGGTTCTTATCCATGATACGAGGAATCTAATCGTGATTTAAAGACGCCATAGTGGTGCTGTTTGTGTGAGAGATGGAGAGGGGAGGGATTGGCACCAAATTTGATAAAAAAAAATTGTTTAGTCGCCGATTATCACCAAACTTATAAACAATCATCTCCATGATATCAGGAGTGTAATCGTTTGGTTTAAGGGTGTCACAAGTGGGGCCATTCGAGTCAGTGGTGTATAGAGATGAGAGGGACACAAACAATGATATCTATATGTTTAGTGCCGATTTCCACCAGATTGATACATATTCTTCTCCGTGATACGAGGAATCTTATCGTGTGGTTTAGATAAACCAAATTGGTGCCCTATGGGTGGGAGATATGGCGACCTTAAATTTGATACGAATTTGTATACTCGCCAATTTTCACCAATTTCATATATATGCATCTCTAATCTCTAATGAGTCTTAGTGTATGCAGCTTGAGTCCGAAATAGGGACGGGAGGGTCACCAAAACTGATACAAAATATTTTTAGTACCAATTACCATCAAATTCAGACACGTTCTTCTCAAATGATACAAGAAATAAAATCGTGCTGTCTGTCTGTCTTTTTGTCTGTCTGTGTGCGTTCTATATATAACTTCACGCGGTACAATCGAGATGGCACCAAGGCGTTCTAAGAGGGGTAACTTTTTACAAGGAAGATAATGGTGGGGGTTAAAATTTTCTAAAATGACGCTGTTGGTGGGAGGGGAAATTTAAAAAATATGGTGAAATAGTTTTGTCGCTGATTTCCACCAAACGAATACATAATCACCTTCGCAATATGGCGTTGTTCGAGTCAGCGTTGCATCAACAATTGATTTAATAAACCAAATTCACCAAATTCATACACGTTTTTCTCTAATGGTATACCATGAATTAAATCACATTTGGTGTCGTTTGTGTCACGGATGGCGAGCGGATATGCACTATCATTGATAAGATTGCTATTCGCCGATATCCACATATAAGTTATATACAGTCACCAGGCCATCTCCATATCATTTTAAGTAGTTGGGCGTTCACATTTCACAATCCCGACATATGGTGACCCACATAAGTCACTTGAACAATTATATCTTCTTAACAGTCATATTTATATGGGAATGGCAATCAAGGCATTCACACAATGAGCTAGCAAAAAGAGATAACTAGAAGAAGCATTAAACGTATATTTATCATTGTATTGAAGAGATACATATATTCGTGCAAACTGAGAGACCTCGAACCGTCAGAGGATTGCATATATATAATAACAAAATTTAGTCTGTTCCATTCAATACAGTTTCCACAAAAAGTTACAATTTGTCAAGAGATATGGAAGGCCTGTTCAAAAATAGTGGCCACAGTGTGCAGTCAAATATAGTTTCTTCTGATATACAAGAAAATGCAGTTAGTAGCACAAGACTTTTCAGGATCCTACCAATACTGACATCTGACACGGGTTTTAGAACAGACTCATCGACTGACATAAACAACTCAAAATCTCGCTCTGTGTCTGGCACATGTAGCTGATATATTTGCGCAGCAACATTTCATTTAAACTAAGAATATTTAGCCAATATATAGCACCATGAACAGAGGAGCACCTGGAAATTTCTTTGAAACATCTTTATCTTCATGCAGATATGATAGCCAGGTGTCCTCGAGATCTTAGTCCAACCCACTAGATTGATTGATACATCTCAATATGTAAAACCCAATTATCATCTTTTATCGAACTAATGTGTTTATGATGTTCATGTATAATATTATAACGTCTAATGTATACGCAGTTGTAAATAAATAAATACTTCATTATTGGTGGAACGGATTAATCGCGATAAACAGAATGACAATTGACAAGGTGAGCCACTACTTATATTCCATGACTGTAATAATCATGTTTTGTGATGCTATTTGAATATACAATTTATGAGAAAACGTATAACCCCTAAAGCAAGAGCATTCTCTATTCCCAACAAATATCCACAGCATACATTAACCTGGGCAACGCCGGGTAACCCTGCTAGTATATATATATATATATATATATATATATATATATATATATGGTATCGTTCTGTTGGCCTCTCTATATCATATAAATACTTTTTCTATTTAAAAAACCCTTAAATCAATTCGACGTGCGATTTCCCTGCGCTTCTGTTGCCAAATTCTAGTATAAAAGGTGCGTCTATTTCAGACAAAGTTAAAACAGTAAATATGACCAGACAACACATAGAAACCGCTAATCTAATTACCAATCTAACAACACCAGTCGAACATGACTACCTTTCAAAGCAATAACACCGTGCACCATGTTACAGACAACCACAGGCACACATACCATGGATAAATACACGGTAAAAAGAACGGCGGGTTTTTTTGTACGGTTATATCTGGCATATACCCATGGTTATATATAAACGGGCTACGAGCATCTGACCGTAGGTGTTCTTTGAAAACAATACTTAGAGCCAGTTGTTAACACATGATAGAATTACTTCACCAAGACTGGCAGCAATTGGTATTGACAGTGGTGAGTTGACAAAATAAGTTCTTAAGCTTTAATTTAGCACACAACCTTGTAAACACTAAATATGTCACCAATCATGGAATAATCCCGTATGGTCCAGTGACCACATGTTGGTAAACAGGCTGATAACAATCCCAGCAAGGTCACAAGGTGACCCATAATCCACACATCAAGTGTCATTTTCTGGACAGCATTACTGACCAAGTATATCTACCAAGTGGTTCTGAGTATATTTTTTAAAGAATGCTTTGTAAATATGAATATATTTTTACTGTTCATCATTCCCCATTGTTCAGCATACTTTCCCATATTTATTCCTTAGATGTGGACTATGTGTTTGTTGGATTTGGGTTCTTTAAAGTTCACATTTGTACTAAGATAATCCATCATGAATTATACTCTTAAAATTGTGCAACCATTGGCTTGGTTACTGTGATTACTAATATAAATGAACAGAATCCGTTAGTTTCACTCCATCAAATTTTTGGGGAAATGGGTTGAAATGTCCTTTAAAAAACCTAAGCATAATACACTCCACGTTGCTGAAATTACATAACTGTAACTCCAGTCACCTCTTTGTCGCGACTTAGATTGGTTTGTCATCATGCAACAATTTATCTGGTCAATATGATTAAACTAGTGATCGCGTTCATGTAAACGGTAGCGCGTTTTTTTTTTCAGCATTGACAAATGTCATTGCACGCATGTAAACAGCAGCAAGGTGTGAGTAAACCATTGTCCACTTACGTATACATAAACTGGGATGAGGTGAACATGAAACGCACATGCACTATGAATTAAAAAATAACACTATTCAGCAAATATTCCCTAGTGAATTAACATACTTTGTGTATTCTAACCACGATGTATATGTTTATTGCGGTTACTCAGATATGCCCGCGTGTAGTATGGGAGACAGCTCACATATAGGATGTGGAGGTATATATACTAACGTAATTGGAAATCATAATGATGGTTTTCATCATGCGTTGATAAAGTTCTCCTTGATACTGGTGCTGATTTTAAGCACCATTATGGAATAGCTGATCATGCTGTTAACGATCATACTGTGAATGAAACTTTCTTGAACATGCTTTTGTTGACATCGATTATTTTTTCTGTTATAGGTGTTGATTATATGCCATACGTTCCTATAACGGTTAATTCACATAGCTAAGGGTGCTAAATGTGTAATTATTAATGACAATGTTTTCGCTTGAAAAAATTATTATGGATTTTTGTGTTCATTTGGAGAGCAGTCGAACTGAAGACCTGCCAATTATATTGCACAGCTACAGGGTGGAGATTTTAACATTGACACTGATGAAATGGATTACGAACATAATTGTATACACGATATAATTTTGAATTACACGAACTAGCACATTGGAAATAAATGTGAGATAGTTTAATGGCAACCACCGTGAACTGTCTGATTTTGTTTAGGGATTCAAGGAAAATACTGTACGGTGACTTAGATGATAAATCGATCAAGGCTGCCGATAACCGTGACTATCCAAGTATACCAATGCCCACTGTCATCGACAATAATAAATCAAATCATGTTAATCAAGAAACATATTGTCCTGTAACGCAGTATACTTGTGAATATAGTTATGCTATTATGAGCACAATTGTTACTCATGAATATTATGGTGTTGCAGGTGATGTTGGTATCCGTATCACTGATTACTACATGTAAGTATATGTTGTTAACGATAGTAGTGTATGCCTTATCCTACATGCACTGATGATTTGAGAATTGAATTCAAAAGCATTGTCGATATCGGAATATGGACATAGATTATGAAGATAACCTTGACCAAGATAAAAATAAGCACACACACAAACAAGCTCATGCACTTCGGTCACAGAAAATGACATAAAGACGAAACTCTCCGGAATTATTGGTAACGTTAGTGAAACACTGTGTGGATACACAGATGGACAACTTTTAGAACCGAACGATATCAGATCTGTCTCAAAAATACCCCAACTGGAATTATTGACAATAATCAATCAATAATGATGAATGCTCCAATACGTAACATAACAATATTTAATCTGCCTTTCAATGTATGCAACAACAATTACTATACACTGAGTTATGGAAACGAAGACTGATGACAGCAATGTACTTACATTGCGTGGTTATAAATTGTACATAACAAATGGACAACTTATCCAATATCAGATCCGGAGGTATAGTGGTAGGAGTCCGGGAAAATATCCACGTTAATGTTGTAAAGTTGTAAATTCGTTTCAAGGGTTTGAGATACATACTTAATCAGCTGTAAACATGTTTAGAATGATATTGGGCGTAGTATAGATACACCCCAACTGGTACAATGGTGCACATAGCAATAGAATACCTGGCTTTCATTGAACGATGGGATGATATAAAATCATTTTAATTCACGGGTCAGCTCGGACATAGATTTTGTTATCACTGGTGATGACCCATTTCTCCTACCATTGTGTATACTTGATCAAATATGCGACCATTTGGCAGAGACACAATTTGTCTGGTGTTCACGCGAACGCACAAGTAAGACGAATCAAAGAATAGTTACGGTGACACACTGTTGGACTTTTATAGACGTTCTGTATAGTATATGTTCTATCCTTAACGACAGAATGGGTCAAGATGGAGATGTTGGAGGCCTCAGTGGCAGAGTGCTATACATGCTCGGCATCGACTATCCATACGTTATTTTCAGATATACACGCGGCCACTGTCACTATCATATCAACGGACAAACTTGGTGAAATTTCTGATACAATTGGGTTTGCGTTTGAGGGAACAACGAACCGTGTGTGCACACCAAAAGGGAATGACAGTAATAGTGGTGACTTTGTTTGTAATCTAGACACGTGCTACAAATTAATGTCTTCGGAAACCGACGATGATGATAACTTGTGCAATAAATGAAATCGAACAAAATATTACACACATAGGTGCAGCTCAGAAATTTACCGAACAACCGCAGACAAAAACGCGCGGTGCCGGATTAGGACACCGATGTAATCCTGCGGCAGCGTTTTCTGCGTTTCCTGCATTTACTGCGATGCCGCCCTCGTCACACGCCGTGTGCAAGCAGCCATTGCATACAGTGTTCTAAGTCGGCGTATTTCGCGATAGGCGCGGCATGCCGCGACCCAAACGCCGTTTGTAAGGGCCTTAAGCACCCAAAAATTCCGAAATTAACGGATTGTATGCCAAATATTGAAACTATAGATAAACCCATTAGTGGGAAGGAAATATAACTAGCACTACATTCCTAGGGAATAATAAGTCGAGTGGCCGGCCATGACAACATACTGAACGAATATTTGAAAACATCATCCCCATGACTGATGGAGATATATCACAAACTACGTAATCATATATTGGACTCGGGTTGTTTGCCAGCTAAATGGTTAATTGCAACAAGTAAAACTATATATAAAAACAAGGGTAACACAAAGGACCCCAATAACTCTTGGCCTATCATACGTCTGTGTTGTTTTTGGTAAATCATTCACACAGATTCTGTCTAATAGACTAAATGAGTTAGTCGAATATTATATTCTGCTTCAGAATCAGACGGGTTTCCGCAAACATTTTTCTACATTAGACAACAAGTTTTTGAGTAAATTGACAAAATAATTGAAGACAAGACTTATATGCGCTTTTATCGACTTTGAAAAAGCTGTTGATAAGATAAGGTGTGGCGTTCCGGGTTATGGTCCAAACTGATGCAGTTAGTGGAATATGT
The DNA here is from genome assembly GCA_032622095.1 of Siphonodentalium dalli. Taxonomy (NCBI): domain Eukaryota; kingdom Metazoa; phylum Mollusca; class Scaphopoda; order Gadilida; family Siphonodentaliidae; genus Siphonodentalium; species Siphonodentalium dalli. The sequence continues at coordinate 47,301,986 of CP136069.1, read as the reverse complement.
GGGAAAGTCCACAAACTAGTCGCGAATATGTACAGAAATATAAAATCCTGTATACAGGTTAATAGGAATACATCTGATTATTCCCCATGTCTTTCGGTAGTCAGACATGAAGTAAACTTGTTCCCTCTATTATTCTCCCTTTTTTATGAATGGTCTTCAAACGTTTATGGGTAGTAAAAACGGAATAAGTATTAACAAAATGGTTAGAGAGTTGGAAACTGAACTGATCTGTATCGATTACTATATTTATTCCTCATTCTATACGCAGAGCATACAGTTATCTTAGGTGATGGTCCCAGAAAACTCCAGAAACACCTAAACAAATTTATCGAATATTGAGAAAATGGAAAATGTAAGTTAATGTCGAAAAGACAAAACGTTTAGTCTTTTTCAGGACGCACCGTACCAAAAAAATCGTGAATTCGAATGTGATGGTAAAATCATCGAAAGGGTTCAGAACTTCACTTATATAGGAATAAACTACAAACGATCTGGATCTTTCGCAGCAGCAACACAGCTATTGTAGAAAAGTCAATACTTTCTAAGTACGCAGTAATTGGAAAGTCTAGATCTAAATCAGAAATGGTTGATCTCTTTCATACATTGCTTTCGCCTATTACTCTGTATGGATGTGATATTTGGGGGTTTGATAACGATATAGTTGTAAACTTACACCGGAAATTCAGGAAACACATCTGAAGATGAAAATCTAGTACTCCAACTTACATGGTGTATGACGAAAGCAGACGGCTACCACTCAGTATAATGATTAGCACACGAATGGTAAAGTTTTGCATGGTGAAAATGGCAAACAACGAAGATCGCATTTAAAGCAAAGCGCTATCAGCTAGCCTATAACTTATCACATGAAAATGGTTCCTGTTTCTCATGACTTTGTAAGATTCGGGATATTTTGTTGATTCTAGTCAATCATACTTATTGGGAGCTGAGCGAATTAAGAATGTAGACCAGCTCACTGATAAGACGTTACATTTTAGACAAATTTGTTTCCAATTGGTTGACAGACATTGATAAATCTAGTAGATGTGTTATTTATATAATATACAAGCACAATTTCCACTTTGAAAACTACCCATAAAGTAGAAATGGAAACGACTGAGTAACATTATGGTTAGCCTGTTCTATCGAAAACCCGCATATTATCTGCTTATTAGAAAATTAGTTTAGGTTGATAATCAGCTTAGAATCGCCTCACTTTGAGTCGATAATATGCTGTAAATGAGAGCAGTTTAGTGACATTACTAACTCATAATGAGGAGATGCTAAGCAGATTATGTGTGGCCAATGACACAAATAACCCAACTCACGACATTTCAGATGTACGCTCTTTAAACTGTGTTTTCACTTTGGTCCGGGCCATAAAACGATATAACGGGAATGGTTCCATTAACTGCTTATTGCAGAATCAAATAATCACACTATGTGCCTATTTCATGTTATAGGTCGATTATTGCGCGAGGATAAGTTGCAATGTATATTCCTAACGTACAACCACTCCCATGCAGTTGATGTGGTTTGACGATATCGACGATCGTATTTGAACGCTATGCCCTTCACCAAGCGCTGGTGATGAATTCCACTACTTGTTTAAGTGTGAAAAATTGGATGTACTCAAACCGCCTACTGTCAAAAGAGTTCAAAGAAAGGCCAATTTAATATTAGTCATGAGCGAGTTGCTTAATACAAAAGACAAACATTTATATCGCCGGCTATGTATATTATTACGACATAATGTAAAGGAATTTAATTAGATTATGGAGTTGTATAATCCTTTGGTGCAATGGTATCATAAATGTGTATGTTATAGCGATGTTATATCTGAATCTGTGTATTTCAAATATAATGTTTCTGTTCTATTGATGAGAAATGATGATCACATGCATGTATGTAAATAGTATACATATCCTTATTTACATACCTTATTAAGGGAGTGAGAAACACATGAATTGAATTGAATTATCAATTGCTTCAAGTTGGCTAATCCGAGCGATTTGAGAAAACAACTGTTTTGTCCCAATCGGCATCTCTAGTTTATTCTAGAACTGGATTTATTCTAGTTTAAACTAGCGTTTGGTAGGAGCAAAACTTTAAGTTGTATTGGAGTAGAACTCGGTTTTAGTGGAGATAAATATAGATTTTGTTCAGTTAAAACCCAGTTTTCTAATAAACTCGCTCGCAATTCAAACTTGGTTCTATTGTTAGAGCTAACACTCTGATAATATCACGAATCTTTTGTGATCATTTGACTATATATTAATAAGGGGTCATTTAGCTATGACTGATTTATGCATAGCCGTCCATTTTTTTTAAATATGCTAAAAAATAGTGAGAATAAAACCACCATTCCATTCCCATGGTTTTACTTAAAACGAGTCCTTCTGGTTTTAATATTTGGTCGAACTTTTTCGCCCAATATGTATGATATCTGATTCGGTGGACTTGGAGTGGCGTAACACGGACATCCAATATGTCGTGACTGTGACAATAGTATCACCGAGAAAATCGAAGGTGCATGCACATGTTTTTCTCGGGTTAATTAGAAGAGGATAATATGTGGAATGGATAGCAATGCTTGACAAACATGCCGCCTTGAACCATTCAGTCCGGGATGTGGGTAACATATTCTCGCTTATGGATATTCGAACAAGGTTCAAGATCACGTGCAACATGGTGTTGGGTGGGGTATCTCCTTAACAGTTTGAAATTTTATGCCTGACACAATTTATTTGTAGGAAATTTGTTGTTTCTAGACCAACATTTGCATATATTTCTACATGTGTCACAATTTTGAACTGAAATGGCCAACAGTTGAACAATTTCCAACCTTAGAGGGTTTCGCATTGGAAATATCCAACAAGTGGAAAGCTTGAGGTCAGTCTAGATGCTAGGATTTTACAACTTCCATGTTCATATTTCATAAATGTCATGGTCCCTCCCCGTGGCCAGTTAGCAGTAAGCACTGCTAATAAATTAAAAAAACACATTGGTGTATGTGTGCCTGTCGCTAGACCACTAGACTTTAGATTTTCCAATTTTCAGATTCAGATGTCAAAATGGTCTCATATTGTGATGAACCATGGTCGGCCCAGCGGATTATGTTCACCCCCTGGCCAGTGGCCACACGAATATCCATCCATTTAGAATTGGGTAGCATCCAGATATGTGCGAGAACTGTTAGGAACAACAAATCAAAGCCTGAGTGTGTAACTTGTGTGCAAAGGTGTGAGTTTGGTGTGGATCAAGTCGGTGCAGTTGGAAACAGCAAGGTTTACATCCCCAACCGAGACCCACTAGCCACGTGCCGGAATGTCACATGCGGCGTAACAACTAGGCATCTAATACCAAGCAGTTGATTCCCGATGTGTTTCTTCCGAAATCCTAATCGACGGTGTACACAAGGGTTGCAAACAAAATATGGCATATTTTTCAATTATTTCTTATTCAATGTGTAATTGAAAATTCGAATTTGCTCGACTCACACACCCTACTTTCCATAGTCACGTCCCTGCCCCGATCGATGTCCCTTTAACAATTCCTACACAATCAATATTCATTTGATTGTTTCAAATATACATGTACATGTAGTTCAGGATCATAGCCAGCTTTCTAGCGTTTCGATAGTCTCATGCATAATATTTTTGTGTTTTTTTTGTCACCGAGAGAACATTTGAAAGCGGACTTCATTTAACTGTATCGGCTCTGCTAAATAACAACCGCTACACATGTGCCAATGAATTAACCGTGGATCTCGTCATTTCACAGGACGTACGGAAAGATGCCTGGCGATCAAGGGATTATACATGGACAACCAGGCGAATGAGTCGGCAATCCATTGAAAAGTCTCGATAATAGACAGACAGCACACCTCCTACGCTCGCAGCCGACGTGATCAACCAAAACGGTATTTTTCCCATAGCGCAGTAAAGTTTGGTAAACTGGAGATGTCGATTCCGACATATGTCTGTATGAAACATTGTCTAGAACTGTCTAGATCATTGAAAAGGCTGTTTGTGTTTGCATCTTAATCTTGGTTACGGTTGGTTTTCAACAACCAATGCAGCCATTATTACAATATTTTTCATCATGTATGTTTAGAATATTTTGAAATATATATTCTTCACATCGACATTTTATGTCAACAGAAACCGCGAGCAAGACAACGTTATAAACAATAACGGTACTTTGTTTCTTAAAACATCAGTTTGCTCCTCCAACACAGAACCAACCAACATCATATCATATGAAAGTAACCACTTAACAGGGGTGAATAAAGATAGGTTCACATACAACACATACCTTAACGTGTTCATTAAGATCTAAGGGATCTCTGTTTTCCATATCAAGGTCATGCATTGTTCTTGTATTAACAAATGTAACTGCTGAATGGTTTGAACTCCTAAACTCGTCTGTTGAATTTATGTGCACCAATATTTACCAGAATGACGATGTATCTTATAAGAATGCGTATCTACACGTGTCAATTGTAGGGTGGAGAACGTGATGCCTGTCACATCAAATCCAGTGGGACATATGGCATATAAGTGTACCACAACAGTTTGATTAATATGGCAGGTGCGTATGGTCTCATAATCATTGACAAAACAAAGCTGTGCACACTCAGGCAGGTCGAATACAGATTCAACAGTGAAGAGTGCTCGTACGAAAACCAGCTAAGATATTTCGATAGCGATATGTTGTTTTTTCCTCCGAGACCACCCTATTGCAATTTCTATGCATGAGTTACGCGTTAGTGACCATCTAACATAAAACCAGAAATAACTGTAATCGAATATCACAATTGCGACAATAAAAGAGTTTATTCCGTAGAAGACATGACAATTGTTCTGAAAACCACTTCACTTGAAAACTGAAAGCGGTAGTTTAATGTCAAATTAAAACATTTCCGCAGTGTTTACATCTTATAAAAAGTATGCGAACTCAATTTCACCTCACGAAGGGACATCGGCATAAGCCGGCGAAAATAATTTAGCAATCGTTTATGAGGTAAATATAAACACAGCCAAATTGAATAAATTCTATCACTTATACCCGGTAATTTGTAAATAAAAAATTGCACATATCGCGAGACGTTCCGTGTAAGAAATATTTAACTAATAAGTAATATAGGACCATGTACAGTTAAAATTAACACACAATAGGATGTTGGAATAAAATAACAGCGCGCGTTGCCGGCGATCTGGTGTACTCGATTGTTTATGAGTGATTATTTGTGTAGCATAAAAAGCAATACTAAGCAGATTATGTGCCGATATGACACAAATGACCCAACTCACGACCTTTCATGTGTACACTCATTAACCAGTTTTTTTTTCACTGTGGTCCGCGCCATAAAACGAAATAACGGGTATGCGTCCAGTATATGCTTATTTCAGAATCAAATAATCACATGATGTACCTATTTCACATTATAAATCGATTATGTGCGTATTTGCGCTTGGATATGTTGAAACGTAAATTCCGAATGTGCAACCACAAACTCCCAGTTGAGGTGGTTTGATGATATCGAAAATCGTATTTGCAAGCTATGCTCTACACCAAGCGTTGGTGATTAATTCCACTACTTGTTCAAGTGTGAACAATTCGATGTAGTTAAACCACCTATTGTCGAAAGATTTCAGAGAAAGGCAAATGTTAGCCATGAGCAAATTTCTAAAAACAAACATGTATATCGCTGGCCATGTATATTAATACGACATATTATGCAGGAATTTAATGAGATTAGGGCAATGGTATGATACATGTGTATGTTAGAGCGATGTTATATCTGAATCTAAGTATTTCAAATATCATGTTTCTGTTATATTGATGAGAAATGTTTACCGCATGTATATATGTAAATACTAACCAACTTCCCATGGTTTTACTTAAGCCGAGTCCATCGGCTTTTATTATTTGGTCTAGCTTTTTCGCCCAATAAGTACATGTATGATATATGTTTCAGTGGACTTGGGGCGGCGTAACATCGTTTACGTCATGACTTGCAATAATATCTCAGCGAAAATCGACGGTGCATACACATGTTTTTTGTCGCGGCCGATATTTATATCTATTTTTTCAAGAACAGACGTGTGTATGTTAATTAGAATAGGATAATATGTGGAATGGATAGCAATGCTTGACAAACATGCCGCCTTGAACCATTCGGTGAGGACGTGGGTCACAGATTCTCGCTTATGGATAGTCGAACAAGGTTCAAGATCACTGCACTGCTAATTTAACCTAAAGCCACAAGAGACCTAGCGACATGGAGTTTGGTGGGGGTGTCTCATCAACAGTTTGAAATTTCATACCTGACACACCATAAATTATAAATTAGACAACAATTCATTAGTATGGAGTTCGTTGTTTTTTATACCAACATGTGCATACATTCCTACTTGTCTCACAATCAAATGGCCATCAGTGGACAATTTCCAACCTTAGGGGTGTCGGGTTGGAAATATCTAACAATTGGAAAGCTTGAGGCTAATTTAGATGCTAAGATGTTACAACCTCCATGTTCATATTTCATAAATGTCATGGTCCCTCCCCCATAGCCTGTTAGCAGTTAGCATTGCTAATACATTTAAGAAAGACTTTCGTGTGTACTTGCCTGTCGTTAGACCACTAGACTTTAGATATTACAATTTTCAGATTCAGATGTCAAAATTATCTTATACTGTGCTGAACCATGGTCGACCCAGTGGATTGTTTCAACCCCTGGTTAGAGGCCACAATAGTACCCATCCATATATAATAGGGTACCATGCAGACATATGCGTGAAGTGTTGGAAACAAATCAAAACCCAACGATGCTGCGTAAATGGAAGCAATAACGATACTGATTGCCAAATCAATTTCCAGCTTGGTTCGAGCATAAACAAATGCAACTGCTGAATGGTTTAAACTCCTAAACTCATCCTTTGAATTTACGTTACCAATATTCACCAGAATGACAATTTATCTTATATGAATGCGTGACCTAGCTATTCTTGGACTTGCATCGCTAAGTAGTGGCAGAGAATGCTATAATACTGCGACACCACTTTACAACCGAACCATATGTTGTAAACAAAGCGGTTACACTTGATCATATCAGTTGCATTTGATCATATCGGATGGAACATTTGCACAATTTCTTTAAAACCTAACCACATGTTGTAACAACAGCGGTTACATGTCATCATATCGGATGGAACATTTGCATAATTTCAAGAGTTACTTTTATCTATAAGTTAATATATTCAAGAACATAAATTCATAAATTTATATTATACCATTCTGATATACTTTTCATCTCTGAACTATATTTGCATATATATTAAGATATAACAAGAAATTAAAAATAAAGTGCAAAAGGAAGGACATAGGTGAGACGGTGTTAAATTATGTTAAATGATTCCGACATTATTAAGTATGTGTCCATACATGCAAATCAAATCAAACATTGAATATTTAAAACATACTGGTGATTGTCTGTGCAAGTCCATGAATATCAGTACTAACTTAGAACCCAAGCAGGAAAGTTAAAGTTAATTATTTGCATACAATAATCTCAAATTAAAATGTATTTATTCTATACATAGTATCATGGTGTATGTTATATATTAATTCTTTGATCTGATATGTTGCAACCAATCAACATCTTGTTGTGTGTATGTATAGCAAGCACCACTTCAGCCCCTGTAAGAGAACACATATCAAAATAAGTTATAAATTAAATTGACTTATAGCACAAACACAATTGGATCAAAGTAAATTACTTGCTGGTAACGAATTTTGATGTTAAATTAAAAAACAGCGGAACAATTGTGTTAACACTGGACTCAAAAACATCTATAACAATCACACAAGGCAAGACACAGTTCATTCTTTATAAAGGTGCAAATACTTGTGTTATAGATGCAGATATTTTCAAGTTAATGTGTGATATGAAATTAAGTATTTTATATCTCCAATCATACTTGGATACCACACCAATATTGAACAGTGACTGTTGCTGACAAGATTCATTGTCTATTATTGGTGGAAATCAAAATAGAACAATACTATTGCTGACGATGCATCACATTCCACAAACGAAGAGTCCTTACATTCATAGTATTACAATATTGGAAATTCTGGATCATTTTCTGGAATAACAAAGTTACATGCAGATTTGCAGAATAATGGATTTACCGAGAATACATATCAAAATGGTCGAGAAAACAAGACAGTCATACTATACACACTCAAGTGGATAGGAAACGTAAAAGATGGAATTGGCTTGTTTCTGGTATTGGGGATCTCTGGGAGAAAAAAACTTGCTATCTGTTCAGAATTTGAAGAAATTTAATAATGGTGCACAATAATTATTAGTTGTTATAGATGTATTCTCCAAATTCCTATGGTTGCAACCTTTGAAAAACAAAACTGCTGTGGCTGTTGTTGATGGCATAAACAAATATTTAATGCAACTTCCGAGAGACCAACAAAAAAATTTGATCAGATTTTGGAAAGGGATTTATTAATAAAAAAATAACAACATTTCTTAAGGAATGAATATACATTGTTCCCTGTACATAACGAAACTCGTGCAACTGTCGCCGAAAGAATTAACAAAAAAAGAGAATTATGTTTCAATATTTCCATAAAAATCAAACTTATAAATTTATGGATATTTTGGAAAAATTTAAAGATGGATATAATTCAACACCACATAGGACCTTGGGATATATATCACCAATCAAGGCAATGAAGCTAACCAGGGCAAACTGTGGGTATCTCGATATATAAAACATAGGGTATATTCAAAAACAAAATTAAGTATAAATTCAATAAAAATGATCTAGTAAGGATCACTTGCACAAAACATATTTTCCGTAGATCATATCAAGAGCAATGGACTGAGGAAATATTCAAACTAGACAACAAATTTCATTCCCTTGATATACCATTATATCAACTCAGAGATTATCTGGATGTACCAATTCATGGTTGTTTTTTATGAGAATGAATTACAGCTAGTCGAGAAGGATGTTAATAGCCTTTGGTCGGTTGAACAAAAGATAAAAAAGCGTGTAGTGAATCATAAAGTTCAGTGGCTGGTGAAATTCAGAGGTTGGGATTCTCGATTCAATGAGTGGATTTCAGAAAGTGAAATAAAATCTATAAATACGTAGAAAATATTGATGTTTTCATATATTCTAGTAGTGATGATTATAATGACATCTATCCTGACAATAAACCACACAAATTCACCATATACCAAGAATCCATATAATTATACATGGATAATGGGAAGTATGCATGGAAGAATTTACACACATGTGTACAGACAGGAAAAAGTTAAAAGACTATAAATTCCGGGAATTATTGGTACACATTGATATTATACATTCTTCTTATCAGAGCTGAACAAAAACCAACAATAGGGAAAATTACTTCAAGTAGTTACATATCCCCATAGAGTTTAGAAAGTGCTAACAATCGTTTCATGAAAGTCAGAGTTAGTGAACTGACATCCACCTGATTCCACCAATGTGTATATATATGTCCACCTTGATAAACGAGCTACATTTCTCACAGAACCAGTATCAATTGTGTTTCATTTTCGTAAAATACCACAAAGAGCAGAAGCATCTACATACCAGATGCTAGAGTCTGGGTAGAGCACTATAAAACCAAGTGCAGAGACAGCACAAATCAAGAGAGTGAAACAAGGAAAAGCACCGACGTGTACTAAGATTGAACTCAAGCTAACATATCCAATGATAAAGACCATAGAACAAGTGAAAGATGAACTGAAAAGAGAAACACCATCAAGTTCTACCACTAAAAGTCATTCAAGGAAACGAAAACAGTGCGTAAAAATTACAAAGTCGACCAAAAGTAAAAAATCCATAAAATTAAAGTGAACACTGAAGATATATTTACAAATTAAAAACAAGTATGGCTATGCTTGACAGATCAGTCTTCCTTGAAGGTGGACCCAAAGTGTTATTGCTCTTTGCAATACCAAAAACACAAACCGCTGTAGATAAAATGTATGTGCATGAGTGTAGACCTGTGTCACAGATAACCAGAGATGGTCCAGTGGAGTTCTCAATATCTACTCAAAATGGACTACATCATCTTGACTTGAAGAATTCACTTCTCTACATCAAACTGAGAATTATGAAAGCCGATTGATCTAAAGTTTCAAAGAGACTGTTTCACCTATAAATAATTTTCTCCACTCATTATTTAGTCAAGTGGACATTTCTCTACAAAGTAACAATATTATTCCAGGAAATGTTTATTATCCATACAAATCAATTTTATTGCATTATTGAACTATGGCATGAAAGCTCAACAATAACACTAGAAGCTCAGCTATTTCATAAAGATACTGCTGGTTCAATGGATGAGATATATTTTGAACCAAGTTGCGGTACAAATAAAGTTAAATCTGAGACCTTACCTAATTTTAAAATTTCTATAGACATTGCCTGTAAGGCTATGAACATTAAATTGAATCCAGCAGTAGTCCTTGCACAAGCGGAAATCATGAAATATATAAATGTAAAATACCCATTTATAAGAAGCAATGTAAACATAATGACAATTGGCAAAGGGCAAACTTCTTTCGTCTCTGATGATACATTTCAAACTATGAAACCTATTAAATTAGTTGTGGGCTTGATTAACAGTGCAGCTTTTTCAGCTAGTTACTCACTGAACCCTTCAATTTCAAAAAATATAAAGCAAACAGTATCGCACTTTATTCTGATGTGGTACCAGTCAATGGATCACAACTCGAAGTTAAATTCAGAGGAAAGCAAGACACATATATTCCCAGTTACACAAGCATTCTCAAATGGAAAGATGACAAAACTCTGGTATTCATACTGACCTCGATGATTGCCCACGTGGTTACACTATATATTGCTTCAAACCGGAACCAAGCTACACAAACAAGAGTTTTACCAGTTTAATAAGAACTTCAAATACTCGTTTAGATATTCAGTTTAATGAACCACTACCAGAAAATACTGCATGTATGATATATGGACAATTTCCTGCATATTTTGAGATAACAACATAGAGATATAATTTATGAATGAACACCAAGTTTGAAAGTCCAAATGTATAAAAGCAATCATGGAGTCATCATGGTGGAATCACACATCACTGTTCCATACGTTTTTCGCAAACATTTTAGTTGCTGGATGTACAGTCAGGAAAAACAAACTTCACAAAAAGTATTATAGAAAATGTAAATGGAATGTTTACACAGCATGTGGATATTATTTACTACTGTTATAGTGCTGTCCAACCACAATATGATGATTTGGGAACCAAGGCAGGTTATGACCCTTGGTAGTCAATTATTCCCTAATAAATATGCTTTTTTCAAGAGTGCCTATTATAAGCTACATCCACACAGTTTGGATACCTTATTATAGATGTGCACCCAAACAGAGAAGACGAATATAAACATATCATGGTGAGGATAGTTATTTACAGCGAAACATGATCAGAACGATGCAGCTAATCAAGAAACAGAATGCATTGCTAGAAAGTTTACAACAACCATCCTATGTGTGGCGAAAGCATGTGTTGAAATGTATAACTAAAAAACTAAATTCATCATCGAATGTGTATTCAACATTCTTGGTGGAACAATCACTGTTGCAACAAAGTTCGTACAATTGCGGAAGAAATACAAGAAACAATTGAGTCAACTGATTTATGCTATTATGCTAAATTTAAATTACATAGGGTAAGACTCAATTTACTATCTAAAATTGTGAAGATTTTACCACCAATTTCTCAGGACATTCTCAAGCACTTTATTGATTTTTAGAGATGGTATTGGTTCCAAAGTTAAAGTATGAGAAGATGAAAACAATTATATCCAACATAGAGAAGGATTGATCAAGGGCAGCAGCAACACATACAGCAAATCTCAGATGAAAACAGTCAAAGAAGAAATAGTGAATTCAAAAATGAATAATGTTAAACACATCATGTATACAAAAATATCAAACCACATTATTTATTCTGATGACACAGCCCAGGATAATTATAACGATACTTTATTAAAAAGCCCAACTGCCAACTCATTAAATGATCACGAATTACCACATATTGCCAACAAAACTAGTTGGGTTACAAAAAGGTGGAAGAGATTAAAAATGGCATAATGTAAAATACAACCAATTAGCAGCCAACATTCACCCTGTAATCACACGATTAAATTAAATTAGTGTATACGAATTGTGGACATAACATTTTTCTTCATTTATCTAACTCTTAAATTGACTATAGACACTCAGTTTAAGTCTCATCAGCTCTCTGAGAATGGCTGCAGAAACAAATCACAAACCATATAGAGGGAAGCTTGATTATGATGATGAACCTAACATATCTGATTGGGAAACAAATTGATTTTCAGGATGGCTAGAGCGGTATATACCAAAACTAGATTGGACCTAAGTAGCATGGGTATTTTGTTCTATTATTTCATTATTCATCCATATTTAACATGATTGTTTTGATATATTCTGCAACCTGTATATAACCATGTGTTTGTTGTAACATGTGTGTTTACTGTTATCATACCATCATTAATTTATCTAAATCTATATATTATTATTGTGTTCAATGTAACATATGTATGTTAATGTGATTCATATCAATGCCACACTTCAAATAAATATAGCACCGGTTATGATGTGTTTCTTACCAATCTCCAATGGGGAAATTCACTGGCTGGATTCGTCATCTCAGGTTTAAAACTCTAGAACTCTAGGTTTAAACGATGGCAGTCAGTAAAATCTTTGGTTTAAACCTGAGATCACAGGTCTAAGAGAAGCATTCGTCATCTCTGGTTTAAACCTGGTCCAGTCATACCAGTGGTTTAGCAGTAGTTTCTCTGTATCGTCGAGATAATTAATCATACTTTCCTAATGCGGACTGCCTCGTTTTATTGATTGCGAAAATCAATAATTACATTTTGATTGGAAACCTATAAGCGAGAAGGACTCACACCTATAAAGCGTATTTTGTTTATGTTTTATAAGCTTAAACCAGCAACTAAACCATCTAGTTCGACATTCCAGCTAAAGCTAAACCAGCTTTACTGAGGCTAAACTTGAGGTGACGAATCCTTCTTTTCTTCAACGCGTTTTAGAATTTTCAAACAATCAGTCAAATGGTGGAGCTGTAAATAATCTTGAGTGAGGGCGTATCTAAGTGGCGACTGCCTACTGGTGTTATCATGTCAGAGTTGATTCATTCGCATACGATCTTTGCTCATATATGAACATGTTCTTTCAATGTGATTTTTACAACTATCTTGTGGTTTTTTGTTTGGCTTGTGGCAATCACATATACTGGAGTTTTCTACGAATTAATTTGAATGTTCAACGTTTTTATTTTTACACCAAAACGATGCTACTGCATGTCCTGATATGCTATACATAGTTTGCAATCCTAAACTAATATTGCTATATGAGTCAATTTGATAACTTATTTTGATGTAGATCATGCCACAAAGCTCTACTCTGGCTATGCCCATAATATTCCATCAGTTCAAAACCTGGGAACTTTTTGATTTTCTGCATGATGGGAAATTAATTACATTGAAAAAAAAGCAATGCAGGTAATATATTTCTTTATTAAAAGCTGCCCATGTGCATGATTTCCCACTTCCAACTGTTCAGATGCTTCTTCTGGTGTGCACTCATAAGCAAATTGCCTTTACTTGACTGACCTATTGGTCCAGGATTAACTCGATTATGGAGCCTTTATTCAATGTCAGAGGGGCCTGAGGCCCCTTTTGTGATAGGAGCCTGCGACACCTTTGCGCACATTTTGATCATTTGAACATTTTAATTTAAAAAAATATTTTATTAAATTTAATACAAAACAATATTAATTTAAATTTTAAATTATGCTTGTTAGATTCAACGCCTTACTCAATTTAACAACACCATTTTTTCATTTCATTTTTTAAAACGTAACGATGTTATACCATCCGATTCACCACACATAATTTGAATGAAATCGGTCCAGGTGTATTGAAGAACAGTTGCAAACAGACAAACATGTAAATACACCAAATTTTGTCTTTGCTGGTAAAGCATCTTGCAGAGAATCTACCACAAAGTGATCAACAACGCGTGAAACACGTGATGAGAGACATGCCCTTTGTTAGAATGATTTAAATCCAGAATGTGATCGGTTTAATGGTCCATGAGCGATACTTGTCTCTCAATGAATTAATCCATCGAGCCTGCATGCGTTCACGATAATTTTTGACGTGTCAATAACCATTATATCGGCGTGTCTTTTGGTCCGATTAGTAAGAGGGTGGTTTGTCTGCATGCTCATATCACCGAATTGAGTTGTCAATTAGCTGTCAACTGAACGACAAAAACACCCCCTTAGAGCTGGTTTGGCTGGAACGCCAATGTAGGTTTAAACCCGGTTTAAACTCGGAGGTTTAAACTGGAGATGACGAATCCGGCCATTCGGTTTAATATGTAGCTGTTTTGTGTTCATATTTCAAATTTAGGATCTTTCTCAGTGTTATGGATTGGAACAATATTATAGACAAGCTGTATTCTGAAATTAATTTTGAGGACTTAGCTCTTGTTGAAAATGTTACAGAAGAACAATTCCTCAATAATCTGAGAGATAAGTGTGAGTGATGATCGACAAACGAAACCAAGTCTGATTAAAACCTGGTTGAACATGTTCTTGAAAGCCTCATTGAAGAATAAGAGGAAATACTTTCTATATTGACTGATGAAAAATAAATGGTTATATCCACAGAAGAGAGAATATTTCGAAATACAAGATACTGTCCATTATGCAGAGTTAAATTCACAGAAGAAGTTAAACAAAAGTTAGAAACCACTCTCATTTGACTGGCGACTTTTTGAATGCACTTTGTAATAGATGTAATCTACAAAGGAAACCACCTTAATTCATACCAGTCATTTTTTCACAATTTAAAAAGATTTGATGCTCACATAAAATGTCAAGCCATTGGATTGTTTAAACAGGAAGACATATTCTGCATTCCAAGCAATATGGAGAATTATATCTCATTCTCGTTAGGTAATTTAAGATGTAATGATAGCTATCAGTTTTTTAATGTATCATTGGCAAATTTAGTTGAAAATCTAAAACAGGAAACTGGTTATAAATTTCCATTTCTTAGAAACAATAGATTTACAGACTATCAATGTCAATTGTTAGGTAGAAAAAATGTTTATCCATATAATTACATGAAAAGTAGTCAACAATTCATTGAAACTGAATTGCCACCAAGAGAATCTTTCTACAAAAAACTTAATGATGAACATAATTGCTATTCCTTGGCACCCGAAAAAAATAACTTGCTCATTTTGGGAACACCTACAATCATTGGGATATGCTCCTACATTGGGTGGAAATTTGACACCAAATCTCAATGATAAGCAAAATTGTGTGGTGCATTATAGAAATTTAAAATTCTATTAAGAAATGGGAATGAAAATGGTAAAAATTCATCGAGGAATTAAATTTGAACAGTCAGCTTGGATAAAACCATACATTGATTTCAATACATCTAAACGTACCCTGCCAAAGAATGAGTATACTCGAAATTTTCATAAACTCCTTAATATCATATTTGGGAAGTCAATGGAGTCACTGCGCAAAAGAAGTAACATAACATTAATTCATCAGGAAAAGAAGTTAAAAAAATATATTTCCAAATCATCTTTCATGAGTTTCAAGATTTTCAATGAAGATCTTGTTGGTGCAGAGTGTCAAAAAGTTAACCTCAAAATGTATAAGCCAGTTTATGTTGGTATGGCAGTTTTTGATTTATCTAAACTACTCATGTATCAGTGTCATAATGGATTGGTAAGACATATTTACGGTGCAAAGGCTCGCTTGCTGTTTACTGATACAGATTCATTGGTGTACAAGATAGAAACCGAAAATAGATATCTAGATATGAAGTTTAACATGCAATGTTTTAATACAAGTAAGTATCCAACCTATCATGATCTTTATTCAGAAAATAACACGAGTAAGGTGGGTGTAATGAAAGATGAGAGTATTGGTGTTCCCATTTCAGAATTTGTTGGTTTACAGGCAAAATCATATTTATATGGTAATAAAAGCAAGCAAACTGCGAAAGGAATACCAAAAAGTTCAAATTGAGACATGAGCAATACCGTGAAAGTCTACTAAACGATAATATGTGTATGACAAAATCAAAACGCATTTTGAATGAAGAGCATCATTTGTTCTGTGCCACATTTAGCAAGAGAGCGATATGCTCTTTTGATTCTAAGAGATGTCTTGCAAGATGGTTTTTCTACTTTGAGTCATGGGCACTGGCGAATAAATGAAAGTTGTTTTGATCATTAATTGTAGAAAATGTTGTTTTACATTGTATCTAAATATTTTGAGTAAACCTGTATTTTTATTTTTGTATTTATACAATATGAATACTATCTATAATTCTATGTACCTAAATGCTATGCATTTGTTTGCTTGCTTCATTTTCAAATAAACACATGATGATGACTATTAAATTATTTGTGCGATTCTTCTCTTTCTCTAAAATAGAAGAACACACATTTAAGTTGGACTTGAGAATATTATTTCATTAAATAATATGTATACATTCAGAAATGTGTTACCCAGATGTGATGACTTAAGACAATATACAATCCCTGATATTCACACTTAATTGTATACCAAAGTGATGATATAATAGTGTGGGGGCAAATGTAGATCTTGTATACTTTTTTAGTAGAAGCAAGCCACTATGATTTTCATAACCTATTCAGTTTGGAGGGATTTTTAAGACTCTATTCCAATTTTGTATCGAGCCGGAAGTAGAACAAGATGAAAGGGTACCGATATGGTGAAAAACGGCTTGTAAATCACCCCTAGCCCTCAAAGCGGAAATCGCTAAACAACCCATAATGTTTACTCTGACCTTCCTGAGCACATCTGCTGTTTCGACTAAACCAGTAAACCATAAAGGCAAGTGGATCGGATGATTTGGGGACATATCGCGGCTATTTGTGGTAGATTTGCTCAAAAATATGGGCAAAAGTCCTCGAAAATATCCCGATTTTTGCTTGTGATGGCAGCCATCTTGGATTTGGAGCTCACGTGACATTAACAAATTGGAATAGAGTCCAATTATTTAGCACAACCCATCCTGATGTTGAAAATATACATGCCATGCTTCTACTAAAAAAGTATACAAGGAACCAGTTTTTGAACACTTGCCCCCACACTAATCTATTTCATTCATTGCATTGCCTTTATGGTGTTTGACCAATGTTAATTAACCATAGAGTTAGAGATAGAACAGAATTGATGGCGATTAACTAGCCATACAGCTCCAATGGCGAAATGAATAATGACTGTTTTCATCGAAATCTGGTCTTGTTCACAATGTTATAAATGTATATTTCATCTGAGCAATACCCGCCCACCCACTACCCAAGGTTCCTCCCGCCCCTACCAACGAGGCGTGTTTAACTTATAAGTACAGAAAATAGCAGTGGAAATGGTGTCGAACCCAACAATAGGCAGAGAAAACGCTAGATACATGTACGCCGTGATTCCTTCATCTGCCCAAGTCCAAAAGCATCCAAAAACAACCCGTGAACGCGTGACCATTCAAATTGAAATGACTTTTGCAAAAACATCCATTTTATTCCATCGAAAACGTAGAACTTAACCATTTTGAGAAGAACTTACCCATCACATGGTACAAAATAGAGTTGCTCGCCATCCGGCATGGTGGTTAAGTGTCACATGTGTAAACACAACAACGCAACAGAATTGTCTCCCATACATCACATGGTGTGTTTTGTCTAATGATTCGCCGTTAGAGCATTGTGTAAGACGAGCGTTGGGGGGGGGGGGGGGGGTAGCGCTGATCAGTGTAATCAGTAACCGTGCATTAAGCAGTGTCGTTGTCGCACCTGTATGCAAGGCGTCGTTTTGGAACAATTGCCTGCAACACCATAGTGTGGGGGCAAATGTAGATCTTGTATACTTTTTTAGTAGAAGCAAGCCACTATGATTTTCATAACCTATTCAGTTTGGAGGGATTTTTAAGACTCTATTCCAATTTTGTATCGAGCCGGAAGTAGAACAAGATGAAAGGGTACCGATATGGTGAAAAACGGCTTGTAAATCACCCCTAGCCCTCAAAGCGGAAATCGCTAAACAACCCATAATGTTTACTCTGACCTTCCTGAGCACATCTGCTGTTTCGACTAAACCAGTAAACCATAAAGGCAAGTGGATCGGATGATTTGGGGACATATCGCGGCTATTTGTGGTAGATTTGCTCAAAAATATGGGCAAAAGTCCTCGAAAATATCCCGATTTTTGCTTGTGATGGCAGCCATCTTGGATTTGGAGGTCACGTGACATTAAAAAATTGGAATAGAGTCCAATTATTTAGCACAACCCATCCTGATGTTGAAAATATACATGCCATGCTTCTACTAAAAAAGTATACAAGGAACCAGTTTTTGAACACTTGCCCCCACACTATAATATATAGTGATATACTTAGATAAAATTAAATCATCTGTTCACTTTCGAACACTTTCGAAAGTAATTTTTACTACGCTGATGTATTCCATAGCGTGTACTTAACATATGATAAAATGAGATTCACTGTTGTTTCCAACACAACTGTCCTGGTCATAGAGGCCAAAGTAGGAACTTTATTCTTGGAGGAGGTCAAGTAACCAAGTTCGAATGGGCATTTTACCATGTAAATCTCTGCAGCAAATATTTCTGAGTGTGACTTTGTTCAGTATTGAAAACAATACACATTTATCTGGTGGTTCGGCTTGGAGTTTGTTCCATTAGAATGTTGATGTATTTATTTAAAATTTTGTATTGGTTTTTAAAAGCATTGTTTTGCATAAACATGAGAGAAACGCTCTATATTGTTTACCATATCACTGAATAACACTCTTCTGTTTTACTGAACACAGATTTGTTTAATCTGTGGAGGTAATACATTATATGACTTCATGTAGTTACTAGCTATGGACAATAAGTTGGTTTTTTTTACTTTTTAACAGACTGCTACTGATCATTTGATATCGACATTGTTGTTGCCATCGAACACACCTAGTATTAAAATGTCACCGTCCAGTGCATCCACAAACACACCAATTACTGCATGAACAGACGAAATTCCAACATCACCAACTGATGACTTGAACTCGCATCAAACTAGTGGACAACGCCATTACTGTTTTGCAAGGCAATTACAATGTTTTCTTCTACAATCTCACCGAACTGGGGTGACAGCGATACCACATTTTGGTTAGACTTGAAATGTGATTATAAAACTCTAGACAACCACTAGCGGATTGTGTGATTACAACAACATGTAATCATCAACTGGTATGAAAAAGTAACTTTCAGTACAAAAAATTCAAGTCAACAGTTAGCTACATTTACAAAATATCAGCTGTCAAGGAAAATAAACCGGGGTTCATTTACTCTATATAATCCCTATACCACAGCTGTCACTGAACCATTAATTGATGTGCAGTTATGATTTCATTGTATATATACATGTATAACAACCACATTTACTGGGTCAATTACTTTGGGCAGTACGGTAATTATGAATCAAAAGTGCATGTTCTACATATGTGTGTTATGCAATTATTTATAATTTTTAAAAAAAGATAGGTACCACGAAACAGCATCAAAAATGGGTACACATGAATGCTTTCAGCATTGTGTTTAATTACAGGACCTTGGGATGTAGTGCAATACATTATGATCCTGATGTCACCTATTGTTGGAGCATTAATGATAGTCACGTTTATTTGCATATGTCATCGAAGGACGATAAATTGGAATCCAATTAATAGAACAGATGTTGCAAATGTCCACTATGAAGTTCCCCTACAGAGAGGAACATGGGAGAATAGTCATTATGATTAATGTGACTTTTGTTTTTCCTTAATTGATGTTTCTATTTTCATATCATCTTTTCTTGCTAATTTAATCTGATTTTATTATATTGTTGTTACCATTTTAATGAAATAAAATGTCACAACTTAGTGTGATTTCATGGTACATAAATATTATCATTGTGGAAATGACAGACTTCTGTAGGCATATTAACTTAAAATTTCATTTAATTTTGAAATTAAATTAAAATAAAGATAAAAAATGTAAATAAGATATAACACATGAAAACTGCAAACAAATGGTTTGATCAGAGATCTGTGTAAATTAGCAAGGAAAGCTGATCTGTTCTGTTGGTGTATAAATTGATTTAGTTTTATCATTTGTTTGTTTGTATTTTTGTTAGGTGCTGTCATTGTGGTACTGACTGCTGTTGCGCAACAAGGGGAACATATGTTGAGAAATTTAATGAGGAACTTTACACATAATATGGCTCATCAAATAAGGAAGATCATGAATATAAATAAACTGAAGCATCACAGGTTATATAAATGTCAAAATAATTTTGAATCCTCCCAGAAGAGAAAGATGTGAATACAATTAAACTTACCTTATTTTCGAACTCGGTATCGATCTTCGCTAATTTGATTGCTGCATCATACAGCCCTCCGATGGCAAGAGGTAACTCTTTATACTCTTCGTAACTGAATGATAGTGTTTTACCCTTTGATGCATCGTTTAAATATTTGTTTAAACATATTTTATTTGTTCATAAATTGATTTATGACAAAAGGGATTGGAGGACAAATGCTATAATCACTTAGAATACCCTCCTCTCCCTAGTATAATACACTGACAAATGTTATAACTCTAAAGACGAACAAACACAAAGTATATTATATACATACATATAATGAACAATATAAGACAAATAAACAGAATGTGGAGCAGAATCGGAAGTTCGGTACAGTGACGAGATGGGATGAGTGTGTGTATGCTTCATCAACACGTCGGTGATCATTCCCTTGCAACAATTAAAAATACGATAGCACAGGCATGTATCAATTATTTAGTGCAATAACAGGGGCATAACTGGGATATATTGTACATAAGCAACAAGGTACAAACATAGAATATATTCTATTATAAGTAGATTTTGAGTGTAAAATGGCATGGTCAAAGTGTTAGGTTCTCTCAAATCGACCAGAATCACTAATATACGAGTGTACAACCTTCAAAATATCACTATTCTCAGTATAAGTTAGATCGGGCTTCCCATAAAGAAATGTCTACAGAGTTAATATTATATTGCATGAGATTATTATTAAGTCTTAGCCGAGATTCGGCATAATGGTTACATTCAAATAAAAAATGATTAGCATTTTCTTCCAGGAAGCCACACGAGCATGTTGCGGAATCTGAGATATGATTGCGTAATTTATCGGAATGTAGGCCACTACATTTACATCGAAGTTGCGTGTGAATAATATTATAATAACGACTCCCATTTGTGAAATACAAATGTGGCTTCAGCCTTGTACGCGCTAGTACATATGTTTCAATTGCTTCACGAATTCATGATGGGCGAGATTGCGAATAGTTAATTTAACTCTTTCAATCCGTAATTTACGTTTATCCCGGCAGACCGCTTTAGCGGTCAGAGCTCAATATTCGGTAATCTATATCTATATTTGCGAATGCCTGTCTATCTGTCTGTCTGTATGTCTGTGTTCTATAGAAATTCACAGGGGACCATCTAGATGATGCCAAAGGGGTCTACTATGAGTAGCTTTTTACGAGAAAGATAATGGTCGGGGTTAGAATTTTCTAAAGTGACGCCGTTGTTGTCAGGGGCAGAAAAGGGGGAGGGGCAGAACAAAAATTGTCACCGATGGCCACCAAACTTATATATAATAATCCCCATGATATGAGGAATGTAATGGTGTTGTTTAAATATGGCAAACGTCGCGCCGTTCGCATCAGGGGTGCCCGGAATGGGGAGGGGCAGATTTTTTTTCTGTCGCCGATTTCCACCAAACTTATATATAATTATCCCCATGATATGAAAAAATCAATGGTGTGGTTTAAAAGTGGCGTCGTTCGAGTCAGGGATGCACAGAAGGGGAGAGGGGCACCAAAATTGAAAAACTAATTTTAGCGCCGATCTCCACCAAATTGATATATGTTCTTCTTCATGATATAAGGAATCTAATTGTGCGATTTAACAACGCCAAACCCATGATATGAAAAAAAACCAACGGTGTGGTTTAAAAGTGGCATCGTTCGAGTCAGGGATGCACAGAAGGGGAGAGGGCACCAAAATTGAAAAACTAATTTTAGCGCCGATCTCCACCAAATTGATATATATTCTCAATTATACAAGGAATCAAATTGTGCGCTTTAACAACGCCAAATTGTTGTCTTTTGTTTGAGAGATTGGGAGGGGTGGGCACTAAATTTGATAATAATTGGTTTAGTCGCCGACTGCCACCACACTTATACAAAATAATCCCCATGATATGAGGAGTCTAATGGTGTTGCTTATATCTGTCAAATGTGGCCTCATTCGAGTCAGGGTTGCATTTAAAGGGACAGGGGAACCAAAATTGATGCACAATTTTTTTGTGCCAATTTCCACCAAATTGATGCACGTTCTTATCCAAGATACGAGGAATCTAATCGTGTGATTTAAAGACGCCATAGTGGTGCTGTTTGTTTGAGAGATGGGGGATGTGGATTGGTACCAAATTTTATATAAAAAATTGTTTAGTCGCCGATTATCACCAAACTTATAAACAATCATCTCCATGATATCAGGAGTATAATCGTGTGGTTTAAGGATGACATAAGTTGGGACATTCGAGTCAGTGGTGTATAGAGATGAGAGGGACACAACAAATTATATCTATATGTTTAGTACCGATTTCCACCAGATTGATACATATTCTTCTCTGTGATACACCAAATTTGTGCCCTATGGGTGAGAGATATGGGGACCTTAAATTTGATACGAATTTGTATACTCGCCAATTTTCACCAATTTCTCATATATGCATCTCTAATCTCTAATGAGTCTTAGTGTGTGCAGATTGAGACTGAAATAGGGACGTGAGGGTCACCAAGACTGATACAAAATAGTTTTAGTACTAATTACCATCAAATTCAGACACGTTCTTCTCAAATGATACAAGAAATCAAATCGTGCTGTCTGTCTTTTTGTCTGTCTGTGTGCGTTCTATATATAACTTCACGCGGTACAATCGAGATGGCACCAAGGCGTTCTAAGAGGGGTAACTGTTTACAAGGAAGATAACGGTGTGGGTAACATTTTTATAAAATGACGCTGTTGGTGTCAGGGGAAGAAAAGGGGGAGGTCGGCAAAATTAAAAATATATCGTGAAATAGTTTGTCGCTGATTTCCACCAAACGAATACATAATCACCTTCGCAATATGGCGTTGTTCGAGTCAGCATTGCACCAACAATTGATTTAATAAACTATTTTAGCCCAAATTTCCACAAAATTGAGATATTATTCTTCTCTATGATACGAGGAATATCATCGTGTGATTTAAAGACGTCAAATTGCTGTCGGTTGGGTGAGAGATATGGGTCATAACTATTCTCAGAATTTGTTTAGTTGCTGATTACCACCAAACATATATATAATCATCGCCAGTATATCATGCATCCATGAGTCTATTGGGAGTGGTTTAAATATGTCAAAAGAGGCAAACGCTGGTACAAATTTATTTGGCACCAATTTCCACCGAATTCATACACGTTTTTCTCTAATGATATACCATGAATTAAATCACATTTGGTGTCGTTTGCGTCGCGGATGGCGAGCAGATGTGCACTTTCATTGATAAGATTGCTATTCGCCTTTATCCACATATAAGTTATATACAGTCACCCAGGCCATCTCCATATCATTTTAAGTAGTTTTGGACGTTCACATTTCATAATCCCGACATATGGTGACCCACTTAAGTCACTTGAACAATTATATCTTCTTAACTGTCATATTTATATGGGAATAGCAATCAGGGCATTCACAAAATGAGCTAGCAAAAAGAGAGACATAGAAAGGCATTAAACGTATATTTATCATTCTATTGAAGAGATACATATAATCGTGCAAACTGAGAGACCCCGAACCGTCAGAGGATTGCATATATATTATAACAAAATTGAGTCTGTTCCATTCAATACAGTTTCCACAAAAAACTTATTTTGATGTAGATCATGCCACAAAGCTCTACTCTGGCTATGCCCATAATAGTCCATCAGTTCAAAACCTGGGAACTTTTTGATTTTCTGCATGATGGGAAATTTATTACATTGAAAAAAAAGCAATGCAGGTAATATATTTCTTTATTAAAAGCTGCCCATGTGCATGATTTCCCACTTCCAACTGTTCAGATGCTTCTTCTGGTGTGCACTCATAAGCAAATTGCCTTTACTTGACTGACCTATTGGTCCAGGATTAACTCGATTATGGACCCTTTATTCAATGTCAGAGGGGCCTGAGGCCCCTTTTGTGATTGGAGCCTGCGACACCTTTGCGCACATTTTGATCATTTGAACATTTTAATTTAAAAAAATATTTTATTAAATTTAAAACAAAACAATATTAATTTAAATTTTAAATTATACTTGTTAGATTCAACGCCTTACTCAATTTAACAACACCATTTTTTCATTTCATTTTTTAAAACGTAACGATGTTATACCATCCGATTCACCACACCTAATTTGAATGAAATCGGTCCAGGTGTATTGAAGAACAGTTGCAAACAGACAAACATGTAAATACACCAAATTTTGTCTTTGCTGGTAAAGCATCTTGCAGAGAATCTACCACAAAGTGATCAACAACGCGTGAAACACGTGATGAGAGACATGCCCTTTGTTAGATTGATTTAAACCCAGAATGTGATCGGTTTAATGGTCCATGAGCGATACTTGTCTCTCAATGAACTAATCCATCGAGCGTGCATGCGTTCGCGATAATTTTTGACGTGTCAATAACCATTATATCGGCGTGTCTTTTGGTCTGATTAGTAAGAGGGTGGTTTGTCTGCATGCTCATATCACCGATTTTGAGTTGTCAATTAGCTGTCAACTGAACGACAAAAACACCCCCTTAGAGCTGGTTTGGCTGGAACGCCAATGTAGGTTTAAACTCGGAGGTTTAAACTGGAGATGACGAATCCGGCCATTCGGTTTAATATGTAGCTGTTTTGTGTTCATATTTCAAATTTAGGATCTTTCTCAGTGTTATGGATTGGAACAATATTATAGACAAGCTGTATTCTGAAATTAATTTTGAGGACTTAGCTCTTGTTGAAAATGTTACAGAAGAACAATTCCTCAATAATCTGAGAGATAAGTGTGAGTGATGATCGACAAACGAAACCAAGTCTGATTAAAACCTGGTTGAACATTTTCTTGAAAGCCTCATTGAAGAATAAGAGGAAATACTTTCTATATTGACTGATGAAAAATAAATGGTTATATCCACAGAAGAGAGAATATTTCGAAATACAAGATACTGTCCATTATGCAGAGTTAAATTCACAGAAGAAGTTAAACAAAAGTTAGAAACCACTCTCATTTGACTGGCAAATTTTTGAATGCACTTTGTAATAGATGTAATCTACAAAGGAAACCACCTAAATTCATACCAGTCATTTTTTCACAATTTAAAAAGATTTGATGCTCACATAAAATGTCAAGCCATTGGATTGTTTAAACAGGAAGACATATTCTGCATTCCAAGCAATATGGAGAATTATATCTCATTCTCGTTAGGTAATTTAAGATGTATTGATAGCTATCAGTTTTTTAAAGGCACGTGAGGCCTTAATTGTCGAAAATATTCATATTTGTTCCAAACACCGTTAACAGAAAAACATTAAAACGCATACAGTTTCGTTCATATATACCATGACATTGCGTAAACAGCATGTTATTATAAATACCTACTATATTTTACCTAAGCAAGAGCCTGACTGGGTTACAGAGGACAGCACAATGCTACTGGTTAATCACACACAAATGGCATAAACGCTCTTTATTAGTTCCATATCAGGAATTCACCAACAAAGAACGCTCTTTATGTTTACCATCATAATATAAACAAACACCAGAAAAGTAACTTTTTATTCTTTTGTTTACATAACAATGGTTAAACATATGAGAATAACATACTGTTTATGCGATATTTCTTATTTATATACGGACAAAGTCTGTCTACATTTTGATGTTCTTTCTGTTTGTGGCGGTTTTTGACGGGTGGAAATATTTTCACAGGATACCCACCGCCAAGGCCAACCGTACCTTTAATGTATCATTGGCAAATTTAGTTGAAAATCTAAAACAGGAAACTGGTTATAAATTTCCATTTCTTAGAAACAATAGATTTACAGACTATCATTGTCAATTGTTATGTAGAAAACATGTTTATCCATATAATTACATGAAAAGTAGTCAACAATTCAATGAAACTGAATTGCCACCAAGAGAATCTTTCTACAAAAAACTTACTGATGAACACATTTATGATTATGACTATGATCATGCACAAAAAGTTTGGAATGAATTCAACATGACAACTTTGGAAGAATGTCATGGTATATATATATCAGAACTGATGTATACCTGTTGGCTTGTTGTTTAGAAAAATTTAGTCATATGTGCTTGTCTTTCTTCAATTAGATTATTTGTTCTATTACACAGTTCCTGGCTTAAGCTGGAATGCTATGTTGAACAAAACATGGTGTCAAGTTAGATCTTTTAAGAGATTATGAAAACATGTTTATTTTCTGTGAGAAAGGTATACGAGGCGGTGTGGCCTGTATATCACATAGGTATGCTAAAGATAACAATCAATTGACTCCTGATCAGTATGATGCTAGTAAACCTTCAAGCTATATAATACATTGGGACATGAATAATCTGTATAGTTAGGTCTCAGTAAAAAATTACCCAAATCTAATTTTGCATGGTTGAGTCATGATGAGATTGTAAACCTGGTTATAATTAATCTCAAAGATGATAGTGATGTTGGATATATTTTAAAAGTATCATTGGAGTATCCCTCACACTTGTATGATGAACATAATTGCTATTCCTTGGCACCCGAAAAAAGTAACTTGCTCATTTTGGGAACACCTACAATCAATGGGATATGCTCCTACATTGGGTGGAAATTTGACACCAAATCTCAATGATAAGCAAAATTGTGTGGTGCATTATAGAAATTTAAAATTCTATTAAGAAATGGGAATGAAAATGGTAAAAATTCATCGAGGAATTAAATTTGAACAGTCAGCTTGGATAAAACCATACATTGATTTCAATACATCTAAACGTACCCTGCCAAAGAACGAGTATACTCGAAATTTTCATAAACTCCTTAATATCATATTTGGGAAGTCAATCGAGTCACTGCGCAAAAGAAGTAACATAACATTAATTCATCAGGAAAAGAAGTTAAAAAAATATATTTCCAAATCATCTTTCATGAGTTTCAAGATTTTCAATGAAGATCTTGTTGGTGCAGAGTGTCAAAAAGTTAACCTCAAAATGTATAAGCCAGTTTATGTTGGTATGGCAGTTTTAGATTTATCTAAACTACTCATGTATCAGTGCCATAATGGATTGGTAAGACATATTTACGGTGCAAAGGCTCGCATGCTGTTTACTGATACAGATTCATTGGTGTACAAGATAGAAACCGAAAATAGATATCTAGATATGAAGTTTAACATGCAATGTTTTAAAGGCACGTGCGGCCTTAATTGTCGAAAATATTCATATTTGTTCCAAACGCCATAAACAGAAAAACATTAAAACGCATACAGTTCCGTTAATATATACCATGACCATCGCGTACACAGCATGTTATCTTAAAGATCTACTATATTTTACGCAAGCAAGAGCCTTATTGTGTTACAGAAGACAGCACAATGCTACTGGCAAATCACACACAAATGGCATAAACGCTCTTTATTAGTTCCATATCAGGTTTTCACCAACAAATAACGCTCTTTATGTTTACCATCATAATATAAACAAACACCAGAAAAGTAACTTTTTATGCCTTTGTTTACATAACAATGGTCAAACATATGACCATAACATACTGTTTATGCGATATTTCTTATTTGTATACGGACAAAGTCTATCTACATTTTGATGTTCTTTCTGTTTGTGGTGGTTTTTGACGGGTGGCGATATTTTCACAGGATACCCACCGCCAAGGCCAACCGTATCTTTAATACAAGTAAGTATCCAACCTATCATGATCTTTATTCGGAAAATAACACGAGTAAGGTGGGTGTAATGAAAGATGAGAGTATTGGTGTTCCCATTTCAGAATTTGTTGGTTTACAGGCAAAATCATATTTATATGGAAAAGCAAGCAAACTGCGAAAGGAATACCAAAAAGTTCAAATTGAGACATGAGCAATACCGTGAAAGTCTACTAAACGATAATATGTGTATGACAAAATCAAAACGCATTTTGAATGAAGAGCATCATTTGTTCTGTGCCACATTTAGCAAGAGAGCGATATGCTCTTTTGATTCTAAGAGATGTCTTGCAAGATGGTTTTTCTACTTTGAGTCATGGGCACTGGCGAATAAATGAAAGTTGTTTTGATCATTAATTGTAGAAAATGTTGTTTTACATTGTATCTAAATATTTTGAGTAAACCTGTATTTTTATTTTTGTATTTATACAATATGAATACTATCTATAATTCTATGTACCTAAATGCTATGCATTTGTTTGCTTGCTTCATTTTCAAATAAACACATTACTCACCAGTTTATGGTATGTTCCTCATCGGCCGATGATGATGACTATTAAATTATTTGTGCGATTCTTCTCTTTCTCTAAAATAGAAGAACACACATTTAAGTTGGACTTGAGAATATTATTTCATTAAATAATATGTATACATTCAGAAATGTGTTATCCAGATGTGATGACTTAAGACAATATACAATCCCTGATATTCACACTTAATTGTATACCAAAGTGATGATATAATATATAGTGATTTACTTAGATAAAATTAAATCATCTGTTCACTTTCGAAAGTAATTTTTACTACGCTGATGTCTCCCATAGCTTGTACTTAACATATGATACAATGAGACTCACTGTTGTTTCCAGCACAACTGTCCTGGTCATAGAGGCCAAAGTAGGAACTTTATTCTTGGAGGAGGTCAAGTAACCAAGTTTGAATGGGAATTTTACCATGTAAATCTCTGCAGCAAATATTTCTGAGTGTGACTTTGTTCAGTATTGAAAACAATACACATTTATCTGGTGGTTCGGCTTGGAGTTTGTTCCATTAGAATGTTGATGTATTTATTTAAAATTTTGTATTGGTTTTTAAAAGCATTGTTTTGCATAAACATGAGAGAAACGCTCTATATTGTTTACCATATCACTGAATAACACTCTTTTCTGTTTTACTGAACACAGATTTGTTTAATCTGTGGAGGTAATACATTATATGACTTCATGTAGTTACTAGCTATGGACAATAAGTTGTTTATTTTACTTTTTAACAGACTGCTACTGATCATTTGATATCGACATTGTTGTTGCCATCGACCACACCTAGTATTAAAATGACACCGTCCAGTGCATCCACAAACACACCAATTACTGCATGAACAGACGAAATTCCAACATCACCAACTGATGACTTGAACTCGCATCAAACTAGTGGACAACGCCATTACTGTTTTGCAAGGCAATTACAATGTTTTCTTCTAATTGTGCGATTTAACAACGCCAAACCCATGATATGAAAAAAAAACAACGGTGTGGTTTAAAAGTGGCATCGTTCGAGTCAGGGATGCACGGAATGGGAGAGGGGCACCAAAATTGAAAAACTAATTTTAGCGCCGATCTCCAATAAATTGATATATATTCTCAATTATACAAGGAATCAAATTGTGCGCTTTAACAATGCCAAATTGTTGTCTTTTGGTTGAGAGATTGGGAGGGGTGGGCACTAAATTTGATAATAATTGGTTTAGTCGCCGACTGCCACCACACTTATACAAAATAATCCCCATGATATGAGGAGTCTAATGGTGTTGCTTATATCTGTCAAATGTGGCCTCATTCGAGTCAGGGTTGCATTGAAAGGGACAGGGGCACCAAAATTGATGCACAATTTTTTGTGTGCCAATTTCCACCAAATTGATGCACGTTCTTATCCAAGATACGAGGAATCTAATCGTGTGATTTAAGGACGCCATAGTGGTGCTGTTTGTTTGAGAGATGGGGGATGTGGATTGGTACCAAATTTGATAAAAAAAATTGTTTAGTCGCCGATTATCACCAAACTTATAAACAATCATCTCCATGATATCAGGAGTATAATCATGTGGTTTAAGGATGACATAAGTTGGGCCATTCGAGTCAGTGGTGTATAGAGATGAGAGGGACACAACAAATTATATCTATATGTTTAGTACCGATTTCCACCAGATTGATACATATTCTTCTCTGTGATACACCAAATTTGTGCCCTATGGGTGAGAGATATGGGGACCTTAAATTTGATACGAATTTGTATACTCGCCAATTTTCACCAATTTCTCATATATGCATCTCTAATCTCTAATGAGTTTTAGTGTGTGCAGCTTGAGACTGAAATAGGGACGTGAGGGTCACCAAGACTGATACAAAATAGTTTTAGTACTAATTACCATCAAATTCAGACACGTTCTTCTCAAATGATACAAGAAATCAAATCGTGCTGTCTGTCTTTTTGTCTGTCTGTGTGCGTTCTATATATAACTTCACGCGGTACAATCGAGATGGCACCAAGGCGTTCTAAGAGGGGTAACTGTTTACAAGGAAGATAACGGTGCGGGTAACAATTTTCTAAAAATGACGCTGTTGGTGTCAGGGGAAGAAAAGGGGGAGGTCGGCAAAATTAAAAATATATCGCGAAATAGTTTTGTCGCCGATTTCCACCAAACGAATACATAATCACCTTCGCAATATGGCGTTGTTCGAGTCAGCGTTGCACCAACAATTGATTTAATAAACTATTTTAGCCCAAATTTCCACAAAATTGAGATATTATTCTTCTCTATGATACGAGGAATATCATCGTGTGATTTAAAGACGTCAAATTGCTGTCGGTTGGGTGAGAGATATGGGTCATAACTATTCTCAGAATTTGTTTAGTTGCTGATTACCACCAAACATATATATAATCATCGCCAGTATATCATGCATCCATGAGTCTATTGGGAGTGGTTTAAATATGTCAAAAGAGGCAAACGCTGGTACAAATTTATTTGGCACCAATTTCCACCGAATTCATACACGTTTTTCTCTAATGATATACCATGAATTAAATCACATTTGGTGTCGTTTGCGTCGCGGATGGCGAGCAGATGTGCACTTTCATTGATAAGATTGCTATTCGCCTTTATCCACATATAAGTTATATACAGTCACCCAGGCCATCTCCATATCATTTTAAGTAGTTTTGGACGTTCACATTTCACAGTCCCGACATATGGTGACGCACTTAAGTCACTTGAACAATTATATCTTCTTAACTGTCATATTTATATGGGAATAGCAATCAGGCATTCACAAAATGAGCTAGCAAAAAGAGAGACATAGAAAGGCATTAAACGTATATTTATCATTCTATTGAAGAGATACATATAATCGTGCAAACTGAGAGACCCCGAACCGTCAGAGGATTGCATATATATTATAACAAAATTGAGTCTGTTCCATTCAATACAGTTTCCACAAAAAAGTTACAATTTGTCAAGAGATATGGAAGGCCTGTTAAAAATAGTGGTCACAGTGTGCAGTCAAATATAGTTTCTTCTGATATACAACAAAATGCAGTTAGTAGCATAAGACTTTTCAGGATCCTCCCAATACTGCACATCTGACAAGGGTTTTATAACAGACTCCTCGACTGACATAAACAACTCAAAATCTCGCTCTGTGCCTGGTACATGTAGCTAATATTTATGCGCATCAACATTTCGTTTAAACAGAATATTTAGCCAATATATAGCACCATGAACAGAGGAGCACCTGGAAATTTCTTTGAAACATCTGTATCTTCATGGAGTTAGCCAGGTGTCCTCGAGAACTTAGTCCAACCCACTAAATTGATTGATAGATCTCAATATTTAAAACCCAATTATCATCCTTTATCGAACTAATGTGTTTGTGATGTTCATGTATCATATTATAACGTCTAATGTATACGCAGTTGTAAATAAATACATAATTCATTATTGTTGGAACAGATTAATCACGACAAACAGAATGGCAATTGACAAGGTGAGCCACTACTTATATCACATGACTGTAATAATCATGTTTTATGATGCTATTTGAATATACAATTTATGAGAAAACGTATACCACTTTTAAGCAAGAGAATTCTCTATCCCCAACAAATATCCACAGCATACAGAGGGTTTATCATCGCATTAACCTGGGCAACGCCGGGTAACCCTGCTGGTAATACAATATTTTCAAAGATATACAAATGATTTGATCGTTTAGCGACTTTGGGTGATATTCGATATTAATACTAATGTATTGGTGTGCACGAATACATAGCATGTACACCATTAAGATAATTTTCCGAGGCTAAATATAGACAGCAGCTGTATGACGTCACGATTACTATTATGGGGTTTCCTAAAAATCGATGACGCAATACTACCGGGAGGTGTGGGGTTTTGAGTCACATTTAGATTTTGGTTTATTGTTTATACCAAAAACATACCGATAAAATTATTAATATTATTACGTTTATGAATTAAAGAAGATAGTGTTGACCTTTCTAACGATATTTTATTTGTGGTCTCCGTCTAATGTCTCCTATTTTCGACGCAATGTTACGGAAATCACCGTGCCGCACTATGGCGCGACTTTAATAATAATAGCTGCACATGCATATTATAAACATGACATCGTGTTCATAATCACTTTGGGAATCCAGTCAGGACATTGGCAGTTGTTATACTTGGAATGTTACTCATAATTCCTCAGCATACTGGCAAGTAAATCCCTGGGTCTAAAATTGCTAGATGTGGGAATATAATATGTCGATCTGTTTCGGTCAAATAGCGTCTTTTTTTGCATACTAGCTGGGTTAGTACTGGTCTGCTGTTGCCTTTGATAAAGCGGTTATGTTCAATTAACCGATTGGTAAAACATTTGAAACCATGCACGGTGTCATTACAACCAAGTTTATACACTACACTTGCAAAGAACAACACATACATGTATGTATTTGTGGAAAACATTGATATGCGAATTTGATATCCCAGATACAGGTGATACATGCGACTAAAGCATATATTGGGATTCAATGTCCCTTTTCGCTTCTCATCTGCACACACCTGCTATATCATTTAGATGTGACGCCCACAACTGGTATATAACACAAATTGAAGGTCACTTGTCAAAGATCATAAAACATGCAGTTTTCCATACGCGACCTAACTCTAAAGGTAATGTTGCAGCAATATATCAGGGACACATAATTGTACTTTCGCAAGCTGATAATCCAGGGTTCTGGGACATCTATAGCTGTATATTCAGGAATGAAAGAGTTAATTGAGTTCCATTCCTTTGTTCAGACAGTGATACAATTGGATTTAAACCTTGCAGAGTCACAGCTAATGATAGTGAAATTAGAAGCATATTTTGATTCTCGATCGGTCCTGTCTCTGAAACGTTCGGGCAAGATGGTGCTTATGTAACGAGGTGCGTTATTATTTATTATCTTGTGAAGGGTGGATAACCGTTTAACGGTTCTTCTGTCCTCTAAACTATCACAGGCTCCCTCAGTCATTAATCTGACATCTGATACAGAACGAGTGCAACCAGTCACGATTCTGGCTGCATCTAACTGAATATCATTAAGGTTTTTAAGGAGGTAATTCGGAGCGCCAAACCACACTGGGCTTGCATATTCGAGAAGCGGTCTGACGTATGTCAAGTACATTGTTTCTAAAGTCTTTCTGCTTAGTATGCATTTAAGTTTCCTTATTTGGGACAATCTCGCATTAGCACGTTTACACGTGTTGTCAATGCACATATTCCTTTGAGATCACTCTGAAGGTCACTGCCCAAATGCTTGTGATTTTCGGTGTATTCCAGGACTTCACCATCGAATTTAACCACGGGCCTAGTATTTTCAGGGAAACTTCCAAAAAACATTAGATTGGTTTTTGATGGATTGAATTTCACCATCCATTGCCTCGACCAATTGCTTAGCTTAATAATATCATTATTCAGTGAAATATCAAGTGTGTTTAGGTCAGGACTATTCTTCATTAGACAAGTATCATCTGCGTAGAGACACGTTTTGGATTCCATACTATCGGCTATATCGTTAATTTAGAGCGAAAATAGGAGAGGACCGATAACGGACCCGTGGGGCACTCAAGAATCTAAACAAGCATAATTTGAGACGCAGGCATTGACCCTAACCCTTTGTTGGCGATTGCTAAGATAACTCTTAAACCATAAAACAGTTTTCCTTTAATCCCATATTTCTCCATTTTGTGTAATAGTCCTTCATGCCAAACTTTATCGAACGCTTTGGACACATCACAGAAAACAGCACAAGTGTTACATCCTTCATCTAGTGCTTCTGTGATAATATGGACTAATTCAATGGACAGTAATAAGCAAATGTATGTCACCCAAAATATTCAGCAAACAATAGGACCACGTGGAATTTGGGAAGTAATAATCACGCGATTCAAATGTGATTCAAATGATTTTTTCTTAGAATCATGGATTTGCATCATTGATTTATTATAACATAAAACTTTTTGATTAGATGTTGAACGCGTTGACAGTCTGAATTCTTTGCTGACAAGCATTACGCAAGATAACATTCAACGACCAGATGTCCTTATTAACAACTGTGCAAGGCTGATGTGCAACAAACTAAAATACGACAGAATAACACACATTCTGATCAAAGAGCACATTATGACTTTCAGCTTCTGTGTTCAATTTAAATGTGCAGTGACTGTCTATAACTCTATCCGCCAAGTAAATCCGTCATATATATCAGAAATGTTTGTGGTCAATGCGCGAGAGGTCGGAGCTCGGACTCGCGCTATATCCTGCAACCAGAACATTAAAACTGTAAATAAGCTTCATAACAACTATGGACGCCGATCGTTCCAGGAGGTAGCTACATCTGTTTGGAACAGACTGCCGCTAAAAATTCGATGCTGTGACTCTTTGTTAGCTTTCAAGCGAGATCTGAAAACACACCTTTTCTGTATGTGCTTCAAATTACAACAGACAAATAAAAAACAGTAGCGTTAGCTAGTAGCCTTGGTCAGCTAGGGTGTTCCAGGCTATACCAGTTGAAAGCTAACGTCATGCACACACTTATTCCAAGAAGCATTAAATGACCTGGAATCACATCCGAAGAAGAAGGCCCGTAAGCACAACATCTAGCCTTGGTCAGCTAGGGTGTTCCAGGCTATACCAGGTGAAAGCTAACGTCATGCGCATCAACCAAGGAAAATACCAGCTGAACTTAACTCATGTACATATGTGTTTGATAACTGTTTTTATTTTTATCTTTTATACCCACACACAAAAAAAAATAAAAAATAAATATACTAATGCAAATACTCTTTGTTGATAATAATCTATCTTTTATACTGTTTGGATCACTAATTAAGCACCTTAGTCTCATCAATATTTTTCGTTTCAATTTTACTCGTTCCCGATCTTTCCCCATTTTACCCCCTTTTCATGTTATTTTTAGCTTGTTACCCGTTCGCCGTTTTACCACATTTTTTAGCATGTTACCACCCCAATTTACCAGTAACATCTCACTTATAGTTCTACTTTTTTGTTATTGATGTCCATAATTATGTCTTATATTTGCAATTGTATTTTATGTTTAACATGTCAAGCGTTTTAGAGCACTTCGGTGGATTTTACGCTAAACAAAACTGTTATTTATTTATTTATTTACATTGCCTTTACTGCGGTTGAGAATTAGGTTAAGTTTGCGTATTTTCTAGTTAGGTTCTTAGTATATAATTTTATTCATTCGCTATTTACTATTATTTTAGGATGTGTGCCATGTTTGTATTGTAAGCGCATTGAAACTAATTTATTGTATAATGCGCTCTAAATGTATCTATAATAATAATAATAATAATAATAATAACAGTATGTGCTATATTTAACATGTTTCATCTCATTCATTCTGTGATTTACATGACTTTGGCTACATGTTATGGCTTTCATTATTATTTTTTTAAATTCAGATTATGTCATCAGTCTCATTTAGATTCATGAAATTTGACTTCATTCTGATTTGTTTCTTAAAACCTATTTTGATATAGTAGAAACAGTTAGTGTTGATTTGTCAGATCAATTCTATTTATCTGACTATTTCACGGATATAAATTTTGTGTAAACTTGAGTTGTCAAAGGTTTTTCACATTATGTGCCATATTTGTCACATATGTAATCTAAATCTTGCTGTGATTCAAATGATTTTTCGTAAAATCATTGATTGTCATCACTTATTTTATATATTATTATAAATTTTAACATGATCTTGTGGCAAATCTATCAAAACTGAACATTAAGTGCTATATTTAGCATGTTTCATCTCAATAATTCTGTGATTTTATTACTTTGCCTACATTTTATGTCTTTCATCACTTATTTTTGTTTTTAAATTCAGATTATGTCCTCATGCTCATTTAGTTTCATGAAATTTGGTTTCATTCTCATTTGTTTCATAAAACCTATTTTGACATAGTAGAAACATCTAGTTATCTGATTATTTCCTATATGGTTATTTTGTTGAACGATATGCTTTGTCACAAGTTTGAAAATTATGGTGCTATATCTGTCACAAATTTCATCTATAACTTCCTGTGATTCAAATGATTTTCTCTTAGAATCATGGATTTGCATCATTGATTTCTTACAAATGTAAACATGATCTTGTGGCAAATATACTAAGTCTGATTTATGATTTCTCAATTAAATTTCAGGTGCTGTCAGATAAATAAGACACATCTCATGAACTAAAGAATTTCTTTGTTAATTATTCACATGAAAAATTCTTATTTTATACTGGTCTGTTCAGCTTTCGTTTACAAATAAATTTTAATATGAAATCATTTCATGTATTTACTTTCTTTGATACTGTGGGTCTATTTGGTCTATTTTGCAATTTAAGTTTATGAATATCTCGGAAATATCAACATCTTGTTTGAATTGCTTGCATTGTCACAGTAAACATTTAACCTCCTCTTGACCTATGTCCAGCACGTTATGTTGATTCTGGATATATCTTAATCTATATGTAAATATATTCCAGATATGAATAGCATATCAGACCAGTATGTTACAAGTTAAGAAATGTATGAATTGATGGTCTGGAATATATTTACATATATATATTGGAATTATGCAAATGTTTCATCCGATATGATCAAATGTAACCGCTGATTACACATGGTTAGGTTGTAAAGTTGTGTCGTGGTATTATAACATTACTCTAAGTGATAAGTATCTACACTTGTAAAGTGAAGGGTGGAGAACGTGATGCCTGGTACATCAAATCCAGCGGGAGATATAAGTCATATAAGTGCTCAACCAACATGTGGCTTAATACGGCCGGTGCATGTTTACCCTTAATTATTTACATTACCAAATCTGTGCACACACAGGCAGGTCGAATACAACAGGAACATATTATGAAATGGCCTCCACACCCCTCTCGAATTACGTGGGGGGGGGGCATACTCAACGTATTTCCAACTCGGCTGTACCTGTATTGCACATTTTCTATCATTGTTTTGCAAATGGTGAAGTTATTCTGGAATAAGCCATATGAAAAGTCCAACAATATCAATAACTCTGACAGAATCAATCGGGCCGACTTATTCGAACTTGACCTGTCCTTTCTTGTGAGTAAATTACACATCACATCTTTGTGTGGAGGCTTAAAGGGATACTGTACCCAAAATGTTGTTGTTGGTTTCTATAGTCTCCGAGTCGGAGAATAAGGTAACAATTTTTCCATTATTTGAAAGTCTGTTGAGTACGAAGTAGTGTTACGGATGGCAAATTTACCGGAATGCAAAAATACAAATTGTCGTTGTCGAGTAATTTTTGTACAGTTTTCAACCAAATGTATCAAATAAAAGTCTTATTATATGCATAATAGTCCCATATACTCATTTAAGTTATTGTGTCGTCACTAGTCAGTGATTGGCTTGAGTTTTCTCCCCGTATCATCATAATGTTTAAAACGATCGCGTGTGCCATCCGTTTACCAATTCCAGTATCCCTCAATTAATTTGATTACGTCTGGTACACGGAAATTCGTAATTTACATTACGCCATTTTATGGCTCCAGTCATAAATGAAATTTATATCAAATTATTAACTTTGATTTTAAGATAGCCTATTAACCTGAGCGTTTATATAATACATCTTCGACTGAAATTACTTATGTTTCTATATATTATCGATATTAGATCGTTGTTATCACCTGAAATTTATTGAAAATGGCGTACAGTACCCCTTTAACACTGTTCACATATAACTGTGTACTATGAGTTTGATATCCTTTGTTATAACATGAGTGCAAATAATGATATTAAGATGCTGTTGTAAATCATTCGACTCATGTGCTTGACAGTAATGATATAAGCATAATATAGAGGATCTCCATTGAGTAATGTTGAGATATCAGATTTTATTAAACAAGTTTGATAAACTTGATTCATAGCGAGCCGTAGGTAAGTTATAAATCAAATTGATCAAGTTAGTCTCATAACATTTGATCTTACAACTTAAGGAGTTGAAGATCCTGTATATCACATGAAAAATCCAAGTATGTGGTGTCATTTTAATAATTCCAGCCTTTCTAAAGGAACTCAGAAACTAAATAGATATCTTTGCTGCGACGAGTCACTCCTTTTGTCACTCCGCGCATCAAGATATAGTTCACTGATTTCACTAAGTATGAATGGTTTAATATGATCGACCAAATGTTACAAATAATGTTCATGAAACCGTGATTGTTATATCATATAATACTAAATAAGTGGCTCTGCTTATGATTAACACAAGACCGTTACATAGGAAATATGCATGCATTTCCATTGCATAGAACTCGCTTCTACGAATCTTCCCAAGGCTGGCAAAATTGTTAATAAATGCGTTTATGTCTCTTCGACAATTGCCTAATACAATTCAAGCGTGGAGTCTGTCCATTTCCCCATGAAAAATCGAATTATACGACCACCGGGTTCGAGATATCTTATTATTTCCGACATCGTCATTTTTGTCACAAGAAATCACTTCGGCCTCAATTCATCCCTTGCGAGGCACTCTAAAATTAAGTCTTCACTTCCCAGTTATTACCCCAGGGTGTGGACCATGAGGAGACATTTATTTATATTTATTTATTTATATATTTATTTTAGTCATAAGATATTTTTTATTGCCCGGGAACAATACTTATTAGTTGATTCCATCGATCGTCTTATGTTTCCGTTTTCGACGCATCGCGTAAATAATGTACTTGCACTAATTCGTACCTCTTGACTCATCGCCGAGAGACTTTATCTGTATGACATCATAAGGGTGCTGCTTTGTTTTGGACGGGTCAAACCGTCAAATGGTTACCCCGACCTGACCTTGACCCTCAAAATGGTCAATTCAAGGTCAAATCGGGTAAAACGCACGGATTTCGACGAAATTTTATACCTATGGGTACTTTTTCCGGGACTGTTTTCGACGGATCAACTAGGGGTAATTTTGTCCAGGGAGTGGACGGATTTCGACGTGTACTTTTGTCGGGTACTTTTGTCCGGGGAGTGTTTTGTACGGGTCAAATCGTGACCCCGATCTGAACTTGACCTTCAAAATGGTCAATTCAAGGTCAAATCGCCCAATCGCCGAAAAGCAGAGGGGAACCAGCCCGGACGAAGTCGGGTCCACCAGCTAGTCTTATATATTTATATAGCCCGTATCCAGTGTGCCCAGAAACTACGCCACGATCGATGCGATGGCATCGCACGCGACCCTATTTCGAACCTCTCACGTATGCTGAAATAAGATATGGGGAAATTAGTTGGAATCATGTGATAAATTAAAAAACTCCAGTTTGAGCTCACATTTGAAAGCGCTTGTGTTGTGTTTGATCGTAATGTCGATGGAATAACCAAATATCCATAACAGAACTAATTATTCTACACCAATATTCAAATATGCCAATATTTTGGACTGATTTTGTACACGTAGAACAAATTCCAATTCCAATTACAGTGTCACTTTAATGATCATCGAATTAGTAAAATACAAATTTATAATATTATAACACATAACAATTTATATTTTTACGACTACGGCAAACGAATGAGATACCGATTTTTATATATATATATAGCTATATATATATACATATATATATATATATATATAGCTATATATATATATATATAGCTATATATTTATATATATTGTGTTTATTCATGTAGGGAGTTGAACCGAAATCTTCAAATACATGAGGGCTTGAGCTCAAATTGGTTGACATGTAAGCCCATAGCTGCTGAATAAATGACTTGAAAACAAGATTTAAGTTCACTGTGTGCATTCAAACAAAAACAAATATAAGATAAAAATAATTGCCCTTGTTTGAGTACTTATAATATAAATAATAGATATAAAAAACATATTTGGATGTTTGGACAAATTACCATTGGAACATCGCTCCAAGGGTTTTATGTCTCCGTCGAGGCACCAGTAAATTTTAAAATTCGCGCCGGTCATCTCGATTCTCACAGCGCGAGATTTTGCGAGAAGCTACCGCTTCACAACTTCACCTGCGAGCTTCCGACAAGAAAGCTGATGCAAGATGGTGCAATACTATTGGTAAATATATATTCCTTTCTCAACGTTATAGATTGTTGTTAAATCAATAACCATCGTAAAGTTTTAAGAGTAATTAGTCAGTCAAAATAAACTTCCAGCAAATTATAGTTTCCACTTACGGAACTATATCTTATACTGCGCAGCAATACGCTAATTAACAACTGCGCACTTCCTTTCTATCTCCGATCTTCAAGGTGTGCAGTTCACAATTATAGAAACTCCTAAACTTTTTAACTTTTCAAGGTAGGTACCTGCCGCTGAGCTCAAATTGTTTTAGAATTTAAGTCAATAGTCGTTTCTTGATGGCTTATTACGTTCCACACAGGGAGATCCGTGTAGCCGTGGTTGGGCACTCATTCATTCGTCGCTTGGGTGAACAACTTGGCTACGCGGATCGCCATGGGTCGACTTTCGAGGGTCACGATTTCTCGGGGGACCTCAGAATTCAAAATTACATGGGCATCCCGGTGAATATCAGATTTTTCCACAAAGGGGGTGCTCATGTCCCAGATCTGTTGTCATTGCAAACAGAGTTACGACAATTCCTACCACATGCCATTATCGTGCAATGTGGATCCAACGATCTCTGTAGGAGCACCCCCACTTCAGTAGTGTCTGATATTCTTAGCATTTGCACCGTGTTCCGGAGCATAGCATCAGTAAAGAAGGTTTTAGTGTGCCATGCTATGCCCCGTTTGGCAGTGCGGGGCCATAAATATGTGGAGACTTACAATGGCCACGTTTCCGACTTCAATGACCAGCTTAGTTGGGCCTTATCGCAAGCTACAGCATCTTGGGAAACGTGGCCACATAGGCGTTTTATTGACGAGCCCCTGCACTTTAAATCAGACGGTGTACATTTATCTGGCCAGTCTCTGGTTTTGTATATGGCCAGTATCCGGGATGCCATTTCTTATGGAATTGCGGCTTTGTCTTGGTTAGCCCCCCCTTTGGTGGCCCCCCTCAGAAATGCGTGATCTTTGTAAGTATTTCTGCTCGTGTGATGACACGCAGGCTATTCTGCTTGACCAATTTAAATTTTTATGAGCTTGGCGGTGGGTGCCATTTGCCCATCAACTTCAGCTCCACTGCTTTGCATGTCATTGTAAGTTGCTTGTTTTTCTGCTACTCTACTCAGAGGTGCCTATTAAACGTGTCAAACAATTGTTAATTCTGGGAGTTTCCCAGCGATCATTATTTACATTTGGGTTCACTATATTTAATTTAACCAATATTCACCCACCATTATAGACCATCACGTTTTATAGGCACCTTAGAGTATGTCACAGCCATCACCGGATATATCATTTAGCTCTCATTTGTTTATTTTCAGTTCACATATAATCACTGTTCTTTTGTGGGTCTGTCAGTTGATCATAACAACTAATTTAAAAACAAAAAATTCTCAATAGTTTGTGGCACATTTCAACTTTTACGTGTCAGCTTGAAGTTGTTTAGATTTTAGACAGTGTTTACATTGTTATTGTTCAGATGAGTGAGCTAATGATTTTTCTCATTACCGGTGCAGAGTTTGGTTTTTGCTGAACTCTGGAGCTTTAGCAGTTTTTTAAGGTGCTCTTAGCCTTAAATTAGCTCAATGATTTTTCTCGTTCATTTCCGGTGCAGAGTTTCTGTTTCCGGGACTCTGGAGCTTGATGGCATTTTTAAAGTCCTTAGCATTAAATTAGCACACCTCCTATGGGTTAGAATTATTTTTCAGGCTCATGAGTTTCACTCACTTGTGGTTCCTGCTTCGGTGAGATTTTTCACATCAAAGATATATTTATAAAAAAAAAAAAAAAAAAAAAAAAAAATAATAATAAAAACAAAAACAAAACAATAATAATAATAAATTATTAACCAGCTCATTGTCCTACATGATGGCATCATGAGTGGCTAATTGTTAGCATTTTCTTTATTATATATTTTTCCCCGAAGCTCACCTTAATAGAAAGACAAGTCACCATAAATGTCGTTTGTTTTCGCTACCCACGCATGTCAACATGTGTCTAGCTCGCAAGTATTGTACATGACTTTCTGCTTGTTTCTGCCCCTTTTCAACAGGTCAGATTGTAGCATTAGTTAATACACCGGTGTGCCAGGTTTGCCAACCTTCAGTTGTATTTCCCTCAATTGATCCTAATAACAAACACAAAACAAAAAAGGAAATATGTTCATACCGGTCAATTCCGGCATATAATAATTGGTTACAATAATTATTAATTTTGGTCAATTATAATTTATTGTCGTTTCAGGCTATACAATGCTGTTGTTTGGCAAACCCCCGTTTGATTTATCAAAATTCTGACTGGTTTGACATGTCAGCTGCACCCGCATTTTTACTTGTACATGTATGGTGACTAAGCTTGAGCATACTGACTATTCATTCTTACTCGAAACTAATGGCGTTGTCTCATCAACATTATGTCTTATGTGTTAGCATAAGGTTGTTATTTCAATTAAATTGGTAACAGTCAAGGACTTGCACAGGTACATGCAGTATTTCAACTACACCATTTTAAGTCGCCACACAATGCAGATGTTCTGCTTTGGCATGCTCAAGCTTGGTTTCTTAATCTAAATTGATAACCTCATGCTTTTGACGGTCCTTAATTTTACAGTGACTACCTGTGACATCAATCCTCATCATGGTGAGACCCAGCAAAACTGCTTCAGCTCCTAAACGCAGAGGGCGCCCACCAGCAGCATCTCGTGCGCAACCTCAGCCCTCTCGTCCAGTTTACTGCCAGCCTCATCCTGGTCGGCTTCCTCTTGCTCCGTTACTGCCGGTTCTTCTGCAGCCAGTACCAGTTCTGCCAGCTGCATTACGTCTCCGTCCAGTGGCTCTGCTTTGGCTCCTAATCGCAGAGGCCGCCCACCAGCAGCACCATATCAAGTTCATCATCAGCCTACACATCCGGTTACCTTACAGCCTCATTCTGGGTCGTCTTGGACTCCCTCTGTTCCTGTTGGTTTTTCTCCAACCGGTATCGGTTCTGCCACCTGTGTTACATCTCCATCCAGTGGCTCTCTCCCAGTGTCTTACGCGGAGCTGTCTTGGACTTCAACCATACCTATGGGTTATACTCATACCAGTTCGAGCTCTGCCACGTTTAGTACATGTACATCATCCTGTGGCTCTGTTCCGCTCACTCATACTGTTCCAGCATTACCAGTGACGATGATGTCAACTTCGCTCGCGGGTGGCATTGGACAGCCTATCAGTCAGCCTTTTATTCCATTGCCGGTCTCCGGTCTGACTTTTCCTGCCTGTTCGATTCAGCCTTCATCTTACCAACAACATTCATCACCC
Organism: Siphonodentalium dalli; assembly: GCA_032622095.1. NCBI lineage: Eukaryota > Metazoa > Mollusca > Scaphopoda > Gadilida > Siphonodentaliidae > Siphonodentalium > Siphonodentalium dalli. The sequence goes on along the minus strand of CP136069.1, from coordinate 47,257,720 downwards.
CCGGGACTTCAGATGCCGTTCCCTCCGGGAACAGTGCCCAACCAACATGACTTTTCGATGCCGGGCAATACCTTCATGCCTCATCCGATGGATGGTCTGCATACACTCCCAGCTTCACCTCGAACCAGCCCGCTGTTCAACTCTGACATTCCTACCAGCATCCAAGCTTCTGCGTCCGGTACGCCACTCTTAGACTTTGTGTCTTTAGCATCACCACTAGATGCTCATGTTCCAAACAAATTACGTGCTCAGATTTGGGCTGACGAATTCGTCCCTATGATCTCTCTATTGCCCGACTACGAACACAATACAACCGCATTTTCATTGGACATGGGATATCCGGGCGTTCAGGCATTTCTGACGCCTCCAAAACCTCCGAAAAACAATTTCAGACATAAATCAGTGGCTTGATGCTTTTATCGTTTTCACAATTATTTACATTTCACGCCACCCTGAACAAATTACTAAACTACTCAGCTACATGATGCGTATTCGAAAGATGGCTCGTACAGGTTATAACTGGGCTTCATATGATCGCCAGTTTCGGCTGATGAGGCAGTTCAACCCAAGTCTCTCATAGGACCATATCCAATGGGAGTTGTATATGCAAACCGCTCCAATGCAAACCGCTCCACGGTTTCCAACTTTTTCAGCCAACAATCCAGAACGAACAAAGCCGCGTTTTCAAAATTCCACCAATCGTGCGCGTCAACCCATTCCGAACGGGTTTTGTTGGGACTTTCATCGGGGAAAAAATTGCTCCGGATGCAACTTTTCCCATTCCTGCTTTTTCTGCAAACAGCAGCATAGCTTCATTCGATGCCCGCGTCGAAATAACAACCGAAATAACAACCGAAATAACAACCGTGCAGGCAATTTCAACACACAACAAAACAATCAAGTCAATCGCGCCTCGCGTCAATCAAAAACTTCCAACACCAATACGGGTCCGAATGTTAAATGAAATGTTATCAGGTTACAGTCAAAGGAAACGTGATTTCTTAATTGACGGATTCAAAAATGGTTTTCGATTGGGTGTCAGGGGTGAAATATCGTCTCGCGAACCAAAAAACTTGAAATCGGCTTTAGAATTTCCTGAAGCAGTCCGTCGCAAATTAACACATGAACTGTTGTTGGGTAGAATTGCAGGGCCTTTTAACACTCCTCCTTTTAACGACCTTATAATCTCTCCCATCGGGGTTGTTCCCAAAAAACAACCTGGGGAATTTCGCCTAATCCATCATCTGTCCTTTCCCGAGGGCGACTCCGTAAATGATCATATACTCCCAGAGTACAAGTCAGTTTCTTACTCTTCGGTCCAAAATGCTATCGACATCATTCAGAAGCTTCCAAAAGGCTGCTTCTGTTCAAAAATTGATGTACTTTCTGCATTCAGGGTTCTCGCATCGCATCCGGACGATTATAGCCTCCTAGGTTTCAAATTTGAAGGGAAATATTATTTTGATAAATGTATGCCGATGGGGGCTTCTTCAAGCTGTCATAATTTTGAGGCTTTCAGCTCCTCATTGGAGTGGATAGCTCAAAACAAATTAGCTATACGTCATTCCGTACACTACTTGGACGATTTTATTCTCTTGGCTTCAACGGAATCCATTTGTGAGGCGTATTTATCATCCTTCTTAACCATGTGTCATAATCTAGGTGTTCCCATTGCACATGACAAAACTGTGTCACCTACTACATGTATCACATTTTTAGGTATACAGCTGGACACAATTAACATGACAGCCTCTCTACCGCGTGACAAAGTACAGCTATGCATCTCAAAAATTGAAGTCTTAATAGGCAAAAACAAAGTGACGTTACGTGAACTTTTGTCAATTATTGGTCTATTGAATTTCACTTGTTCTGTCATTCAGCCCGGGAGAGTTTTTCTCCGTCGATTAATCAACCGAACGATTGGAATTAAGACATTACATCATCGAATTAGAATCACAAACGATGTCAGGGAGGACTTGCATATCTGGCTTCTTTTTCTTAGACATTTCAACGGTACGTCTTTTTTCCTAAACCGGCAATGGGCAACGTCCCGCACATTATCATTCTATACAGACGCAGCTGCTTCTGTGGGTTTTAGCGCCATTTTTCATAATGAGTACTTTGCGGCTAAATGATCTGACCGTGAAAAAACTTTGAATATATCTGTCCTTGAACTATATCCAATAGTGCTAGGGTTACATATATGGGCATATACTTTGAAAAATAGCTGCCTATTATTCTACTGCGATAATATTGCGGTGGTTTCTATCATAAACAAGCAAACAACTAAAGACCGTCACTTGTTGCTACTTTTAAGACAGTTGGTCTTGACATGTCTGACACATAATATAATGTTTAAGGCTAGGCACATCAGTGGGGTTTCTAATGATAAAGCGGACCTTCTGAGCAGAGGCAAATTTAAGCTGTTTCAGCATATGTTTCCTTCTTTTCAGGAGGTATCTTTCAATCTGCCAACCAAGCTCCATCTAGAGGGCTTACTGAGACTCTAAAATTTTTACTTTCTCGATCATTGGCTCCTTCTACACAGAAACAGTACTCAACGGCATTGAATCATCTGGTATCATTTGGTCTGGCTACATGCCTTCCACTACACATTCCATTATCTAGTGATACAATCTGTTTATTCATATCGTATTTGTATCGTAAGGGTTTAGCAGCTAGCACAATTACCAGTGCTATTTCAGCGGTTGCCTTCGTGCACAAAATAAGAAATGCACCAGATCCAACTCAAGCTTTTATAGTAAAGAAGATCTTAATGGCCATTCGCAGACTACTTCCTGTTTGCGATGTTCGTTTACCTATTACATTAAATATACTTAATAGGCTTCTCTCTGTAGCACCCCTTTTGGGCATTTCAGTTTTTATGCAGAGACTACTCGCGGCAGTTTTTACTACTGCCTTTTTTGCCATGGCTCGAATCGGTGAGATTTGTCCAAATAATCATGCTAACAAGGACAAGATTTTACAATTGAGCGATTGCATTACTTCTGCCTCAGACTTTACCTTAATTTTTAGAATATTCAAACACAACAGTGACGGCCGTCCTCACTTCATTCGGTTATTTCCTCAAACACCATTAAAACCATGCCCAGTTGAAAATTTAAAGGCTTTTTTGTGCATTAGAGGCAATCACCCGGGTCCTCTCTTTTCTTATCCGGATGGGCAACCTTTGTTGCGACATAAATTTGATAATCTCCTCAAACAGTGTTTAACCATATGCAATCTAAACAGCAAACTCTATTTGTCACATAGCTTTCGCATAGGCGCCGCATCATGGGCGGCAGACTTAGGATATTCAGATTCTCAGATAAGACGAATGAGTCGTTGGAAATCGAACGCTTTCCTCCGATACATTCGCCCTTCGCCACTATCCCAAAGCTGAGTTGGTTCTCCTGCATTTCTTGCTTCGTGTTCAGATTACCATTCACATGTACTCACTTGTATATAATGTTTATTGTTGATTATGTGATGGCTAATTGTTTCTATTTTATACTTTTTCGACTATCCGTCCTCTATTATGTGATATATTTGTGATTTGGTGCTAACACACCCCAGGGTGATTATTCCAGTGTTCATGCAAAGTTTGCAACAGCCTATTTTTCGCATGTATCTTTTTGTTATACATGCTCTTACTATATAGTTTATTCACGTTATTTAAGCTCAAATTTTTGGTGCTACGTTTATCATACTGCCTCATTATCACAGCTTTTCTTTCGAGCATGGAACACCCCCCCCCCAGTCGTGTTTTTTTCCGGTTGCAGTGGGTTGAGACTTTGTCAAGCTTTTACTGTCTTAATGAGGGTATTTGCTTGCCAATGTCTCGTGGCGTCTTTGAACCCACTGTTCATATGTTTTTTAACAATTATTTGGCTACCTTTATCTTTTTTATTATGTGAACCATATATACATATTTTTGTTATATAAATGTAGTCCACATCGCAATAGATCTTGATTAACCATTTACGCCTAGCCGGGGAGATAAATTACCATTGGAACATCGCTCCAAGGGTTTTATGTCTCCGTCGAGGCACCAGTAAATTTTAAAATTCGCGCCGGTCATCTCGATTCTCACAGCGCGAGATTTTGCGAGAAGCTACCGCTTCACAACTTCACCTGCGAGCTTCCGACAAGAAAGCTGATGCAAGATGGTGCAATACTATTGGTAAATATATATTCCTTTCTCAACGTTATAGATTGTTGTTAAATCAATAACCATCGTAAAGTTTTAAGAGTAATTAGTCAGTCAAAATAAACTTCCAGCAAATTATAGTTTCCACTTACGGAACTATATCTTATACTGCGCAGCAATACACTAATTAACAACTGCGCACTTCCTTTCTATCTCCGATCTTCAAGGTGTGCAGTTCACAATTATAGAAACTCCTAAACTTTTTCCCGCCACCACCCCTTCGACCACCTTCATTCCATGCTCCTAGATAAGCCTTACAATTACGGATGTGTCAATGGGAAAGTTTTATTGTCAAGGTTCACATTTTTAATCTTTAGGTTATCGCATCCACATAAACCCCAGGTACATCACGGTTTATTAATCTGGTCCTCACGAGCCGTCTTTTCTTTCCCATTGACATATCTCTTTTTTCATTTACCGGGTGTCTGGTCGGTATTATGTACTTAAGTCGCAGTCCTTCTTTTCAAACCAGATTTCATCTATTTCTGGTTTCACCTTTGAAACTACCGGTACTGATACTGGATTTTATCTTTATACACTTAATTTCACCGCCGACTCGTTACCCGGTTATTTCATTTCCATCTCATTAAGTTGTTTGGCGTCTTTGAACCCACTGTTCATATGTTTTTTAACAATTATTTGGCTACCTTTATCTTTTTTATTATGTGAACCATATATACATATTTTTGTTATATAAATGGCTACCTTTATCTTTTTAATGCTATTTAAGTTAGCAGGCTTTATGTTAAATATACGGGTCCAAAACAAACATATAAATGTCACTCGGTCGTATTTTTAATCAGTGAAGGGTGGGGGCTTTTATTTTTATTATTTATTTTTTCTGCATGTAGTAATAATGATGTATGCCTTCCTCAGTCTGATAATACCCAGATAATTGATAGAGAACTTTGTTATGCATGTAAACTCATTATTCTGATATAAAAATGGCACTGTTTTATCGGTATTAATGTGAATGTAATCACTTAACTAGCATGTGCTTTGAGATGATTTTTTTTCAAGAACAGAGTGATTTATATTCATTGGTGGGGAATGTTCAGATAACATATTCAACAAATGATGTGTATGGTCGTTAGTTTTTTCTTTTTTAGTTTTTTTTTAATATGATAAATATGATATAATTGCCTCTTTTATCGAATTCACATAACGATATCCAACGATATGAATATAACAATAATAGTTGAATTCAGGATGTGCCTGAAATTATTATACTAAATAATGGTGTCGATTATTGTCAGGCGATCCACGGTGTGTTCATGGTAGTATATTGTGAGGTTTGGATAAAACACCATGTTGCCTATACCACCTCCCCCGATAATCCTAGCCCAACGTTGGGTTGGTAGACTGAATCACCATTCCGAAACAAACATCGCTAACTTGTTGAGTGTTTTGCTTGTCAAACACTCTTTACAAACTGGACTGGTGCTGAATATGTCATTATCGCCGCATTTGGTTTCATTTTTTGGTTCTATCCGGAGAACCAGCAACCCTTGAAATAGTGAGCATGTTATTTGCAGAATGAGGTTCCCAAAGGGTGAATTTAGTTATGCTATCCCGCACAGTGGGGTAGCATCACCAAATTCACCCTCTGTGGACCTCATTCTGCTTAGGCCTTAGCAGAATGAGGTTCCCAGAGGGTGAATTTGGTATGCTAGCATCACTAAATTCACCATCTGGGGACCTCATTCTGTCGCATTTGTTTGTGTTAGTACGCATCTTTAGGAAAACCTTAGTCCATGTCTGCCGGGTGTGGGTCCGGTGTAGAATGGATATACCGACCCCACTACGAAGGTTAAGAATCCCCCAATGTGGCACCCTGTTTGCCATGGGGTGCTACCCGTGAGGTGTGGTGTATGAGTCCACAGGCCCCTGAGAAAATTACTAAAATACCAATATAGACTATACCAGTGTAGTCTATATTGGTATTTTAGTAATTTTCCCCAGGGGCATGTGTATGAGTCCTGCATGAACTAGGGCGGTCGTGTCACGTGAGGCATCGACCTGTGGATATGACTTAGCTCATGGTCCTCTTTGGTCCTACATCTCTTCATGACAGGTGGTTGAGTTGACCAGGCTCAACAATCGGTTAGACATGCCTCTCCACGGTGTTTCAGATTACATTTTTGCCATCTGTTATATTATGTTGTTGGTGTCTAGTTGTGTCTTCTGTATTTCAGGTGTCTTTATTGTCGTGTCTGTTTGCATTTCGTCTTCACCACTGTTAAACACCACTTTTAATTTTGTACTGTTCAAGCCTGTCTCACTGTGGGGAGGTACCGGGAGGTGCTCTATGCAGTGGCTAAACGGGTCACCGCTTAAGCTATGTACCAGCCTTTGATCCATAATTCGAAGGCTAGTCAGAGGCGGCTCATGGGCGAGTTGTCGATTATTTGCTTTTCATATGGCAACTCATAACAAACAAAAACGTAAGAATGACCACCCGCCAAGTACCACTGATGCTGAGGTATATCCTCAGTACTTGATACATGTACTTGGTTTTGATCCGAATGTCAAGAGGCCATCTGCGTTTGTGATTGATAAAACACTACAAAGCACAGTCAGATAATTACACCAGTCAAACCCGTATTGGGACTCGGCCACTAAGTGGCTCTCTTCTGATCGAATGTTCAAGACAAATGCAAGCTGACGCTCTTGTGCAATTAACATCTATTGCGCAAAAACCAGTGTTGATTACTCCTCACAGGACATTGGACAGTAGCCAGCTGTGTTGAAAACTCGCGATATAGCTGATTCGTCTGAGCCAGATATATTGGCTGAGTTAGCACCACATGGAGTTGCAGAAGTCGGCAGATTTACAAAAACAGTTAATGGACAAAAAGTTCCTTCGGATTGTATGATTCTAAAGAAATGTTCAAACTATCAAGGTTCACATACTGCAATGGATCGTCCATGTCACATTTTGGGACTATGAATTCACGATTCTACAATGTGAAGCTGAGAAGCATGTATCATATATCGATGCTAAGAAAATAGTTAGTCCTCGACCATCCATCCCAACGGTCACATATTCAGCAATCATGTCTACAAAAACGTGTGTTGAGGCCAGCACTCAGACACAGAGTCAAACCAGACTCGTCAGTATATCACTACATGTAGCAACAACACAAGTTGAGGAGACTGATATTATTCCTGTTCCAAAACATGTTGAGCAGGTTATGGATACGGCTTCTGTCGTTGAGACATTTCCGCCGAAACACTCATGTAGTTCATCCTATTGTTCAAAAGAAAAATCATGCTTTGAAACACAGATCGCCAAAGTCACTCAGAAAGAGCTAGATCTTTGAGCTTTCATAACTTTATCACATGGTAGATGTGAAACGGTTAACTCTCAAAGACAAAAAAACATTATTTGTGGAACGAGGCCGACGGTCGGTGAAGGATGACATTCTGGATCACTACCAGACCATCATCTTGACGCGCTGATAAAGGTTCAAGTGCGATTCAAGTATTATAAATACCTAATCACTGCGAAATCTTATTTTAAAAGCTGCTTTGCATATTTCGATGTGGCTCCTTGATAATTTCTTGTTATTTAATTGCTATTTATTATCTATTCTTGTACTACTGTTATACGTTGTATAGTATGATTGCACACTGGTCAGTTCTTGAATTTATATTCCTGACTCCAAGTCGAAGAATTCCTCTAGGGTGCCTTTATTTGTACATAGCTCATCGTTGCATTGTTTTACTCTAATCCATTGTCTGATGTATCTACACTGTTGCTTCTCTACGATCTTGTTTTATCTGATTCTGTTCTTGGTCGTGACATGACCTAGCGGCTAAAACGACGCTAATCCCTCGATTAATCAATCAATCAATAGTCCAAGTCTGGTCGTACGAAAACCAGCTAATATATTTGGATAACAAAATGCTGTTTTTCATCCGAGCCACCCCATTTCCATTTCTATGACATGAGTTACGAGTTAGTGACCAGCTCACACAAAACCACAAATAAATTGAATCAGATATCACAATTGCGACAAGAAACGAATTTATTCCGTAGAAGACGCGATCTTTCTATCTGAAAACCACTTCATATATAAATTGAAAGCGGTTATTTAATTTTAAAGTGATGTGAAACACTCCAGTATGGTGATGAAATAGACATAGTGAATAGTCTTCCTCAAAGTAGTTAAATTTTACAAATAATATATCCAAATTGACAGCACATACCGCCTTTCATAAATATTAATGACTTTCAATGGCAAAATCATTTTCGTAAGTTTATCGCCGATAGTTGCGTCCCGAATCTAGAAGTAAATATTTACATTTGAGTGTAGTTCGGATGTTGATTTCTTTGGAGTTGTATGGTTGATTTGCTTATGATTTTCGGCGATGTTAGTAGAATGTTACATTCTTCCAGGCGCCTGAATACTAACTTATCAGTTTCAGGAACCAAAACAAGTCCATAATATGTCTTTAAATAAAGCAATTTCCGCAGTGTTTACATATTACAAAAAGTATGCGAACTCAATTGACCTCACGGCGTATTCCGGCGAAAATAGTCTAGCATTAGTAAAGTAAACAAACACTACCACGTGGTCATAAATTGAATTAATTCAATCACTTATACCGGGTAATTTGTAAATTAAAAATTGCCTATATATCGCGAGACGTTCCGTGTAAGAAATGTTTAACTAATAAGTAATATAGGACCACTTACAGTTAAAATAAACACATAATAGTGGTGGGATGTTGGATAAAATAACAGCGCGAGTTATCGGCGATCTGGTGTACTCGATTGTTTATGAGTGATTGTGGGTGTACTGGATTGTTGGCATATACAGAAGCCGAACTTAGCCGCGTGCATTTCGAATTTCGATTAAAACGTAACCAAGCAGATGTTAGTCATCTTAAAAACGGTATGTTCTATGTGGAATTAAACATGAAAGTTAGATTAATTAAATTAAATTAGACTGTAATTCCCGTCACCAACACTGGGCGTAACTCATGTCATAGAAATGGCAATGGGGCGGTCTCAGACGAAAAACAGCACTTCGCTATTCAATTATCTTACCTGGTTTTCGTACGAGCAGACTTGGACTAGGGAAACAGTTTCCCTTACTATGTTTTGATCAAACAATTGGTACTATCTCCCATCATATCACATGGCGCATACTTGGGCGGTCATCGCGCCATCCATCATCTTTGTTTTTTTATTGGCGACATAACGTGAAAGATGACAATTTCACAAAGTTGAAGCAGGGTACTCAAAAAACCGATGCACAAAGGTGGGTACCCTCCAAACCAAAATGAGACAACAATGACACCTTCTGCGATACAAATATGAATCGTACGTGATACGTAGTGAAGCAACCACACATGATGTGTCTCAAATTTGCCTTTTTTCGGCGACATTACGCTCAGAATAATTTATGTAACATCATGCAGTGGTCACGACGAAGATGGCATGCCAACTTGACAAGACGTGTCGTGGATTGTACAATCTTGTCTGGCTTCTCGTCATGACTTCCTCGTGTTTCGTTTTCATTGAGCTAACACACGAAATTGGTCTAAATGAAATGAATAAACCTTACACATGTGAATTCTTCGTAAGTTGTGAAGTAGTTACTTTCATTTTTATCGCGATGCTTCATTCCCAATTCCGCGATTTTTGTAATCTCCACACGGTTGATAACTGGAATTCACGTGACAATTTATCCAAAATCCACACCCGCGATCTTTGAAAAATCACTGATGGATATAGATAAAACTATATGACGTCATTCACCTGCGCATACGTTATAACCAACACCTGGTGGTTACTATTATTTAACCCTTTTCTCTTCTCGTAGTATCGCTTCTACCTACCCGAAGTCAGTCGCATCACAAGAGGCCGAATTTAAGAATCTGCTGAGCAAAAGTTACAGAGTTGCACATACTTCTGAGTGTGACTTGATGTGGTATTGAAAACAACAAAATTGTTCACTTGACCACCCCGCTTAAAGATGACGCTCATACGTGATTCCGATAATTTTTTGGGAGTGTAATATCCATAACGAGGCTACCATGCGACACAGACATTGAACCGGTGAAAATATCGTGGGTTTCAACGAAGACAGCACTCCATACCTACAGTGACAAATATATTTATTGAAGTACGATGCACAATTCATGTACTGTAGAGAGTTAACCGAGTGTCCGACAACAGTTCAGTTTGGCGTACACTGAACGATAGTGGAAGTTGTGTGAGGGGGCAATCAAGTGACTGAGTTCAGGTAGATTGACATGCAAATAGCAGGAAATCATTTGATACATGATTGGCAGAGTGTTGGTTGACGCTACATTCAGCTTCAAAACCAGGTAGAAGTGTGCAGTTGTCCCACCCGCCGAATGACAAAGACATACAGCTGTATTTGATAACGATATAGATGTAGTTTTTGAAAATTCAATTTGAATTAACAGTAATGAGTACAAAACTCGCTGTACATGTGACTTCAATTTGCAAATTGTTACGGTATATACCGGTAGTTACAAATAGTCATTTACATACCAAATAGTCATTATAAAATTGGTATGCTGCGACGATATATATTCTGTTGAAATATTATTACATATATAGTAACGGTACTTTCATACAGAAGCTTCAATGAATATCCGGTTATCTATATACATTCAAAGGGCACCAGAACAATCGAAGATTTCAAAAAGAAACTCAACAGTGACAATATACGTCCACCTGCGTATTTTTATCATAGTAAAAGCCGTAAATCTCATATACTTCATACCCGGTTAAGACTGAACTGCAGCCACCTGAGTTCTGACCTGACAGACAATCATGTAAAACAATTCCCCTTCTGTTTATGTGGGGAACTCGAGACAACTTACGACTATCTCTTTGAGTGTACATTTTATCAAGAGGCCAGACGGGACCTATATGATTCACTACCCAATGTTGTCCTATCTGAGAATACTCTATTACGGGGATCAAGGGAGCTTAGTCTTCGCGAAAACAAACAAATATTTAATGCAGTTTTACTCTAATCCATTGTCTGATGTATCTACACAGTTGCTTCTCTACGATCTTGTTTTATCTGATTCTGTTCTTGGTCGTGATATGACCTAGCGGCTAAAACGACGCTAATCCCTCGATTAATCAATCAATTAATAGTCCAAGTCTGGTCGTACGAAAACCAGCTAATATATTTGGATAACAAAATGCTGTTTTTCATCCGAGCCACCCCATTTCCATTTCTATGACATGAGTTACGAGTTAGTGACCAGCTCACACAAAACCACAAATAAATTGAATCAGATATCACAATTGCGACAAGAAACGGATTTATTCCGTAGAAGACGCGATCTTTATATCTGAAAACCACTTCATATATAAATTGAAAGCGGTTATTTAATTTTAAAGTGATGTGAAACACTCCAGTAGGGTGATGTAATAGACATAGTGAATAGTCTTCCTCAAAGTAGTTAAATTTTACAAATAATATATCCAAATTGACAGCACATACCGCCTTTCATATATATTAATGACTTTCAATGGCGAAATCATTTTAGTAAGTTTATCGCCGATTGTTGCGTCCCGAATCTAGAAGTAAATATTTACATTTGAGCGTAGTTCGGATGTTGATTTCTTTGGAGTTGTATGGTTGAGTTGCTTATGATTTTCGGCGATGTTAGTAGAATGTTACATTCTTCCAGGCGCCTGAATACTAACTTATCAGTTTCAGGAACCAGAACAAGTCCATAATATGTCTTTAAATAAAGCAATTTCCGCAGTGTTTACATATTACAAAAAGTATGCGAACTCAATTGACCTCACGGCGTATTCCGGCGAAAATAGTCTAGCATTAGTAAAGTAAACAAACACTACCACGTGGTCATAAATTGAATTAATTCAATCACTTATACCGGGTAATTTGTAAATTAAAAATTGCCTATATATCGCGAGACGTTCCGTGTAAAAAATGTTTAACTAATAAGTAATACATGTATAGGACCACTTACAGTTAAAATAAACACATAATAGTGGTGGGATGTTGGATAAAATAACAGCGCGAGTTATCGGCGATCTGATGTACTCGATTGTTTATGAGTGATTATGATATACTCGATTGTTTATGAGTGATTATGATGTACTCGATTGTTTATGAGTGATTGTGGGTGTACTGGATTGTTGGCATATACAGAAGCCGAACTTAGCCGCGTGCATTTCGAATTTCGGTTAAAACGTAACCAAGCAGATGTTAGTCATCATAAACCGGTATGTTCTATGTGGAATTAAACATGAAAGTTAGATTAATTAAATTAAATTAGACTGTAATTCCCGTCACCAACACTGGGCGTAACTCATGTCATAGAAATGGCAATGGGGCGGTCTCAGACGAAAAACATCACTTCGCTATCCAATTATCTTACCTGGTTTTCGTACGAGCAGACTTGGACTAGGGAAACAGTTTCCCTTACTATGTTTTGATCAAACAATTGGTACTATCTCCCATCATATCACATGGCGCATGCTTGGGCGGTCATCGCGCCATCCATCATCTTTGTTTTTTTATTGGCGACATAACGAGAAAGATGACAATTTCACAAAGTTGAAGCAGGGTACTCAAAAAACCGATGCACAAAGGTGGGTACCTCCACACCAAAAGGAGACAACAATGACATCTTCTGCGATACAAATATGAATCGTACGTGATACGTAGTGAAGCAACCACACATGATGTGGCTCAAATTTGCCTTTTTTCGGCGACAGTATACGCTCAGAATAATTTATGTAACATCATGCAGTGGTCACAACGAAGATGGCATGCCAACTTGACAAGACGTGTCGTGGATTGTACAATCTTGTCTGGCTTCTCGTCATGACTTCCTCGTCTTTCGTTTTCATTGAGCTAACAAACGAAATTGGTTTAAATGAAATTAATAAACCTTACACATGTGAATTCTTCGTAAGTTGTGAAGTAGTTACTTTCATTTTTATCGCGATGCTTCATTCCCAATTCCGCGATTTTTGTAATCTCCACACGGTTGCTAACTGGAATTCACGTGACAATTTATCCAAAATCCACACCCGCGATCTTTGAAAAATCACTGATGGATATAGATAAAACTAAATTACGTCATTCACCTGCGCATACGTTATAAACAACACCTGGTGGTTACTATTATTTAACCCCTTTCTCTTCTCGTAGTATCGCTTCTACCTATCCGAAGTCAGTCGCATCACAAGAGGCCGAATTTAAGAATCTGCAGAGCAAAAGTTACAGAGTTGCACATACTTCTGATTGTGACTTGGTGTGGTATTGAAAACAACAAAATTGTTCACTTGACCACCCCCCCCCCCTTAAAGATGACGCTCATACGTGATTCCGATAATTTCTTGGGAGTGTAATATCCATAACGAGGCTACCATGCGACACAGACATTGAACCGGTGAAAATATCGTGGGTTTCAACGAAGACAGCACTCCAAACCTACAGTGACAAATATATTTATTGAAGTACGATGCAGAATTCATGTACTGTAGAGAGTTAACCGAGTATCCGAAAACAGTTCAGTGGAAGTTGTGTGAGGGGCCAATCAAGTGACTGAGTTGTACATTGTCCGATAGAGGTCATGTGTTAATCGTTTTCTTCTAAAAAAAAAAATAGCACAAACGCTATTGATAGATTTCTGTACTAAATGAACGTTCCTGTGTGGTAAACATAAACAAAAATTGTTCATAGACATCCCGTCATTGAAATAAGCAAGTGTAATTGTTAAAAATGTCCACATATGCTCATATAATTGAATAAGGTTCGTATGTTGTTGCTCCAGTATAACGAGTCACACGGTTCACACATATGAAAATCAATCTCTTACTTTATCCAAAAACACAGATATAATGTAACTTTATAACATATTGTGTTCACGTTTACCACTAGCGTCAGCCGGGACATGTTCTCCGACCATTTTGTTGCCAAAATAAGCCAGAAAAATGTTGAAAAAGTTGATTTATGCTTTCGCTCCGATTCTCGCCCTGTATGTTCGGTTGTCTATCCGATTAAATTTAATTGTCGCCCAAGTGATGATCTTTAGATTTCGACTAGAAACGTCCAGTTTTCTAGCGATAAACGTCTCCATTGGGGCGGCCCTTAGTATTGAGGGGTCATGCAAACAAGGGGACTATTTATGCAGTACATTTTCAGATAATGCTGTCAACATTATCGATGTCCTCATTTTTCTGATATAAACAGTATTCACCGTTGAAAACTTTCGTGCGTCAGTGTAATTACCAGTTCCGCACCGGATGTCGCACATTTTAGTTGGAAATTGTGATGAGCGACAGCTGTGTCAGTACAGATATCGAAATAATCAACGATGATACAAGATATATGTGTTTATTATGATCTAATATTCCCCGACAGTTACTAAATTGCTGTAAATTAAGGTACAGTAGTACCTCCAATGACTAATGTTGCATACGCACATTATCCCGTGTATAATGTATATGTACATATATGTATGGCTTTGTCATGAGTTGTTGTGTCCTGATCCCAATTAACATTATAGTTTGTAACTAAACAGCACAAGGGCGCATATGTACATATATCTTTCTTTGGGTCAAACTGCTCGGGTGCTTTGTCGTGTGATATTGGTCCAAAAATATACTGATATTTATAGAGATGTAGTCATATCTTACCCAAACGTATATTGTACCCCAGACACGGTACCGTTTGTAATCATAGGGAACACTGAATTATCAGATGTGACCTGTCTGGTGACCAGTTTACTGGGACATTTCGGTGACTGTATCGAATATATGGTTGAGTGGTGCATGGGGAAAATTTGTTAATTTTATATACTGAGCATGTGTCTGGTAGCTAAAATGGTGGATATTGTATGTAGTTTTTTATTCAGTTCTGGGGGGTACAGAGATTTGTGGAGGCTGGCGGGCTTTAGGTTCCAGCAATCACTGATATATACTTTCAAGAAAGAGTATTTAAATATACTTTAATATTTAATAAATTGCAAAGTTTGTGGTATTCGTATTCAAACGAGCCATAGGCGAGGTTGTTTTCGTGTAACATCACACTACCATGCAGAACACGTAAGCACATATACTGTCCACAACTAATTCTTAGTACTTAGTCAATCACTATATGACAAATTACTGTCATCTAGAACGGATGTGGAGCCAGACAAATGAAGAAATTAACTGGATTACGTAATGTAAACATTTATCCTTCTCAGGAATCGGAACGCTGAAAATGTGCGTCTTGTGAATCGGAATACTCAGAAAACAGAATCGGAACGTATGGTAATGCTACTTCGAAGGCATTATATCAGGCTACAATCGCGTATATTTTGATCAACTGTATTGTTTAAAGTAACGATGGGACGCTTGTGGATAAGCGTAAGCAATCTGTTCTCCAAAACATTATTTCTTTCGCTTCAAAATTCACTTCTGTACATACTATTTTACTTCTTTGTGTGTAGATCTGAGTGAGCAAATTTCTCAAACCCTTGTGATTTGGTTCATCCCTTCTAGAATGTTCAAAAACATTTCCAGTTGCTTTTCGTATTTTAATTGATTTTATGCGATGAAATAATGCGAAAATTCAGATTGCGCATACGCAGCAGTCGGCGCTTATCAGTTGAAGTTAATAATCGTGAAGCCTGTGTAACAAATATTCAAATACAACAGAAAAAAAATACGAAAAATATAAATAGCGTGACCAATGAGCATTCACAAAGCATGTACATCAGTTTTGAAAACCATTATACATGAAAACACTCTTTATCGTGTACCGGCGCTTTTGCGCAAGAATGTTTTTAATGGACGCAATCATTGGATTTTGTTCTCGCCTAAAAAAAACAAACAATACAAAATGTGTTCAAACTTCCTCTTTTGAAAGTTGAAGTAAAACATCACGGGTGTTGTTACAGTCTATTGTGATTCTTTGGTGAGCACGCAGTGAACACAAGTCATACTTTGCCAAATTCATGCCGTATATCACACATGTTTAGTATACATGACACGTCGTCACTTTCGGTGAATTGTTGAAACACAAGTGAGAACATCTAACGGAAGTTTTATGGGGTATATAAAATAGAAGCAGAAATTTCCAGTTATTCAGTTGGCAGATGATCAACAGAAAACAGTTAATACCCAAAAAGCCAAGTTGTTATGCCTGGAGTTTTTGTTGTCTCTTAATAAATGCTTAGATTCTACATACAAAGAAGATGTGAAATTCAAGATTTTTCGCCAGATAGATCCAAAGAAATACTTTGTTGAAATCTCTTGCCATATTTTGCTGTATTTATGCAAAACGTGCACCTCCATCTTAACACATCGATGTAGATTGAAAACGACATATTTGCGGTCATGCAATGAGAACATAAACGCTCTTTATTGGTTCCGTTTTATATGGTATAAAATGACCTTCCGAATTACTCTAAACTTGGAAGTTTTTTGTAGGAAATCAATAAACTTATAGTACATGTACGAAAATTCATATCAAATTAAATAATACTCACGTTTCTGGGTTACGTCGGTCATTTTTATTTAAGAAACCCTAGCATATGGATTAGGTTCAACATGTCACAATAGTCATGAAAGAGTATCACCTCGCCCTCTCACATGCTTCAGTTGTCAGTTAAAACATGAAGTTTTTCATAAAACAGTTTCATTTTCGTGAAACGCATGCGAAGCCAGATGTGCGAAGAGAGAATTTATTGACGGCAGCTTCGGCAGTCTGAGGGGTAATTAATCCCAAATGCACGGAACTCCTTTACGATATTCCGATAGTACTGTGTTTACTCAATATTCTCTAAAAATTTGGTGTAAAAGTTCCCAATAGAACGACTTTTATCAGGCGTTTACTAAAACCGCAAAATATTGAGAATATTAAAAACCTTCTTGCGCAAAAGCGCCGGTACACGATAAAGAGCGTTTTCATGTACAAATGTTTTCAAAACTGATGTATATTGTTTTGTGAATGCTCATTGGTCACGCTATTTATTTTACGTAGTTTTTTTCTGTTGTATTTGAACATTTGTTACACAGACTTCACGATTATTAACTTCAACTGATAAGCGCCGTCTGCTACGTATATGCGCGCAACAGTTTGTCTCAAATAAATTGTTATACAAACACAGGTTTATGGCCGCGGACATAAGTCGATTAAGTGTGATGTAATTTATCCATGAACTTTACAAATGGAGATTCTATCACCATTCGACACGAAAATGGGACCTTTAAACAGACAAGTTTCATTTTCGTCGAACACGAAAAAGCGAATTTATTAACGGCAGCTTCGGCAGTCTGAGTGTTAATTAATACCAAATACACAGAACTCCTTGACGATATTCCGATAGTACTGTGATTACTCTATATTCTCTGAAAATTTGGTTTAAATATTCCCAATAGAACGACTTTTATCAGGCGTTTACTAAAACCGCAAAATATTGAGAGATTAGTGCAATTTTTCTGAATTTTCGCATTATTTCATCGCATAAAATCAATTATAATACGACAAGCAACTGGAAATGTTTTTGAACATTCTAGAAGGGATACATGTCCCTGATACGTGTTTAAAATTTCTCGCGTAAACTATGACAGATACCAAAGTTATAATTAGTTTTATAGACCCACCCTAAATCCCCCATAGTAAATGCATGCGGCCGTAAAGCACATGGCTTTGTTTGGATACTTTCTGGCCCACAATGCAACAGTCATAATGGTTATCTGTAAAATGGTCTATACATTCCCGCATATTTTTTTTTTATAAATCGGTAACTCGTATGTAAATTGCGCCCCAAAAGCAGGATTTTCTTGATTGATTTTTGTCCTCAGAAGTTCACACAGACACAGATATTGTGTTTAACGTAATGTTGAATTCAACCAGACACTGCACAGAACCGCATCGACACGACTCATAAAGGTCAGAGTCGCTACATATGCTGCCCTGGTCCTCATATGTGAGTGGTTTGTTTCTTGACGAGCCCATTGGCAGCGTAAACCGGAAGTCTCTTCGGTCTTTGTAAGAAAACTGTTTCAAGCCTCAGCATCGGGCTCTCAAAGGCGAGAAATATGACGAATGCGAATAGGAACGACATGACTAGTAGCCCAACGTATGTATAAGCCTGAAAAATAAATTAGAACATATCAGGAATGACATGACTAGTAGCCCAGAATATGTACTGACCGGAAAATATAAGAAAAGTGCATATTACTAGCGAAGACATGATTAATAGTCCGATGTGTATGTATCCATGTACAGATCCGGCACATCATGAGTTCAACCAAGCGTCGCCAGCTACCACATACTGTCATAAATGGACATGCTTACGGCGATAAATTGTTTATATGTCCCTGTTTATATAAAAACACTTAATCACATCACAACAAATTAAGTGTTCTTTGACATAAAAACAACGGAATAACAGGAAGTTACGACGGATAATATACCTATCCGAAAGACGGAAACGAAATAAAACAAAGATGCAGTTAGCAGCCCATTTAATGTTGTACGAGCATGAATTGATCGATAGCACGACTCTTGCAACTTTAAACTACTAAGAAGTTATAAGATTACAATTTATAAAGAAATAATATCGGTTTCCTAAAGTGATTTTAAAACTTAAAGGCGTCGTTATGAATGGCAAAACAAGTTATGAACTGAACAGTTTGTCATAAGGTATGATGCCTTTAAAGTGTGTAATTAGCTTATACGTAAAGGAAACCCAAATAATTTCTTGTAATTATATAGTATATATCCGAAAATATCAAATTGAAAGTGCATTTTGGGTTAGAAATATCGTTAAATATTGTGAACTTCATAGACGCATTGTTAGGACATCATGCACGCGTTGTTTATTATTTTGGACGAATCATGACTTTAGTGTAAACAATATTTATTTGAACAAAAGAACAGAACATCACATTGACAATTATACATATTGAGAAAAAAACATAGTTCAAATGAGGATTAGATAACAAGCCATGAGCCTATGGCTTTTATAAAAATATTTTCCTCCAAAAATGTTACCCGAGTGTCAATACAGACAGCTACAGGGTAAAAGGACGGGAATTTGAATATTGTTCTGTGTTTTCAAATAAATGTTGGGAAGTTAGTTAAGCTAGTGCAGGGATCAGAAAGATGGAGGAGTGATAGAAGGGATGAGATTATGAAATAGACAAGAAAGATAATAAAGTAGGTGGAAAAGAAGTGTGATAAATGCTGTATACAATAATCCCTCAGTCATAATCTAAATTTTACATTATGGCGTTAAATCATGGTGTGTTGTCCAATATAGAAACGGAAATCATGACTTTGATCGGTGATGTAGATGTAAAGGATACTGTTCACATACTAGCCAAATTTTGTTATTGGAGTATTATTAATAATTTACTGATAACTATAACTTAATTATGTTATAGACATTTTCACTCAACAAAGCAACATGACTCCATGATTGTGTGCCCCATATTGGCATGACTATAATTTACCATAACACGATATCTCACCTGGTAATAGTTATAGTGGGCCCCACCACTGTGATATTGTTAAACTCTAACATCTACTCTATGTTATAGCCCATTACAATTGTAAGTCATGGTGTAAAATAATCACTATTTCTGAAGCGTTTAACCACTGGGGCACTATGTCGATAAACACAACAAGGCCAAACTCCACATAAGGTGTAATCATTTAATCAATCCAAAATTCAAAATATAAAACTATGGCCAGTTGTGGGGCGGGAGAAAAGCAAAATAAAAATCAGAGCAGCTAATTTAACCCTTTACCCAACAGAAGGGTCCTGTGCCAATGCATTCTCTTATATATGCGAGTCGACCATAGGTCGCCTCGCATATATAAGAGAATGCATTGGCTTAACACATTAAAAATTATAAAATTGTTAAAGAATGTAAGAAAAAATGGTAAAAAGTGTTAAAAAAAGATTTTGTTTAGGCCAATGCATTCTCTTATATATGCGAGGCGACCTATGGTCGACTCGCATATATAAGAGAATGCATTGGCACAGGGTATAACTGTAACTATCACAATGTGGTCAAGGAGCCGGTTCCAATGATATCCATATTTGTATGGTTCTATTGAGACAGACCGAAGATATTTTAGGCTGTTGAAGCTTTATTTGGCCGGTTTTGGCCGGTTTGTTGGGTAAAGGGTTAATCCACCAGAGTAATACTATCGCTCATATTTTTCTTGAAATCGTCCATGTTTGATTTTGTTTTATCGTAGCCGAGACATTCTGCAAGGCCGATAGCCAGATCGGCAATCCGACATCAGATATGTGATAGCGTGGTATAACATGTTGAATTTGTGGCAAGAAGCAGGGTGTTGTTCGTGTGGCGGAGAGCCTGGATCGTGCCTCAACATTTTCTTCCCGAGAAGCCTACATTTAAAATAGAACAATATTTTTCTTGAAGGTGTCTTTACTTACTCTTTGGTTGTGAACTTGTGATAAGGAAATCAATATTTTTAATGTGATTATGTGATAAAAATGGATCTCAAATTCGTCGCAATTCTACAAATTGGATGTGCTCCGGCGTGTTCGATCGCAAAATGTTCACAGACCATGAAATGCTGGATTTAGCACTGAAAATGCAACTATAATTACAAATATTGTTAAAAATTACAATAGTTGAATTTGGAAGTGTCTGACCTTATTATACATTCCACAACTTGCTCCCCGATCCCTAAAGCTGAGATTGAGCCTAATAAATGTGACTAAAATCACATGTAACCTCACCATATGTATATCCGCCGGGTTGAACTGTGTGTAACTCACGACTTACCAGCTATAACCTCTTTATAATGTGCTTTCACTGTGGTCAACGCAAGTGGACGACGTAACGGGTATATGTCCATTATGGGCTTATTTCCGAAACAAATAAGTACAGTGTGAACCTATGTGAATATTTAGGTCCGATATGAACCTTATTGCCCCGATGATATGTAGAACCTTTACTCACCATCTGTATATCCGCCAGATAAAACTGTGTTTGCATGGAGAGATAGTAGTAGTTAATAACAACAGGATGAACGAGGTAGGCCACATACGTCAGCCTGCTGAGGGGTATTAGTCCTTCCCAGGACAAAATCTTGTTGACGACTCCTGTGTGCGAGAGAATGTTAGATCATATACATGTAGAGGCAAGACTTGATATATTGTGTCTGTCATTGCAGAATGAGGTCCCCAGAGGGTGAGTTTGGTGATTATACCCGCTCATTCTGAGTAGGACTCAGCAGAATGAGGTTCATAGGGTGAAATGTAGTGACGATAGCCCACTATGCGCGATAGCGTCACTTAATTCACCACCTGGGGATCTCATTCTGAAATTGACAGACATAATATTTCAAAGCCTGTGGAGAGGTGTCTTAAAGTACGTTCACATGATGGCACATTTGCCTGGTAGTATTATAGACAATTCGATGTAGATTGTTGTAGTGTGCATGATATCAGCGACATATTTCTTATGAAATGCATATGCGCAACGGTTCAACACATGCATAATGAGCTCTATGCAATTTCTCAGTTAATATGCAACTGACATTTTTCCAAAATCATTTTTCAAATATCTGACAAAAGCAATTGTGCAATCCAATTAACCCATGTATCTTTTGAAAGATAACTTTTGGGAATTACATAATATGTCGGCGATTGTTTTATAGTTCATATTAAACCCCGCCATGGCGGGAGCTGCGCTGGTGCAGCATTAAATATTATGTGTCAGTGCATAATCTTATGCACTAGGGAGCCTAGCATATATAAGTGAATTGGCCTAATTATTTTTCTTGACGTTGTAAGCCATGTATTCTCTTATATATGCGAGGCTCCATATGGGATATATTTATTTGACTCAAGACTTCTATAACCCATCATCTATACAGATTATTCCGGGAATATATATATGCCATCCTTGTATCCTCACACCACAATAATTTATCCGCGGCACTTCAGAACTTTTGATACAAGTATAACTATTAACGAATACAACCCGAATCCGATCCCACATATCTTTCTATTCTTCGCTATATTGTAACAAACCGTTTCTTTATTCGGTATTTGTTTGTTTGTCGGCAATATGTATTATTATAAATGTGTTGTATTGGGGAGAGGATTGGAACTCCAATCTGTTAGCTTGTCCTCGAATCACATTTTCATTACGTACACACGTGATGTATAAATGAGCAAATGAATAATGTTTAAACCATCAGATAGCTCACCTCCATGCCTGGTCTCACATGATATTACAAGCCAACATACAGCTATTCCCCACCCCGTCCGACTCAGTGAGTTATATACCGCATGTTCTGATGACGTCATATCAACACTCCCGTCGGCTTGTCCCAGGAGTCCGTACACTGCGGCCAGAGCAAGAACTGATGCTACACACCAGCCGATAAAATTAAAAGGCTGTATAGAAACAAATAGAAAATCGGTAAAAATCATTAATTAATTGAAAATATGTGAAGCACGAAGCAATACAAACATAGACATAATAAGAAAATAAATGAATAGGTTATACACGAATAACGAATTAATTAATTAATTAAGTTATGAAGTAAATAAATAAAAACAATATTTAATAAAAAAAAGATGCGAGACAAACCAGCCAGAAAGATATTTCAAGGCAACCAAACAAGCAAAACAATAACTAAATAAATATGAAATAATCTATAAAGTATACCACATCCACGTGTGTCCAACCGCGAAGGTTGAACGAATGTAAAACAGAATATAAAATAATAAAACTGAAAACAATTAAATAAATAAATGAATAGAGAAATATATAAACATATGCCAGTCTAGAAGATTGAACAGACGCCAATTAACGGACTTAAAACATATATAGACAAATAAATTACTTTCATATTGATGACATATGTCTTACGTTCGAAGAACTTGTTTTGGTCACATGTATGTCTGGAATTTATACACTTTACTTGAAAAATCATCGTGTATGGTTAAACATGTGTCGATCTTTCGCAAATACTGATGGTTGGGCTTCGAATCAACTTAGGATTAAGAATATGGTAGGGATAGGATTAGGTTTAGGTTATATATGCGAATGTGTATCAACGTCTACCCTAGAATATTCAACGTATATGATATCACAGAGTATAAACAGTACAAACAGCTGATCGGAAGTAGCTGTCGCCGAGGCGAGATAATTCTATATGCAGATCAAAATATTGCAGAGTAACAAAAATAACAACATAAAACAAGTGCAAATTGAACTGATGTGTGATGAATATCGTCTTTTCAAGCGATGTGTGAGGTTTATTTTCATCCTATGTTATAACTAAGTTTTATGATGAAAATATCATATCGGATACTTCATTACGTATATATAATATCGGAAGAAACCCTCTTAGCATATTGCCTGTGTGGATGCATCGGTGCAGAAGTTCACCTCACCTCATATATATATGTTTTAAACATCTTGTCTTGCAGTATATTATTCCCACAATTTATTTATAGTACTTCATGAACTATTATGCGGTTTTCGGTATGGTGACGTCATCAGTTCTCCCGTTATTTTGATTATCACTTAAAGAATTAGATCGGCATTTCCGCACTTTGGTGGACGAGCTTATCTAAGTTAATACACAACTACCTTCAAATGAGCCTTCTCAAGTTAAATTATATTGCATGTGTATATATGTCTTCAGTTAACTTTTGTATATATATATATATATTGTACCATAATGGTCTCCATATTTGGAGGAATAAACATATCTCTCTCTGAGCGAACGACTCTGTAGATAAAATGGACTTTGATCACATCAGAAAATAACTTTCTCGCAAAAAACGCCCTATTCAAAGGTCATTTGAACACATATACATCATCTGTCAGAAATCGCACTATATTGAAACAATCTGAAAGTAGAGAATATTCATTGTGTGTACTATACTCGTCAGTCACTGTACGCCTACTCACGTGTCGCGACGTAGTACATAAATCGTGTAGTAATTACATGTTCCTTTCGATCAATTTAAACATAACTATGTCTTCCAATTGTCACGTCATTGAACTTATATACTCTGCCTGAATCACACAAGGTATTCTTATTAACATTTAGTGACTTTTATTCGACTCCGCATGTATCAAACAATCTATTGGGGGCTGTATGTTATATTATGTTATGAAATAGTGTATATTGTGTTTAAGTGTGGATTTACTGACAAAAATGCAGTATTTATATATATATCTTTATTATTATAATTATGGGCGTATTTTGATCAGGCCCACAGGTGATTGTGATATCTTTTAAAACTAATGCTTTTGTAACAAATATTTGCTCGTATTTTTACTCGAAATTATACATTACCCTACAACATTTCGAGTAAAACTGCCAACAAATAGTGTTTACAAGATAGCAAATTAAAGGCATAGCATCGTTACTCGTACTATATGAAAGCCAAGCTTGTGTCTGTCTGTAACGATTTCTGACAGTGTCTCCAATAAAGCCACATATCACCACATAAATAGACTTGGCTAAGATATATCTGGATAAGACACACTGTGTCACAATTGGAACCGACAATATCGCAATTATCAATGTTCGTTAACTGGATAAATAAAGATAAATAGACTGTACTGAGTTATGGTTCGCTGTGCCTAGATATGTCTTCTGATCATAATATCGATCCGAACAAGCATGCTACGTATGGGAAGTATACCATTTGAAGGGATGGCATGAGATGTCGATTGTTGTTGTACGTGTATATTTCATTTTCCTGTCGCTTTAGTCAACAAATCACTTCACTGAGAACGACCATTCATACCCTGAGTTTATGTTTTGCATTTTTAATTCTACATTATTGTGTTATTAGAAATGCGTTTGGTACTTGAAAAGATTGAGTCTCGTCTCTTGAGTCACCGGAAACATTGAGAAGAAATATGCATGATATGTATTCTTCAATTGCGTATCATGCTATTCGATGAACTACAACATATACATATAATTAAATATTTCAGCACGGTATCTATTTACATTACGTTTGGTGCTTGAATAAGTACATATCTTGACTAGAAATCGCTAAACGGGTGTAGAATGGAACAGTGTGATTCATGTGATTCATGAAGGTTAATAATAGCCATCGGGTGAGGAACATGTTTAATATGAAAACCTAGTTAATGTTTTCGTATTTGCACACAAATCCCATCATCACAAATTGACGTAAATATTTTCGACAACTATCAGCAACTTAAGCATCTAGACGTACCATGACTGACGAGTATGGTGTCCAAATAAATAGTTTATATTTTCAGATTGTGATCACACCTGAGCCAAAATAATGAAATATTTATGGTACAAACATAACGACCCTTCCGTTGCAATATATATTTCCGACAGAATGATGCTGTGTAGGTGTTAAAATGACATCTGAAGCTGTCTGAAGAGGTAATTTTGGGGAGAAAATTATTTTCTGAAGTGACCAAAGGCCGTTTTTATCTATCAAAAGAGTCGTTCGCTCAAATGGAGCAAGCTGGCGATCGGCAAATATGTATGTAAAATATATACTTACGTTTATATATTTTTGTAATTCGTCTATTCAGTCTTAAAACTTGTTTTATGTTATTTTTGTCATTTGCAATATTTCGATGAAAAAATAGAATTATCTCGCCTCGGCGACAGCTACTTCCGATCAGTTGTTTTACGGTTTATACACTTTGGATATGGATAAGCCAATACGCCCGTGTACAAATATCCTACCCAGGTATAGTTATATAAAGCGTGTGCGATAAGCACAACACTCAACACCGCGACGATATTTCTAGTAGAGTGATTAGTGGTGACCCACTCAACATCGAAATCTTGAAAGCATGGTAGTATCAGTTGTATCCAAACCTCAGATTGTACGACCATGTCATGAATCACTGCGACACACCGTAAATCACAGCGAACATTATATATTAAAGGCAACGGGAATAGCGCATTTCAATACGAAATAAGTCCATATTGATACTATTTTATCTAATGTTTTCATCGATACGACTTACCAGATGCACGTTATTTACATTGTGTTTTCACTGCAGCCGCGGCATTCAACGGTATAAAAAATCAGTCCTTTGTGTGAATATTTAGGTCCAATATGAACCTATTTTCATGAGGATAGGTTGCAGTGATAAATACTTACTCGAGGTATCCGGAATTTGCATTCGGTCCTGTAGAGGATGTACCCGGCGATCATCCCCATCAGATATGGTCCCATCCTTCCCCAGGGTTTAATGTAATAAGAGTCGAATTCCGAGTCTGGATTTAACCTGGAACACCAAAAAAAGTACCTCAAATGGCTGATAAAGAGTTTAGCTACTGTGGAATATGGAATCTCGATATTCAAATGTGTCAACAGTGATTGAGAATAGTCAGCCAAGTTAGAGAGCCATGGCCAAAAGTGTTTATCATATTGTTGTATAAGACCGCTAATTTTAGTGGACCTGGATGTTTTCCCAGTCAACTAACCCAATAAGAGGGGTGGTCGGTTGCCTTTGTCAGACAGACTAATCTAATCAAAATAATCCCTGTGTTTTGATCTGCCGGCCATCTGGTCTGGCTGTAAGATTCTCATGAGATGTTTTATTGGGCCAATTTGTGACATGTTTACATTGAATCTGAGGAACCATGAAATTTTAAAGTCTTCAATTTTTTATACGTTGGTAGTTTCTGATGTTAAAACCATCAATTACGATGTTGTATCTAGTTTGTTTGGCAAGTAGGTGCACTTGGATACAGCTAAAAGTTGTCTATTATTTATATATTATTTTTGTGTTATTCCATATTCCTTAACTTCGTATTTAGGTGGCATGGAAAGCAACTATATCTGGGGCCGAATTAAATTGAGTTAGCTTCCATTCCACCCATGAAGCTGTCTGGTTAGTATTTCGATACACGCTTCTCGGTGGATTATATCATATCATCAGCTCAGAGTGAGGCTTGATGTACAAAGATTCCTAGGGGTCTTTTGTAGGCGCGCCAGAATAAACGGAGGGTTCATGGCAAGAGTGTAACTGCCCCCCCCCCCAGCCACAATATTCATGTTGTGTTATGCTTGAACATACCCTTGCTCCCTGTCATTGAACTGGAAGCCACCGTTAACCATTGCAAAACAAAATGAATGCTCCAACTTAGATATAAAATTATAAATTGGAACGGTTTATTATTCAGTTGGTTGGGTTCAGTTAACAAAAGCAGACGATAGACAGAAAACAGATATGGGAAATGTTCACGTATGGTCGTTTGTTGAACTTATGATCTGAACATTTCCTATGTGCATATAACTGCTCGTCCGTTGTGCTTTAGTGTAGAAACGGTTACATGTATTAACCCAACATATCCTTTGGGATAACTACTCGTCTGATGCTCTGGTATAGAAAGGGTCAAACTTATTATCTGAACATAACCTAAGGAATAACTACTCATCAATAATGATGTAGTATAGAAAGGACTAAAGTTATTATCTGAACATTACCCATAGGATAACTACTCACCAATGATGCTTTAGTTTAGAACGGGCTAACGTTATTATCTGAACTTTACAATGGGAAAACTACTCATCAATGATAATTTAGTGTAGAGAGGGTTGAACCTATTATCCGAGCAATACTTATGGGATATCTGCTCCTTCGATGCCTTATTATAGATTGGGTTGATCGATTAATGACCGTACATTCTAAATTTTAAATGGCAAGGCCGTTTACCGACCATCAAATTCCATGTCTTATTGCCAAGTCACACTGTCAGTGATATATAGCCGACTTGCTAACTATATATAAATGTAGGCATGCTAATATGTGCATATTAAATACAATACAATAAATTATAAATACAAAGATTGTGATATGAAAGAGATATGAGATATTAATTCAATTGACTCAGGATGCAGACTATCGTTGACCAAATTGCCCAATGGCCAGATTGTCTTAGAATGGCCAACGGAAATTTAATTGGACCAAACTTTTGCCAAAAAGTTTCAAGTCAATATAAAATCAGCTGTCGCATCTCATAATATCACCACATCTCACCTATAAACGTACCGTCGCCAATACTTTATCAGTAAGTAGTATGACTGGATCAAAACAAAAATAATTACCCGGACCGCTATTGATGTGGACCTTATACACTACTTTACTGCTGTTTTGTTTTTGACAATATGCAAATCGGGGCTCGATTGTAATAGGAAAATATACACCATCACATAGACCTGTGTTACGGTGTCGGGGCTCTCGTCGGTGCATACTTCCAGCATCTTGATTACATATGCATATATACATATCCATAAATGAAGATTGCATTAATTGACAATAATATTAAATGAACATTCTAAACAATGAAACAAGGTGTGGTTCACCCCTACTTGAAACTAATACATGTATAATACAGTAAGTGAACTCAAGTGTCTCTCCAAGAACTGGCACTGGATGTGTATAATTTGTTCTCTTTTTCTTTATTTTGTGTTTGACTTTTTTAGTTTTAGTTTCGGATTTTGAATTTGACCCAAGTTTCTGAAAAATGGGCAAACAAATTCAGAGGTAGCCAAACAATATTGGCCAAAATAATTTTCTGGCCAACACATTCCTGGTTCGGCAACTGATTGCATACATACTAGGTTGGAATATAAAGATAACTAGTGCAGGCACATTGCATGAATGTATCATTGCATGCATGTTTATTTAATTATTGTCCTGGTGTATTTTAGTCAAGTATTTGCGCAGTGCTCCGATGATCATTCATGATTTTATTTCAATTTTGTGATTGCCTTTCAGCTCAAATTAGTTTTTTTCAGGTGTGGTGTGAAGGAGATAAAACATTATGCCCATTGGTATGACACCAGGCCTCAACTCTGTTATCGCTGATGGGGTCATTGTCACAATGCCCATTAGCATTTCAAATTTGTCACAAATGTAGTGAAATATTCACCGTTCACACTCAGTTTTTCATAGTTTTGCATAGAACGAGACTATTGTTTCATACTTTAACCCTTCCATGACAGGAGCTGCGTATAAAGAAAGCAAATTTCACAATGGAGAGTCATGAAAACTTGTTCAACACCTAGATTATCCAGAAATAACGCTAGATCTTCAGCCTATTTTGTTCAAACCCGGGAACACCTAAGTGGTAGAAGCACGTGTTTATATACTAGCCAAAGCAATGCCACAACAAATCGTGTCAAAATGACGTTCTTGGTTTTAAGAAGAAATTCAAGTTGTCATACCAAAATGGATCCACTTTCATTAATACACCACTGAGTATACCAAGTCACATGTCAATACTAGCTGCGAGTTTTTTAAATCTGAATTCAATACGATTCAACTACCGGTCGACTCAATACAGATGTGTATACCAATTATATCTGATCAAAACATGTCATTTAATTTTGCTTTATACAATACCTCCCTTTGAATCCCAAGAGTGCCAAGAATTTATACATAATTTAGAGTTTGAGTAAATGAATATTGGTTGAACCTTAGTGCATGGTATGCAAATGCGCTGGTGCTAGTACTTATTTTTCCTAAATTTGTCATTTTTGTGGCGTTTAGCTAATCCTATCGATGGCAGCAAAAGCCAGTGCTTCTATGATACATTGCACAACATATGTAATTTAACTGGGGTTACCCATCAACATCTTTAATGTTCAGTAATGCCCTAAATAATCGACTCCTTAACCACAGCAGAATTATGGGTAATTTTTCAGGATTTAGTCAGAAATATGGCTTGTTGCCGTTCTTCGGAAAGCTCTCAATGAATGGCAAGAAGCAATATTTCTGACTAAATCCTGAAAAATTACCCATAATTCCGCTGTGGTTAAGGATTCCATTATTTAGGGCATTACTGTAGATCGGCAATCCCTTTTGACGTTTTGTTGCCCTCACCTTCTTGTCTACATTATATTGCTGATATTATTTCTGGCTGTTTCTCGATTTACCAACTAAACATCTCTTATCGCAATACAGTTGTCTCGAATGAAGTCTATTGTCATCTAAGGGCGGTGATCTTCTGTGACCAGGGCATACATACTGGGTTATTTTAATACCCGTATATATGCTTGGACACGGTAGAGCAACCTTTTGACTTTTTCTGCATATAATTGTCTATGAGTTTTCTCCCCACGGTGTTTGGCCCGTGCATATTACTCATTCACATATATTTACACACTAAGTGTTGTCATCACTAAATCCAGAATTCTGATTGGTCGGCGCCCACGTGGCTAGTTGCAGTTATTTCTCGGTGAATGCGCAACGCCTCATGACACCAAGCTAATAACACCATCGATACGTCATTAGGTTTGGAAAGACGAACGCGTAATGTTTTGGGCGCATTTGGACTCGCGCAGGACTGACTTAATACATCATCGGGTTTCAATATGAAGAGAAATTGTTCCTATTAACTTTTGCCAAGGGTGCTATTGGGTATTTTGGGCTGATCTTGTCACGATACACTTTTCGATTTAAATAAATTTACAAAAGTGGCTTTTTCGCTAAAGTATATAAATATAAGGATTAACTGTCATGTGGACTATTTTTATGGAGATGTAACGGTGAGATAATTGGTCATAACTTGTATAAAAACAGTCCACATGACAGTTAATCCTTATATCAGCTCGATCGTATTTTTCGTCATGTATACAACGGATACTATACCTTTGCTAAACACAGCCAGTCAGCACACGCGTAATCAATTCTTCCATTTCGTGTTACTCTATATGAGTTTAGTTAATTTGAACCCACCCTCCCACCCATCAAATTGCTGGTATAGCTAATTTATATCAGACTTTCCAGGTGAATGTTCATATCCATGGGGCTTTGTTGTCCTCACCTTCTTGCCTACACTATATTGCTTCTATTATTTCCTCTTTCAAATTGTAATATAATATGGAATATATTGTATATAATGTGATCTGGTGATTAGCAATTTAAGTGGGCTTTTGACTTTCGTCACCACGCCATTATTTAGGACATAAGAGAAATAAGCTGGAAATCAGGGGCGGTAACTTACGCAGCTCCGACTGAATTAGAGGGCAGATCTTTAATTTTGGTCATCACACCAGCAGCCGTTGATGTAAACAGGAGAAAGAAGCCGAGAACGCAATACCCTAGCTTCGGAAAACTGTGGATGAGAAAACATCAAAGATGTAGACAAGAATTTAGATATCCAGTTATAACAACACAAACAAATATAATATACATATAATGTAATGGCTATATGTCTCTAATCTGTAAACTATAAACTGTACTAAACAAAAGTATAAAACACTATCATTTTTTAATTGAAATGCAGCACAAAATAAAAACAAAATACTCTATCAAACAAAATAGTGTCCATCTGGTAGTACTTCTCAATCGATATCTGTTGTTTTACATTAGAATAAATGTACAAATCGCAACAATCTTCTTAAACAATTGCTCGCGCTGTCGGCGGTGAAATTTACCAAAGAAAATATCTTTTTCCTAATTTGAACCGAAGGATATCAAACCTCTTCAGCAATCTCCTCTTCGCGTATATCATGACTTGATCAAAATCGCGAAAAACGTTGATTAGGATGATTCGTACTGAGTCAAAACATATTTCCTGGACAGTGCATGCCGACTCTACTTCCACTTAACATTGGATTAACTCGATATAGGTATACTTACAAATATAACGGGAGTATAATGAGCGGTGATATGATGTAAAACTGCATATCTATTGCAAGATACCATGTCCAATCCATGCACTGTAATACAATAACAGGAGTTACAGACCGTTCGTTACCATGTGTACCCAAAATAAAGTTTGGTAAACATAGCGGAATTTCTAGTAAATTAGGTCTGGACCTCGACCAAGGCTCGGTCCAGACCTAATTTACTGGACTCGTAAATTCCCCTATAAACTGGGGACTCGTTGTAGATCCTCTATGTATTGATATGGGTTTTCTCTAATCCCATGTTTAGTTACTTCAAATCCAATGTTTGGTTAATTAACCCAACGTTTTTGCAAAATTAGGTTACCATAACCCAATGTTACTTGTTTCTAACTCAACTAGATTAGTTAACAGCTCTAACCCAACGTTTAGTCGGATTCAGTCGGACTAAAACTTAGCTATATTCAACCCAATTTTGTTTAGTGTATATACATCAGACGCTCCAGTCGTAACACATGACCAAGGTTAATAGATCTCCTCCTGCTCTGAACCCACTATCACAACGGGCGAACAATGCCCAGAACACAAGAACGACAGAGCAAATGTAAATATAAATCAACATTCTTGTGGGCAATTTGTACGGTGTTCTGGTGTGGTTTCTGATCTGTGTAGCCACGATTATACCTTTTTATTCTTAATAAGTTCAAATGCATGTCCGTATTCCCATATCGTCATAGATTAAATAATAACTTGGCTGTTTGTTGATATAATTAGCTGGACATTATATCATGCCATGAATCTACTCTGCAGACTCCGGGTTACATACGGGCGTAGCTGAGATAGAGATTCACGACATGATCTAGCTGAACATAAATCAAAAATGGAGCATTTCATCTGCGTATATAATCATTCCTATACACACGTGTATAGAACGGACGACCACAAACTGCAACGCAGAGATCCGTCCACTCGTTACGTTGGTCTGAACATTGTCATCACGTACACACACTGTACTAAACTCTTGCATGTTCTATTTTATACTTTTGTGAGTTACAATTCATGTTGTATTATTCCGAGACTGATCTGTCTGTAATAATTTGGAAATTGACGATATCAAATCTGAATGAATTGTTTCCAATACACTTAAATAAAAACTGTTATATTACATTATGTATATGTGATGCCAGATTATATTTAATTATGTATATATAGGTCATGTCAGTTGTCAGACCAACGTAGCGAGTGGACTGAACTCTGCCTTGAAGATTTGGGCAAACATTTCAATATATAAGATTTTGTTTTCTTAACTGAATGGTAGAATTATGGATCTTTTGCATGTTATGGTCGACTGATTAATCTTGTTTGTCAGTACCTACCCGGCGTTCAATATGAACAAAGTTGTTCACATATAACAGATTTGTCCACCATGTGTCAGAACATTTGTTTTCTTCGACGCCATTTTGTGGCCAGTATGGACCTGATGCTAAATATGGAAACAGTGGGACGTAGAAAAGCATAAACAGGGCATACGCCGGTGTCAACCTGAAAGATAAAAATGACACGGAAATTAAATTTACTTGGCTCATGTGAACCTCCAAATTATTCTTACGTAATTTTGAAGCAGGTTTAGGAGGTCGATAAGTGCATAAACAATGCGAAATACTCTGTAAACAAACTGACCAAATCATACAATTATCCAGCTGTTTTAAATTCTAACACAACATGTCAGACGAACCCTCTTTGCTTTACCATAGCAGGAGTAGTCTAGCGAGGAACGCTCATTTATCGGTCCGCGCTGAAGAAAACTTGGGACCAGCTTTTGCAAACAAATTTGACTTTCTGTGTGACATAAATCCGGGTTAAGATATTTATCGTATTTATTGTCATAGATGTATAGTAGTGGGTGGATACATGAAACCTGCATTATATGGTTAAAGCGCTAAATCTGGAACATATGTATAACACATGAATATAAGTCAATTGTGATATCATGACAAGCTGGGAAATACCCATGTTTCCCATAACAACTTTGTTGAAAACATATGTTTTCTCCTGATGTTATCCATTATCCGTTGATGTTGTTGCCCAGTAACAGCGCCGAAAACTGCTCACTTTTGATCTGTTTGGGTTGGAGATGTACCAAGCTGCATACCCGTTGACAATGTTGTCTTCTATGTACGGGTAATTCAAAATGGCAGATAATATGGCCGCCATTTGAGCGAAAGTTCCCTTATGTATTGCACGTATGCCTTTAGTGGTGGAATTGGTGTACATTTTTCTATTTCAAACACACAATTTGGCTAGACAAAACGCTAGTCACTGACTCTGATACATATTCACTTTCGACTTTTTAGCATACCAAAGTATCATTGTAGACCGGGGAATACCGGATCGCGCTATTGGAGTTCATATACTGGTTAATTAGGTGTATCTACTGATACATGTATCTTGTTTTAAAGATCATAAATTGTGCAACATGGCAAGCGTCCTCGTGGTACGAACTTATTTCATAGTTGTTTCTATGTCTTTTCCACCCAATGTGTATCATCCTGGAATTTTAGCAAAGATGGGAATATCATGATGATCTTCTACTTGGCTGAAACTTCCTTGACAACAGTTGCTACGGAGCCACCCGATTGATCCAGTAGTGAACACTGGAAACACACCGGTTTGTAACATGGGCGAAAATAAGCGAGTTGTTTATATTCCAAACTATGTCCAAAGAAATTATGTTTTGCCCACTGAGTCTTGTTGGGAGGGGGGTCATACATTTTCATTATTAAGCACGATACGGAATCCATATCAAAAGAAGGGGAAATCACACAGCGCAAAATACTTTTCGACAACATCGGTCGTAGGTTATTATTATGGTAGTGATCAGTCCGAACGGGCGTTTGTGGTCAAATTGTAAAAACTGCGTTCTGACATATACATGGTTTACATGGATTGCCGTCTCTAAACGTACGATGTACATGTAGCCGTAATCTAAAACGGAAATTATAGAGGCAGGGATGTGGCTAGTCGTTCTCTGTGTGGGGTGTCCACCTTGAAATTTACAACTGCACCTCCTTGAACCAGACGAAGTTCAGATCTTTCACCGAATCCCATATTGGCTTATCCAAGCTTGCAAAGAATTGAATATGTCCAATCTTACACGGTGACACACCCTAAGGTTACTGGTGGCCATTCCAATCCACAACTTTGACCGGAAGCATTGACGTGGCGAAATGATTTGGTGTCCGACCCCTCCCCCAACTTTGGTCAACATTTTCAACAGATGCAAACGTTATGCCTGTCACAACAGTAATTCAATATTATACATCAGATATAGATTGAATGGCACCCAATAATTATTGTTGTTTTTTAGACCAACATTAACATATTTTTCTACTTTTGATAAAAAAATGTTGGTATGAAATGGCAATCAGTTACAGAGTACCATGTTGGAAATATGGAAACATATTTCCGCCTAAATATTGTGGTTGGAAAATCAAATTATGAGACAATTCCATCCTACTTTTAGTGTGCAAGTTCCAAATGATGTGTGATCATGACATTTCCTACTGTGGAACATTTTGACAAAATTTAGCGCCCCCCCCCCCCCCCATGTAGCCCAGTACATCGATATAGTAGTTTGACATGCAGGCGTTTGGTAAGATCATCCCCTACGAACGACTTACCTCCAATATCGGTGAAAGTAAAAGCGCAGCCAGTTGATTCTTCCGTTGTGGTGATTCAGTTCCAACAATGTGAGGTATGTTACCAACAAGCCGCTGGAATAGATGTACATGTAGAATATTGTGAGGTATGTTACGAACAAGATACTAGAAAATAGGCATATAATGTGAGGTATGTTACCAACAAGATTCTAGAAGATATGTATATAATGTGAGGTATGTTACCAACAAGTCAACGGAAGAGATGAAAAATAGTGACCGACGTGACACGTATTATAGCTCTGCGTCGCAAGTTTTCAAGAACTTTAGT
This sequence comes from Siphonodentalium dalli, assembly GCA_032622095.1. Taxonomy (NCBI): domain Eukaryota; kingdom Metazoa; phylum Mollusca; class Scaphopoda; order Gadilida; family Siphonodentaliidae; genus Siphonodentalium; species Siphonodentalium dalli. The sequence continues at coordinate 47,221,887 of CP136069.1, read as the reverse complement.
GGGAGTAGCGACCACACAGCATTGTATAATTAGTTAATATAGCGCCATTTCGGAGAAATATACCAAAATAAAAAAAAATTGTTCACAACATATAACTTCTAAGAGAGTATGGGTGATATACTGAAAGAAAGTTCAGTTGTTCCCAGATAGAAAGGATGACTTTATCCCGTCGTTATGCCATTGGTTATGATTACTCTTTGTTAATATCATCATTATATCATCTAAATGATACGGCACCAACAGCATAATGAACAAAAACAATCCTGGAAGGCCCAGCAACCTATCACATTATAATGAACACTATCGCCGAAACAAAACATTACCGGAAGGCGCCAGCAACCTATCGCTTGAAGAATAAATTTCCATAATTGCCCAAGTTCAGACTTTCATACTAACAACCTAAACCCAAACCACTAAGTCCATTAATGGAATATAATAATGGGATTTGCATAGCGCCTATCCCCGTTGTGAGTAATCCCGAGTCTTGTGCATGCTTCCATTTTACAGGCGCTTCATTGGACCGGCTTACGCTTACACAACTAGGTCCCAATTGATCGTCTAGGCACGACGGAGCGAGCACAGTACAATTGACCTTGTCTAATGGTCACAATCTGTCGCGAGATATGAAACAGCACACTACAGCACACACAGCGCTTAATCTGGCCAAGCCACTGTTGCGGAAACGATAGTCCTCCAGTGGGCGCGAACTCATGCTGGTGCGTTAACCCCGTCCGACACCCTATCACTAGGCTACCGCACTCCATAATAAAGTATAGAACAGCTGTGTTGTATCCGGGGATAAACTATCCCCTACTCGAATTGATATAACTTAGGGGTGAAAGGGTGTCAGGCCTAACTACTGAAGACAAACAAAATACCACATATGTAGTAATATAATAGCGTTAGTTTTATACACTTACAAGCACACTAATTATTATATATTCACGTCACTTCGTGTTACCATCCATACAGTCATACTGCCAAATCCTATTGTCATCTAATCTTTACTATAATGGCGCATGGGTGTACATAATGAATTATATTTGATTGAGAATACAACTATGTTTAAACTAACATTATAATGGATGCCTCCACTGTGACACGGTGTCGTTACAATACTTATAATTGCAGTGTCGTGCAATCTTCCAATCAGTTCTGAAACATAAGTGTTTGCCTTATGTTTTTTCATTAAAATAATGGACCACCACTATCCAATATATGTTCAACCATCCAACTATATTAGTTCAGTATAAATATAATGTGTTCACGAACACAAATAAGCAATATCATACTAAGTCGGTTTCTTGTTCGCCCTGATATAGTAGTCGAATTCAGATTGTGTCAGACATATCAATTAAATTTACGAAATGTCCATTGCCAATTCTAATTTGGATATATTAAGAGGACTTGAATAAGATTAAATCATATTCTGTCGCGCATGATATGCAAACAGGTCACGTGCCTTTAAATTCAAATATTGTAATTACACTTAACTAGTATAGTTGAATTTGACCATGTTCAATCCACGATTTATCTGTGTTCGCGGAAACTATGGACTGCGCACACTAGAACACAAACCAACATAACAATATTGCAAAACATGAACAGTCTCCAGATAACATTCGTTTTGCAACACACCGCTCCAGCTTATCTTATTTAATTAAATCACAAGTATGTATGCCTTTCGTTTTAGCGTGACGACACACTTGCTCCTTCATATTACTATTTAGACTAATGTAATGTTAATTAGCATCCGTATGACGTGCCGTCAGATTTACCATTCGCGCGGATCAAGAAATGTTATTCGTCACAAAACAAACAAGGGTTACACATCCATATTCAACAATTATCAGGTCAGGTATATCCTAAATTCAACTATTATAGTTATATCTAACTAATGTTGTGGAATATTACAGTGGCAAATCCACCATTTCCACCTGATACAGACCAATGTTACTCTGTAGTAATACAAAACTATTAGTCAAAAGGCTTCAGTGGTAAAGGGTATGTGGCAAGCCACGCCAGCCGTTGAGGCATGCCAATATCCCAATACTATGTCAAATATAGTGAATTATCGAAATATGAAATACAACGAAAAAGCAAAATAGGAAAATACAGCGAAATAGCGGAATAAAAAATGCATCGAAATAGCGCGAATTATAGAAATAAGAACGAAATAGCACGAATTATAGAAATAAGAAATTATTTTTATTAACTAAATAACGGAGATATTTGAAGAAGTGTTTTTGACGAAATAACGGAAATATTTGAAGAAGTGTTTTAAAGAGCGTAACACAAACCTCACCAAAGCCCACACACCCTATAGAAGAATTTATATTTCACCAGAGTTGATCTATTGTGGTGTTGTAATTTCTCATACAAATAGCCGTTATTTCGTAAAGGTACATTCTTTATAGAGTTATTACCCTTTGGCAATGTTAGAATTTCAGCTTTTCAAAGAGCCTGTGGCATGCTTCAACGGCTGGTGTGGCATGCCACATACCCTTTACCACTGAGGCATTTTAACTAATAGTTTTGTATTACTACAGAGTAATATTGGTCTGTATCAGGTGCCCTTTCCCTGTTTGTTATTGAAACTATGTGATCGCGCATCCCAGTGTACAGCCAAATTGCGCTCGCAGCAACATTACAGCAAATGTTCAGTCTCCCGATAAAATAGGTTTTGCAACATTTTGCGCTGGCTTATTTTAGTTACTAATATAAAGTTGTCGCCCGTGATGGAGTGAGACACGGGGATTTGTCGCCCGCTCGAGACCTGGAATGGTGACATTCCAGGTCGAGAAAACAAAAACAAGGGTGACAACTGTTTTGTTATCTGACAAAGAAGTACACACGAAGCTCCTTAATGGAAGGTCTAAGTGCGCTCGTATATATTCTTTAATCCATTTCGAAGGGTTGATTTTATTTTGGAATCCTCGCTTTTTAGAAAATAAAACGTTCACACTTTGGATCAGTTAACACATCCGTCATTTGCGCAGCTATTGTCCAATCGGTTTGCTAGTCGCATGGTGGGAATCAGTTCACGTAAAGAGGAGTAAAACAATTTCTAAGTAGAGTATCCATGCGGCGAAATGTTCGGTTTCGTTGTAAATGAGCGTAAAGACGCAGATAGGTCTACATGTTAATTTCTAGAACGCTACAATGTGAAACTAACACGTTGTAGTCGGGCAAAAAGAAATTTACAACTGTTACAGATTGTTATGAAACATAAGGGTATTCTTGTGAAGTCGGCGGAATGTGTAGCCGAAAGGAAGTTGTCAATTGATAATCAGTAAAGAGCTATTTGATCTTTAGAGCTCAGTAGATATTCGTATTTGTAACGTATGTACATCGTGTTTGCAATTGTCTGCAGTAAATAATAACTGCATAATCAGCTTAATAAGGTGTATCTATTTGCTCCACGGTATTCATTATTGATAGAAAAAGGTCCAATAGGAACATTACACCTTATAACGGATTTATATCCGTGATATCACCATTTATACATAGCGTGCTTTAATTGCAAATTAAAAACAACAATTTTGCAAATTAGCAAACACCACAGTTCGTTGTTGTTGGTGTTGTTGTTGTTGTTGTTGCTGTTGTTGTTGCGAAACAGTGGGGTTTATAAAATGAGTGTTTTGGGAAATTGTTAGAGAGCAGTGAGAGAGCACGTTGAGTTCTTCGTAGTTCTTTGTTTACTGGCAATCGATGAGAATGGGATGAAGGATTACAAAGACAAAATTTTGCCTTTCTAAATGACGTTAACATGATCATTCAATGGCTCATTCATAACACCATTTATACCAATTGAATTTGACTTCCTTAGCATGTGCCATCATCACTGATATGTCACACGGATTGAGAACTGTTATTTCGTCACAATATAAAAACATGGTACCGATGTTTTTAAATTATATTTTTGAAATATGATGTTGGTCTATATATATGCCTCTTGTATCGAATTCACAAAACCACGATATTCATATTTACCTACTACAGTTGAATATAATTATAATAGTTGATTTCAGGATGTGCCTGACCTAATTATAGGTAAAGATGTATAATCCGAATTAATGCTCCAAATTACTATTTCTGTGGCTTCGGGGGGGGGGGTAAAATATTTTATTCGAGTCGAGGAACACAACCAACAAAGCTCAGAGTGATCGGATATCGATTTTTGATATTTTATATTTTTCACCACCGGTACTTTTTGGCAGCCTGGCAAAACGTCTACGAGCCGACGGTATCGGACAAAATTGCGGATGAAGATGGAAAACTCTAAAATCAAGTGGCTTTGGGTCTTAGATATTTGACAATCCGACCAAATTTCGTTGAACAAAATGTTGATAAATAACAGGTTTTGGGCAATTCTATACTATAGTTGACTGTGGTTATCATTATTTTTGGCAATCTGATGATCGAATCGGATTGAATACCTTTAATTATAACTGTAATAAATATTGAATTTAGGTTGGGCATGACCTGATAAACTCTCACCTTAACGAGAAGAAGGAGTCGACGGCGAATGAAGCGTTAGTAACGGCCTGGAATGTCCACCGTTCAGTCCACTCCTTCAGTGTCAATAAGTTACCTGAAATAAGATACAGAGAAGATAAATTATATTTAAAAGTCGGAGGTAAAAACATACAAGCTTTTGACTGACTGTAAAATAATACATATATATTGAACACGTACAAAAATTATATAATTTTCTTACAAGTTAAAATACTTTATCCTAGTTAAAATACCAAACTGTAACAGTTAATTTTTTTATTAACTTTATCGAGTAATAAAATTACAATTTAATTTAAGACACCAGAAAAACATCAGTCTAATTCCATTTGCCACTTGAGCAACAAAAAAGAAAAGTAAATTAGAATTTGCTTGAAATGTTTCTGATGTTTTGGAATGCTTTCAACGGTTAACCATTTTTTTTTTTTTTTTTTTATTAGAATAAACAGATATCAATGGAGGAATGTAAATATAAACAGAGGTACACATTATTATATATCAAGTGACATTCTTCCAATTCGCTCACATCTCGCTCACTTCATGTACACGTCTTTCGTACACCATATGCACTCCCAGTGACTGACATGTGAATTGGGATAAATCGAATATATGTTCATTTTTATATATAAATTCAGATTTTAAATCCTTGAACTTTGTTCCCGTGTACGGCGTATCGGTACGACATCTAACCATAGACGGTATTGTGATTCGTATTTCCGAGTATAATAACTAAGTGAGTTTTCGAATTGGTGAAGAAATAATTTCCAGGACACTCAAGTTGATTGGTGTTGACTCGTGGATACATGTTATACATGTAAAGCCTTTTCTAAAAGGAACCAGTTACCCAAAATTGATAATCTCGTGTATTTATAATATAAATCAAATGTTAAAGTGGTTGTGTTATTTACCTTTATCTGATAATTTACTACGACCCAAAGCGTCCGGTCGTATATAGACTATATCTGATTTTGTGACGTCACTAATTATTATCTAATACGACGCTGCTGTTTTGAATTTGTGCGACCACTTTTGTCGCACAGTAGATCGGTGGGCTTAAAGCATTAATGTCGTAATCGGAAAATCTTGTTACTGTGTCTTTCGATTACCGGTATTGCAAATGAGAATAATGAATATTGAATTACAAAATAAGTTCATTCGTAGCGGTAGTTTACTTTTTATTGAGAAAATAAGCCACAATAAATAACGACACTATAGTAACTACAGTCAAAACCCTTCGGGCGAGTGAAAAGTTATCGAAATTCCTGATGTGAAATATAATAAGACTGACATCACGAAGGTGCGAAGGTCTTTACTGTACAGCACTTGATACTGTATACGCTACTGTGCGAAACGAAATAACATATATTTAATATGTAATTAATTGTTACCATTAGACTACATAGTATTTACATGCATGTGGTGATCCATAAATATCATACTATTGTCTGGAATCGAAAGGAAATACATACTTATGAACAAAGCAGAAGATACACTCTTGCAGGTTCAGGCGAACTCGGTCAATGGGGAAAATTACACGTTGATGTTGTTCGTCGATTTTCGTTGAAATCGACACGGTGACATCTTATGAATGAAAAGAACAGCTAAGAAATACACACGCTTCTCCATAAAGTATCTCAACCGTAGCGCTCACCCAGCGTCAAGAAAAGAAATATATTGCTTAAATTCATTAAAAATGTTCTCGTTCCCCTCTCGACAGGATATAACTATGTTCACTTTGATGTTGGTAGGTTATGCCATGTATAGTCTAGCTGTCAATCAAGACTACCCTGACGTGCGATTGGCCTAATTTAGACTCTAAATTATGATTGGGGCCAATTCTTTCGACGAACCGTTGTGTACCAGTGTAATCATCCCAAGAAATATAGGCTTATGTTAATCTTTTTTGGGGAATACCAGGGAACCTATAAACTGATTTTGATATTTTTAAAAAGCCATAGATACCCTCATGTGAGCTGTTTAGTTTTTGGTTCGTTAATTAAGCTAGCGTATGTTCATATTAGTTAAAATGTGCGTAAACGATATGAAGGATTCCGAAGGTCACTTCAGGCATGTACATGTATGGAAGGTGCTATTTATTGTAATAACTTTTATGAGGAGCGTGTCTGTGAAAACATTGCTCCGTGATATGACCACATTGGCTCTGGTTATGGATCTCCCGGTTTCTTCTTATTTACAGAATTAACATGTTTGGAACACACAACCTTAGTTGGTATTTTCTAATTGAATGTATATAATGAAATTTTAGAATAGTTTCTCGCGTTATCCAGTATCACTGTGATATCGAGTGTCTTGGATTTTCCGACATTTCCGATGTTTTAACATCAATAGTTGAGATTTATGTGTTCGAAATAATGACAGGTGGTGGACACATTCGCTACTTCCCGGCACCAACACTAACACCAGCAAACAAGCATCCTGTTATCCATATTTAATATATATAAAGTGATTATCTGAAGACACAGTACACAACACAATAAAGCGGAAACTAGACTTACATCATATCCATACTAAATCATATTTAAGTGATATATGTTGGTGTTCTTTAACTGACCTGTGACTGGTGCGGCCAGAAGATATACCTGGCCCAGTATGACCCAAGAAATGCTGATAAAGCGGATTCCATTGACTGCTCTCAAACTGACATGGTTCTGGTGCGTGCTCAGTATCTTCTGCCCATTTGTATACAACGAGAACGCTAGGATAATGCGTTCAGGTAAACCTACAACGAGAACGGCAGAATAATGCGTGCATGTGATCCTACAACGAGAACGCCAGGACAATGCGTGGAAGTAAACTTACAACGATCCGCCAGGATGATGCGCGCAATTAACCTATAGACAGATTACACCCGGATGATGCGTGCAGGTAAACTTACAACGATCCGCCAGGATGATGCGCGCAATTAACCTAGACAGATTACACCCGGATGATGCGTGCAGGTAAACTTACAACGATCCGCCAGGATGATGCGCGCAATTAACCTACATGTAGACAGATTACACCCGGATGATGCGTGCAGGTAAACTTACAACGAGACCGCCAGGATGATGCGCGCAATTAACCTAGACAGATTACATCCGGATGATGCGTGCAGGTAAACTTACAACGATCCGCCAGGATGATGCGCTCAATTAACCTAGACAGATTACATCCGGATGATGCGTGCAGGTAAACTTACAACGATCCGCCAGGATGATGCGCGCAATTAACCTATAGACAGATTACATCCGGATGATGCGTGCAGGTAAACTTACAACGATCCGCCATGATGATGCGCTCAATTAACCTAGACAGATTACATCCGGATGATGCGTGCAGGTAAACTTACAACGATCCGCCAGGATGATGCGCTCAATTAACCTAGACAGATTACATCCGGATGATGTGTGCAGGTAAACTTACAACGATCCACCAGGATGATGCGCTCAATTAACCTAGACAGATTACATCCGGATGATGCGTGCAGGTAAACTTACAACGATCCGCCAGGATTATGCGCTCAATTAACCTAGACAGATTACATCCGGATGATGCGTGCAGGTAAACTTACAACGATCCGCCAGAATGATGCGCTCAATTAACCTAGACAGATTACACCCGGATGATGCGTGCAGGTAAACTTACAACGATCCGCCATGATGATGCGCTCAATTAACCTAGACAGATTACATCCGGATGATGCGTGCAGGTAAACTTACAACGATCCGCCAGGATGATGCGCTCAATTAACCTAGACAGATTACATCCGGATGATGCGTGCAGGTAAACTTACAACGATCCGCCAGGATGATGCGCTCAATTAACCTAGACAGATTACATCCGGATGATGCGTGCAGGTAAACTTACAACGATCCGCCAGGATGATGCGCGCAATTAACCTAGACAGATTACATCCGGATGATGGGTGCAGGTAAACTTACAACGATCCGCCAGGATGATGCGCTCAATTAACCTAGACAGATTACATCCGGATGATGCGTGCAGGTAAACTTACAACGATCCACCAGGATGATGCGCGCAATTAACCTAGACAGATTACATCCGGATGATGCGTGCAGGTAAACTTACAACGATCCACCAGGATGATGCGCGCAATTAACCTATAGACAGATTACATCCGGATGATGCGTGCAGGTAAACTTACAACGATCCGCCAGGATGATGCGCGCAATTAACCTAGACAGATTACATCCGGATGATGCGTGCAGGTAAACTTACAACGATCCGCCAGAATGATGCGCTCAATTAACCTAGACAGATTACATCCGGATGATGCGTGCAGGTAAACTTACAACGATCCGCCAGGATGATGCGCTTAATTAAACTAGACAGATTACACCCGGATGATGCGTGCAGGTAAACATACAACGATCCGCCAGGATGATGCGCGCAATTAACCTAGACAGATTACATCCGGATGATGCGTGCAGGTAAACTTACAACGATCCGCCAGGATGATGCGCTTAATTAAACTAGACAGATTACATCCGGATGATGCGTGCAGGTAGACTTACAACGAGACCGCCAGGATTATGCGTTTCTATGCAAATTGCGCAAGTAACAAGGGACGTCAACTGGCCTAAATGACGTAACTGTGATTTTCGCACGTTTCTATCGTCCATTATTCACTGTTATTGATACAAAATTCATGTTCGCTCTAAAATATATCAAAATCTTCAGAACAATGTCGGCTTAGAATAACTGTAAAAAAGCCAACCAACTATTTTCTTGACCCCATAAATAAAGAGCGTCATCGAAATAAGAAATGGAAAACTTAGGCAAATGACATTATTTCCCCACAAAAGGCAAGTTTTGCGCGATTGATAAATAACATATGTAGCTAATGCTGTCGCTTAAACGGTGTATTACCGCTCGGGGATTTGCCATCTATTGGACTCGGCATAGCCTCGCCCAAAAGAATGTGATTAACACTCACGCCTCTAAATTAGTCCAGGAGATATTGGTAGACCTCTGCACCCCCCCCCCAGGACTCAACTTCACCCCACTAATTTTCTTCCTTAAGGTCTCCTCTAATTTTTTTCATTTGTTAACAAGAAAAAAAAGTGGCCGCAGAAACTCCAGACAAGATCGCGTCCATCATGGCGGCCATTGTTTTTAAATGCACCATGTCTCTTTGATCGCCGTTATAGTGAAGATGATATCACATACGGTCTTGTTTTCCGCTCGATTCGTTATACAGCCCTTACAAATTAGTCAAAAATCCGACACCAGAATCCAATATGGCGGCCAAGATGGCCGCCGAAATGTGAAAATATGCTATTTTTCTGACATGTTACCACCTTTCGTTTGTCTCTGTAGGAAAATGTTGGCATCTTTGCGTCATGTTATACATTTATCATATAGAGGAGTCATTTTCGACCACATGGGGACCATAATATACATTCATTGCGGGATATTTTTGTCCGATATCACGTTTTCCCAAATGCCGGTATAATAGGTCAAAGCCGAATCTACGTTAATAACGCGATGTAATGTTTCGAATCAATGAATGTTATTGCTATTATAACAACACACATGCATATATATGTGCAGGAGATACTCGAGCTAGGATTCCTCTTATACCTGAGTTGAGGAATATTTACCCAAATCCAAGATGGCGGCCGAAATGGCCACCAGAAATAAAAAATCGCCGAAAATCGCCGATTTTAACATCAGTGAGCATTATTGTCATAAATTATTTTCCAAATCGTAGATGGCGGCCAAAATGGCGACCGAAATGTGAAAACAAGTCTACATTCCTTTACTTTCTTACGATGGGCGTTATTGTTTCGCGATTTCTATCCACCATTACATGTTGATATGGAATAGTGACATGAAGTATTCATTAGGTTTTTGCAATTGATAATCACAGCCAAGATCGTTGCTAAATTGGCGGCTAGAAATTGAAAAGAAATCGATATTTTCACATATTAATTTAAACTTTTTGTCATAATATCGGTATGTATGGACGAAACTGTACATACACCATCTACTAGTTCAACTTGAAGGTATCAAAACGCATAACATAGCTCGTATCCTTCTGGAAAGATGAAAACCACAATTAATATCGCGATGTGGCATTTCGAAATCCATTCTCCACTTAGCGCCGTTAATGACCGTAAGCGTAGGTGCGCCGAATAGTTATATCAGAACAATTACCTGATAACAGATTCTGATTTGCCACGTCACGTCCATAATTATCTGGACCAGCTTCCATTTCTTTGTTTGATAAATCTAGGTAGCTCACACCGACAAAGTATTCACCACTTCCTGGGAGTAGGGTCCCTCTAATCACAACGTTTCAAACAATTCATTTTCCGGTGTCTAGCTTACGATTTTAAATATTTGCTAAATATGATATTTGTGCGTCATCTTGAACTATGAAGGCATATGGCAGATGAGTATACAAGCTTACATAAGGTCATCTCTATGTATGTGTCTCATACCCCATGGTGATAACGACATGTACACCTGGCGAACCAGTTAGCTAGTCACTTCTCAATAGATGGTTCGTCAACTCACAAACTCAGCGAACGTATTGGCATATGTAGACAAATTCGACAGTGTCGGTTTTATTTGGTGTGGTAAGATTGTATTTCCACATCCGTTTCGAAGCCTTTCTGATTCAACTACGTACATTTTTGTCTGGATAATACTATGCTAGCCTCCCTCAAAACAGTCGGATGGACTGAAGGATAATGTCTTTATAGCATGAATGTGTGCGTTTTTTGTTATCCTCTCTCAGGGTTAGTGTCAGTATGTTGGCGGTATTATTCAAGAAAATGTCAGGAACTGTGGTGCATTTATTTCACTATGTATTTAAAGAACAATTTACAGTCTCGATGGCAATGGCTGTGGACGTTGGGGAACGCGACCTTTATGGTTATATAGCTTTATATATATAACTTTAGAATATAGCAGTTAATGTCTCATGAAGGAAAATGTTCGCAATGGTGATGTTACCAAGAAATCACTTGGTGTACCAACGTTTGTTGAACTGAATGCAAGAGCTCATTAACGTAACATTCCTCTGGATGTTCTTCGTGTTGAACAATTCACCCTTTTGTTGATGGTATTTGTACTTTCTTGAACCATACCACCCAGCGTGAGTATGACATATCAACCAACTATCAAAGGTATCGCCTTTAAGACAACACTCCAGTCTTGGCGGGGCTTATACAACAGTAGCCAATGGCACACGCCTGGTCCAGCTGTTTAAGAACGGCTTCCAAACGGATGGGAACATACAATCTTAGCATACAAGGAAAGCAAAGCCACACATAAGATCCTGTCTGAATCTAAAACATAACAAAATAAGGGGCGGTGCAGTCATGGTCCAATTTAATTTCCAATATCATGACACATACCCACAAACTAGCACCGTGTGTATTGTTATCATCTGCTTGGATCTGTTCGGGGAGACAAGCTTGTTCTTATGATCATGTTCAAGGAGTTTGGGTATATTATGCAGTATGGTCTTCAACGCCTTAGCAGATATGCATCCGTCAAATGTCGGGCTTTCAACATTCGAAGCCATATTCAGAAGTTGTCCGGGTACGTCAGTGCATTAGATGAGTATGCGAATTGATGAACCATATATTGGGAAGTGGCTGTTTGGGAAGATCACCGGGTGTACACGTTGTTATCCCCATTGGATCACCAAAGCTGACAATACGCAAATAGATAGGTCCTTCTGAAAGCTAGTATACGCATCGAGCGAATACCTGTCTAGTGTATCGCACAAGATGACGCCTATACCCCATATGTAGCAAGCATCTGAATTATACCATAAGCTATACCACGAATGAAGCTCGCTAAGAATGCCAAGCTTTCGAAACAAACACGTGAGCTGGACACCGGCATATGTATTGTTTGAAACATTCCGATTAGTGGCACCCTTCTACAAATAAGTGTAGTAAACTGTTGTTGTGAGTGAGATAGATTAATCTGACGAAGAGACGGAAACGGGTCTAGATAATGCTGAATGTGGCAATTCAGAATCAGCTCAGGTACTGTTGTTTTGATTCTTGGAAGTCATAATATGACTATTCGGCGCACCTATATACGGTTACGGCCAGTATGAGCCCTTAGTGGAAAATGGATTTTGAAATGCCACATCGCGATTGTGGGTTTTCATCATTCCAAAGGGCTACGACTTACATTGGAACTAATATATGGCTTATATTATGTACCGTTTCGTCTATACAAATCGATATTATGACAAAAAGTTGAAATTAGTATATGATACTATCGGCTTCTTTTCAATTTCTGGCCGCCAGTTTGGCCGCCATATTGACTGTGAGTATCACTTGCCAAACCCTAATGAATAATTCATACATATCAACATGTAATGGTGCGTAGAAATCGCGAAATAATAACGCCCATCCTAAGAAAGTAAAGGAATGTAGGCGTATTTTCAAATTTCGGTCGCCATTTTGGCCGCCATCTTCGATTTGGAAAACCATTTCTTGCTTGAGATGTAAGGTAATTACTTCACCTCAGTATTTCCAACTCAACTGTACGCATGGATGGAGTTGTCTCGACAATAATGTCCAATGGTGTGAATATGAGGCAATTTCGGTGATTTTTCAAAATCTGTCCGCCATTGTGGGCGCCATTTTGGATTTGGGGTACTTTTATTTGGATATGGTACAATGAATGTTCTTCGCCTAAGTGTTCCCAACTCATAATAGTAAGCAGGTGTGGAGTTTTTATGACAATAATGCTCACTGATGTTAAAATCGGCGATTTTCGGCGATGTTTTATTTCTGGTGGCCATTTTGGCCGCCATCTTGGATGTGGGTAAATATTCCTCAACTCAGGTATAAGAGGAATCCTAGCTCGAGTATCTCCTGCACATATATAAGCATGGGTGTTGTTATAATAGCAATAACATTCATTGATTCGAAACATTACATCGCGTTATTAACGTAGATTCGGCTTTGACATAGTATACCGGCAAAGATGCCAACTATGACGCAAAGATGCCAACATTTTCCCACAGAGACAAACGAAAGGTGGTAATATGTCAGAAAAATAGCATATTTTCACATTTCGGCGGCCATCTTGGCCGCCATATTGGATTCTGGTGTCGGATTGTTGGCTAATTTGTATATAAGGGCTGTATATTAGCATAACGAATCGAGCGGAAAACAAGACCGCATGTGATATCATCTTTACTATAACGGCGATCAAAGAGACATGGTGCATTTAAAAACAATGGCCGCCATGATGGACGCCATCTTGTCTGGAGTCTCTGCGGCCACTTTTTTTTCTTGTTAACAAGTGAAAAAAATTAGAGGAGACCTTAAGGAAGAAAATTAGTGGGGTGAAGTTGAGTCCTGGGGGGTGCAGAGGTCGACCAATATCTCCTGGACTAAATGTGATTGAGACTCACGCCTGCGTTCCGATGGTAGCTCGTGTGACTGTTTCTCGTCCGTCAGGGGGATCCGGTCCTCTTCACAGCACTGAGTCGGTCGATATAACAAGTATATATCGTATGATGTCCCAATGATCAAGAGTAAAATTATCAGACCGATGAAAGATCTGCAATACATCAGAACGCCAATTCCGTTAGCTTGAATATTGGTTGCGATTGAAGTGGTAGTATGTACCTATCGACCTTCATAATATGACATACGCTATTAAGAATGCGTCCCATTCGTGAGATTTCAACAAATCTCAATTTAAAACTGTAAGTTTGAAAGAAAAACTCATTATCCCTTGTAATCAATGTATGATATATACATTCCATAACAGCAACTCTTTACCCGTACAATATGAGAAATGTGTTCGAATTATGAAAAAAAAATCTTTTTAAAGCGTTTTTTCATGTAGATCCATAGACATTTTGACAGGAAATATTTTATAATAACACACTGCATTATCTAGACTATATAAACCCAACTATGGTATGCGTTCTGTCTACAATCTGAAATCAGTGAGAATATAAAAAAAACATTTTTCATTGCATATTTTAGTGTTTTGGCAGCCATTTACAGAGATGTTTTTTAAATGCACGAATGGGGCGCCTCCTTAACAGAGTATAGGAAAAGTAAATATATATTATATGCCAAACAATGGGATCATAAGTAAACGTCATTTGCGAGCCCGTGTTCAATGTGATGGGATGATGGACGAACCGTGTTGGCAAAAAATAATTTAGACGGGACTTTAGAAACGTTACTACCCAACAGTTTGATTTAACATGACCTGGGGTATCGTTAAATTATTATCAAGGCTATTTAACCTAGAACTGGATGATTCAGCAACCAGTCTTGGGCCTCATCTACATGTATAGCAAAACCTCCGATCTGCTTGGTCTGTGCCTATTTTCAAATTGATTTCTGACGTTTTAATTGTTTTAAATAAATTTTGGCCTGTTTTCCAGAAACAACAACTGGTTGCAATCTGAAAATATTCACATGACCATAACAGAGCATAGAAAACAGATTTATTGCATGATCCTACCGTTATTACATTAAATAAATCATTATATAAATAGAGGATCTCTAATGAGTCGCAATTCTATACAATATGTATGAATCGAATTTAGTGGACGAGGTCGATCAATTTCGTATAGAATTGCGACGAATATGAGATCCTTTTTATCACATAATCATATTTTAGCAAAGAAAAGACACATTCAAGAAAAAAATATAGTTCCATTTTTATGTGTTTTTTCATGTTGACAAAATTTTTCAACCACCTTATCACCCATGTTTATCTTACAGTCAACACTAAATAACCCAATGCAAATTGAATATCATAAATTATCTTCTAATTAACATAATAATGACATTGATCGATATATTTGCGCTAAGCTCTTACGTCACTGTGCGTGCCGATAATACACGAAAAGGTATTTCATTAAATATACGCCACTAAATGCGTCAAAGAGTCTTCATTTATCTTGGACTATTTCCTTATGCGGTGAAACAACGCATATGTACGTTAAAAGTCATAGCATGCCTTATAGAAACCGATGTTAGCACCACGTCCCAATTGTTGATTTAAGTTTGTTTTATCAAGGGTTTGGATATTGTCGTAAATAGAATCTACAATTCATACCCAGTGTATAGCGGGATTTAGTCATCCAGTAAGTTTACTGTACTCGTTTTGTAAATTCCATTATAAACTGGGAAATCATTGTAGATCCTCTATATACACTATATGCCAAATAATGTGATCATAAGTAAACGTCATTTGCGAATCCGATGTTCAATGTTATGGGATGATGAAAGAACCGTGTTGGCAAAGAATAATGAAGACGGGACATTAGAAACGTTTGCTTGATGCCAATATTTTATCAGTTTTTGGGATTAAAGGACCTCGGGTATCGTTACATTATTATCAAGGCTATTTAACCTGGAATCGGATTTCTTCATGTATTTGAAATAAAGCACCCAGTGTTGGGCCTCATCTACATGTATAGCAAGACTTCAGGTCTACTTGAATTGATTTCTAACCTTTCTAAAAAAAATTTACATAAATGTTGACCTGTTTTGCAGAAACAACAACTGGTTGCAAACTGAAAATATTGCACATGACCCAACGATTCAGAAAAAAAGCCTGTTTGAGATCTTGTTTGAGCTGAGCTTTGTCAGATTTTGCCTACATTTGACCCTGAATAATAACAACACTAGTTCGTTTATCAACGGAGAGACAATAAATGAAACAATATATTAATCATAGTTTGTAATTAATCCACAAAAAGTACCAGTTGTCAGTTTAGTATTTCGCAACAGCATCACGTGCATTACGATTCCTGATTTATAGCAAAATAGGAATAGAATTCTGAATTTCTACATGCATATACCACATAGCTCGACGACTCGAAAGGCCAGATGAAACTCGAAAGGATAAATCAGTCTGGAAGATTGTAGACTGTTTAGTGTAGGGCATGTTGGGGCAATATATATAATTTTCCATATTTTGGCGGCTACTTTTGCGGCCATTTTGAGCCAATCTAACACTTTTGATTACAATGAGTTGGCATATTCATGGGTATTGTTAAGTTCTTCTTACTGCATGCTCAAATATGACTAGAATCCCAATTGTGTTTTTTTTTTATTTTATACCGCGTTGTGTAAAATCTAATTTTTGATAGATCAGAAGAGATAATTGCAGATTTAATTGCTACAATGATCAATTAACATGACAAATACAATGTAAAGTGGCAGTTCTCAACCAGTTCCAAAAGAGTTGAAACTGATCTAGACGATATTAGTGAAAAAACGTCATATTTTCAACTTCTTGGACGGGGAGTTCCAATTTTGCTCTATAAGGTGGCATTATGTCGTAGCATCACAAACGTATATTAATTTGTATACATTTGACAATATCTGTTCAAACTGACTTAGTGACTTGTCTGAAAACGGCGGCCACGGTGGACGTCAACTTGTCTGATGTCTACACGGCCACTTGTTCGTGTTAACATCGCTTAAATGTTGAGGGACATAATGAGGAAGAATATGAGCGGGGTGAAGTTAAGGCCTGGTGATGCCGGGGTACCCTATCAGCTCACAAACTATAAGTGTACATATTCCTGATAAAACATATGTATAATATGGCTGATAGAACCCAACATATGACTAAAACATGTTGTTACATTGTCACTGCGACTTGAGAAATCCTCCGAAAATCCACCCTTTGTGAATATATTGACCTAATGTAACTGTTTTACAAATCATTGCCTTTATTGTTAAACCTCACACAGAACATGTTATGACAATTGTGACTTAGAAGTGGATTTAATACAACCATCAGTTGTTTAAATCAACCAAATACTCATGAAATGTTCAATGTACCAATATGTGAGCACATTTGGTAGACTAACACTCATTTGGCAAGATATTGCAGAATCTATTCTCAACACAAGAATGATAGCAACCGTTGTTTTACTCAAGTATCTTTCAAATTATACACGATATGCCCAATTCCACAAATATCAATATAAAAAACAGCCGCAATGGCCCACAATCCAGCCATACATAGTGCAATGCAGAGCACCGGTTGACTGGTGCATGACATTAGAGGCTAACCACCACTGCAGATTCAACTAAGTAATCGATATGATTTATAATTGTGCTATTTATTGTCTTTATTATATGTAGAATAAATGTTTTATCTGTTCTGTTGATATTCACACAATGATAAAAAGAAATATACCGGTAAGCCCCATTACGATTTCTCGACAAGTACATATCCAGGGAATTTCCAGTTTACGTGTATAAATGTGTGCCTCTTCATTGATGAAATAGAAAAATAATTTGACTTAAAGGCACGTGAGGCCTTAATTGTCGAAAATATTCATATTTGTTCCAAACACCGTAAACAGAAAAACATTAAAACGCATACAGTTTCGTTCATATATACCATGACCAGCATGTTATCATAAATACCTACTATATTTTACCTAAGCAAGAGCCTGATTGGGTTACAGAGGACAGCAAAATGCTACTGGCTAATCACACACAAATGGCATAAACGCTCTTTATTAGTTCCATATCAGGAATTCACCAACAAAGAACGCTCTTTATGTTTACCATCATAATATAAACAAACACCAGAAAGTAACTTTTTATACTTTTGTTTACATAACAATGGTTAAACATATGAGAATAACATACAGTTAATGCGATATATCATATTTATATACGGACAAAGTATGTCTACATTTTGATGTTCTTTCTGTTTTTGGCGGTTTTTGACGGGTGGAAATATTTTCACAGGATACCCACCGCCAAGGCCAACCGTACCTTTAACCCAACATCTGCCTCAAAAACATGTTACATTGCCACTGGGATTTGAGAAATCCTTTAAGAAAATCACCATCAGTCACTTCTGTCGGTTATATTCATGCTGCATTATTCTGAGAAACTTGACATATCATATCATAATGTAACCGAATATAGTCTTAAATGACAAAATATTAAATTTAATGACATGCTGTATATGTGATGCCAGTGGTCATGCATACCTGCGTGACGATGGGATTGTATTCTACCTTGGACAGGATATTGCGCATTTTGAGATTTTCCACAAAGTCCAATCCAAAATGGCCACAAAACTGTACCTCGATTTGACCGTACTTGATATATACTCACATCGCTGCTATCGCCTTTGTATCGAGGCTCATGTCGTCCAGTTCACATGACCCAGACTTGGCTATAAATCCTGAGTTTTTCGTCAGGTTGAACATCTGCAAAGCTGAGATAGAATAGGATATGATAATTGATTTCCAATATTCACATATGCATACATAACATAACATAGAAAGAACAAGATAAAAAACTACACATTTATGTAGGACTAGCTGAAACAGACTCCTTTCGGGAGCCTTTATTCAACGTCGTAGGCGCACTTTTTGATAATTGTTTTAAATAATTGTTTTTTGATCTAACGCCGTTATAACCTCCGGCATGGTAACCCGAGTCACGTCACTAAATTTGGTTAAAATCGGCCCAGGGGACTTGGAGAAAAATCCAGACAGACAGACGGACAGACATATCCTACTATTTTATACAAATATAGATATTGAGAGGGGACGGCATCGTCCAACAGACTAACAGACTAACAGGTCGAGACGATATCTCTGACAATATTATAGGTGGAACTATTCAAATTCCATGCATGGTTTACCTCCCTTGGTGAATCGGTATAAGACCGCTGCTGCCGGCGACATTTTACCGGCATTTGGTGGACTTACTTGATATTAAGATAGATATTAAGCGAACAGAGTAACATTCTGCCCTTACCTGACAAAGTGTGTGTAATTTCGTACCTTAAGTTTGGAAAGTCCCACTAGAACCAAAGAACAATATTGCGAAACGGTGTGATTTGTTCTACGATTATTTTTATCAACACAAATTTCTAATCGCACATGGACGATATTGTCACGACAACACGATTGGCAAGTCAAACACAAGAGTTCTAATTTGCTGCAATTTTGACGTGTAGCTTGCGAAAATCGTCCACAAAAATACTGCTCTAATTCTCCATTCTGTCATAAAGTTTTTAGTGCGGGAACTGTTATCGAAGCACATAGAAAATTTGACATTTGGGCGATCGGTTTTCGCAATTTTGGCTGGAAAATCCAACGCTAAATATAGAAACCACATACTATAGTACCCAGCCGGTGACAGAGTCAGAAAGGAAGTATGACTGGTTCGCGCTGGTAGACATTGGGGAGTACTGTCGAAACTGAACCGGATGATACATGCATAATCAGCGACCGAATTGGAAATATCAGGAAATTAATCAAATTCCCAAAGAATTCGATAACGGTCCGCTGGAAGAATTGAAAATATTCTCCGATTCATTTGGTTCATATCTGGATATATCTGTGGTATCCATGAAACTAGACACCTGATTTTAAACGGTTTACTCTTGAACGAGGTCATGAATTTATAATGTAGTACTTAGTAAATATATATATACTAGCCGATGAGCCCGACGTTGCCCGGGCTATTCAAAAACCAAATTTCAAGTCGATAGCTCTACCCGTTTCCGAGATCTGGTCTGCGCATGCGCGAAGCTGGCGCCGCACGGGCTCGCGACCCGATAAAATTCGTATCCGGGGCAAGATACATTCATATACCAAATTTCAAGTCGATAGCTCCACCCGTTTCCGATATCTCGTCTGCGCATGCGCGAAGCTGGCGTCGCACGTGCTCGGCGACCCGTTAAAATTCGTATCCGGGGCAAGATACATTCCCATAGCAAATTTCAAGTCGATAGCTCCACCCGTTTCCGAGATCTGGTCTGTACATGCGCGAAGTTGGCGTCGCACGGGCTCGGCGACCTGATAAAATTCGTATCCGGGGCAAGATACATTCACATAGCAAATTTCAAGTCGATAGCTCCACCAGTTTCCGAGATCTCGTCTGCGCATGCGCGAAGCTGGCGTCGCACGGGCTCGGCGACCTGATAAAATTCGTATCCGGGGCAAGATACATTCACATAGCAAATTTCAAGTCGATAGCTCCACCAGTTTCCGAGATCTCGTCTGCGCATACGCGAAGCTGGCGCCGCACGGGCCCGCCAATACGACAGCGTCGACCGCCTGGTCAAACTACACACACGTACGTCCAGATCGGTCGAGAATCGTAGATTTGTATAAATGACATACAGACAGACAGACAGACACACAGACACACAGAGGTCTTCAAAATATATATGAGACTAGCCGATGAGCCCGACGTTGTCCGGGCTATCCAAGTCGATAGCTCCACCCGTTTCCGAGATCTGGTCTGCGCATGCGCGAAGCTGGCGTCGCACGGGCTCGGCGACCCGATAAAATTCGTATCCGGTGCAAGATACATTCACATACCAAATTTCAAGTCGATAGATCCACACGTTTCCGAGATATATATATTGCCCAATGTCATTTGCGGATACCTCGACCGGTGATGAGTTAACGCGACATCGGCCGGTTAAGAGTTAAACGCGATCATGTCACGATCTCTCGACGGCGTAATATATTTACGGAATGTTTTTCGATCACTGAAGCATGGTCCTGCGTTCTTCCCGATAATTAAGGTAGAAACTTTAAACGGACACAGGCGTGTGATACATCGTTGGAAAGAGGAAGAGCCACAGATTCTAACCGTGCAAATTATATGACTGGCAATTTATTATTCGCGCTATATCGAATCGATTTGTGACCACCGAACTGAAATATATTAGCGCAAAACGGCTTAAAAACAGATTTGACCTCGGCACGTGAAAAGTTTATCTCGGATCTGACATCTGATGAGCTCATATTGACCGCCTGGTCAAACTACACACACGTACCAAGTTTCGTCCCGACCGGTCGAGAATCTTCCGAGATCTGGTCTGCGCATGCGCGAAGCTGGCGTCGCACGGGCTCGGCGACCCGATAAACTTCATATCCGGGGCAAGATACATTCACATACCAAATTTCAAGTCGATAGCTCCACCCGTTTCGAGATCTCGTCTGCGCATGCGCGAAGCTGGCGTCGCACGGGCTCGGCGACCCGATAAAATTCGTATCCGGGGCAAGATACATTCACATACCAAATTTCAAGTCGATAGCTCCACCCGTTTCCGAGATCTCGTCTGCGCATGCGCTGCACGGGCGCCGCACGGGCTCGCCAATACGACAACGTCCACCGCCTGGTCAAACTACACACACGTACCAAGTTTCGTCCCGATCGGTCGAGAATCATAGATTTGTATAAATGACAGACAAACATACATACAAACAGACAAACAAACAGAGGTCTTCGATGAGCCCGACGTTGTCCGGGCTATTCAAAAACCAAATTTCAAGTCGATAGCTCCACCCGTTTCCGAGATCTGGTCTGCGAATGCGCGAAGCTGGCATCGCACGGGCTCGGCGACCCGATAAAATTCGTATCCGGGACAAGATACATTCACATACCAAATTTCAAGTCGATAGCTCCACCCGTTTCCGAGATCTCGTCTGCGCATGCGCGAAACTGGCGTCGCACGGGCTCGGCGACCCGATAGAATTCGTATCCGGGGCAAGATACAATCACATAGCAAATTTCAAGTCGATAGCTCCACCCGTTTCCGAGATCTGGTCTGCGCATGCGCGAAGCGGGCGCCGCACGGGCTCGCCCATACGACAACGTCCACCGCCTGGTCAAACTACACACACGCACCAAGTTTCGTCCCGATCGGTCGAGAATCGTAGATTTGTATTAATGACAAACATACAGACAGACAAACATACAGACAGAGGTCTTCAAAATATATATGAGACTAGCCGATGAGCCCGACGTTGTCCGGGCCATTCACATACCAAATTTCAAGTCGATATCTCCACCCGTTTCCGAGATCTCGTCTGCGCATGCGCGAAGCTGGCGTCGCACGGGCTCGGCGACCCGATAAAATTCGTATCCGGGGCAAGATACATTCACATACCAAATTTCAAGTCGATAGCTCCACCCGTTTCCGAGATCTCGTCTGCGCATGCGCGAAGCTGGCACCGCACGGGCTCGCCAATACGATAACGTCCACCGCCTGGTCAAACTACACACACGTACCAAGTTTCGTCCCGATCGGTCGAGAATCGTAGATTTGTATAAATGACAGACAAACATACACACAAACAGACAAACAGACAGAGGTCTTCAAAATATATAGGAGATATATATATATGTATGTCATCTCCTCCCGTCTGAATGTTGCAGTTGTAAATAAAAAAGGTGGGAAAGCCTGCAAATAGTGTGTCCAACATATGCAGAGACAGGATGAATTTAATGACCATATCCCAGAAAGCGGCCTAGCATCACCAATTTCACCCTCTGTGAACCCTATTCTGCTTAGGCCTCAACTGCTATGGCAGCCCTGGGATTAGATTGAAGTTCCATTAGTTCACCCATTAGTCACCTCGATTATGCATTTTTTTTCTGCAAATTAGGGGATATATAGAGGATGTTCAACGAGTTATGTTGGGATATAATATTTGATATATTTGATTCACAACGAGTCGTATACGAGTTGTGAATCAAATTTACCAAACGAGTTTCATAAAATCTTATATCCTAACATAACAAGTTGAAGATCTTGATGTCACATGAAACAACTAGAGCCTTTATAATAAAACAAAATCCACAAAAGAAGCTGCAAAATGCACACATCTACAGCGTTGGCCAAGACGCTTCACAACCGTATACCAGTATTGCGCGCCCTGGGGCTGGCGACGGGAAATATAGTCCCAAATTTGCCTCTTTGTTTTTGTGTTTATTTTCGTTAGTGCAACGAAGTTGGACGAGAATTTAACTTTAATGAATAAAGCAATCATTGTGTTGTTGCCGTTGATGATGTTTGAATATGATGACAATTGAATCGGTTTGTGTAACTTTAAACATCTCGAAATGACTATCTTCATATGCACAGCGTTGAAAACTGAGTTATTGTTCTTAGAATTTACTCATTTTGTTAGGGTGGATACACACATGCATGTAATTTCTGTATGTAAAATATATGTAATTTACATGGCCACACCAATAATTGACTACATTAATCACCTGCGCTCGATCGGTTCATTGCTAACAAGCCAGACAAGTGAGTAGTGATAAGCGAAGTCAAACTCTCTGTTATCAGGACATTTAAGGCCAGTCCAAAACATGTCTTCTCTTACGGATGCGGACATTAGTCAAGTACATGTATGTGTGATATATGGCATTTTATTAATGCACGAACACCAGAAGCGACACGTCTGGCATATACATGCTTGATATAGAACATGTTAGACCATGATGCTTGTTTGGGTGGGGTCTCGAAAGCTTCAAATCGCTAAGGGACTTAGTTGAATGTATCGGTCGGAATAATCTGGGCTTGAAGGTACAATATATTATGTTTTACTTAAATAGCTCAGAGTTAGCCACCCCGCCTGGTAGCTTTCGGGATCATATATAGCCCCAAATCGAGGATCATATACATGTATATCCCCTGCGTCGGGGAAATCCTGATCCACCACTGCTATAAATATTAACAGAGGACTGGTAATTAATCCACGTTTTGGTTAAATCCGAAACAGATATCCTGATTTGTCATTGTTGAGTACTGGTTACTCTACCGATAAATACAATTCGCTCAACAGATTATCACTCAATTAGTTTAATAGGCATTTTAGTTGAACCCATTGTCAGTGTACTTGGTGACTGGTGGGGCTTTGGGATTGTTTATCACATTAAAGGGGGGGGGGGCTTTATCTCCTTTTATACTCAACAGAATATGTGCAACAAATGAATGCATATAAGCCATGCATATGTGCAAAATACAGTCGTGTGCTCTATGAATGATGCAAACAATATTGTCATTATAAGGAAAGTGCTTTTATGACTGGTTGTATTTTTGCACTAATCCATGTCTCAAATTAATTCATTTGTTGCATATATTCTGTTGAGTATAAAAGGAGATGGTCCCATAAATGGCCTGGTTTGTTGTACAGTGCCCCTTTAACCGAAATCAATAGCACATACTAGAATCCATTGAACGAGGATTATATAGAGAGTAATCACTTGATTGTTGGTTACGTGACACAATTCATGAGATGTAGGGACGTTGTACAAACACGAGAACGCGTTGGGCTCGAGTGGGTTACAAAATAGTCCCTGTCTCGAATGAGTTATTTCACGTCACCAGTTCAATCAAGTGATTAGTTTACTTGTATGATTTATATTCCATTATACACATCTGATTTACCAGAAATCCGATTAATACCGTCATGATAACGAATGAAAATTCGATACCACGTATCAATACATAAGTCACTAGTTAAAGTGACATAATTCATTAGTGAAATTATTGATTATAACCACTCGATAAATCAAGGTAAACTTAGGAATGTCATAAAAAACAATCAACGGGCACCTCATTAAACGCAACCCACCTGCATCCATCACCAGTTTGGTGTCGCCACCATCGCACGAGTTAGGGAGACACAATCCAATCTTAAGCCCAGATAGAGTTCCCGACATTACGTTTGGAGGCTGAAAATTATAGAGAGGTGTGTGGGTTTACATGAATAATCAGTAAGAGATACGATGAGACGTATTAAGCGGGTATTTTTTTTGTACACACGCCTGTATTTATATGACATACTCACATAGTATTTGAATAACTGTGACATTGTTGCTTTTATTATATGCTAAAATTTATCAAAATGTCACAGTTAAATCAATGTCGATAATAACCGGAAGGGGGTATAGAAATTTTCGCTTTCACTCCAGCTCGCGCGTGTGACCGATTCACTTCCGGGTATCAATACGCTACCCGAATGTTTCAAAATCCTCGCGAATAAGTAGAGTTATTCTTACTGTTGATGTTATAGCTATAATAAAAACTATATGTTATGTTGAAATTCGACACAATTATGAGGGAAATAAACTGGCGAATACGGAAACTATATATATCTATTCTGCGGATGGTTAAGTGAACAGGCAGCGATCAGCCGTTGGCTTTGATACATGTACATCGATTGAAGGCGATTGTGAGAAATATTATCGCAGCAAATGGCGAATTTCTTTGACAACGCGTTTAATAAAAAAAATATCTGGTGCTTGTTTTGGTGGATGCCGAAAACTACGTAATTCGTGAACGAGACAACTTTATATTTGTCTCGCACATTCATGAGATAATTTCAGTATCCAATCAAAAGCACTAGATATCCTCTATAGATAAGATCAGTTTAGATTAGTTTATTGATAATTACACCCAGAAACGGCCGATGTCACAACAGAAATAACAATAAATACATATATGGAACAATAACTATAAACAATGGTAATTAGCATTTTAAAACATTTATCCTGATTGTTGTTGAAAATCTGGTTTTTCGCACCTTTTGTGGCAAAATAGACGGACCATGTTACATGTGATATTGCATGTGTTTGTTTTATCATTTCGCAGTATTTCGTTGGGACACGTGTTAACTCACCTCTAGTGACCCGTTCTATTGTCCGATTATACCTGTACAGTAGAGAACCTGGAACCATTTCGTGGTATTGGGACACGTGTTAACTCACCAGTAGTGATCCGTCCTGTTGGCCAATTATAGCCGTACCGTAGTGATCCTGGAACCATTTAGTAGCGTATGACGTGTTTTAACTCACCAGTAGTGACCGGTTCTGTTGGCCGTTTATAGCCGTACAGTGGTGACCCTGGAACCATTTCGTGGCGTTGAGACGTGTGTTAACTCACCAGTAGTGACCCGTTCTGTTTGCCGATTATAGCCGTACAGTAGTGATCCGTTCTATTGGCCGATTATACCCGTACAGTAGTGATCCGTTCTTTTGGCCGATTATACCCGTACAGTCGGGACCCGTTCTGTTGGTCGATTATATCCGTACAGTAGTGACCATGGAACCATTTCGTGGCGTTGTGATGTGTGATACTCACCAGTGGTGACCCGTTCTGTTGGCCAATTATACCCGTACAGCAGTGGCCCGTTCTGTTGGCCGATTTTATCCGTACAGTAGTGACCATGGAACCATTTCGTGGCTTTGGGACATATGCTAATTCACCAGTAGCGACCCGTTATGTTGACCGATTATCGCCATAGAGTACTGACCATGGAACCATTTCATGGCGTTGGGACGTGTTTTAACTCACCGGTAGTGACCCGTTCTTTTGGCCGATTATAGCCGCACAGTAGTGATCCTGGAACCATTTAGTAGCGTATGACGTGTTTTAACTCACCAGTAGTGACCGGTTCTGTTGGCCGTTTATAGCCGTACAGTGGTGACCCTGGAACCATTTCGTGGCGTTGAGACGTGTGTTAACTCACCAGTAGTGACCCGTTCTGTTTGCCGATTATAGCCGTACAGTAGTGATCCGTTCTATTGGCCGATTATACCCGTACAGTAGTGATCCGTTCTTTTGGCCGATTATACCCGTACAGTCGGGACCCGTTCTGTTGGTCGATTATATCCGTACAGTAGTGACCATGGAACCATTTCGTGGCGTTGTGATGTGTGATACTCACCAGTGGTGACCCGTTCTGTGGGCCAATTATACCCGTACAGCAGTGGCCCGTTCTGTTGGCCGATTTTATCCGTACAGTAGTGACCATGGAACCATTTCGTGGCTTTGGGACATATGCTAATTCACCAGTAGCGACCCGTTATGTTGACCGATTATCGCCATAGAGTACTGACCATGGAACCATTTCATGGCGTTGGGACGTGTTTTAACTCACCGGTAGTGACCCGTTCTTTTGGCCGATTATAGCCGCACAGTAGTGACCCTAGAACCATTCCATGGCGTTGGGACGTGTTTTAACTCACCAGTAGTGATCCGTTCTGTTGGTCGATTATAGCCGCACAGTAGTGACCCTAGAACCATTTCATGGCGTTGGGACGTGTTTTAACTCACCAGTAGTGATCCGTTCTGTTGGTCGATTATAGCCATAGAGTACTGATCATGGAACCATTTCATGGCGTTGGGACGTGTTTTAACTCACCAGTAGTGATCCGTCCTGTTGGCCGATTATAGCCGCACAGTAGTGATCCTGGAACCATTTAGTAGCGTATGACGTGTTTTAACTCACCAGTAGTGACCGGTTCTGTTGGCCGTTTATAGCCGTACAGTAGTGACCCTGGAACCATTTCGTGGCGTTGAGACGTGTGTTAACTCACCAGTAGTGACCTGTTCTGTTTGCCGATTATAGCCGTACAGTAGTGATCCGTTCTTTTGGCCGATTATAGCCGCACAGTAGTGACCATCTCGTGGCGTTGGGATTTGTGTTAACTCACAAGTAGTGACCCGTTCTGTCGGCCGATTATAACCGTACAGTAATGACCCGTTCTGTTGTCCGATTTTAGCCGTACAGTAATGACCCGGGAACAATTATTGGTGTTGGGACGTGTGTTAACACATCAGCAACGATCCGTTCTGTTGGTCGATTATATCCGTACAGTAGTGACCATGGAACCATTTCGTGGCGTTGAGATGCGTGATACTCACCAGTGGTGACCCGTTCTGTTGGCCGATTATACCCGTACAGCAGTGGCCCGTTCTGTTGGTCGATTATAGCAGTACAGTAGTGATCCGTTCTGTTTGCCGATTTTATCCGTACAGTAGTGACCATGGAACCATTTCGTGGCTTTGGGACATATGCTGATTCACCAGTAGCGACCCGTTATGTTGACCGATTATCGCCATAGAGTACTGACCATGGAACCATTTCATGGCGTTGGGACGTGTTTTAACTCACCGGTAGTGACCCGTTCTTTTGGCCGATTATAGCCGCACAGTAGTGACCCTAGAACCATTCCATGGCGTTGGGACGTGTTTTAACTCACCAGTAGTGATCCGTTCTGTTGGTCGATTATAGCCATAGAGTACTGATCGTGGAACCATTTAATGGCGTTGGGACGTGTTTTAACTCAGTAGTAGTGACCCGTTCTTTTGGCCGATTATAGCCGTACAGTAGTGACCATCTCGTGGCGTTGGGATTTGTGTTAACTCACAAGTAGTGACCCGTTCTGTCGGCCGATTATAACCGTACAGTAATGACCCGTTCTGTTGTCCGATTTTAGCCGTACAGTAATGACCCGGGAACAATTTATTGGTGTTGGGACGTGTGTTAACACATCAGCAACGATCCGTTCTGTTGGCCGATTATAGCCGTACAGTATTGACAATGGAACCATTTTGTGGCGTTGGGATGTGTGTTAACTCACCAGTAGTGACCCGTTCCGTTGGCCGATTATAGCCGTACAGTAGTGACCCTGGAACTGTCTCGTGGCGTTGGCCGTTGTGGCCGAGGCTGCGCATTCATCGTAATTCCCAGGCCAATTCAGATTACCCTTCAAAATCGCTGGTGCCGGTTTAAAGAAGCTGTCCACCACTAGAAAAGAAACACGGACATGGCTGATTCGAGCTTCCAAATTATGTCTACGTAATTTGGAAGGAGGTATAATATAGGTTGACAATAACACGGAAAATTGATATACAGGCTTCGTATACTGTTCATGGTCATAACCATTTCCAGCTGTTTTTTAATGTTTCGGACATAAGTGCAATAAACGCTCTCTATTTCTACCATATCAGGAATACACTAACACGGAATGTTCTTTTCTGTCTCATGCCATTCGCATGGATGTTGTTTGTTTATGACCCAAACACTGTGTTCAAAGTTTTGTTTTATATTACGTCAATGCGTCTTTCTGTGTCATGTAATGCAATAGAAAGGTTGCTCAAGTATTCAAGGGAAGAATTCAAAAGAGAATATGTGTATTTTAGAGCACAAACCGCCATGTGGCTTTAAGTGATCCTGCTAATTAATTTGCTATTAGTATGCTGGGTCCTGCTAATGTTCTATGGTGATGGTATAAATAGGGCAAATTGACGCTGTTAAGACAATGTACTGTTATTTTGTTCTAAATTTGATATTTTGCGGTGTGTGGATAATACGGGCGATTTGACAAAAATCAGACAATATAGGACACATATCTCGATCAATCAGAAGCCGCCATTTCTGTCTGAGATAAATAGAGGATCTCCAACGGGTTATGTTGGGATATAAGATGTTATGAAACGAGTTTCATAAAATCTTGTATCCCAACATAACTTGTTGGAGATCCTCTATATCTTATATCAAAATTTTCTGGTATAATACATGCAATCAATTTGAGAGATTTTACGGCTCGCGTAAATTTTCGGAGCGTAAAAATAGCGGAACTCTATCTCTATCTGAGGTCGCCTGAAATTTTCTTGACGGTCTGTTTCGGGACAGATGTGTTCGACTCATATTTAATGTTTATACCCCAGAAACTATATATAAAACGTATTTAGGAAGAGATAATCCATCATTAAATCTTAGATTATCTTGGGACACGCACCACATCGTTAGTTCAGTACAGATGTATATGCATTCGGTTTAAACTAACCATAAAACTATGTCTTTGCCACTATCAATGCTCATCGGGGGAAATTAGTTAAATTTGGTGTTGGCGCACTTTGTGGGGTTTTTGCCAATCATATTGGATGCGAACTTGATTCAAACTTTGACAGTGTATTATAATAATATTAGATATACAACTATGAGGGGATGCATGCCATCTATGCCATGGTATCATGGTATTGTGGCAAGCACCGCCAACTATTCTTCATGAGTTTGTTCAACTCATCGTTCGTGGTATTAGTACCAGTTGTTTGTTTCACAGATATCCATCTACCTGTGGAAAAAACCGGAGCAATCAATAAACAATTGCTCTGCCAGCTAAACAAAGGCATCAAGCGGATAATTCACTGAAATGCATACATGGGTCAGACAAAGGATGAGGTGGGTAAACATATGGAATGAATAATCATGAACTTGATATCCGAATTTTGGCACATAGTGTATATATGTTTTGCTTTTTTCGTTGCTATTTGTAACTTTTTAATAAATCAATCAACAAACGTTGACAAAATTATGCATGGTAACCAACATTCTCAAAGATTCGGCCATTTCCGCTTTGCTGAGGAAATAACCTCTTCCATAATTAGAAACTATATCTGCCGGTCTATTTCAATCACTTAATTGACCATGTACATACCACCGGTAAGTACGTATGTTGGCTGGAAGTCTGTTAAACTTTAACTAATTGTTGCTATTTATTACTATTTATCACTATTTAATGAATGATCAAGTCTGGTACTGGCATACACTGAATTCGTACATTCTGCTCCAGTCACATTTATACATCAACCAGTAAAGTTCATCGGCTTATTACCAGGGCCGTATATGGTAGCATTGCGCGAATATTGTATCTATTTATGGAAGAGGTTATTTCCTCAGCCAAACGGAAATGGTCGAGTCGTTGGGAATGGGTAATTAATTTACTCACTCTGCAGGGCCCATAATTCGCGAGACTGTACTCCAGTTATCAGTGCCTGTACATCCATCAAACATTTTAAGAGTTCACCATAACCGTCCGCCCGCGCCACGTTCGTGAACTCATCGGCTGATTGGCCATTAAATAAATCATGCACGGAGTCGCGTAGCAACCGGAGGACGTCATTCTGAGTTGTGGCAAGATTCATGCGCAATTCCTGGACGTCCTTGAGAGACTGAGCACGTGACTTCCCGACAATTAGCACCACTGTGAGTATGTAAAGCGTCAGTTTTGAGGCCATTGTATTGGTGGAGAGTACAGCACGTGAGGCTTCAAACAATATCGAGGCTCAAGCAAACGACCGTTTATCTGGAAAACAAAAACAAACAAAAAATAGTTAAAGTGACGTGAATATCCGTATGTGCACTACAGAATAAATAAGACAATGGTAAACTGTTTTGAGTAGCGTATGATTTTTCTCCTCAAGTGAAGATGCGGAGGATTATTTTTTACGAGGCGCCAGGCGAATGAAAATAATCCTTGCATCTCACGAGAGGAGAAAACAGTACGCTACTCAGAACAGTTAAACCATTGTGCTTATTATAATTTCTATACCAGTTTGTTACGACCAATACCACAATGAAACGCATGGTGAGACGTAGCACGTTTTAAAGTGACAACAACAGCATTTTCTGTTCGAATAATGGGCAAGGATGTTGATTGGCGCAAAAATATGACGCCATGACGATGTGCTAATAGTAGGATAACATCTTGAGAGTTCGATCTTCTGGGGATGGGGATACGATTTATATTTTGACCTCAAATTGATGAAAATATAATCAATTAGTTATTCTCATCAATTTGGGATATCCAAATTGGAAAAATGCAACTTAATTATATATATGTAGAATATGCAGCGACTCTCACACGAGCAATCATCTCTGATATTTAACGAAGACAATTTTACAAGTGTGCATTGTTTAGACGCCGTGTTTTCCGAAATGGCACTATGGGCATGGCTGAAATTATCGGTTATATTAGTTTAATGCTACATTAGTTGGCAGTGAATGTGTCATTTGTACTAACTTGTCACTTTGATTTACAGAAATAGCTAAATAATATGTATACGGCATGGTATTTGCTGAAATACCTGATATTTGTAGATTTTCTCCAAAGTTTATATTGAACTGGTCGTTTTGGAAACTTGGTACATGTGATAGGATTAATGTGACAAACATTTAATAATGGTCAATCGATTGGAAGATATAAGCTCATTGTCTACACTTTAAGGACGTGAAACTTCTTAATATTACAGTGTTTCGGGTACCAAGATGTTCTGCAAAGTTTAACGTTTTCAAAATCAAGTTTAAATATGAATTACATCATATCTGAATGCCACGAGAAAGGTCATAATTGCTCATGATTTTTGAGAAATTTCATAATTATTTCAAATTATAAATACAAACACCCATAACTAATAGTCCTTTGCGAATATGCATTTGTTGCCTGTTGAACAATGATGACAATATATGATGGTATACGTTCTAGGTTGTGGGTGAATATATCTTTTTGTGGCACATAGTTCCGCGCAGGAGTATTTAGGGTATTTATCAGCTTTCAATTTACACCCTCTCGGAAACAGAAAGGGATATAACAATAATAGCACGAGTCGTGCAGTGGGGGTTGCCAATTCTGATTTTGTTTGGCCAAAGTGTTTTTAAAAATACTTTGTCCAAATTAAATCATTATTTTCTGGCCTTACAATTAATGAATATTGTTTTGTGATTTAACATCTAACATTCTATATAATTATAATGACATAAATCCGCTCAACCACGTGAAACAGATCTATGTCGACACCGTGCCATATACATCACGGTTTGGGTGGGAGATAAAGTATGCATGTTTGAAGATGCTTAATCCGAATTAACGCTCGCAAATTACTATTTCCTTGACTTCGGGGGTAAAAAATATCTGATTCGAGTCGAGAAATCCACTCATCAAAGCTCAGAGTGATCAGATATCGATTTTTTAAATCTATTATTTTTCACCACCGATACCTTTAGTGGCCCAGAAAAAAGTCGACGAGAAGACGATCTCGGGCCAATTGCATATGAAGATGGATAATAATAAATATTTGACAAACCGGCAAAATTTCGTTGAACAAAATGTTGATAAATAACAGGTATTTGGTCAATTTTATACTACATGTATAGCTGACTGTGGTTAGCATTATTTTTGGACAATTAATCGAATCTGATAACTGAAGCGGCATTTCAAAAATTGTTGTTGTTGTTGGAATCTGATGATTTGGGGACCATCGAATCGGATTGAGTACCTTTAAATCAAGCGTTACTGGTATTAGTTTATTACCCCCTTATTGTCGGATGAGCTATCGTTCTCTTGGGCGCTCTCTCGTTCTCTCGATTTCTGGATCTTCCAAATATCTCTTCTCTATTTCTCAGCCAATCTTCCTCTCTATCTCAGTTCTGAAAACAAGCCCAAGTGTACATGTGCACCTGGTGGATTACATACGGGTGTGGTATAGGGTAGTTGCACCAACCTCAATCTTTCGAGTGATATACTATCCCTGCCTTAAGACATATTCCAATATGAAATCCAGTAAAATATACACCAGCTTATACAGCTTATACACTCAGTATATTAAACATCCGAGCACACGCGACTCAAGGGTTCAATGCAGTCACCTGCCCATAATATTGACCTTATTATATTTTCTCTGTCAAATTTCTAAATGTTAATCGACAGATAAGATTATTTGCCGTTATCACGTGCAGCGATACCGACATTAGCTAAATATAGTCAATGATGATGACGCGAGGCTTTTCTCGTAATGAACGCATCGCCTATGTGGCTGGGACACAAGAGGCGTAGCTCATGGACAGGAGTGTTGATGCGTTTGTAGGGGTGTCTTTGAAGATCCTTGGGGCATCGCATTGAGGACCAAACATGTTCAACAGTAGCTGCTAACTCCAATCTAACACCACTTACATGAGCTAATATATTATAGTCAATGATGATGATACGAGACTTATCCGTATTAAACACATCGCCTGCGTGATAGACACACGACACACATGCGTGCAACACGATCAGGGACATGTGTTTTGGGTGTGGTTCACCCCATCTTCAGAGACGTGGCTAGAGGGTCTCCGTGGGGGGGGGTGTCCTCCTTGGGAAATTCCAATTGCACCCCCCCCCCCCCTTGAATCAGACAAAAACACAAGTTTTGCATAATTCCATTTGCACCCCCCCCCCCCTCCCTAATATGCTATATGTTCGTAAACCATGGTTCTATATTCCCGAGAACATTCAAATATTTTAACCTGAAAAATTGCATAAATCCTAACATCTAGTGGTCTAACTCCAGATAAATGCACACAGCTACGGACAAGAGAGGTTGTTCGGCCCGGCGTGAGAACATTTTGAAAACTATACAAGAAAATTGCAAACCGTAGCATCTGGACTGGTCTCAACTGAAGCTTTTCTGGTGTAGGAAATTTCAAACCTCATACTCCCCCACTAAGGTTGGAAATTTCTCCAACTGATGACCATTTCAGTCCACAAGTTTAACCAAAATTATCAGTTTTGTATTGGCCATGCACGGGGGACAACGAAAATTTTGAAATCTGAACAAGAAAATCGCAAAATCCTAGCATCTAGACAGGCCTCATAGTCGGGGAGCCAATAAGGTCCACCTGCACCCCCCCGATGATTACAAATAACCTTATTTTTATTGTTCCCTATGGTATCCAGATAAAGAATCCGGAATTCTCCGAAAAATAAAGGTGGCCCTACTAGGTGCTAGAGCCATTTGAATCCAAGATGGCCGCCATTTCCTTTAATTCCGACCAGCTGTATTTAATCGTTGTAATAGATCGGTTGTTAGCAAAAGACACAGACAAAATATATGCCATTTGTTGGTATGATGTCCTTCTTCAAAATGACGGCAAAAAATTTCGAAAAAAATTCAAAATGGCCGCCGAAAAATGACGTCATCTGCACGAAAATAGGAAATTTAATTAATATTTCACCATATCTTCCATTTTTCTTCACATTAATCATTAGTAAATGGCAATGTTTTTGAGACAGTCATCAAGCGTGATATTATAGCGTCATTTTAAGACATTTGCCATTGACGAGGGTTCCGTAATAGATACAGAAAGAGGATTTGAAAAAGAGAGGTAAAATTTTCGATTTTTTGCAAGACGATTTTGATAGTCATTTTATCGACAAACCACACAGGCTGTTAGTATAATGTCAACAACTATGTGCTTTATTTTATTGGACGGATGTTTTACTTCAATGGGAATGAAATTGGTGTAGAAAATTTCCAAAATGGCCGCCGAAAATATGAAAAATGGTAAATATTGCCCCAGGGTGTCCTGCAATGGCTTACAAGTTGTGGTTAATATATAAAATTGGCTAATCTGTATTATATACATTGCATACTAACATGTCTGATGCACCATGGATCATTGTTTCTATTGTCACCACTGACATCACCAGAAATATTGGATTTTTCTCTCACAAACTTGACATAAATTTCGACAAAAATTCACTTTTCAGGGTTGGACAATTGTTTTAAGTAAAACGCAACTATCATTGGTATCAAAGGTATTTATTGTATTGGTCTATCTTAAATGTGTCACACTACGGTGTTTATAGACCAAATTGCTCAAGATGGCTTCCAAAATGGCAACCAAATTTGTAAAAAGTTAATTTTTTACATATATCCCGAACATTATTCTCTGCGTTATCCGACAAGGTAGTAAATTGTGACTCACTTGGTTATTGTACGTGTTAGTTAATTAACTGACAACTACGTTCTATTATGTTTGTCCCAGTTCCGTATGGGGCATGACAAATTCATTTTAAAGTTGCAGTATGGAATTTTGCGGAGAACCTCTTTTGTGTTTCTTGCCATATTATTGAAAGGAAATGGGCAGAACTTTGAAACGGAACTGAGATGAACCATAATATGTGGCTATTCTGGTCCATTATGATAAAACATATCAACTGGATACACGGTGGATGCCAAGATGGTAGCCAGGGAGTTACTATATGGTCATAGATGAGGTGAATAGGTATACAGGGAGTTATTGTATGGTCAACGGTGAGATGAGTACATGTATGTATACAATTAGTGACTGTATGATCATAAATGTAATGAATAGCTATACAGGGAGTGACTAAATGGTCATGTGTCAGGTGTATGAGTATACCCGGTGTTCCTGCTTGGTGACGTGTAGGTCATGTGTAGGTTATACGGGTATACACATGTGTTGCTATATGGTCATGGGCGAGGGGTATGTGTATATAGCGAGCGGCTATATGGCCATGGATGATGTGCATATGCATACATGGAGTGAATATACTGACATGGCTGGGGAGTATTAGTATATCTTGAGTGGCTATTCTGCTATGGTGTGACAAATAGGGATACGGGGAGTGACATGGCCAAGGGTGAGGTGAATATATATACAATGATTGACCATAATCATGTACGAATGTTTTGAATAGGTACACACGGTGTGACTATATGGCCATAGATCAGATGAAGGAGTATACCAGGTGCCATGGGTGAGGATATGTGTATGAAGCGAGTGGCTATATGACCATTGGTGAGGTGGATATGTATACCCGGGGTGACTCTATGGTCATTGTTGTGGTGTTGATGTATATATTGAATGTCTATTTGACCATGTGTGTGTGGAGAATAGGTATACATGGGATGACCGTATGGCCAATAGTGAGGTGAATGGGTATACAAGGAGTGACTCTATGGTTATGGGTCATGTTTAGGATTATACCCGGTGTGACTGCATTGTGACTCATGGCTGTATGGCCATCCATGGTCATGGGTCAGGTGTACGTTTATACAGTTGGTCACTATATTGTTATGTATGTAGTGTTTATGTATATATGGAATGACTGTGTGGTAATGGGTGGCTATCGCTTTCCCCCATGTACACAAACACTATCATGGTGGAGAACTCTTTGATATGACCTCTCTATTGATTAACATATCCTTGCGTTATTGTGGAAAGCGATAGCCACCCAAATTACACATGTACAACCCACCGTGACCTCATATGTACATAAACACCACACAAATGACAATATAGTCACCCACTCTATACACATACACCTGACCATACAGCCATATTTGGTTATACTGGTACATGCCACAAATGACGATACAGCCATGAGTCACCATGCATGAACACCAGGTATACTCCTACACCTGACCATATAGTCACTATGTGTATACATATTCACCACATTCACGATCATAAAGTCACTCATTGTATACCTATTCACCTCACCGTGGACCATACAGCCACTACATGTATATCTATTCGCCATACCCATGACCATAGAGTCAATCCAGATATACATATACACCTCATCAATGGTGAGCCCTTCCAAATATACCAATACCCGCACACACGACCACTCATAAGTTTAATACTTGCATATACACCTCGCACATGACAATTCAGCAACTCAATGTATACTTATACACGCCATCCATGATCATTCATCTACACCCTATACACCACCGATGATAATACATCCACAACATATATCAATATACGACCCACCCGTTACCAAAAGGGCACTCCCTATATAGCCACAGGTATGCATATAACTTCAATCTTGACCGTACAGGCATACCAGGTGCACCTATACACATTACCCATAACCATAAAATCACTCCCTATTTATCTACGCACTCCATCCATGATCATACAGACAGCACAAATATACATATACACCCACATGTCACAATACAGCCACACACGGTACACATATACATCCCACCACGACATTACAGTCACTCCATATATACATAAACAACTCACAGATGACCATGTAGCTACTCTCGTTATATCTATACACCACAGCAATGCCCATACGGTCACAACGGCCACACACAACAATACACCGTACAGTCACTACATGTATACCGATTCACCTCACACATGCCCATACAGCCACTCCTTATATTCCTATGCATCTCACCATAGACACCCCACTCATAACCATATAGTCACTCCTTGTATACATATTCACACCATTCATGCCCATACAGTAACTCCCTGTATATATATTCACCTCACCCTTGGCCATGTCACTCCCCGTATCCCTATTGTCACACCATAGCAGAATAGCCACTCAAGATATACTAATACTCCCCAGCCATGTCAGTATATTCACTCCATGTATGCATATGCACATCATCCATGCCCATATAGCCGCTCGCTATATACACATACCCCTCGCCCATGACCATATAGCAACACATGTGTATACCCGTATAACCTACACATGACCATACCGCCACATCACCAAGCAGGAACACCGGGTATACTCATACACCTGACACATGACCATTTAGTCACTCCCTGTATAGCTATTCATTACATTTATGATCATACAGTCACTAATTGTATACATACATGTACTCATCTCCCTGTACACCTATTCACCTCACCTATGATAATATAGTAAGTCCCTGGCTACCATCTTGGCATCCACCCTGTATCCAGTTGATATGTTTTATCATAATGGACCAGAATAGCCACATATTATGGTTCATCTCAGTTCCGTTTCAAAGTTCTGCCCATTTCCTTTCAATAATATGGCAAGAAACACAAAAGAGGTTCTCCGCAAAATTCCATACTGCAACTTTAAAATGAATTTGTCATGCCCCATACGGAACTGGGACAAACATAATAGAACGTAGTTGTCAGTTAATTAACTAACACGTACAATAACCAAGTGAGTCACAATTTACTACCTTGTCGGATAACGCAGAGAATAATGTTCGGGATATATGTAAAAAATTAACTTTTTACAAATTTGGTTGCCATTTTGGAAGCCATCTTGAGCAATTTGGTCTATAAACACCGTAATGTGACACATTTAAGATAGACCAATACAATAAATACCTTTGATACCAATGATAGTTGCATTTTACTTAAAACAATTGTCCAACCCTGAAAAGTGAATTTTTGTCGAAATTTATGTCAAGTTTGTGAGATAAAAATCCAATATTTCTGGTGATGTCAGTGGTGACAATAGAAACAATGATCCATGGTGCATCAGACATGTTAGTATGCAATGTATATAATACAGATTAGCCAATTTTATATATTAACCACAACTTGTAAGCCATTGCAGGACACCCTGGGGCAATATTTACCATTTTTCATATTTTCGGCGGCCATTTTGGAAATTTTCTACACCAATTTCATTCCCATTGAAGTAAAACATCCGTCCAATAAAATAAAGCACATAGTTGTTGACATTCTATTAACAGCCTGTGTGGTTTGTCGATAAAATGACTATCAAAATCGTCTTGCAAAAAATCGAAAATTTTACCCCTCTTTTTCAAATCCTCTTTCTGTATCTATTACGGAACCCTCGTCAATGGCAAATGTTTTAAAATGACGCTATAATATCACGCTTGATGACTGTCTCAAAAACATTGCCATTTACTAATGATTAATGTGAAGAAAAATGGAAGATATGGTGAAATATTAATTAAATTTCCTATTTTCGTGCAGATGACGTCATTTTTCGGCGGCCATTTTGAATTTTTTTCGAAAAATTTTGCCGTCATTTTGAAGAAGGACATCATACCAACAAATGGCATTTATTTTGTCTGTGTCTTTTGCTAACAACCGATCTATTACAACGATTAAATACAGCTGGTCGGAATTAGAGGAAATGGCGGCCATCTTGGATTCAAATGGCTCTAGCACCTAGTAGGGCCACCTTTATTTTTCGGAGAATTCCGGATTCTTTATCTGGATACCATAGGGAACAATAAAAATAAGGTTATTTGTAATCATCGGGGGGGTGCAGGTGGACCTTATTGGCTCCCCGACTATCAAGCCTTCCTAGAGTTTGAAATTTCAAACCTGACACACCCACTTAGGTTGATGACAATTCCATTGACAATGTTTTCCAAATGTATGACAATATTGTTTTTTTAAATTAACTAGCAGTTGTTGACTGGCCACGGGGGAGGGACCAGAACACAAGCTATCCAAGTGTAGGAAATTTCCAACCTGTCACCCCCCTGAGGTTGGAAAATTTCCAGCTGATGACCATTTCAGTCCAAAATTTTGAAACAAAATAGGAAAATATGCAAATTTTGGTCCAAAAACAATTAATTCCCCGAATACTAATAAATTATTTTAACATAGATGACCAACGAAGAGCGTTTATTATCAGCTCAGAACATATGTGGGAAAATTTGCACAACGAAGTA
Source organism: Siphonodentalium dalli (assembly GCA_032622095.1). Lineage (NCBI taxonomy): Eukaryota > Metazoa > Mollusca > Scaphopoda > Gadilida > Siphonodentaliidae > Siphonodentalium > Siphonodentalium dalli. The sequence goes on along the minus strand of CP136069.1, from coordinate 47,181,723 downwards.
ATTTGACACGGGAAATGATGACGTCGATCTCATATAACTTAAAATGTACTAATAGTTAGCAATAAAAAGCGTTTATTGTCAACTTAAAAGATCGTGGTAACTTTATCCGGAGAGTGTCATGCAATATCTGAATGTTTAACTCATGTTATTGATAATTCATTTAAATGACTGGAAGTGGCACTAACAATTTACTCATTTTTGACCCGCGCAACACCGGGACCCCAGCTAGTTTGATCTAATTTAGGCAATTCCAACCTTGGAATAATTATTTGTGTCCAACGAAATAATTTAGCTATGTTTTATTCCAGATATATCTGAATATACTGTCGCGAAAATAGTTATTTTTAACCCAACGTTATTGATTATCAACCCCCCCCCCCCTCCCCAACATTAGTTGATTTGACCCAATAATTAAGTAATTATTCACCCAATGTTGGGTACAAAATATCGCCCAAAGAGGAAGGGAAATTAATATTAGGTAAATTGTTACCCTGCGTTGAGTTAAAAAATTGCCCAACATTGGGTAGAATTGACCCAAATTGGGTAACATATGCTTTACCCAACAAAAAGTAAAAAGTTACTAAACGCTAGCGTGTTGCCATATGCACCATTGTGTTGGGTAAATCTGTTACCCAATTTGTCTGAAATTTTACCCAACCCGATTTAGAGTGCTCTTTATTTCTACCATATCAGGAATAGACTAACTTTTCTGTTTCTGTCCCATGTCGTGCAAATTATTGTTTTTGTTTGGGACCAAAACACCGTGTTCATAGTTGTATTTTTCATTACTTCAATGAGTCTATTTGGATCGGTATTAAATTTACTAAGATAAAGCTCATTAAATTGATAGCAGACCACCGTCAGATAGTACCCTTACCACCTGCAGACAGTTGCATTTGGAAGTACATGTCCCATTGCCAATCTATCAAACTCGAGTTTGTGATCCCGTGAGGCATGGCCATCAAAAGATTATTAATTCGATTCAGTAGCTATTGAGGAGCACAATGAGTGGATAATCGATGGACCATTTATGTGAAACATCCAGGTATATTGGTTTTTTGTCCAATAGTGAAAAATGGTGATTAAAGTCTCATTTTATCAGACAATACGACTTATCTGTTTGTAAAAAATATAGTTGGTCATCTTGCATGCAATTCCATATAGGAATAACTCACCCATTATGTCTGTTCTTATATATGTTCGCCGATGAAAAATATTGATTTCTTCTGCTATCGTCTAAACGCTACCGGTGTGATATGGGTCCACTGCTAACGCGTTTACATAGTACCACAACCATGCACTGCTACTTGGCTGTACAGGACCGGTTCACATGATGTGATTTTGTTATTTGAAAACTTCTTATAATGAATAACAGAAAAAAGTCGATCTATTTATCAATGTTCTTCTTAGTGGTGATGTTCTTTCAGACTTTTAAATGGTTTTGCACATTTATCCACTGCGAATGCCTTGGGTCCCTTTATTGTGGTAATTTCCCTAGATATGTTGCAGTGAGCGATCACCGCGTCTGTGTAAACATCGCCATACATATCTACACAATGGCAAACTACCGTAATCATTGCTCTAGTCTCGTGACAATCATAACTGTTCGCCAAACAGGTTATTTAAGGGGAGGCCAAGTGACCGATTTTGAATGAAAATTTCATGCAAATCTCCGGGGCAAAAGTTGTGCATGAAGCAGTTGTCCTGGAAACCATATATAGCAGATTTTGGTGCAGAAAAAAAACGACGCATTTGTAACCAGTTACTTGGTTACAAATACGAGGTGTTTTGTTTTTTGTGCAAGTCGACTCAACGTTTGCTCGTGTGTTAGCTCCGATCAGTAACCTGGTTACAATTGCGTCGTATTTCTTGTTGGCATTTGGAGAAATATCTACTGGAAACAAATCAGGTATATATATATCATTACCATCGAACAGTGGCCAATTAAGTGACAGCCACTGACAACCAGGAACTAATAACACAGTGACTAGCAGCGACACATGCGATATTCACTGGCAGGCCTAATCCAAATTACACTCAATGTGGGCATAAAATCATTTATTTGAACAATCGAGAACTACCATATTAGCATATCATTCACACGTGTTTATAGACAGTAAGTAACGATACACATAATTAAATAAACAATTACCGTCACATTTCGAAGTCCAACATGACTCGTGCGTTCCACAATCCATTTCGGAATTCGCACAGTACAAAAACGTACTCCATACAACTTCGTACGCAGGGTCGAACCAAACAAAAACAATAAATTTATTTAGTGTAAGATATATCCCCATTGCACCGGAGACATGTATATGTGTATATATCTTCACAAACAATCTTAGTATAAGATATCCCCATTGCACCGAGACATGATTGTATATATATCTTCATATCCTTTGGTAAATATATTTCATAATTTCTCAATATTCATTTACAATGCTGTGAATAAAACATCAAAACAATGGCAGACTACCGTAATCATTGCTCTATTAGGGTGACAGTAATAACTAAATATTGATACTTGGCTTGTTCAAACTTTTAATGCCCACAAAAATAACAATACACTTGTAGACATGAAACGCGATTCCCATGGCATCTATATATAAGGTTCGCCGTTTTGAGAAATGTTCCATCCGCCAGATAAACATATACTCTTTCCAATATTGCACTAAATTGCGCCCTGAAACACCAATTGGTCCAGTCCACGAGTACTATATATGGATTTGCACATACATTAAGTATGTACAGGTATATATGTTATGTTCTCGTTCCTATGTTCTATTGTTTTTGTATGTTCGTGTTAAATTACATGTGTATATCCTATCTTCATTTATGGAGGAATTAAAGAGATATATATATATATATATATGGGTGAAAATCGGGACCGGTTTTCAAGCTTGATATGGTTCGAGGAACATCTCAATGTACCATTCCGATCGACACATGGCCATTTCGCTAAGAAATGAGAATTTGTTCACGCAAATATGAAGCAATGAACACTCATACTGAGTCCGTGCCTCCATAGCTCTGACATAATAAATAAATATATATATATATATATATATATATATATATATATATATATATATATATATATATATATATATATCTATATCTATATTTGCGAATGTCTGTCTGTCTGTCTGTCTGTCTGTGTTCTATAGAAATTCACAGGGGACCATCTAGATGATGCCAAATGGGTCTACTAGGAGTAGCTTTTTACGAGAAAGATAATGGTCGGGGTTAGAATTTTCTAAAGTGACGCCGTTTAAATATGGCAAAAGTCGCGCCGTTCGCGCCAGGGGTGCCCGGAAGGGGGGGGGGCAGATTTTTGTTCTGTCGCTGATTGCCACGAAACTTACATATAATCATCCCCATGATATGAAGAATCCAACGGTGTGGTTTAAATATGTCAAAAGTGGCGTCGTTTGAGTCAGGGATGAACGGAAGGGGAGAGGGGCACCAAAATTAATAAAAATAATTTTAGCGCCGATTTCCACCAAATTGATATATATTCTTCTTCATGATACAAGGAATCTAATTGTGCTATTTACCAACGCCAAATTGTTGTTTTTGGATGAGAGATTGGGAGGGGTGGGCACTAAATTTGATAATAAATCGCCGATTGCCACCACACTTATACAAAATCATCCCCATGGTATGAGGAGTCTACCAAACTTATATATAAACATCCCCATAATATGAGGAATCTAATGGCGTGGTTTAAATATGGCAAAAGTTGCGCCGTTCGCGTCAGGGGTGCCCGGAAGGGGGGGGGGGGGCAGATTTGTTTTCTGTCGCCGATTGCCACGAAACTTACATATAATCATCCCCATGATATGAAGAATCCAACATTGTGGTTTAAATATGTCAAAAGTGGCGTCGTTTGAGTCAGGGATGAACGGAAGGGGAGAGGGGCACCAAAATTAATAAAACTAATTTTAGCGCCGATTTCCACCAAATTGATATATATTCTTCTTTGTGATACAAGGAATCTAATTGTGCGATTTAACAACGCCAAATTGTTGTTTTTGGATTGAGAGATTGGGAGGGGTGGGCACTAAATTTGATAATAAGTCGCCGATTGCCACCACACTTATACAAAATCATCCCCATGGTATGAGGAGTCTAATGGTGTGGCTTTTATCTGTCAAATGTGGCCTCATTCGAGTCAGGGTTGCATTGAAAGGGACAGGGGCACAACAATTGATGCACAATTATTTTAGCGCCAATTTCCACCAAATTGATACACGTTCTTATCCATGATACGAGGAATCTAATCGTGATTTAAAAACGCCATAGTGGTGCTGTTTGGGTGAGAGATGGAGAGGGGAGGGATTGGCACCAAATTTGATAACAAAATTATTTAGTCGCCGATTATCGCCAAATTTATAAACAATCATCTCCATGATATCAGGAGTGTAATCGTGTGGTTTAAGGATGTCAAAAGTGGGGCCATTCGAATCAGTGGTGTATAGAGATGAGAGGGACACAAAAAATTATATCTATATGTTTAGTGCCGATTTCCACCAGATTGATACATATTCTTCTCCGTGATACGAGGAATCTTATCGTGTGGTTTAGATACACCAAATTGGTACCCTATGGGTGAAAGATATGGGGACCTCAAATTTGATACGAATTTGGATACTCGCCAATTTTCACCAATTTCATATATATGCATCTCTAATCTCTAATGAGTCTTAATGTGTGCAGCTTGAGTCCGAAATAGGGACGGGGGGGGGGGGGGTCACAAAAAACTGATACAAAAATCATGCTGTCTGTCTGTCTTTTTGTCTGTCTGTGTGCGTTCTATATATAACTTCACGCGGTACAATCGAGATGGCACCAAGGCGTTCTAAGAGGGGTAACTTTTTACAAGGAAGATAATGGTGCAGGTTAATATTTTCTAAAATGACGCTATTGGTGGGAGGGGAAATTAAAAAAATATGGTGAAATAGTTTTGTCGCTGATTTCCACCAAACGAATACATAATCACCTTCGCAATATGGCGTTGTTCGAGTCAGCGTTGCATCAACAATTGATTTAATAAACCAAATTCCACCAAATTCATACACGTTTTTCTCTAATGATATACCATGAATTAAATCACATTTGGTGTCGTTTGCGTCACGGATGGCGAGCAGATATGCACTATCATTGATAAGATTGCTATTCGCCGATATCCACATATAATTTATATACAGTCACCAGGCCATATCCATATCATTTTAACTAGTTGGGCGTTCACATTTCACAATCCCGACATATGGTGACCCACATAAGTCACTTGAACAATTATATCTTCTTAACAGTCATATTTATATGGGAATGACAATCAAGGCATTCACACAATGAGCTAGCAAAAAGAGATAACTAGAAGAAGCATTAAACGTATATTTATCATTCTATTGAAGAGATACATATATTCGTGCAAACTGAGATACTTCGAACCGTCAGAGGATTGCATATATATAATAACAAAATTTAGTCTGTTCCATTCAATACAGTTTCCACAAAAAGTTACAATTTGTCAAGAGATATGGAAGGCCTGTTCAAGAATAGTTGTCACAGTGTGCAGTCAAATATAGTTTCTTCTGATATACAAGAAAATGCAGTTAGTAGCACAAGACTTTTCAGGATCCTACCAATACTGACACCTGACAAGGGTTTTAGAACAGACTCATCGACTGACATAAACAACTCAAACAGTCGCTCTGTGCCTGGCACATGTAGCTGATATATATGCGCAGCAACATTTCGTTTAAACTAAGAATATTTAGCCAATATATAGCACCATGAACAGAGGAGCACCTGGAAATTTCTTTGAAACATCTGTATCTTCATGGAGATATGATAGCCAGGTGTCCTCGAGTCTTAGTCCAACCCACTAGATTGATTGATACATCTCAATGTGTAAAACCCAATTATCATCTTTTATCGAACTAATGTGTTTATGATGTACATGTGTCATATCATAACGTCTAATGTATACGCAGTTGTAAATAAATAAATACTTCATTATGGTGGAACGGATTAATCGCGATAAACAGAATGACAATTGACAAGGTGAGCCACTACTTATATTCCATGACTGTAATAATCATGTTTTGTGCTGCTATTTGAATATACAATTTATGAGAAAACGTATAACACTTTATGCAAGAGCATTCTCTATTCCCAACAAATATCCACAGCATACATTAACCTGGGCAACGCCGGGTAACTCTGCTAGTATATATATATATATATATATATATATATATATATATATATATAGTAGTGTTGATATCTTTAGCCGTATGGGTCTGGTCTAATAGGAAGTTCTTATCAATATATGATAACACCAATTAAAGACCCATCAAATCTTTAATGTCGTACTAGCTTTCGGCTATACAGCCTTCGTCGGGTACATGAATGAACAATCATTTGAAAATACACATTGATATACAGACAAACTTATCTCCCCGCTTACCGTTTCAAAACCGCGACCGGGTATCTTCTACACCCTGCCCAAGATTCACAAGGAAGGGAACCCCGGAAGACCCATCGTTTCGGGAATTGGAACCATAACCGAGAAAATTTCGAGTTATGTCGATGCTACACTCAAACCGACAGTTCGCGCGTCAGATAGCTTCATACAGGATACTACCGATTTTATCAGGAAATTAAAGGCCGTTGGAACAACAAGTTCGGATACCCTGTTAGTCACCATGGATGTGGTGTCCCTATATTCTCAAATTGAACACACAGATGGCATAGCGGCAGTTCGACAGAGATTTCACGACGATGATACTGAATCAGACGGAGTAACTAAAGATTCGGTTATGAAGTTAATTGAATATATTCTTAAACATAACTATTTCGTGTTCGAGAATAAGTTTTACAGACAAATTAAAGGTACTGCAATGGGGACACCCATGGCGCCTCAATATGCCAATATATTCATGACAGAGTTGGAGGAAAAGTTCTTAGCTACACAGACTCTCAAACCGCGAATTTATCTCAGGTTTATCGACGACATATTCATGATATGGGAACACGGAGTCGCTGAATTGGAAATATTTCATCGAGCATTCAATCAGTGCAATCCTTCAATCCAGTTCAAAATGGAATTTTCTCACACCGATATCAGCTTTCTCGATGTTACAGTCGAAAACAATGCCGATCAGTTATTCACAAAGGTATTCAGAAAACCTACGGACAGATTTTCATATCTAAACCCCATTAGTTTTCATCCCGACCACACGAAACAAGCCATTATCTACAGTCAAGGCATTCGTTACCAGCGCATCAATTCTCAGGAAAAAGTAAGAGACGAACAGTTCAGTGAACTACGCTCACAATTCTCGAATTTGGGATACGACAGACGTTCGATTAATAAACAATTGGGAAAAGCGAAATGTTTGGACAGGGAGATGCTCCTTCAATATCGGGACAAAACATCATCAGATCGAGTTCCCCTCGTGGTAAACTACCACCCACAGCTAGAAAAATTACGCACAATAACTACATCTCTGAATGGCATTATTACGAGCGACCTTCATCTCAGGAACGTGTTTAACGAAAGACCGGTTGTCGCCATGAGGCAACCACCCAACTTGAAGCGGAAATTAGTAACAAGTAAGCTACCATCTTCTGGTGGACAGTCACCCAATGGTACATTTCCATGTAACAGGCCGAGATGTGGTATGTGTGTGTTAATTAACAAGGCCGATGTTCTTATGCGCAATGGGCGCGTTTTCCAGGATGTGGGCCAGTTCTCGTGTGTCTCAAGTGGTGTTGTGTATATCATTACGTGCGCAAATTGTCCAGAAATGCATTACATTGGTGAAACAGGCCAACTTCTCTGCAAACGAGTGACGGGGCATAGGCAGAACATCAACAACAGGGACTTGAACCTACCCATAGCAGAACATTTCTGTCAACCACAACACACACCCGATGACATCCGCATCAAAGTATTAAGAGGTGGACTTTCGGACATGAAAGAGAGACGTGTGGCCGAATTACAACATATAGAACTGTTTGGAAGTTTTTATCGTGGCATTAATAAGGACCGTGGTTTCATGGCGAGTTGGTCATAATTTACAATTTCTCCTTGGTCCAACATTGTATGGACTGCTTCTAAGCTAGATGAGTTCCCATATACTCAAGCATTGACTTTTCTTCACAACGCTACACATGTAGCTTCTATGTTTGGCGCGTCTTTCACCTGTAAGCTTTCCCGCCATTTTTCATTTGGCGCCAAATTTTGTCAGGTAACGTTCGTTAACGTCATAGTTACGCGGTAAACAAGTTTGTCTGTATATCAATGTGTATTTTCAAATGATTGTTCATTCATGTACCCGACGAAGGCTGTATAGCCGAAAGCTAGTACGACATTAAAGATTTGATGGGTCTTTAATTGGTGTTATCATATATTGATAAGAACTTCCTATATATATATATATATATATATATATATATATATATATATATATATATATATATATATATATATATATATATAGCTATATATATATATATATATATATATATATATATAGTATCCTCTGATTTAAACGTGTGCACAGAAAATATATAAGTTCAAGTAATGAGAAACATGATGTAAAAATCTATTTAATCTTGTTGTCTAGAGGCCTTTCGTGCATGATGCACTCATCAGTAGACATTATACAAACAAGAATTTCACTGTTTGTAACTTATCTCCATCTGTATGATGACATCGTTAGAGGTCATAACGTTAGATCGCGTTAACGCTTAACCGGTCGATGCATTTGACTGTTTCAGACGTCTTGGCGATATCTCGGGCACCGATGGTAATTTATCTTTACGTTGAAACTTGATAATTAATGAGCGTGTGTATATGAGGCGCGTTTATATACTTGAGTGGAAATCAAATCGGGTTAAACTGGCGGATTGTTACGAACGAAATTTGATGCATAGGGTGTCTCGGTATCCGCTGGGCCGATTTCCCGGTATCCGCTGGGTCGATTTCCACCATTTTTCGGGTGTTGGTGTTGGACCCCACCTGGCCTTGACATTCAAAATGGTCAATTCAAGGTCAAAGCCCGGACGAAGTCGGGTCACCTTCTAGTATATATATATATATCTATTATATATTTTGGAAGATCTGTGTGTTTGTGTGTGTGTGTGTGTGTGTGTGTGTGTGTGTGTGTGTGTGTGTGTGTGTGAGGGTGTGTGTGTGTGTGTGTGTTCGCGATGGACTCGAACACGGCTGGACCGATTTCGACCAAACTTGGTACGGACACGTAATTCGACCCGGGAACGAACATGGGCCTATTGATTTTCAGATCCGAGGTCAACTTTTCACGTGCCGAGGTCAAATCTGTTTTTACGCTGTGTTACGGGACTTTCATTTGAGTTCGGTGCTTACAAATCGATTCGAAACAGCGCGAATAATAAAATGCCAGTCATAATAATGACACTGTGAGAATCTTTCGTGTTTCCTCTTTCCAACGATATATAATGCGTATGTATCCGTTTTAGTTATCTGCCTCAATTATCAAGAAGAAGTGGTACTATCTTCCATCGGGATAAAAACAATGCGTAACTTCTATGACGTCGTTAGAGGTCATAACGTTAGATCACGTTAACGCTTAACCGGCCGATGCATTTGACTGTTTCAGACGTCTTGGCGATATCTCGGGCACCGATGGTAATTTATCTTTACGTTGAAACTTGATAATTAATGAGCGTGTGTATATGAGGCGCGTTTATATACTTGAGTGGAAATCAAATCGGGTTAAACTGGCGGATTTTTACGGACGAAATTTGATGCATAGGGTATCTCGGTATCCACTGGGTCGATTTTCCGGTATCCGCTGGGCCGATTTCCACCATTTTTGAGGTGTTGGTGTTTGACCCCACCTGACCTTGACCTTCAAAATGGTCAATTCAAGGTCAAAGCCCGGACGAAGTCGTGTCACCTTCTAGTATATATATATATCTATTATAAATTTTGGAAGATCTGTCTGTGTATCTGTCTGTGGTCTGTGGTCTGTGTGTTCGCGATGAACTCGAAAACGGCCGACCCGATTTCGATGAAACTTGGTATGTGGGGGTATTTTCGGCCGGGGGGTGGCATAGGCATATTTATTTTCAGATCCGAGGTCAACTTTTCACGTGCCGAGGTCAAATCTGTTTTTAGGCTGTGTTACGGGACTTTTATTTGAGTTCGGTGCTTACAAATCGATTCCAAACAGCGCGAATAATTAAATGCCAGTCATAATAATGACACTGTGAGAATCTTTCGTGTTTCCTCTTTCCAACGATATATAATGCGTATGTATCCGTTTTAGTTATCTGCCTCAATTATCAAGAAGAAGTGGTACTATCTTCCATCGTGATAAAAACAATGCGTAACTTCTATGACGTCGTTAGAGGTCATAACGTTAGATCACGTTAACGCTTAACCGGCCGATGCATTTGACTGTTTCAGACGTCTTGGCGATATCTCGGGCACCGATGGTAATTTATCTTTACGTTGAAACTTGATAATTAATGAGCGTGTGTATATGAGGCGCGTTTATATACTTGAGTGGAAATCAAATCGGGTTAAAAGGTCAAATTGGGTAAAACCGGATTGATTTCGACGGGTACTTTTGTCGGGTACTTTTGTTCGGGCAGTGTTTTGGACGGGTCAAATCGTGACCCCACTTGACCCCACTTGGCCTTCAAAATAGACAATTCAAGGTCAAACCCCGGACGAAGTCGGGTCACCTTCTAGTATATATATATATGGGCAGGCTTCGTAGTTATGGATACCGCTTTGAGCGTCATCATCATGGAATACTATCCAGTGGGCAGTGCGGTAACCATTGTTTGAACAATAAGTATATGTATTGATATGTACATGTGAGTATGAAACAAACTGCTAAATTCCACACACTACGCTGGTCTGACCACTGCCACCATGTACACATAATAGGAGGAAGGTTCGTAACATTTGCTGCGGATCGTCGAATATGACCTTGCGGCTAAGGGTCGATCCACACCGGGCGCGAGTGCGCGATTATAATGGCCGTTTTCTTCTCCTCCGTAGCAGTTCAAAGCGCGCGATTTTTATATTCACACTGCAAGCGACTGAATCGCTGACCACGAGGCGATAATGGCAGTGATTTTATTCTTCGTCGATTTCTCGCTTTGCGGCAAACCAGCAGGATAATTGGGTCGCTGTCAAATAGGATATTTATACGGTCGTACTCCTCCTATTTGAAGACGACACATTCATTCGTCGTCGCGATAACAAAGGTGGCGGAGGACTTTAGCGACATGCTGATAACTGAAGTTCAAGGATAAATGAGAATAGCAAATGAAGATAAATGAGTAATAACAGGATCGTCCGGTTAATTTTTGGTCCCAATCCATTCCAAGCTTGTGAAGTCAATTTGCCCACAATTTGCACACCCCTCCCCCGATAAAAAAAACTCACAAACTGGAATTATAGAATGAAATTCAATTAGACGCAATTGCTTTGAGAATGTAGGCAGGGACGTGGCTAGAGGGGCACCGTTGGGGGTGTCCACCTTGGGAAATTCCAAATGCACCCCCCCCCCCTTGAGTCAGAATCAGACCAACACACAAGTTTTTGCATAATTCCATTTTTGCACCCCCCCCCCCCTTGTACCTCAGTGCTCAGGCCTAATTTCCTATATATTCATAAGCCCCATTCTATATTCTCGGTATGAGAACATTATTAAGATATTTTAACCTGAAAATTGCAACAACAAAAAAACAACTAATGGTCTAATTCCAGACAATTGCACACAGCTACGGACAATAGACCAGGACAAACCGGGCCGACCATGGTTGTTCGGCCCGGTGTGAGAACATTTTGAAAACTATACAAGAAAATCTCAAATCCTAGCATCTAGACTGGCCTCAACTGAAGCTTTCCTGGTGTTGGACATTTCAAACCTCATACTCCTCCTCAGGTTGGAACAATCTTCAACTGATGACCATTTCTGTCCACAAGTTTGACCAAATGTAGTAAAATATGGTTTTGCTAAACTAATTAGCAGTTTTTTATTGGCCATGGGGATGGGGCAATGACACACAGGGCGGACCATGGTTCGGCCCGGTGCGCGAATTTTTTTAATCTGCATGAACAAGAAAATCGCAAAATCCTAACATCTAGACTAGCCTCAAGCCTTCATACTGTTGGAAAGTTCAAACCCTACACCCCCACTTAGGTTGGACAATTTCCAACTGATGACAATTCCAATGACAATGTTGACCAAATGTATGACAATATTGTTTTCTTAAATTAACTAGAAGTTTTTGACTGGCCACGGGGGAGACACCAGGACGCAAGCTTTGTAATTTGGTATGCTTGTAATTTACAACCTGTTTCCTAAGGTTGGAAATTTCCAACTGATGACCATTTCTGTCCACATTTTTTACCAAAAATAGGAAAATATGCAAATATTGGTCCAAAAACAATAAGTTCCCCCAATAAATTGTTTTATAATCAAACTACAATATCATTTTCAACCTATTGTTGGTATAAATTTTCCAACTAATGTTTTGGCAGGTATGAAATTTCCCAAACCCCCCTGTCGCCATGTCTCTGAATGTAGGAAGTTCGTGCATCATTCCACTTGACAAACTATATTTGACAATCAAATGAGCTTGAAAAACTCTTACATGTATATTTTTAGCAAATTCTGATTAAAATGTCCATAAACATTGTATTTGTGACCTGCCTGTAAATGATGCAGGAAACGATTATCTACCCAAACCATCGCGCGCGACGATGTGATCCAGTCGCTTTCGGTGTGAATATGAAAATCGCACTCTAAAAACCGCTACGGACGACAGAAAACGGTCGTTATAATCGCGCGCTCGCGCCCGGTGTGGATCGATCCTAAAACGACGTTAAACGATAACTAAGGGTCTGATCACACCTGTCGTCGCGGCAACGACATGGCGCGGCGACATTAAGGTGTGCATCGCGCAATGTGGAGCCAATTAACTTTGCCAATCAACCGCGTCCTCGTGATGACCAATTTCACCTGGCCGACGTCTCGCCCAGCTGTAAAAGTTATTCTCATAACAAAATGATAGAAAAGCTTAGTAATGAAGTTCGGCAATGTCGTGAAAGAATTGAAAGAAAAATGCATAACAGCGACGTAGCTACATGTATGTGGTGGTAATGGTAACCACCTTAGAATTTTCGACTGCAGCCCTTGACCCAGACCGAAATGTTCAAGTCAGAGAGTTTCCACGTGCACTCCCCACCCAATAATTAATTGGTTGGAAATTTCCGACTGTATCTGAAACCTTCAAAATGTTGGGAGTTCTAATATAACACCCCCTTTAATCACTCCGTTTAAAAACAAATGGAATATTCCACTATACTTTCAGATATTTTTTGTTGGACTGAAATGTCATTTACGTAGTTGGACAATTTCCAGCCACAGGTATGCTAGGTTGAAAAAGCTTGAGTTCATGGATGTGGCGATATATATGAGTCGGGTTATGGTGGATCAAACACTCCACCCCAACTTTAGCCAAACTGTTCAATATAGTTGTAAATTCCATGCCTGATATAACAATAGAGGCAAATTTTGGAGAAAAAAATAAATTGAAATTATTTTGATAGTTTGTTTTTCAGCAACCAATATTTTGTGCGATTTTTTAAAACTGTAAATATATGGATTCACATTGCAATCAGTAGGACATACATAACCATAGGATGCGACATGTCGGAAATTTCCAATATTTGGAGTGTTCGAGTGTCGGCTTGTGACATTCCAACCCACGATGAGGGCGGTGCAAATTAATTTCATGAAGTTGGGAATGTGGTTCTGGTCCAAGGGGGCGCAGTTGGAAATTCCAAGATGGACCATCTCCGCTCAATGGAGATCCTCTAGCTACACCCCTGCTTGAAGTACCTGTCGGAAAATTACAACATAGGGTGAGATGCAAATAGAATGTATCACACTTGAAAAATTCGGTCTGGTTCAGGCGAGTCCTGCATATGGAATATTCTTAGACTAGGGACTTCTGGTCTGCTACGGTGGGGAGAGGGGTGGTCAATTTGCAATTCCCAGTTGACCCGGATTTTTGGCCTGCTGGGAAATATGGATCACCAGTAATGTTTTACTGTTATAACACATGGCGTGGCGACGTATGAGGAGGAAGGTCTCAAATTTCAACAGTTGGAAATTCCATGCCGAACACTATTAACATCAGTTGGAAATTTAGAACTAAAATATGGTTCAAATTGTTTTAAGAGTTTTATATTTGATTTTCCTACCAGTATTTAGTGTGCAGTTTGTTGGTTTTTTTTCACCAAAGTCGTATACATGTATTTGCGTACATTATGTAATTATATGGAGTTATATATGGCTACCTGTTGGAACTGTCCAACCTTACGGGGTGTCAAGTTAAAAAGTTCTAAAGCTGGGATGCCAATTTAAAAATGGCGGATTTTTTGGTGTTTCAAATGGCCACGTTTACCATTTAATGTCAAATTCTTAGTCATTTCGCTTATAGTAATTTAACACAGTATTGAACATGTTCACATACATTTTGTTTGCAAGTGATTATATAATAGTAAACGTTGGTGAACCACTGTCGACGAAAGATATGGCTCCCCTCAGATGAGAAAGTAGCAATTTAACTCAATCGTGGTTGTAGTGTCGTTTGACCTTATATTCGCTGCGACATTCCGATGGCCGCGACGATAGGTGGGATGAGACCCTAAACAAACAAACTTTTGCCGCGGAGTTTTGCTTGACAGACCCCCGTGGTACAGGTGTCACCACCTGAATTGTTTTGTTTGATACTTTTATTCCAATAACCAATAATACATGGTAATAGGGAAAATGAATTAATAACATAATGTGGGTGCGGGAAAACTGTTTTGTTCACATATATTTGAAACGCGTGTCTGCAGGTTGACAGCACCACTCAAAATATAACCACTGATAACACAAATTATTTCAATAATGTTTCCAGTTGAATGTTACCAACCTGCAATACTGGTTTGCCCCATCATCAACCTTCATCACTGTTCCGCCAAAAGCTGTCATACCACGTGGTTGTCACGAAAATCAAACTCCTCTACATAACAAAGATAATCACATCGTTCCCAATAAACACATGTTCCAACGAGAAATATTATTTTTCGCGTTACGACATGCGGACGAACATTGCTGTCTTCACGGAGATGAAGGTTAATGGAAAGCTTGCTTGACAGGCATGTTGAGTAATCCGACAGATGGTCCGGACGATATGCGCTTGTAACATTTGTATATTATATATATATATTTAAGGCTGGCCACTCTGGCGGCAATATTGAGTTGACATGTAGTCGCGTGAGGGTTAATCTGCACCGATTTACTTCTGGTAAACGGCAAAATGTATGATTAATTACCTCGACAAAAAAACCAGATTAATATCCGATAATTGCTCATTATATTGTATATTTTATCATTCCAAGATTAATAGTTTTATTTGATAAGTGTTATGATTTTAAATAAGGGCGATATATTGTTGTTTTGGCATACGCAGTATAAGGTAGATATGGAAGTGCATATTTAAAATGTAGCCAGTTATGTTAGTTTAATTTCCAAACTAGGAAACATGTCATTATTAGACTAATATTATATTATCCTACTTTTAGTAACAAGACAGTCAATGACTGTTGGTCGCTCACCAGACTGTGAAGACTGAGAAGATGGGGACTCTGAAGACTACAAGAGTCAGTACTTGACAAAATCACTTAAGACAAGTAGTTCTAAACATGGACATAGCTGGAAGTTCTCAGATGAGCAGGACTCTTCACCTTGAAATTGCTTATTGCACACCACTGACAAATATCCAACCTCTTACCTTTTAAAGAAGACAACCATACCACAGTACTAAGTTCACAAAAATTCTTTTGTACATCCCTCTTAGGTTGAATTTTACGACTGGTACTAGTACTTCAAGCTCTCAAACGTTTGAAAATTACCAACCTGACACCCCCCATAAAGTAAAAATTTGTGGCCAATTCGGTCCAACAGTTTAACCTGAAGTAGGAACATATGGACTGATGGTTTAAAAACATACATGTTGGAAAATCTAACCAAACTATGAGAACAATTCTAACCTATTTTTGGTGTGAACATCTTATCTACAACTAATGTAGTATCAGGCATGAAATTTTCATCTAGTAATATCAATATACCCCCCAATATCCAATATACCCCAAATTTTTCTTTGAAAAATCAGGGTACGATTTCACCTGGATAAGTGATGGTTAAGAAAATAATATTGGAACAGCCAAGTCTGTATTTAGTGTGTCTGACCTTTGCAGGTGAATTTAATGACACTATTCCGCAAGGAGGACTAGCATCACAGAATTCACCTTCTGGGGACCTCATTTCCTAAAAATGGTCCCATTTGAACAAATCTGAAGCCCGGTCACCCAAGGCCACTCCATACCAAATATAAGCTATATAGGCCCAATGGTTCTTGAGAAAAATATTGTTTTAATAATTACTATGGAGGGAAAGAGTTATGGCCCTGGTTTCGCACCTATTTGATCTGATGAACTTATTTGAACAAATCTGATTGTGAGACACCTAGGGAACATGCACACTGAAATATATAAACACATTCGGTCTTTAATAGGGAGAAGAAAACAATTGTTGATAGACGGATGGATAGACATCCCAACAGGCAGACGGATGGAAGCCTGACAGACAGAAGACAAATTCAATCCAATATATACCCCCCAATTTTTCTTTGAAAAATCAGGGTATGATTTCATCTGGATAAGTGTTGGTTAAGAAAATAATATGAAACCGCCAAGCCTGAATTTAGTGTATCTGACATTTGCAGAATGAGGTCCACAAAAGGTGAATTTAATGACACTATTCCGCAAGGCGGGCTAGCATCACCGAATTCATCCTCAGTCTGATTAGGCCTCAACGGCCAATAAAAACCTAGGAACAGATTGAAGTTCTACAGTTGAAGTTGGTGACGCACACCCATTGAGCACCTCAATTATGCATTTTATCTTCTGCAAATTAGGGGACATTGAAACTGAACAGGTGTGAACAAGTCAAAAAGTAACTAAAACAAAATTTCAATTAGAGACTTAGGATACATCCCAGAATATGAGGCATATGCAGAATTAGGTCCCTGGAGGGTGTATTTGGTGATGTTAGCCTGCTGTACGGGGTAGCAACAATAAATTCACCCTCTGTGAACCTCATTCTGCAAATGTCAGACACACAATTTCCAGGCTTGAAGAAATCTAAGCCATTGACAGTACCATTGTATGGCAGGGAAACCAATTCCCATCAGCCATAACCTAACCTTGGGAACAGCAGTTTGTTTTTAATTTGCTAGCAGTTATGTTTATACAAGCCTGTCAGATGACATCTATTATTCTAATCTAAATTAATTACCTGTGTCTTTGCAAAGATATATCTGCTACTGTGGTGAGAAGAGGTAATATGATCATACACAAGCGTAATTAACGAACCAAAGCTAAAACAATCACATAGGTCGGGGGTTCTGCATGTAGCTTTTAAAACAATTCTTGTCAAAATCACTTTACAGATTCCCACAAAATAATATTCACATGCAGACTTATGTTTGGTGGGGTAATTATAAATAGTTATATATGTTGTCGAGAGTGCATGCAGCTGAAACTAACCATTAGGCCTATATTAATTGGCGTGCTGGGGGAGGATGTTCATTTCCAATCATAACATGTCGTCATATCAATTTCTACGATAGTCGACAAACGTCATAGTGTAACTTTCACCATTGACCGAATTCGCGTATAACTGAATGTGTCTTCTGCTTTGTTCATAAGTATGCGTTTTCATTCTATTCAAGAAAATAGGATATACATGGATTATCAGATGCATGTAAGTATCCAGACTTATGATAACAATCAAATCCAAATTAAATATTATCTTATTTCCTTTCTCACGGTATAGTATCTACAGAACCGCGCAGTATTGATCTACTGCTGCGCACCAGTTCGAAAATAAATCTTTGAGATACATGTATATAGCGTTGTGTTGTGGTTATTTGAGTTTATTTAAGATTTGATCCAGTAGAGTGCAGGAGTAAACCCGTTAGAAATGCATTATGGACCTACTTTCCCTTATAAATAAAAACAAATAAATGAATTTATGACGTTTATATAAATATGATAATATACATCGACTGATTTGTGTTGGCCTCATGACAGCCGATTACGACAATAATGCTTTAGGCCCACCGATCCTAAGTGCGACATTCGTGCTTTCCAAAAATCAAAATTTCAGCGTCGTATTACTTAATAATTTGTGACGTCACAAAATCAGATATAGCCTATATACGACCCAAAGCGTCCGGCTTTGGTTCGTTATTAAATTGGGGGATGATATGGGTTGGAAGGGATGTTTGTTGGTGGCAGGGTGGGGTGTGTCTGGGCCACGTGGGAGGGGGAGGGGTAATGGAATGCTTCCATAATTTCATTAAAGAGTAAAGTTTCATAACTCTGCAGATGTTATAATGGTGTGACTTTTTTTCAAATTTTATAAAATATTTAAAAAATATTTATTTTTTTGTTAAATTGAGCAAGGTCGCCCTGAAAATTCAAATATCTGAATTTAATTTATGTCACAGGCTCCGCCCACATTCGACCCTGTGACCTCATTTGAAAAAATCTGAACCACAGTCCCCCAAGGACCCTTTGTAACAAATATGAACCCATTCGGCCCAATGAAATTCGAGAAGAAGTCGCTGTAAGAATTACTATGGTTGAAAAGAGTTATGGTTCTAGCTTCGCAACTATTTGACCGGGTGACCTCATTGAACAAATCTGAATGTAATTCGCATAGGGAACATCCACACCAAATATGAACCCATTCGGTCTTACGGTTCTGGAGGAGAAGATGATTCTTGACGGACGGACGGACGAGGAGTGATGACTATAGCTCCACCTGAGACTTCAGGTGAACTAAAAATATTAGACTGATATTTGAAAGTTTAGTTTATTGTTCATTTTGAGTTAACTAAAACAGAACGAACCTCGAACGACATGAACTTATAAACGTTAACACAAATGTTTAAAACGAAGATTTTGCAATAAGTCATTTCAGTAATTTGTTTCCCCGGGCAGAAAAGCTTTAAAATTGTGAATTAGAAGCGAAGAAAGAATGGACAGAACATGTGTTTATTTTATGCGGGAGCGTTTATATGTGATCCGGTTATAAGATTCTCTGTAGTAACAATCAATAACATTTATTGCCTTATCGGGGGAGGTCCGGACAGGAGATGATAGCTCAGTTGGTGTCAACCTCTGAGCTACATCTTCGACACTGTCGGGGATTCGAATCCGACAACGTATCCGACCGACTTAGCGTCACCATTCTTTGGAGGCGAATTAAACCCAACACGTAATTTGGAGCGAGTTTTTATTCAATAATGTTGCATGTCAAACAATAGTACATTATTACAGCCATATTTCTATGTCATTGCGAGCCATTACTCAATTGTTGTTACATATAATATAAGTATGTGACCACCATAACGTACATTGACATGCCGCAATAATGGTGCTGTGGAGAATTTGGGGCGAGATAGTGTCTGGAGTGATACACTCTCATGCAAATAGTCATGTATGACATCGGATTTCACGAGTGTCGATTTCCCGACTAATTTGTGACTGAATAGTTCATAATAACGGAGGATTCCTTACAGGCACCGATCTTTGAAATGTATATGTTATTACATGATTCGACCCTTATTACATTCTTTAAACACATTCTATAAGTATGATATACAACCGCCAGTGTATAACATGACATAGTGCCAGGTGTACCCAAGATGTATTTTGTTGAACAAACGTGACATTCGACTTCCGGCTTGTCGTGTGATTTACATCCGATTCGCTAAATTGATGTGTTAGACTCCAATTGATCAGCAAGTCATTTCTTGTATAAATGGTAACTGTATTTTTCTATAGAATCACAACACATCATGTTAGAACTAAATGATGCATGGAAATTTCAGATTCTTAACAATTACAGTCGATACTACATAGGCAGTCCTGACAATATGGTGCGAGACATTTGTAGATTTAGTTTGAACAAATATTTCATTAAATTTACGACATTAAATACGTCAGAGTCTTATTAATCTGGGACTATTTCTTTATGCGCCGACATAGTTACATGAAATGTCATCGCAGGTCTTATAGAAGCCGCTGTTAGTTTTGCGTCGCATTTGTTTTATGGATGTTTTGGATCAAGTAATAACAAGAATCTAGATCGAGTCCCCAGAAAATTACAACACTCGTCTAGTAAATTAGGTCTGGACCGAGGCTTCCTAATTTACTGGACTCGGTTTGTAAATTTCGCTATAAACTGGGGACTCGTTGTAGATCCTCTATATATCGATCAGTTGAGGTGGTATATATGAAACTTGATGCTCCGAAACATAGATATACTGACGTGTTCTTATCGAATTATAGGTTTAAAGATGCTATAATGTCTGGTATTACACATATCTCACTTAGAAGTGTTTTAAAAGACATATTTCTAAGAAAAAAATATGTTTAATATACTAAATATAGCCAAGTGTTCTGTCAATTTTCGTAGAAAATAATTAAAGAAATAAAGAACACCTGGTGACAGAGGCTCCCGTTGCCGGTTTTTTTTTCTGGCTCAAAATTAATATTATATTATTGTAAAGTTCAGGGAAGAGATACACCATCTTTAATAAAGAACTAAAACGAGATTTTATTGTCGATGCACCATAGGTAATGAAAAACATTATCCCTGGTATGATCACGACACTGGGGGAGCTTGGTTATCACTTTTGGAATTTCACGCTCGATGAAATCTGGTCACATGCATGGTGAAGATTAGGGGCACCATTTCAAATCTTTCCCTGAGGATAGCCTGTAAATCGTCAAGCTTAGAATTAATATAGAATCGTTTCAATTGATCCAATTGAAACCTGCATAAGTGATAGGCGATTATTAATATATCACTGACGAAAAAAAAACAAAGCGACATACAGAAATAAAATATATATACATGAGTTAAACAGGATAACTCTACGTTCTAAAAAACAAATAACACAATTCATATACATAAAATACACGTATACTTATCGATATAAATAATATGGGCAGTGCAGATTAACGACAGCGCTACATTTGTTGCAACTACACCTAGAATATCTCTATGAAAGGCCCATAAAGTATCAACAGTTAGGGGCCTTCATGGCAACAACGATTATCGCGGTAAATAAAATGTGCAACAACTAATAAACACCACCGATTCGATTCGATATTCTATTACGACGTCGAACGTCGATAACATGTCGATGCAAAATATTCACCACGATTCACATAGCATTATCATATAAGAGACACTTAATTGTGGAAATTATTTACCATCCATAGATACTTAATTGTGTACCGTATATACGTCAATCGAGCCCACCATTAAGTTATATAAATCTTAAAAAGAATAAAATATGTCTATATTTTAATATTCTTTTATTGGCAGTTTTAACGGTGTGAATATTTTAACAGCATACCCACCGCGACACCGCGAAGGCCATTTTTGCCTCTAAAGAACCTATTTGAAGAATGACTCCTCGAAGAAGTAAAGAATATATTTAAAGGATGGCTTCTCGAAGGAGTTATTTTAAAGAACATATGAACGATTAATTATTTATATCTGATAATGCTATGCGGATCGGGTGAAATATTCTATTATCGGGACTATATAATGAACCTAGTATTCATCGCTTCTGTGCTTTCGGTGATCACAACATGTCTAAATAACTATACGCGAACTTTCTACTTCATGAAATCACTTTCAGAAGTCATATACATTTGTCAACTGTGTTCAACCGTCCGCACATATGTGGACATATATACGATCTTTGTTATTACCGTAGGATATATTAACAACGAATGCTCTTTATTGTTCCTCGCGCGAATAATTCTGGGTAAATGGGGTGGTATTTTCAGAGATACGATGAAAGAGACGCAATATACACGATTCTCATATAGCGCTGCCGATTCATGTCTCAGGCATGATGTATGTACAAGCCAGGAGACACACATATGATTAACGTGAATTAACGTGAACAGACATAACATGTGTACAGATCGGAAACCATGTGTAGGTAGATGACGTACGTCACACCCGGTAGTCACATCCGGTTACCGGGTGGGGTATACAGGCACAAATGCGCAACATTATGGGTAGACTGCTGTCTTAATACGTCGTCCATATCTATTATGGAACTTAACCCTTTACCCAACAAACCGGCCAAAACCGGCCAAATAAAGCTTCAACAGCCTAAAATATCTTGGGTCTGTCTCAATAAAACCATACAAATATGGATATCATTGGAACCGGCTCATTGACCACATTGTGATGGTTACAGTTATGCCATGTGCCAATGCATTCTCTTATATATGCGAGTCGACCATAGGTCGCCTCGCATATATAAGAGAATGCATTGGCCTAAAAAAAATCTTTTTTTAACACTTTTTACCATTTTTCTTACATTCTTTAACAATTTTATGATTTTTAATTTATTAAGCCAATGCATTCTCTTATATATGCGAGGCGACCTATGGTCGACTCGCATATATAAGAGAATGCATTGGCACAGGGCCCTTCTGTTGGGTAAAGGGTTAATGAGAAGAATAAGATTTCAAATTAACGACGTAGTATTCTGTAAATATATGTACGTTTATTGGCCTACACTGTAAATATGTGTACGTTTATTGGCCAACACTGAAAATCTTGTTGACTAATATTTCAACCCCGGTGTAAATGCATTATTTGGCATGCATCCTTTTTATTCTCGCTGTATCCTACATAAACATAGGACCCTATCGAATAAAACATCTATTTCGCTAGACAAGCAGCCTTGTCGGCCAGAGAGGCGGCAAATAGAATGGTACGGTAGGTGTGGTAATTATGGTTCCTTTTTTTTTTTATAAAATTGACGTTTTCGCAATCGCAAACTGTACTGTGTGTTCACGTGATTATCGCCAATATATAGCTTTGAGTGACGGATTCATGTCTTGTATTGTTGGTGACAATCGGATGCATTGCGATCGGTCAGAAAACAGTTTCCACCAGTTATAGTAATTGTACATGTTGCCATTCATGGATCTGAATACACATTGGGCCAAGGATAAACAACCATATGGTATATACTGTATATACTGGCCATATTAACATCCTGGCCAAGTGGTCCTGCCAATGTTCTGTGATGCTGGTTTGTCCTGCTGAATTGACATGATGCTGTTAGGGCAAACTGATGTTATTAAGATAAACTACCGTTATTTTTGTTCTTAATTTGTCATTTTCGCGGTGTTAATCTAATCTAAATAATTCCAGGAAAATCCACTATGTGTATCAAACATTCAAAAACACATATCTTGCGAAATGTTTTAATATTGGTTGTAATAGTTGTTGCAAATCAATTAGAATCATAATGGCTATTCAGTCTTTTGCCAACAACAGCGCAGACTTTATTATTTTTTATTTTTTATTTTTTTTCAAAAATATAATGTATTCTTAATTGTTTCATACAGATACTGCCTTTCCTCAAAACGCTCGGATAACCAAACCACGCGAAAATAATGGTTAATGTTCGTAACGGCATTAGTTTTCCCTACCAGCATTATAGCAATTCAGCAGGACCAACCAGCAGACTAGCATGAACCCTTGACCGGGGGTGATTAAGACTGGAGTCACTTAGTATCTGCTGGCCTCCAGACCTTAGATGATTATGATGAATTCAGTCAACCGACTCACACAGAACATAACTATATTCTACACGCAAGGTATATAAAATGAATGGACAGGTTTTGATGTAAAACGTCTTACTTTTACGTCAAGCAGCACCAGCCTATAATATTTCATATGTTGTTGCGGGTGGTTGTGTCCAGCGGTAGTTGCACAACAGTGTCTCGATAATCTCTGCATAACATCGCGACTGTGCATCGTTACGTACAGTATCCATTTAAATAATATGGACTATAATATGGTGGTATATTTCGTGTGTCACCGGTGACCGAGGAAACCACTGTGGAATGTTACAACGTTTTGAAATGGAACATATACTATAGCTGTTTCGATAATGGCTAATAGTTTCCAAAGTGGGAATACGTTATAGTTTGTGGATGCTTGACGGGTTAATTTAGAAGTGTTTCCAACATAAACCTCTCCAATATCACAATTTAGCATTCAGGACAACATATTCCAGGGACTTTCTTTGGATGCAGACAACTTGGTAGAGGACACATCTGAGATGAACAGTCTATTTGACCTTTCTGAAAATAAATAGGAAGCATGTCAGTAGTCAGCATACAGTAACAGTGACGTCGCCACCCATTGATTGTCGCCACCCCACGTCGCCACCCCTATCACTCGCATTTTGTAATCGAAAGGACATAAGAATTATTCGATCGTCGTTTATTATTAAACTTGCTTATGTGCTCACTAGTTTATTATTAAACTAGCTGAAACATGAAGCCTTTATTGCGCAGGGGGCATGTTATAATTTAATAAAACATATTATTTTTATATTATTTTTAGATTGAAGTCCTTCAAAAAAATTTAAATGTAACATCCGCCGCGTACTCCGAATCACACACAGCATTTTGATGAAATCGGTTGAGGGTTCGCCAAAAGACAGACAGACAGATGGACAGACATATCCTACTCTTTTATATATAGAAATTACTTGCATTACACGTCTAAAGCGAGCTTCGTACGTAAATTCTCGACAGGCATAATTATGTATCATTATATTAACAATCTGTTATTTTCCCTTTTCACAAACGTCTAGCGTTTCGGGTAGGTACATGTATATGTTTCTATTCTTCTTAAGAAATTTAAAAGAAACTGTTCAATGTTCAAGTGCTCACAGTGGAGCTTAGGTGGAGAAACCGTTTAAATAATAAACATTTAGTAAATATCCGTAAACGTAACGCTATTCGTATTCATGGATCCATAATCGCAGCGGATGCAATGAAAAGAGTTATCTTTGTCTGCATTAAAGGGGTACTATACACTAAATCCGGCCAATTTTGAGACTATCTCCTTTTATACTCAATGGAATATATGCAAAACATGAATTAATTTGAACCATGGATTAGTGCAAAATACACTCATGTGCTCTATGAACGATGCAGACAACATGGTAATGATAATGAAAATGAATTTATAACTCCAGTCATAAAGTCATTTTCATTATAATTAACATGTTGTGTGTATTGTTCATACGGTAAATGAGTGTAATTTGCACTCATCCATGGCTCAAATTTATTAATTTTTGCATATATTCTGTTGAGCATAAAAGGAGATGGTCCCCAACATGGCCGGATTTAGTGTAGAGTACCACTTTAATGGTATTTGATATATATATCATCTGTCTCTGACTTTAACATCACACACAAAATTATATTCAGTTGAAAATGGTGGGTTGATCTGTTGGGGTGAGCAATTTATAAGGATTTAACTAAATATTTAGTTTATTACCAGTCAATAACCACAGCGGCTGGAAATATATTAACTTAGTTGGTTCATTGTCGGCAGGTGTGAATTAAATATATTTAGTTGAGATTCCAACTGTCCATATGGTTTACGTCACAGTGCGTAGCATAACAATCAAGGGGATCGAGGATGGGTACTCACATTACATGAACATGTTTTACAGTCATGTGGATTCCACTTTGAGCCATGTGAGTGTTTCTTCCCATCTTCGTCAACACAATGTTTCCCTTTCTTCTTGTATTTGGACATTTTCGAATCCATTTTCCTCATCTGTTGAAACAGTAGCATCACAGTTAACATTTTGTCAATCCATAATTATTGGAAAAAGCAATTATAATTATATGCAATGCATTATATCCATCACCACATGTACATATGCATGTACGTATATAATTACCGAGGGGCAAACTATTTCGGCCGGACATGAGGCACCAACGATACAGCCATTTATATTGCCCAAACACTAAGAATGCATAATGTTGTTTTCATAAGATCACCCTTTCGATTATCTGGAGCAGAAGATGTGACCGATGTTGCCAAATATTCCATATTTATTCAAACCGGATAGTATGGGAAATCACCACTGGACGTTGGTGAGCACTCGAAGTGACAAATGTAACATAGAAGTCGCTTTAAATGTTATCTGTAATCGTAAGCTTTACATCCCTCTCTTATACATGTATATATATGTCCTTATACAAGTGAGAAGTTATATAGAGACAGTGTTATGCTTTCTTTTGCTGCCACCCACCATATCTAAGTCACCACCATTCTAGAACACGAGTCGAAGTCTTATCGAAAGGTTTAGACTGACAAGGTTTTAGTCCATCTACATTTACTCACGACCGACTTTTCAACAATAATCTCCCAGATTCGTATAACCAGTACACTCTTACAAGTATTGGTTCATACTTTCTATTTATCCCATTGGTTTTGAGCCAATAATTCTGGTTTTTATCAAATCTTAGTTGGAATCAGCGATATTTGCGTTTGAATTCAGCAGCTATTTGTAACGTGTTAATATACTAATTCACCGAAAAGTGTGCTCTAGAAATCACTGGAATGAGTGTTCAAAACCAACTTTGATTTGGAGCCAGTTAACATAAACATGTACCACAGTCGTTCTGTTCAAAACGTAATGCTCACAATCACATTTCGTTTTGATGAAGAACTAATGCTCAAAAAGAGTGTACGTATGCCTGCGCGTTGACCTAACATCTTATCTGTATAAGTTTGTGGTGTTATGCATTGCTATCATAAGTAAGGTGGTTCCTGTGATCCAGTTAAATAATTTCTAGAGTGGTGGCTGCTTAATAGAGTGTGTTGCTACTGTATCATGTATCACAGGACTTGGTGGTTCAATGTTTTATTTATGAGTTTGACACATTTTCTGGGTAGATACCTTGTGATAGGTAGTTCCAATTGATTATGTTTTAAGTGGTTTCACATTACTTTGCTACAACTTCACTTGATTGATAGATAATTAATGGGATTGTATAGACATGTAAGGAGCACGTTCGTCCTCGTTCGAAACATGTATATACTTATATACTGCGTCATTTCATACATGTATGTTGACAAAAACCTCATATATTTTTCAATAGTCATGTAGCTCAGTAGCCCATGTACAATGTAGTTTCTTGTGGAAATCGTTCAGTGTACACCCGAAGCCCGTATCGACGTTTTGTTTTTAAATAACAGTTAACTTTTCTAAGTACGGGAATATTGTCCTGACAAGTGAAAACGCGCGCCCCATTTTCATCACCTGTCACGGGACGTCATATATAATACGAACCTTCCTTTTGAGGAATTTGATGGATTTAGTGAGTTGGTATATTGTGCTTTGCATGGAGATGACCTTGTTGTCAAGGACGCCCATTTGTTCCTCGAGATGGTCGTTCAGGGGCACAGTTCCAATAGTATTCTCGATAGAGTTTTGGTTGTCCGTTCGTTCATCCTCGTCCTCCAGTGGTCGGCTATCTACCCTATTGTCGAGGTGGCTGAAATCACCCCCTTTGAAGTGACTAGTGATGGATTTGAAGTCTCCCGATTTTCTGCAGTCTGAAATATGAATGAATGATTTATTTATTATAGTAACATGCATGAGCTTATAAATAATTACAATAATAAACACCAACTCAATCATGCCCGGTCGATGGGGCATATAAGTCACTCTACATCATGTATATAAACAATATAAGTACATATATAAGTTGTGCGCCATTGACACAACAGCTTGTCTTCTCCTATACGCTTGGTGGAGAAATGTTGATGTCTGTCGAGGGAAATAATTTACCAATAATTCAGTCATAAAAGTAAGTGAGTGCACACCATTGATATGGAAATCTGTGGTTTCAAACAATTTCGTCCTTACATTTGCATAGGCAACCCACTGGGACAGAAAATGAAGTTAGTTCATCTTCAACAGAGTTATATTTACAGAACACATATTCTATCATCGAGGTTCTATTCCCCCTCTCCATCTACCAATATCTACCCTCAGCGGGAGTATTCCACAGCATAATTGAGCCATAATAGATATAAATTATCCGACCTGTCACATTCGGATTCTACGAATCACGAAACACACATAGATCATACATGAATAGAAAACAAGAACGCGTTGTGTTAGATTGGGATGCGGTTGTTCAACTCAATATTTGGATGCCGTATAGTATACCCATCCAGCCATCTTTCGAAACCAGCTACACATTATAAAACCATAAGTGCCATAACCAGATTCATCGAGTGTTAGGTCTAAATGAGTCTGATTCCAAGAGCACATAATTATGTCTTGGACAATCGATCATCGGTCCTTACGAGAACTGGAAACTCCGCGTTGTTTAACCCGTTTATGACGGGCGCTGCGCTGGTGCATCATTAAATATCCTGCGCCAGTGAATTATCGTATATGTGCTAGTCTCCCATAGGGAACCTCTATATATAAGAGAATGCATTGGCTTAGAGGGTCAAGGTAAATATTGATAGGCCGATATTGGCGACTGGGATATATAAGAGAATGCATCGGCACATTTGTTTTTAAATAGCAGGATGTTCTAGGGTTAATCGAACATAAAACTGGGTGTAGAAACTGAATAACTAATAATTTTGGACATGCATTTAGTCTGTCTATGCGTCTGAAATACGTGCATGGTTTGGGACTAATGCATCACTTTCGTTAATATACCTACCAGAGCAACAGTCCGCCCACATGCTGAGGTCTATGTGTGGTATATTCCTGCAGTCCAGATAGTCGTGAGTCTCCTCTGCTATACGGAACACGTCCCGTTGTACCCTTGTTATACCGTCTGAACTGTCGCATATCGCTCGCGCTAGAGATGACTGTTTTACCTGGACAAGTTGTTCCGGTGTGAAGACCCCTAGGTTCTCATACCAAAATCTGAAACATCAAATAAAATGACGGAGATAGGTTCTGTTTCCCCAAGCATCCATAATAGTTATGTTCAGCCAACATACGTATAGTCCAAAAATCTTTATCTCATTACAAATATCTCCCAAATATTATCCGACAGAACAACAGCTGTCACAGTCGCCTGTTAATTATTCACACCATACCACCGAAAAGAAATTACCAGCCGGTTTATTGCTGAACAACGTTACATACATATATGAGAAATTCCCACATGCGGAGTCACGTGCAGTAAATAACCCATATCCGGTAAAAAGTGCAACTGTGTTATTGGTATGTAAAACGTATGACCCAATTGACAGCTGACCAATCACCAAACAGGGTTGAGTATAATACACCAGGGCTATGATAAATAATGTATAGCATTTCCAAAGCGCCTTTCCCATGAGGCCCAAAGCGCTCTATGCATTGCAATTATTACCACGATGAGCCTAAACACCCAGTAACCATCTACTTGTGACATTGGGAGGTACAGCCGATAGTATGCCAGGATACTGCTCATTATCAGGTACCCTTATAACGCATGGACGGTGCTAAGCAGACACAATACCAGCGACCTTGCTCAAGGGTTCACAACTTGGCGCTAGATTCAAACAGTGTACAATCCTTCAATTGCACATCGCTCAAAGCGACCAAGCCACTGTACATGTAAACCCTTTCATAACGGGAGCTGCGCTGGTGCAGAATTTAAAATCCTGTGCCAGTGTATTCTTCCATAGGGAGCCTCGCATATATATAAATATAAGAGAATGCACTGGTCAGGGATTTCAGGAAGCTCCAGTCATGGAAGGAATAAATATTCTAAAATACGCAATACGAACCGGTCACCATCACGAAGTTTCCTGAATTGCTCCGATATAATGCAGGCAAATGTTGGACCAACTTTAGCTCCTTCCAGTGGAGTCTCGCTCATCCCACCAACGAACAAGTCGATATTATCTATAAAATAGAGAAAACCGCACATGCATTAAAGATGGTATTTGGAGTAATACATGTGCATATATATACTGGGTTAGGTACACCCCACCCCACACGCACGATTGACCTTGTATTTCTCTCAGAACAACACTATCAATATTTGGTGTCATGTTGCACCGACAGTTCGATCCACTGAAAGTGTATACTGTAACTAAAATTTACTATTGCCACATGATTTAAATTTGAGTAATGATCAAATAAAGTAAACAATATATTATAACGTCGCCGGTAGTGAAAGAGGGGATGATGGTACACTCACAAAAATCGGAGTCCGTATAGCTACTATATAGTAGCTATTGTAGCTATAGTACCTATATATGTAACACCTATAGATTAATGGTGTGATATAGTAGCTACATGTATACCGTCTTTAGTGCCTATCGTAAAACCGCTATATCGCATTCAGGATAAACCAAATTATACCCCCTGTTATTTGAGAGACGCTCACGCCAGAGGGCGCATTCGCATACCACGAGGAATTGTTATAATTCATTATAATCGACTAATCGTTGGATGAGTTACTCTGGATCAACCGAATTAGAGGTGTTGTGAAAAGTAAACGCGGGAATCTAAGCAGACAAGACAATAAAGATGGACGCTTCGCCATATTCCGCCGAGTCAACCGACTCCGTTGGCGTTGAACTTTGTTCGACTTCGCCGGCTGCGGAATGGAAGGAAGATTATGTTGCCAAATATAGTTTGGTACTATATAGTGCATATGCAGGTGCTATATAGTACCTACTTAGGTACTATATAATACCTAACTGTGGTGCTAAATAGTATATACTTTTAATATGTACTACATAGTAGCTGTATAGCTACTATATAGTAGCTAATTAGGTATATATAATACCTAATTAGGTACTTTATAGTAGCTATATCACATAGGTACTATATAGTACCTACAGTTAGGCACTAACCCAGTGGCAAGGGTAGTACTTATATAGGTACTATATAGTAGCTATATTTTAAGAGTGTATGGGTGGTTTATGTGAGTTTGGTTGTTTGACTGCATGGGTATACGAAAGTGAGAGAGAGAGTGCAATATATTATTACTAATGTTCATAGTAATTTCTACATAATTTTGGTCAATAAAAAAAAAAAAAAAAAATTCATTGGTAATGCCCAGGGACAAATGTGGCGTATCCATTGTCAACCCTGTTGAAAAATCGGAACATCAACATATTCACGATACATTGCGTGATTGAACCATGTGTTGATATAATTTTCATTTACATATATACTCAAACTGAACTGTTAGCTTAACATTGACAATATATACTGGCCTTACACGAGCCCATAGTTGAATATTCCTTTTACTAATTGCCCAAACCCGAACATAACAGGGGGTACCAATTTATATAGTTAGGCCTCGAAGTTTGATACAAATGACATTTAAGACTTGTTGGGATTTAGGTCTGTAATAGGGCAGGTGTAGCTCCCACAATAGGAGACCCAATACCACGTATTTATGTGCTACTGGAAACTAAACACTAAATGTAAATGCGCCCAAAACTTACAATTGTGCAGATTTTAGCAGTTGAGAACAACTAAACCTACAAAAGGGTGTTGATAAATTCACAACGCATGAAGTAAGTTTGGTAATACAATTAATTTGGTAGATTGTATCCAATGACCATGCATCTGACCTGGATGGCTGCAAAGAGACTGTAGTTTGAGTATTTTATCTGGATGGATGTATAGAGACTGTAGTTTGAGTATCTTACCTGGATGGCTGTATAGAGACTGCAGTTTGAGTAGCGTAGAAACGTCCGTAATCTCATCAGCGAAATCTTGGAATTGAGTAGCAACGCTTAGATTGCAATACTTCCGGTATTGGTTATACAACGGCAATCCGTGGTCACGCCCCCTTTGAATATTCAATGAGGCCAAGTCCTGACCGACGGAATTTGCCAACGCAAACAAGCGCTCTGTGAGCTCTGAGTTCAAGAATTCATCCGGCATTCTTTTCTTGGCAGCTACGCCAAACATGCCTCTTAACAAAGGATCAACACCTCCCTCCTCAACGAGTTTATACGGCGCGAAGAAAGCTCTGTGTAGTGGAAGATTTCCGTCAGATATAGGTTCCATATCCTCGCCCAAACGGAACATCACTGGCTGAACCAGGGAGTGGCCAAAACGGAAGGCGGCCGTCGAGAATTCATTCACAATAGTAGCGTCCTCATCCGGGTTATAACCGTGGTACGCGCCGATGCGTTTCATACCTGCCGGACCGAGGATATACGGCAGCCAATGTTTGTATGTGATGTGCTGGAACACTCCTCCAATGATTTTTCGTGTTTCGTGATACACCATGTCACCATCCCAGTGAGGGTTCAATGTCAAAATCTCCTTGGCTATCCTATTATGCTCTCTCATCCACAGAGTGTGCATGGCGGTCAGCGAGAGTTGCTCATTTGCTCGGTGATCTCCCGCGAGAAAACACGGGATGTGACGTTTATCAGTCTCGATTTGACAATCGCCGCTTGGTATCGCTCCGACGTTGTCGTACGGTAAGAGATTTTTCGCGTACCGTCTGTCCTCGCCAGCTTTCAATAATCCCCTATCAGTAGTGACGTCACGCAATATTTTGGCCGTTTTTTCTGTGCTTCCATACACATTCGAAGCATCGATGTATGACGTGATAGTATTGAGCTGTTCGCGTGGAGCGAATGTTTTGAAGAATATCGAAGTTTTCCCGCTACTGCAGGTCGCGCTCGATCTGGCAAATCCGAGGCACTTTCTGCTCTGGATGCGCAGATCACTGGACGGAACTTCGATCGGGAAACATGGGAACTCGGCTTCGCAGGTCTCGTTACATCGCGTACCGTCACTAAATCTCGCGTAGCTCACAGATTGTGGGGTCAAGTCCATGTCGTGGTCCATAAACTGCCCCCACTGCATTAACATGTGAGTGTTGACTTCATCTTCTGTCACGTGATCTGACGTCATCATTAGGGAAGACACAAGTCTTGGACTCGGAAGATGCACTCCGTTGTAAAGTTTGGCTTTGTTCCACCCTAAAAATAAAAACAATATATAATCAGATAGTATGCAGGTTGCGAACTACATGTACAAGTTCCCGTTCAAACGGCTAACGCCAGCCACGGGCAGTGTTCGCACTTGCCCCGAATTCCTAGTTGCTAACACTCTTGGCAATTGCATAATTATTTTGCCACTTTTTCCGACCCATATATTTTGGTGCCACTTTTGAATAGAGTATTTATGAACGAAAAAGTCTCTTACGATTCATATTTGTTGTTTGTGAAAGCTGCGTTACTAAGGGTACATATTTATGATAATTTATCTCACACTATAATCGAGCAGAAACATGTTCACTACAGTGATACAATAACTTTTTTTTTTTTTATTATATTTTTTTATTCAGATCATTTTTTAAATTTCATCATGTGACATTAGTCTTATTCAGTATTGTATAACATTTTCAAATATTTTTAGGTATATATGAACATACATGTATATATGATTAAATGTAATTTGTAGATATAAAGTAACAAAATATAAAACAAGTAATTTTTTTTTTTTGTGGATAATCAGTGTATTTGTGAAACGTGGATACTTATGATCACTTATTTCTGAACTGTCGTGGGGGGGAGTTATTAAATCCATATTATGAGCATGTTTGAGTAATATCTTCACTGAGAAGTAGATATTGCCTTGTTTTCAATTGCTAAGAATTGCTTCCAGAGCTTCCCATCTTTCCCCATATGTTTTACTTCTATCATTCAAGGAATATGTGTTTAGAGTTTCAATTCTTTTATAATATTTAAAAAATTCAAGAAGTCCATTTATAGTTGGGTTGGTAGCCCTCATCTTACATGAGTATATAAATGTTCTATACAGCATTGTACAGATATCAAGGGTATCATTGGGATACAATAACTTGATGTGACATAAGCCGCGAATCCATTATACGCTTTCAATTAGGACTCAATTAGCAATGTCGCGACCGGGTAGCATGTGTGTTTTGTTTCCGACCAATTGATGCAAGCTTTATTATAAGCCCGATGGGGATCAATTGCCAAAAGCCAAAAAGGTAGGTGCCATTTTTTGTTAACAATTGGAATGTTTTTGTTACATAAATAGCTGGAACACTGATCACGAGAAACACGCACTGTTTTGTTTGGGTATCTAGAGAAGATTCACGTTGTCGTTCGTATTGAATTTGTATTAGAGTCAAACATGTAACCTTTATTGCCACTTTATAAAATCATTAATTTGGGAAATATGGAACTGGTATGTGTCTTAACTATCTTCGGCAAAAATAATCATGTTCCTTGGAGTGAAATAGGGTTGATCATCTCGTAACTGCACGGGTAACACCTACCGACGGGCGTGTTGAATCCGTTTTCGTATATCGGATCCAGTAGACGGTTGAAGGCCATATTAGATGCTCCCCACTCTGGATTCCTCATGTTATTGCACGTGCCGTCGACCGTTCGGTATTTCTTATGATAGCAAACGTTAGAGCAGTTCAGTAGGACAGGCCCTGTGTGACACCCCGCCATCTCCGATATCAGATCGAGGTGACTCTGAGATATCAACTCAGTGTAGGTCAAATCTGAAAATCAGAACATCATAAATTACCAGTAGAAAAACATAGATGGACAAAAGAAATCACAAATTCGCTTAAGGTGTGTATTATGTGACAACAGTCATTGCCAGTGCGACTATTATCACTTTCTGATCCAAACAAAATTATTACTCTGAGAACCCTAACAGAACTAAATTTCATTGTTTACTGTCAATTGAATATTTGAGCCATATTAAAAGGGTAAGCATATTTATAAAACTATCTTTAAAAAGTATGACACGTTAATGCAAGTTGCATCATGGATTACAATAGAAGTGTGCATGTGTATTGTTATTGATATGACTAATATGTTATGGGTGCCTTGTGTGTAGTATCTATATATGATATTGCATGCTCCAACTTAACGTTGGCTTTGCTAATAAACAAACAAAGCATAGCTGTCGAGCAGTGACTGTTAGATCACTGTTTCCTTCGTCCATTCCATGCTCATAATTTAAAGGGACGCAATTTGACGTGGGCTCATGTAAAAATAACATAAAGGTATGTAAAACGAAGAGCAGCAAAAAGTAACTTTAAAGTGGTACTGTACCATAAATCCGGTAATTTAATGGACCATCTCCTTTTATACTCAACAGAACATGGTAGTTATTATAAATATGAATTTACGACTCCAGTCTTAAATTCATTTTCATTATAATGACCATGTTTTTTTGCATCTCCCATAGAACACACGAGTGTATTTTTGCACTAATCCATGGCTCAACTTCATTCATTTGTTGCATATATTCTGTTGAGTATAAAAGGAGATAAGGTCCCATATATGGTTGGATTTAGTGTAAAGTGCCCCATTAAAATAGATCGATTGGGTTCTTATTGTCATTACGCGCGCCGCGTGTATACTAATGTACAAATTCTTGTTTCGCCTGGGCGCTGGAGTTTACGCTGGGGGTTTTATTTATAGAAATGGGAATTTTTGGGACGGATTTAAAAGTCGAACTGCGCGACCAGGAGGCCGAGTCCGGTACAAGGTGTAGTTGGGAATTTCAATTTCGTTTATTGTTCTTTACATTATTATGTCAATACTGTTGATTTTTGGTTTGTGACTAAAAGAAATGAAAAAGATAATTTGTAAGTGTTATATTTCAAATATTTTATAGACATGTTTCGTTCTGCAGCCCACTGAGGGTTGTTGGAGTCGGCCACCGGTTCGTTAATTAGGTCCTGGTTGTTGTTGTTATTTTAACGGAATTCTGAGTTGGTCATTCGCGAAACCAATATATTTTATATTCCATAATTACAAACATGGGTATATAATATATGATCTTGAGCGCGTTACCATTTCTGACATTGGTTTTCTTGTTACTTGTAACTATCAAATAACGAGATCTCGCATATCGAAACCATTGTTATTTAACCGTTACCGTTGGAGCAGCATTACCGACAAATGTTCAATTAGCCCAATATATATCAGAGTTTAATCATAACTTGATGGTAAGCATTGGAAATGTCAAAACACTGAAATATTTCCGAAAATCATATTGAGACTAAAATGTTTGAACTCCCTACGCGATTAGAGAAGTTTGTTGATACCCTACTGTAACAGTTTTGTTTGCATAACAATGGTTTCAATACGCGGAATTTCGATTTTTGAGAACTATCAATAATGAATATAAGAACAAAGTTTAGCTATTTTTCTCCATGTTCTTTAAAATATATATTGCTATCACACCTTTAAGGTCTTACTTTAAGGTAATTAATTACAATATTAGTAGGTCCAGGTTGTTATTCTGAAACTATGTACGTGACGTACCATGTCCATCCAGAACATAATTGTGACCTTCCTCGACGTGTTTCTGGATTATTGCTAGGGTCTGCTCGAATATCTCTCCAGCTCTCGCCAGCTCCAAAGCTTCCGCCGACGGATAACGGAATATCTGAACAAGGTCCCCTACGGTATGTGGTTTACTTTTGTCGAACAGAGCCTTCATTGTCTCGTTGATGGCTGAGTTAACTCGTTGTTTGGCCTCCTGGATGGCCTGGTCGACGAACCGGTCGCCCCGGTATGACTTCTCGGTGTCGGCCAGAGTCTGGGCGAACAAATCGTTAGAGCTCAGTGGTCGAGATTGGCTTCTGGCTAAAAATATATAGGAAAACATATCGTTGTTGCGGCCGTTTTAGTGTAAACATATTTTGATTTCCAAATCCAAGTAAATAATATAATATACAGATTACACATATAAGCAAAATAGATATTTTGACATTGATACATGTAATATATGGACACGAGGATCAGATAACAAGTCCAAAGGCTTACATATAGTCTTCTCCTTGGTTACATGCCCCGTCCCTAATAAGTGAGGGAGGGTTATAGGTCATACGGAAAAGGTTGGAAATAATGGCTTTCGGAGAATTGGAGATATTTAACAGAATTTGAGTTAACCCTTTACCCAACAGAAGGGCCCAGTGCCAATGCATTCTCTTATATATGCGAGTCGACCATAGGTCGCCTCGCATATATAAGAGAATGCATTGGCTTAACACATTAAAAATTATAAAATTGTTAAAGAATGTAAGAAAAAATGGTAAAAAGTGTTAAAAAAAGATTTTTTTTAGGCCAATGCATTCTCTTATATATGCGAGGCGACATATGGTCGACTCGCATATATAAGAGAATGCATTGGCACAGGGCAAAACTGTAACCATCACAATGTGGTCAATGAGCCGGTTCCAATGATATCCATATTTGTATGGTTTTATTGAGACAGACCCAAGATATTTTAGGCTGTTGAAGCTTTATTTGGTCGGATTTGGCCGGTTTGTTGGGTAAAGGGTTAAGGGTGCAAAAAATGAAGAAGATAGTGTTACAGATAGCAGGAGGAAATGCTAGACAGATGAAGGAGATGCATGGGGACCTAGATGCATGGGGACCTATGCAGTCGTGAGATGATGATATTGGTGGCGAGTTTTCAATGATTAGGTTGTTGCGTGAGTAAAACTGATGCTCGTATATAGTATTCGTCATGCGCCATGGCTGGGGGTCGATAACAATTGTTGTTAACCGGTCTGACTTCTCGGTGTCGGCCAGAGTCTGCGCAAACAAATCGTTAGTGGTCGAGATTGGCTTCTCGCTGAAAATATGAATTCAAATTCAAACTTTTATTAGTATCAATTCCAAATGAAGGAATGTCACCATTTGGTGATAAAATACAAATAAAATTAAATGAATAGCTAAATAACGATATATAATAGAAAATAATAAATAAACAAATAGAAGAAAAAAAACAAATACAAATAAAAACATAACATACCCAAGAGCCGGTATAATAAATCAGAGAATGAAATGAAACACGCCAGATTATGTTTTACAAACAAGATAGAACTAGTTCATAATATAGAGTTTCTTCCCCTACACTGAAATAATTATATTCACTGTATGCTCGTCTATTGTGATACCAATAGTCTGAAGCTGATATAAAACGGTTGTTTTTAACAACAAAAATTGATTAAAAGTGGCATTGATTAATATATAGAGAATAACAGAAGGTTGTTGAGGCCACCTTAGTTATCAAGAATGTCGCCAGTTTTGTGACATACATCCAGGGACGTGGCGACATGGGGATGTATTGGGGGTGTATAGACACATGCCAACTTTGGAAAACATTTTCAATAGTTAGAAATTTCATATTTTTTACTTTTGGTCTTAAATGGTCATCAGTTGGAAATTTTCCAACCTTTGTGGGTGTCAGGTTGGACATTTGAAAAGTGTGATGTACCAGTTGGCCGTGAGTTGGAAAGTTCGAACACAGGGGAAGGGTGCAAAAAAGAAATTTTGCGAACCTGTGAGATTGGTCATGTTCAATGGGTGCAGTTGGAAATTTCATGGTGGACACGCAGGTGGACACGCAGGTACGTTCAATTTCTTTGTCAAATATGTCAAGCTGGTTCGCCGCTTTCAGCTAGTAAGAACATTTTAAAGGGGTACTGCACACTAAATCCGGCCACTTATGGGACCATCTCATATTATAATCAACAGAATATATGCAACAAATGAATGAATTTGAGCCATGGATAAGTGAAAAATACACTCATGTGCTCTATGAACGTGGTAATTATAATGATAATGAGTTTATGGCTCGAGTAATTAACTCATGTTCATTTTAATTGCCACGTTCTTTACATCGTTCATAAAGCATATGCGAATATTTTGCACTTTGCACTCACTCATGGCTCAAATTAATTCATGTTTTGCATACATTATGTTGAGTATAATAGGAGATGGTCCCCCTTTAAGAGATCGCGTATTTGTGTCTATTAGTATAATCGTGTCATCGTGCGGCCTAATGGTATTATGTAAGCGGATATAGCGCGCTCCGTTCAAATAGTGCGCGACTTACGTTTGACTGTCAGTCTGAGACTGTCCTGAACGATTCCCGCCAGATTTGACACTCGACACTCGTAAAATCCCGCGTCCGTCTCATTCACGTCCCGGATGAGAAGTTTGTCCTTCTGCACGTGGTATTTGTCGTTGTTAAAAAGCGTAGTCCCATGACGGATCCACATGTAATGTGGATCCGGTTCAGCCTCCGCTGTGCATTCGAGTCCAACGTCTTCTCCATAAGCAACGTTGACGTCATCCAGTGGTTTGACGAATATCGGCACGGCTGCGGAGGAAGTGAAGATTCCTCGTTAATATTTACATAGCCCGTCTGCGTTATACTAAATCATGTTCGGCGATTCTCAGCTGCCAATTTGGGTCACCCGTTTCATGTCCAAATAACACACAGATCGTAACACCAACACGACGTCACAAATTGTTGACCTAATCTGACCTAATCACCAAAAGCCGTCACCAGAATAATTGGGCGTGCTTTTCAAAGTTTAGCTATGTATAAAAATACACTACGATTTCTATAGGAATAAATCATCATAAAACTATATAAATATAAGAAATTAATGTAGTGTGTGTGAGTTATTGGGGATATGGCCCTCTGGTCGTTGGGGCACATTTAGTGAGAACCGTTCGCGGTTCATACAATGTGCGCCATATCCCCCAATAACGCACACACTACATTCATTTCTTAAATATTGTGTTTAATATTGTTAATGTAGAGTGCGTAAAAAATTGCGCTCGGATCGACCTCACGCCAATGCAAACTATGATTTTGGAAGTTATTGCAGAAACAACACACACCCAGAGAGGAAAGCGTGATGTTTGTGAAAATCCCCCAACTGTTATTTACATGAAATACTTAAGCAAATTATGCTTAAAGAAATATTATGGACTTGTTTGGGTCCGTGAAACTTATAAGTCAGTACTCAGGCGCTATGCCAACCTGGGGAATGTAGTATTCTACGAACGTCGTCCATAGAAAACGTCGTCTGGACTGCGCTCAATTCTAAATATTTACGTCTCGATTCGGGACCAAACTATCGGCGATAAACTATATAACGCAAATGAGTTAACCATCGAGAGTCATTGCATTTAATTGATATATATA
The DNA here is from genome assembly GCA_032622095.1 of Siphonodentalium dalli. Lineage (NCBI taxonomy): Eukaryota > Metazoa > Mollusca > Scaphopoda > Gadilida > Siphonodentaliidae > Siphonodentalium > Siphonodentalium dalli. The sequence continues at coordinate 47,141,691 of CP136069.1, read as the reverse complement.
AGAATGACGTTCTTTGAAATATATAGACACATGTACCATGCAGTTATTAGACTTACTTTGAGGGCGAATTATGAGTTCAGCGGACGCCTCTATATAGTCGCTCCCTTTCACAGCGACCTTGCATGTGTACTTTCCCTGGTCCTCTAAGATTGCTCTAACGTTGTGCAGCGTTCTTCCGTCGTCGTAGTGCAAAAATCGGAATGTATCAGGAAGGGGACCGCCTGTACGAATACAAATAACTCTCAGATTAGCACCATAGTGCAAAAAAGCGGGTCGCCTATAAGAATAACAACAACTCCTCAAATATCTTAGGCAAAAGCCAGTGTCCGCCTGGAAGTATGAAATAAATTCAGAATGTGTCGGTAAGCGGGCTGTCATTTAAGTCAAAAGTTGCTAGTAATACATGAAACAACAGATCAATAATTTTCGAATTAATCTTCAACAAGCCTGTATGGTGGCGAATGTCAGAAATGGTGGTAGCAGTAAAGGAAACTTGTATTAAACCATTGCTAAAGTGTGTTATTCTCAAGTTGACCCATAGTAGACTTACAAACCGTCTGGTTAATGTAGAATTAACTTGCATCTATATGTAAGCCACACGATAACAAGACTACATGGTATATATACCACACAATTATGCATGTATACATGTTTACATCTATATACGTAAAGGTATGTTGCTCACCATCTTTGAGCCATTGTATAGGAGGAGGTGGGTTACCAAGAGCCCGACAAGAGAAGCTGTAGGATTCGCCTTCCACGATGGTTTGATCCTCCGGCGTCGTAACCAAGTGCGTCTGAACTGACGAGAAAGAATAGAATACAGTTATTCCGCCTGAATTATCAGTGAAGATAAACGCGCAGAGTTATCCCGCTTTAATAGTCGGAGTAAATGACAATCTGCAGAAATATCTTACGAGTTATCTGAAAGTATAGAGTTAACCAGCCTGTATTGACGAATACAAGACGAATACACAGCTGTTCCTCCTGCATGGGGTCACGCAGTACCAAAACACTTCAATGTGTGTACTTTGCAAGTTAACACTTGCGTGGGAGGTTCATGACGGGAGCTGCACTGGTGCGGCATTCAAGATAATGTGCCAGTGCATTATCTTATATATGCGAGTTTCCCCACAGAGAGCCTCGCATACAATCATGGAAGGGTTAACAGAAATGCAAGTCAATGATTCATCTGTAGGATGCTTAGGCCATGTTTATGTTTGGCGTCAATCGACGCAGTTCCTTTTTGTTTGGCAGAAAACACTAATGAATTTGATATATTATTGGCACAACGCACAATTCCATGCATTGTTCCAATGAGTGATCCTTGTGATAATTCAGATAGGAACATTTACTCTTAGTCCCTAGACAGATGCCTTATTCATATAGCATTAATGCAAACAAGATTGGTGTTAATACTTATGGTTAATATTATACAGTGTATTATAATTACATTGTACTAAATACCCCCCCCCCCCCCCGCCGTGATTAACTTCGGAAATATATCGAGAATAATTATTGAATAATCACCGCATTTCGCATTTAAGGCTCAGAAATCCTGGATGACGTTAAACATAAACTTAATCAACCATGGCCTTATATTTATATCGTGTGAATAAAAAGTTATATGACAAGAAATCTCGTCATAATAAAGTGCACGCGCGCCCTTGCATTTTTGCTGGTAATAGTACATGGAATTATACCGTCTTGTAAATTACACCGGTAAACATTTTATAGCATATATAGACGCCAGGACAATATGTGTATTTCTTCAAACCGGGATATATGGTAGGAAGAAAAAAAACGGAATGACAATAAACAATATTTATCCTTAGCCATGCGCGGTCGTTTTCCGCTTATAAAGGGACCCATGCACTTGTCGACGCATGACATAGGATTTAACAAACTAGTATATGGAAATGTATGATATGGCAGATTGACAGGTTGGCAGCCTGGTCCGTCCGTTGGCTAACCAGGAGAGGTTCCACCGGTCTGTTGAATGTATCTCAGGAAACGACAAGTTCTTTTCATGACTGATGGTCGAGAATTTTGTAAAATTGTTCTCAATTTCAATAACGACAAGGAAGATGAAATTTTATATCTATCCCGCTACCGAAAAAAAGAATGACACACAGAGATTGTCATAAAAATAAAATTAAAGTGTTAAAGTGGTTCATATATTCCGTTGATATCTATAGATATGTATGTGCATCTCAAGCTCAGAGACGCCAAAGACATATTGTGGACTTATTTCTGAATAGAACTGACAAGTTAGTACCCAAAAATCATATACACTGGAAAACTGTAGAAATCAACTAAGATTGTCGAAAATTCCAATCATATCGACTGTACCATTTCAGAAAATACGAGGTCTCGACTTCAGTGCCAAGTCCGATTTTTGTATCAACCCATATTTCCTTGATCATTTTTCAAATTTATTGATTATAATAATGTGATACATTGATGGAAAGAGCTTATTGATGCGATATTTATGATTAGTATAAGAACAAAATCTGTCTATATTTTAATATTCTTTCTGTTTAGGGTGGTTCTAACTGATGTGACTATTTTAACAGCAATACCCATCGCGAAGGCCATCCGTATTGTTAATAACCATTGCGCTGTATAATGCCTATTCGGATATCAAAGTTATGAACATAACTAATTTGGGCAAAATTATTTACTACTCCGTTCTGGGTTCCACAGCGGAGTGTTTCACATCACTTTGAAAGATTTGAATGACTATAGTTCAATATACTCATCACTACACAGGTCAGGCACATCCGGAATTCAAATATTACAGTTACATTTAACTGTTATAGTTGAATTTTTACAGTGGTAAATTCCCCATGTCCCTGTTTTTTTTTAAATATGTGATCGCGATTCCCAGTGTACAGCCAAATTGCACCCATGGCAACATTACAGAAAATATTCATTCTCCCGATAAAATCTGTTTTCCAACCTTTTGCGCTGTCTTATTTTAGTTGTCAATGTTGTCTTTCTAAAAGACATTAACACGATCACTCAATCGCTCATTCATAACAAAATTTGGACCAATTGAATGTTAGTTGACTTCCTTAGCATGCAACATCATGTCTAATCTTTCGCACGGATCGAGACATGGTATTACGTCACACAAACAAACAAGCATGGTAGCGATTTAGTATGACACTCTGTTTAAAGGTACTCAATCCGATTAAGCACCCCTAAATTACTATTTCTTTTGGCTTGGGGGGGGGGGGTAAAACATTGCCGCCGCCAGAACTTAAATGAGATATCTAAAAAACAATACTTCAGTCGTGTACCTTGAACTTTGACCCAGGCTTTGGTGACAGCCGACCCTGCGTTGTTGGCGGCACGGCATGTGTATGTTCCGTCGTCGGCTACTGTGATATCAGATATCGTGAGTGTCCCTAGGGGTGATATTTGGTGATCGGAGTCAGTTCTGAGTATCCGGTTGTCTTTTAACCACGTGATAGCTGGGCGTGGCTGCCCCGTTGCTGTGCACGTGAGAGTGATTGTTTTGCCAGGTTTGGTGGTTACGTCCCTTGGTGTGGTTGAGAATATCGGAACAGCTGAAATTGAATACCAGGTAATGTGAGCTGGGGACAATCATACACGTAACTGATCTCACCAAGAACAACATTATAAAATACGGTACAATTTATAACATTTATTCGTTAAACAAAAGTTACATTCAGTGTTATTTGTTAATAGTTTAAAAGTAACATATCTACGGAAGCGTATTTGGGACATGGTAGACAAAATGGAGTCAAAATGTCGATTTCAGAGTCAAAGACTTTGTTTTTTTATATCAAAATTTAGATTTTCAAAGTCGAAATTTTGGCTTTGAAAGTTGACCTAGAAAAGCTGAAACCCACACCGCTCTACGGCCAGTTCGGCGGCGGCCGCAGGAGACGGCAAATGTGGCACCCGTTAGCATTTCGGTATTTTTGGGGCGATTTCGCCCAAATAAACGGTGCAGTGCGGTGACTCACCCAAACACAGAAAAGGCGAAAACCGTACCGTCCTGGCCGTGCGACGTCCGCAGGAAGCGACACAAGAGGCACCCATTTGCGTTTTCTTGTCTGTGGGCCGATTTTGACCAAAATATATATATACGTGTACATGTAAATGGAACGTGACGGGTTGGGGTCCTAACCCTAACCTTGGCAGGGACAGAGTGGGACCTGACACGGCTGGTCGGGATGCAATAACCATATATAAGGCTGATCCTAACGCTAATCTGGACTGGACGGACTTGGAAAGTCGAAATGTTGAAGTCGAAAAATATATTTTGAGAGTCGAAATATTGACTTCATTTTGTTTTCTACCATGACTCTATATAATACGGTCCCGTAGATATCCGATTTATCCAATTTAGCACCACTAAATCTGGGGTTCCCTAATAGCGCAGGTCGCTTTGCATATTCCATATCATTATTATAAATACCTGAGATTCCCGTTGAGCGCAGGTAACTTTTTATATTCCATGTCAATAATTACCTGGGATTCCCGTATAACGCAGGTCCACTTTGTTGGTTCGAATCTCGCCCGCCTGATTGATGGCGTGACATTCATACTGCCCCCGATCAGACTCGACTGTCTTCTCTATCATCAGCGTGCCGTCATCCAGGACATTATAGTGGGAATTGCCAGCATTTATTTCTACACTGAAAAGAGAAAGAGATGGTAATGAATTTTTGTCGCTTCAACTTTCAAGTTAGTTGGAAATGGTGACTATGTTACAAAAACAACTAAGTCATACAGCTTTGGGACGTTAACCCTTTCAGTGCCAGGGGCCGATCTCATCGGACCTAATTTACGGTCTGTAAAATCGATATGCTTAAGCATGCTATAGCGAATTTAAAAACAAAACTGGTTAAAACCTTAGGGGCATGTTATAACTCAAAACTATCACCAAGTATTCATAGTAATAATTTTGATGCCCATGAAAAACGTAAGATTCCCTGGCACTAAACCTACAAAATAAGTCTGTCACTGAAAGAGAGCAGAATATAAGAAAAAAATTATTAAAATTGTAAAAAATTGTAAAAAAATAATAACAAATGATGACATTTTGTTAGGCCAATGCATTCTCTTATATATGCGAGGCGACCAATGGTCGACTCGCATATATAAGAGAATGTATTGGCACAGGGTATATGGGTTGATACAAAAATCGGCTTGGCACTGAAAGGGTTAAGGCCTGAAAGCGTTACTTTTGGACGCACGGCCATTCTATATAATATGCAAAAACCCCAACAAGAGAATGTGCATCAAATGCATGATTGGAAAATGATCCATGTCAAACCTTGACAAAAATGGAAAAACTAAGAAATTGGTTTTTTATTCAAGAAATACATGTAAGCTGCCACTATGTGGTTTGTTTTCACATGTTTCACCTATATTTCCAACACCTGCAATAGACATGGACTTTCATTCTAACACGATCTGTTTTAGATTGGTTATTGTGTTACTAGTATCTTATTCTATTATAAAGAAATCGTACTCGTATTTTTTTAAATCCCCCCAAAATAAGTAAAAGATTATGATGATCATCTTGGCCGACCGTCTTTGGGAAGAGTATAAGCGTACTCGCTGTGTGTACATGAAGCCATATTACACACAGGGGCGTATACAGAGGGTCTTAACATTGGGGGTGTCCACTTTGAGTTTCCATCTGCATCACCAAAAGTATACCGAATTTGCAAGTCTGAGAAATTCTATTAGCACCCCCGCACCCATTTCCATGTGGAATTGTCCAACTTGTACCTCAAACTTTTCAAATGATATGCATTTCCAACCTAACACCATATGATATGATTGGGAATTACAACTGATAGCCATTTCAGTCAAAAACATTGACTTTTAATAAGAAACCAAGAAATTGCCAACTAATTAGTGATTTGAATATCAAACTATCAGAAAGAATTCATCCTAATTTCAGTCTGAAATTTAAAAATAATGTTGTGACGGCCATGAAATTCCAATACACATTTGGTCAAAGTTGGGGTCTGGTGTGTTCGTGTGAGACACCCATGTCGCCACGTCCCTGATTTTATCTATTCACAGTGTATACGCACGCACTCGACGTGAAGCCATATTACATGTATATGATAAAATCGCCATGTACTTACTCATTGTGAAGCCACACTATGTTTGGTGGAGGGTTGCCTTCAGCTTTACATCTGAACTCGGCTGAGCTGCCTTGAGGTAATTCGAGATCCGTTGGTTCAACTGTGAAATGTGGTCTCTCTGAAAAAAACACAAGGCAAAATGCTCAGTGCGTCGCCTATATACAGTAATGCTATAAATAATCGACCCCTTAACCACAGCAGAATTATGGGTAACTTTTCAGGTTTTAGTCGGAAACATGGCTTGTTGCCATTCATCGGAAAGCTTTCGGGGAGAGCTTTCCGATGAATGGCAACAAGCCATATTTCCGACTAAATCCTGAAAGGTTACCCATAATTTTGCTGTGGTTAAGGAGTCGATTAATTAGGGCATTACTGTGTATGAGCAAACGGTAGGAAGAGTGGCTGCAACATCTCTCTTATCCAGGAAAACCTACAACCTCTAGTGATTTTGGAATGAGGGTAATATACATTGTACATGCATGTAAATACACGATCGATCGAGTAGTTCCAGCAGGCTTCATATATAATCTGACCAAAAAACACTTTTTCCATCAGTTTCTGGAAACTTTTCGGCTTAAGACCGGAGCTTCCAACTTTTGGAAACAAACAGCTATCTCCCATTTCAGAAAACAATTCTGGAAAAGCCATATCCAATCAGTCTGTTCTCATTAAACATATCCATATATACGTATATGGCCTATAATAGTAACCTTTATAGTTTTTAATCTAATCACATTCCAAACACTCATATAAACTAAAGTGATTGTTAACTGTACTTCTCCTGATACTTGTGCAATCACGTAGTCCTGGTATGTAACATTATACAGCACAGACGAAGGGGTTCCCCGACAACCTCGTTATGGGACGGGTGGATAAAGAAGGAATGCATTCCCGCTGACTTCCTATTCACACGTCGAATCAGATATAGAATAAACGACACAAGGCACGCGCAGCGGGTCAGTTTGCAAAAATATTTTCTAGTATTTATTTAAGTCTCAAAAACATCACCACTATATGAAGAACACGGAGACATGTATATTAACCCTTTACCCAACAAACCGGCCAAAACCGGCCAAATAACAGCTTCAAATAACAGCTTCAACAGCCTAAAATATCTCCGGTCTGTCTCAATAGAACCATACAAATATGGATATCATTGGAATCGGCTCCTTGACCAAATTGTGATAGTTACAGTTATACCCTGTGCCAATGCATTCTCTTATATATGCGAATCGACCATAGGTCGCCTCGCATATATAAGAGAATGCATTGGCCTAAAAATAAAATCTTTTTTTAACACTTTTTACCATTTGTTCTTACAATCATTAACAATTATATATTTTTTAATGTGTTAAGCCAATGCATTCTCTTATATATGCGAGGCGACCTATGGTCGACTCGCATATATAAGAGAATGCATTGGCACAGGGCCCTTCTGTTGGGTAAAGGGTTAAACTTCGTTCTTATGGTCATCATTGATAGTTCTCCAATAACAAAATGTCGTGTGTTGAAAGTTGTTACATTGATTTGTCAAAAACATCACTAATCGTGTTTACATTGCAATGGTTCTGACATAAGATATCTCATTATTGGCGAGTTATATATAAAAAAGTCAATCTAATTTTGCATGTACTCGTTGATAAATATGCCTTAATAGTGTTCACCCTAATTACATTCCACACGCTCATCTAAACTATTGTAAATAGTGTAAATATCCTGATTACTCGCCGCTAGCAATCTTCTCCAAGTGCATGGGTCGGGGTGCGATCGAAATAGAATTGTTTTTGGATTTTCTTTGACATTTTCTTGTGACAAAAATGAGAACAATTTAACATGGTATTATTATCCCATCTTTCTGTGTGACCTTGTGAATTTTATTCTGCCACTAAATGTAAGTTCAATTTGCCCCTTTCTATCTATTGCCTGGGAATAACATTTATTTTCAGAGAGAATGACTTAACAACGTGAAGGAGTTCAAAGTCGAGATTATTGTTGCCCCTTTCCATCTACATGTATTGCCTGTACTCCATTTCTCTCCCCTTTCCCGTCATGTAAACTTTCTAATTCGGACCACACTGAACCATAACCCATCAGCTTTACCACACTGGTATCTATACCAAAATCCAAGATACCTGGGTAACATTTATTTTTCGAGAAAGGACCCGACAAAGGCCTCAACGGTTTGTTGTCCGATCCTCATTTGAACATATTTATATTTCATTTATATTTATATTATTTATGCTGTTGTTATGTTCAGTTCAAATTAAATAGAGTTTTGACCAAACAATGTTATCTTGAACTGATTCTGCTGACACGTATGTACTTGTGCAATCACGTAGTCTGGTATGTAACATTACAGTACTAATGAAGGGGTGCCTCGATGTAGGACCGGTGGATAAAGAAGGAATGCATTCCCGCTGACTTCCTATTCACAAGTCGAATCAGAAATAGATTAAAGTGTTCAATGAGTTTTAATCTGCTTTAATGTATCTCTCGCTCGTCACATGAAATGCCGGTAATATAGAAATTAATAGAATCGTTCCACAGAAAGGCACTTGAATAGGTATTTATGAAGTGAATTAAAGTTTCCGTGGGAAGATTTGTGAAGGTTTCAATTATATTTAGGACATAACTGGTATCTTTCTATATCTGATGGTGTATTCAATATAAGACGTTCCACTAAAATGTAAACTTCATTAATGTTATTACACTAGGCGAACTGCACTCAATAAAACCCGGACTGTGTCTGCAAGATTGTAACAAGAAACTTGGATCGATCGTGTCTACGAGAAAATAACTGCTGACCTTCATAACAGTGCTTATATGTTTCGGGTTAAGCGGAGTGTGACTGTATAGTTATAGGGTGTTCTGATATCGCGTTCAGTTGTGACTGTTAATAGAGCAAGGTTTCTCGTAATGTGACTTCGCACAACTTATGCGTTAAGAGAGTATTCGGTTCGGTGTCGACAGGCCTTGTCAGTATGCTAACCTTGGTGAGCGTACGCACGAAATTGTTGCAGATGTCATGGATTATTATCTATGCGATTAGGAATGTGGGGGTGTGTCCCAGGAAGATTTGAAACCACTACAACATACGTGAACTATAGTCTCTATATATATATATATATATATATGTTCCACATGTCTATATTTTAGGAACTATCTGTTTTAGCCATTTTCTATGAAGGGCATATTAAACCGACTCCGTCGCATCGTATATATAGGACGAATACATGACAATAAATGCCGATATTAATGGCGAGAATTGGTTTGTGTTTCTTGTTTGTAATTTGCTTGATCACTTGTAAATATTAATTTCACATGTATACTAATTGTATTTCATATTTATCTCAAATACTGTATGAATATGTACGGTTTTATTGAGATTAAACAAATTCAAACGGCTGGCGGTCCGTCCTATACAACCTACTTTGGCACAGTTTCCATGCCCCCGAAGAGCGTCCGTGTGAAGTTTGTAAGTATATGTGCGCATGGTCAAGACCGATTCATCATGTCTGTTGGGAATGTTCTGCGTGCCACCGCGACATGGCGCAAAGTCCCCCACCGACCCGAAAGGGGTATATCTGTTTGTGACGTACCTTGTTTGTCTTTGTGTGTACTGTGTGTATATTTATATATATGCATATTGATTTAAATAATGTGTGTGCATTTATATAGACTCCATAGTCTGCCATAATGGGCTTATACTAGTGCTCACTCAAAGCATATATATAGGAGAGGCTTACTTACCGCATTTGAGATCGACTGTATTGAGGCTGCATGGTTAACACACGAGTTATATACCTGTATATACTAAACGCATTTTGAGATCGACTGTATGCGTTAAGCATATACAGGTATATTATATATTTATTGTGGACCTCCAGTTTGGAGAAGTTATATACTTGTATATACTTACGGCATTTGAGATCGGCTGTATTGAGCTTGTATATACTTACCGCATTTGAGATCGGCTTTATTGAGCTTGTATATACTTACCGCATTTGAGATCGGCTTTATTGAGGCTGAGTAAAACATGAGTTATATACTTGTATATACTTACCGCATTTGAGATCGGCTTTATTGAGCTTGTATATACTTACCGCATTTGAGATCGGCTTTATTGAGCTTGTATATACTTACCGCATTTGAGATCGTCTGTATTGAGGCTGAGTAATACATGGGTTATATACTTGTATATACTTACCGCATTTGAGATCGGCTGTATTGAGCTTGTATATACTTACCGCATTTGAGATCGTCTGTATTGAGGCTGAGTAATACATGGGTTATATACTTGTATATACTTACCGCATTTGAGATCGGCTTTATTGAGCTTGTATATACTTACCGCATTTGAGATCGGCTTTATTGAGCTTGTATATACTTACCGCATTTGAGATCGGCTTTATTGAGCTTGTATATACTTACCGCATTTGAGATCGTCTGTATTGAGGCTGAGTAAAACATGAGTTATATACTTGTATATACTTACCGCATTTGAGATCGTCTGTATTGAGGCTGAGTTACACGTGAGTTATATACTTGTATATACTTACCGCATTTGAGATCGGCTGTATTGAGGCTGAGTTACACGTGAGTTATATACTTGTATATACTTACCGCATTTGAGATCGGCTGTATTGAGGCTGAGTAATGCTCGGCTTCGGAGTTCCCGTGGTTCGTGGCAAGTGGCCGTGACTTGTGCTCCATTCCGTATTTTGAACATGTCCAGAAGCCATGATATCCGGCAATCGCAGACTAGAGGATTTGAGTCTAACCGCCTACGAAATAATACTTTAAAATATCAGAATTATGTAACAAGATAGAACATAAACTTGTTTATATACTTTTGTAGCACCATGCACTGCTACATATATGTTAATCAGCGTTCAATCGGATGCTTTGCTTTATGTCGTAGAGCTTCCGATAGCAGTTAATTGGTGCAATATTGTAAATCAATATATATTTTATAAATGAATTATACGACACTGTCAAATCCCAACAACTAAAACTGTATTGACATAAATACTTGTTGGATGTCCTTTGTTTTTCAGACATCTTTTATAGATTGAAAAAAAAAACGGTCAATGTCGTACGCACTTAATTACCACGACGTATGCCTTACGTCACGTAGCCATCTAAATGTTGTTGTCTGTATTCCGATCTCAACGAAACGTACATAACGCATTCGTATGAACACTACTTTATAATTCGTTAAATCAAATCCGAAAAAATACAGGTATCGAATAAATGTCATATTATATGTTGGTTGTCAACATGTTTTTCAGCCAATTGCGTTGAATTATAATTTCCAATTTGCAACTGCAGTCTGGAACACTCAATTATACATTGTACGTTATTTTTATCGTGAATCGCCGTGCGTTTTCCAGCGCACACAGTATGCTATCGATTCATGTTCCGTATATTACCATGGAATTGGTTATTGTAATAAAAGTCTCAAACAAAATGGTGCAGCATTAAAGATCATGACCAGTGCATTATCTTATATATGGGAGACTCTCATGTGGAGCCTCCCATATATACATGTAAGAGAAATCACTGGCTTACGGTAAATATTGTTATGCCAATATATTTTCTTATATATGAGAGGCTCCATGTGGGATACTCATTTATACAAGAGAATGAATTAGCACAGGGTTTTCGCTAAATTTCAGGAAGCTCCAGTCATAGGTTGTTTAATATTATATCAAATAGGTGCATGTTGACAGGAATTTGACTCCCTCACAAAGCGTTTTTTGAAACGATGCAGAATATCTATACTACATATGGCATAATCTATTCAAAAATTGTTAAATGAAGCTTGCGTTTTGGAATATTTAGATTCTTTGTGAAAAACATTGTAAGAAAAGATATGATAAAATTTAACGTCTGATGTAAAAGCATATTTATAAATTACAAGCTGTTCAGAGATTTGTATCGACACTCATGACTATCAATGCTAGTAGAATAAGAGATAATTACGCCACCATAAGACGAATATTACAATGGAGGAAAGTGGCGAAACTAATATCCGTCCATCATCATCTATAAATGCTTTTCCATTTTATTTTTTTTCCAATCTCGTTTGTGCATGCTAATAATAATTGAGTACTTGGAGAATCGCACGTACCTAACATCACCCGAGTGCATGTGTACTATTAAATCGAAATAGCTATGATATACAAGAACCGTTTTATCATGTTATAGATATCCTCTCAATGGGTGGCCATGTTGCATGCTACGAAATGTCCATTGTGCTCAAGCTTTGAAATAGTGTGTCAGTCATTTGCAGAATGAGGTCATCCAGAGGGTGAATTTAGTGACTCTATCCCACATGGCAGGATAGCATCACCAAATTCACCCTCTGGCGATCTAATTCTGCTTAGGCCTCATCTTCTGTGAAATATCTACAGCTTCAAATTAATATTGTTTTCGTTACTTTTTCCCCTTCTTTTCAGTTTCTATATCTCCTAATTTGCTGAAGTTAAAAATGCATAATCGAGGTGACTAATGGGCAAATTCAAATGGGGAACTTCACTATGATCATATAGGGCTGCAATAGCAGTTGAGGCCCAAGCAGAATGAGGTTTCCAGGGGGGTGAATTTGGTGACGCTAGCCATCCATGCGGGATAGCGTCACACAATTCACCCTCTGGGAACCTCATTCTTCAAATTACAGACACACTATTTCAAGGCTTGGTGGTGCTCATGATAATATCTGCTTGTATTTCAATTAAAATGGTTGAAAGCGATTAGCATCCTATAACAGTAACAATATACTATTTAATCGTGGTGTAATACGATTTCGGGTCTTAGGCATTTTTAAAATGTTTATAGCAGGGGCCTCATGCGCTGGTATGTGACACATTGTTATAGGACAGCGTGAGGTAAATGTGATATGTATACACTTACAGTCTACGTAGATGCCGCAAATGCGAGAATAGACTATCTGGTAAACTTTTTAATTTATTATGGTGTAAAAATCTGAAAAGAGATTTAAATATGTTAGCTGTAAATTAATTTAAAATTTAGAGTACAATCACACCACCCGATCCGCATAGCATTATCTTATATAGATACTTAATTGCGGATAAAATTTACCATCTATATATACTTAACTGTGTAGCGTACACGCCCATCGAGGCCACCATTACGTTATATAAATCTTAATACTGAACTGACCACGGGCACAACATGATGATTATATTGACGAAATAACGGAGATATTCAGAAATGAAAAAAAATATTTACGAAATAAACGAGATATTCAGAAAATGAAACAAACAATTTTTACAAGAGCGATTCTTTTACAGACCGTTTCTATTTCAAAGAAAAAGAGTTATTCAGAACTGAATTTTTTTTTTAACCCTTTACCCAACAGAAGGGCCCTGTGCCAATGCATTCTCTTATATATGCGAGTCGACCATAGGTCGCCTCGCATATATAAGAGAATGCATTGGCTTAACACATTAAAAATTGTAAAATTGTTAAAGAATGTAAGAAAAAATGGTAAAAAGTGTTAAAAAAAGATTTTTTTTAGGCCAATGCATTCTCTTATATATGCGAGGCGACCTATGGTCGACTCGCATATATAAGAGAATGCATTGGCACAGGGTATAACTGTAACTATCACAATGTGGACAAGGAGCCGGTTCCAATGATATCCATATGTGTATGGTTCTATTGAGACAGACCGAAGATATTTTAGGCTGTTGAAGCTTTATTTGGCCGGTTTTGGCCGGTTTGTTGGGTAAAGGGTTAAAGAGCGTTTTTTTCTCTCTCGAAGAAGTGCCAAAGTTGACCATTTGTGGTGTTGTAAATTGTTTCAGAGTTCTCCGTTATTTCGTCGGAAATACGTTCTTTGTTCAGCTTTGTTGGCATTTTTGGGTTATCAACCTTCCGATATGTCCATTATTAAAGGGGTAATGTTCACTAAATCCGTCCATTTATGGGACCATCTCATTTTATACTCAACAGAATATATGCAACAAATGAATGAATTTGAGCCATTGATTCGTGCAAAACACACTCATGTGCTCTGTGAACGATGCAAACCACATGGTAATTATAATGAAAATGAATTTATGACTCCACATTTTTATTATAATTACTATGTTGTTTGTATTGTTCATATGGCAACTGAGCATATATTGCACTTATCAATGGCTCAAACTCATTAATTTGTTGCATATATCCTGTTGAGTATAAAAGGAGATGGTCCCGAAAATGGCCGGATTTAGTGTACCTATTTAAGTTGTATATAACGTAATGGTGGGTTCGATGGGCGTATACGGTGCACAATTAAGTATCTTTATATGGTAAAATAAATGACCGTAGTTAAATATCTATATATGATAATGTTATGCGGACCGGATCCACATACACTGACAAGTTTGCCATATAGTTGTTGCAGGAATTACGTCATATGAGACCATTTGGTGCCAGAATGTGAACCTTGAGTGTGAGCTAATTGATGGCTATTTCAAATCTCATATATTTTAGTAAGACACCCGTGTATTATCGGCACGCACAGTGACGTATATAAGAGCTTAATGCAAAGGTAATTGTCAAAGTCGGAACTTTATTATAATGTTAATTAGAATATAATTATGATATTCAATATGTATTTATTTAGTGTTGACTGTGAGAAAAACATGTGTGATAAGGTTGTTTGAATAATTTTGTAAACATGAAAAACACATTTAAAATGGAACTTTTTTTAAAGGTGTTTTACTTCATCTTTGGTTGTGATAAGGAAACCAATATCTGTTTTAACCCCGGCCGTTTCGATGTCGTTTTTCCTTGCTAAAATATTATTATGTGATAAAAAGGATCTCAAATTTGTCGCAGTTATATACGAAATTTAATAAATTTAATAATTTTCGTAGAGAATTGCGACTCATTTTAGATCCTCTGTGTATGCATGTTATAAGCATTGGGTTCGTTGTCTGGCATGTTTTAGCTTTAACGAAATGGCTTTAACCTGAATGCCTGGACAAATTTGAGAGTGTGTGAATGCGACCTTAACCCTTTGCATACTAAATGGAATCTCCCATTCAGCTATAGAATTATTAATTGGAAGTGTCTATTCATTTGGAGGGGTGTTCAGATAATAAAAGCAATTGACAAAAATGCAAAACAATAATACAAGAGCAGAATGGTTCATATTCATTGGTGGGGAAATGTTTACATACTAAGTTCAACATACGACCTTGTTTAACTTATTACCTGAACATTTCATAAAGGAACTACTCGTAAATGAGTATTTAATATAGAAAGGGATAAGGACACAACTAATATTCGAGAGGTAGAGATATAAGTTGTCAATTGGTAAACCTTTAATTTGGTAAGATATAAAAATCTGAAAAATGTAAATAGAAATACATACATGTAAGCTATAAATTAATTCTAGAATTAAGACCGACACATTGTTTTAGATGGAGAGAGCTATATATAAATCTAAAATTCAAAAAAAAAATACAACAATGACTTTTGAATAATAAAACTCATTCCAGATTTTGAGACCACAAAATAGTGTTCAGGAGGAATAACTAATAACTGTAATGGTCCTTACTATAGTACAATTAACGCGAAGCAGGCGCGTATATACATGTATAGAAGCGGCGTATATGGGCGGTGCAAAGGGGGACGGGCAGCGGAGCGCGTTATATGCCCCTGTGATATATATCTCGATTTATAGTAGATATAAGCTCTATACTTGATGTTCGCATCCTGTATGATTATAGAGACATTTGCGGGAGAAAACGGGACGTACATGTGTATAATTGGTTATTGGTCGGGCCGTCTGACTGGCCGTCGGGTCCACCCGTTCGTTCTCGTTTTCCATATATTGCTCGTTAATTTTGCACATATAATTATTTAATGTCGTGCGAGTTTGACACGGAAACGCATCCAATGAATAGAGTGTATGTTCTCTATAATTAAGATAACACTTTCAGATTACGGCGTGTTCCTCTATCCTTTTAAAAGTGAATACGATGATACATTCGGGAATCGAAGGGTTAACAGAAACGTGTTACCGCCCACCATGTAGTCCTAATTATAGCGAAAAAACTACAAATGAGTTTTCTCTAAGTTAAAGATTGTCGAACATATTTTAATCACGATAACGCCATCTAGCGCACATTAGCGTAACCAGAGAAAATGTTGGCGAAGTGATCTACAACGCAACGAAGTGGTTCATGTGTAATAACTTGTACTGTTTTCTAGACACAACTATTTCAGAAATCTTTCGCGAAGTTACCAGACTTATCATAAGAACAATCTTTACTTTACAGCCGTAGAGTCGCCATCAACTCCACGCCGATAATTAACGCGTTAAATATGCTGAATATCAACTTCGAAATGGGACGAAGTTTAAAGGTAAATAATCCTATGCGATGGTCCACGTATCATCAGATACCAACAACAACAACATTTCTTCAAAAGGCACTTTGGTTATCAGAATCGACTAATTAAAAAAAATGCTAACCACTCTCAACTCTATAGAATAATATTTCCCAAAACGTGTGATATATCAACATTTTGTTCAACGCAATTTGATATCGATAGTATGTCGGTCGGCTCGTCGAATATTTGCTAGCCCGCCAAATATTCCAATTTCCAGATGCAGGTGAAAAATAACAGATTTCAAAAATCTATATCTGATAACTCTGAGCTTTGGTGTGTGGGTTCATCGACTCGAATCAAATATTGTTTGCTACAGAAGCCAAAGAAATAGGAATTTAGGAGCGTTAATTCGGATTATGAATCTTTAATATGGGACCGTGGAAAAGGGGGCTACGCGAACTAACCTATCTTAAGGGTGCATTTACATTGCTATAGAAATGTATACAGATCTGTATGAAGTCACGTGTCGCGCATTACTGTGATCACAACATGATTACTAATAGTGAACGCGCGCTCATCAGTAGTCTGGTAATTGACAATTCACTGCGAGTCGTGTCAGTTTAGGCCAGACATAAAAATGTATCAACTATCAACAGATAACAGCGATTTGATATGTGCCGCAGGTATTTAAAGTGTATCCTTATACCACTTGATAATGGTTCGAAGAAAGAATGAAAATCATGCAGTTACCCTACAACACCCTTTATTTGACCAAATGTAGTAAAATTTTCAACTGATGACAATTCAAATGACAATGTTGACCAGTGTAGGACAATATTGTTTTCTTAAATTACATGCAGTTTTTATATATAGCTGTTAGACAATAAATATGATGATAATGACTGGCCACGGGGAGGGACCAGGTCACAATATTTCCAAGTGTTGGACATTTCCAACACTACACCCGCCCCTATGATAAGGTTGGAAAATTTCCAGCTGATGGCCATTCCAGCTCAAAATGTTGATAAAAAGTAGGAAATTATGCAAATATTGGTCCGAAAACAATACCCCCCCCCCCCCTCCCAAATAAAATGTTTGAAAATCAAACTACAAGATCATTTTCAATCTATTGCTGGTTTGGAAATTACAACTAATGTTGTGTCAGGTATGAAATATCCAACCATTGAACAAGTTGCCACGTCCCTATCCGTGTTCAATATTCGAAATACACGGGTTGAAATGACAAAGAAAACTAAAACACATTCGCCAAGCCCGAGTAACAATTAATCAAAACTGATTTGCCTGTCGCAATGCTTCGGCGTTGACCGTGACGTATAGCGGACACGATTTTTGCTCACACCAACTAATACCGTTTTCTTTCTGTGTGCATTTCTATATCAACCCGTTTACACTAGTCTGCGTGTAGATCTATGTACATTTCTATAGCAATGTAAATGCACCCTAAAGATGTACTGTCCGATTTGACACCGTGCAACCACAATATGTACTTTGTCTACACTAGAAGAAACATCGAATTTCAACATGCCATCGATCCGGACCCATATGTACATATATGTTGTATATATTGCTGTATGTCTATTGTATATATGTTTACTTCTATATCTCAATATCCTTTATGTTACACATGTATTGACATCGGTGAGAGAATAAAGCATTGAAGCTAATTGAATCGGACCCATGAGTCCATTAATATGAGCTGTTAAGACCAGATATTAACTTTTAAAAAGCGGAAGTTTTTAAACGTTTGTAATTTTTGTCAGCCTAGTAAATACTAATAATATCGCCTTCTATAAAGAGCGTCCATGTTTCTGTGGTCAACAGTGTGTATATCATAAAGAGCGTTCTCAATTGTGAGCCTTTATGATTGTGTTCGACGTGTTACTTATGTGTTATTCTTTAGATTTTCGCGATGCCTGTGTCACTGTGTTATACAAAAGTTCGTGATTGCAAGTAGGTTTTATTTTCTTTAAATCGGAAATTGGCTTAATAAATTCCGAATTAGGTGGTGTCAAATCGGATCGTGTGATCAAACCAAACATATAATAAAAGTGTCAAATATATTGAAGACAAACTTGCTGTAGGGCTGCGGAAAAGGGGCTACTACCCTTATATGGAAATGCCACAAAACCAGAACCACCATGGCGATCATCCTGTTTAAGATAATTTAAAGCGGTCAAATGTGTAATTGGTGAATATGTTACAATTGGGCGGACTGTGATGGCAGAGAACGTTTGATGTACAATATTTGGAACAACCCTCCATTTAACTGCATGGAATACCATGTCATATGAATATTATATATGAAAACGCACATGATATACAAGAATACACTGCACATATGCTCTATACATACTAGACTCGAGGAAAGCAGAGAACAATACGCAACATGATGATCACCTTGTCTAAACTAAGCTGCAAAGTGTTGTTCAATGTTTTGAATCGTGGCTTTTATTAGCTCAACTTGACAAAGTCAAGTTTGAGCTATTGCGATGGCGTCCGGCTTCTGTGTGTGTGTCTGCGCGTCCGTCAACAACTCCCCAACACCATATAGGTCACATCTCTCATCCGATCGTCACCAAATGTCATATGCATCTTTCGAGTGACCTCTGGGTGGGATATTTTCCGAAATTCATTAAAAAACATGGCCGCCAGCAGCCATCTTGGATTTAAAATTTGAATCATTCGGCACACCTTTCAGTCCGTATATATTGAAGAATTGTTTTATAAATGTACAAGCATGCTTAGGATCAGCTATAGATGGAAGTTGTCGAATTTATAACGAATTTCTATCAAAAAATAACATGGCCGCCGGCAGCCATATTGAATTTTACTCTTTGCATGACTAAATTCTTCGCCATTCCCTACAGGCCACATCCCTCATCCAATCATCACCGATCTGTATACGGAGCTTTGGTGTGACCTCTAGATTGAAGCTATCTAGTTTTCCTAAATTCGTTAAAATCATGGCCGCCAGCAGCCATATTGGATTTGAAATATGAATCCATTGCACACCATGTAGCCCGCATTTATCGAAGAATTGTTTCGAAAATGAATAGGCATGTTTAGGGTCATCTCTAGATTGGAGCTATCACATCTGAATGATTTTCGATGAAAATCATTGTCGCCGGCAGCCATTTTTGATTTTACTCTCTGCATGACTATGTCCCCCACCATAGCCTACAGGCCACATCCATTATCCGAGTGTCATTAAATACGTAATATAGATCATCGGGGTGACCACTAGATGGGAGCCGTCAATTCTTTCTAAATTTCGTGACAAAACATGGCCACTAGCGACCATCTTGGATTTCACATTTGAATCCATCGGCACACCATGCATGCAGCCGACATTTATTGGAGAAGTGTTTTAAAAAATTGACAGACATGTCCAGGATCACTTCTAAATGGTAGCTATCGAATTAAAACTATATACAATTAAAAACATGGCTGCTGGCAGACATAATGGCATTCAAGTACTTGCATGAGCAGGACAACCATGTTATATACTTTTGCACCGGTTTTATATTCCACAGCCAGTTTTATTATTTTATTATTATTTTTTTTTCATTATTATTATTTGTTCGTACTTCTTGTCGTAAACTTGGAAACGGCGTGTGTCCCTTTAAAAAAAACTAAAGCAGATAGCATGGATACTCACAATTGATCTAGTTGCGGGAGATGCTGAAATGCTCGCCTCCCTATTTTTGTTATATGATTTTTATTTAAATATCTGAAAAGAAAATATAATAAAACTATTAAATAATGGCAACAATTTGTAAACATAAATGGATCTATTATTATTTGTATTACTATTAACTTATCAAATTTATGGTTAGGTTCATTTATAACTTCGTGCACCATGCATATCAGGCAATGTTGAAACGAAATGCTAATTACTTTTCATATCATTATCACATCCTGGAATAAGACAGTCAATGACTGTGGGGTCGCCCACCTGACTGTAAAGACTGATAAGACCGGGACTCTGAAGACTACAAAAGTCAGTAATTGTCAAAATCACTTAAGATAAGTAATTCTAAATAGGGAAATAGCTGGAGGTTCTCAGATGAGCAAGGCTGTTCACCTTGAAATTTTCAATTGCACACCACTGACAAATCTCCAACCCCTTACCAGTTTTAAACAAGACAACAGTCCTAAGTTCACAAAATTCCTTTTGCACATCCCTCTTAGAATTAAATTTTACAACTGGTACCAACCAAATTACCAACCTGACATCACCCATAAAGTTAAAATTTGTGGCCATTTTGGTCTAACAGTTTAACCCGAATTAGGAAAATGTGGACTGTTACTGATTGAAAAATCAAATCTACAACAAATGTTGTATCAGGCATGAAATTTCCAACTGTTTAAATTTTTTATCAAAGTAGGGGTTCAAAACCCCACCCCTCTACACTTCCGCCGCATTGCCCATCACCCAGGCAGCTTAGAATCAATAGGAATCTATATATTGTTATAGCAGTATCAAACAGCATAGGTACAGGTATGGTGGGTGATTGAGAGTTAAATCTCTTATCTCTGCCCCTATTTGAACAAACGTGAATCCCCATCTATGAGATCCATTCATCTATAAATTTCAAACGGTAGATTTTAAGAGTTAAAGAGAACTGATTTTCCACAAAAGTTTCCTAAAAATGACCCCATGTATACAAATTTAAAAACCAGTCACCGAAGGACCCTCCATACCAAACATAAACTAAGTAGGCCCGATGGTTCTTGAGAAGAAGTTGTCTTAAGAATCACTATGGAGAGAACGAGTTATGACCCTGGCTTCTCACCTATATGACCTGATGAACTCATTTGAACAAATCTGAATACGAGTCACTTAGGGGACATCCACACCAAAATATATAAACCCATTTGGTCTTTAAAATGAATCTGGATAAGAAAAAAATTGATGGACGGATGGCGACATCCCAACAGAGGGATGGATGGGAGGACAGACTGACTGAGAGACAGACAAATTCAAACCAATATACCCCCAATATACCCCCAATTATCTTAATTCAGACTCTGGAACGCATAGCTTGTTCAGCAGTCTGACTTTAACGAATGTTACGATTCAATCCGGTCCTAGACTTCAATACTTACAAATGCTTTAAACTGCGCAAATTAAGAAAAGCACCATCTGGGATTTCTGTTATTTTATTACTATTCAATAATCTGGAAGAAAAGAAAGAAATTACACGTTATAAGTCGGCTGATGGGTTTTCTACAAATATAAAGATTACAGTTTGTCTCCAAATGTCTTTGTTCAGTTTGTATTTGTTTTGTGCTGCCAATTCCATCTTCTGTATTTTATCATTTTGTAATATGTGGTTGGGAGAGGAGCAACTGTATTCCATGAGCTGAGTTCGTTTTAATAAATATTTTTAAACTATAAAGATATCAAGCACCCTTTACTGCAGGTATCTGCTTTCTGTGTTATTGTGGCAGTTCTCAATGGAAAACTAGAGTATATTCCACACAGATAAAACAAGAACGTGTACAGTGTATAGATGGGCAATTTAACAATACGTATATTTTCATGCACGTACATAATTAACTTAGCCCTAACATTAAACACATATTCGAATGTCAAACTGTCCTGTTTTATAAGAAGATTTCTCAACCCCTCAACGGTCATCCTTGTTATAACTACTCATTATTCACCTATATATGAACGCCATCTTAATTATACATATAACGTTATATTACAGGGGTGACAGGAAGACGGCCTGTATTGGCCATGTCACCCCTGCACATGTAAATTTGTATACATATATGTACCACTGATGTATTGTATAAATGTGCAAATAAATAAACATTCCGTATAGATATATATATATATATATCTGTCTTCTTATTCCATCAAATGGATATCGTCAACTCGCTCCTGTGGCTCGATCGAACATTGACATTGTAATATTAAATTCTGATCCTACTAAAAGGCCAGTAATGGGACAGTTTTCTCCACCATTTCTTTCATTGAACACTTGCTGCAGCTTGGTGCGACATATATCCGTATTAGTTTCAGCACCCACAGCAGTCATATGTGGCGAGACTATGATCTAAATTTTCGTTTAGACTCAGTGCATAGTGTACCTATAGCATCGATAGATGTACACAGCGCAAACATTTTGTAAGCAATTGTCAACGATATAATGTTCACTTTAATCGAATGAGTTGCGAGTGGTGCAAGGATATAACTCACGAAAGCGAAGCTTGATGAATTTGAATATGCGCCCGCCGCAACGAGTTCAATGACATGTTCTACATTACCATCACCCTACATCACGATCAGCCTACATTACGATCAGCCTAGATTACGATCAGTTCTGTATTTATTACACACACTTGTCTCAGATACGTTCATATCATTGTTGCTATAACCACATGTATAGTGATTTAAGCCTGATGAAAATACAGCAATTATCTGTTCATCGCCCGAGGCGTATCCTTGACGTTTATATATGTCGTCGGTCGTGGCAACAACGTCAAATCAAAGTAGCTTCGGCTTGTATTCCACTTGTTGTATACACCACTATGTACCTAATTAAATTCCTTTGAATACATGTGCCTCGCGTCGTGCAACGGGTATGGAATACACATAGCCTCTCGTGGTGAGTGTGAGTGCTTGAGGTGTAAATATTGAGTCACGGTGACCGAATTGTCCTCACATTGCACACGATACAGCCGACTCAGTGCATGAGTAAGTATATTTATCGCACACTAATTCAATCTATTCATAATAAGAGGATCGTCTCAAATGAGCCAACACAGGATAGCAATTAATGGGTATAAGTAGCAGCCACTTATTATGAGTGGTTATTTATTACATCTAATGATCGTTTGTACGGGATGAGTGCTAATACTGATCCAGTTACTATACCTGATTAGGATCCCCATTCATCATGTGTGTCAGTTCATTTTATTCAACCCCCTCCATCGGGGTCCTATAGTACCGTATGTAAAGAATGTGTGATAAGCAAAACAATCAACACCGAAGGACCCCAATATAGGTTACAAGCAACTAATTATATAGAGTTACGCTCCCTGAATTTGTGTAGGGTCAGCGTAAAAAGAATCTGGCTGCTGATTGGTTGGTTATCTTTGAGGGAAATCTCCTGGTTGGGAACATAAATCCATGGCCTACGTTAATATGGCGATCATTTTGTTTGGCTGGCCAGGAAGAGTCTGGTGGGGTCCCGAAGTTATAGAAGGGGTCTGGGTATTTTATAGTATACGAATATTGTAATATTTGTTACACTATCTGTCTGATAGCGTAGTCAATTTGTGTAAATAATTAAATGACTAGAATTACTATCTGACTGATAGTGTGGTCAATTTGTGTAATAAATGCCTGTTGAAGTATAACTGAGAATATTTTTCAGCTAAGTGTGCATTTTAATGTTGACTGATGTTGCAAATGGGTTCTGTAACCAGTATAATTAGCATTACTTGTTCAATTGCAAAGATGTCAGACGATATCGATTTGAAGTTCCGCAACGAGTTGTTCGAGATGTATAGTGAATTCCCTAAGTATATAATTCTGAAAGATGAATACTTCAAAACAATAGAAGACATGAGAGTAGCCAGTGAGGTAAAGAATACAGAGATCCGCCACGAATACTACCTGCTGAATAAGTTTGAAATTTCCCAGTGTGGTGACGTTGAAAAGTTCATCAAGAAACGCAAGACAGCGGACGAATCACCATTGTATTATGTTAACATAGACTAAATGTAAGACGAAGAGCAAGTGGTTAAGGCAAATATATGCTCTGCAATAGCCGCTGCCATAGTAGATTGAACTGTTCAAATAAGTGGGACTATCTGTGTATGTGATGACAGTTTCCCGCATGGATATTGTTGTGTTGTATGTATATTTATATCATGTTCATTGTCACTTTCATAAATAAAATACTGATAGCAAAACAATTACATTGTTTGCTTATGTTTAGTCCATAAGTACATTATTCTGAAAACGTATCTAATTTCAGTCATTTCACGAAATGACTAACATTTTTAGTCGTTTCATGAAATGACTGTGGGGGTCTGAACGAATTAGTCATTTCACAAATTGACTGATTTCACAATGTGGCTGTAACATATCAAAGTCGGTGGTGTTTCTACGGCGTATGGTGGTAAACTGTTCCATTCGGGTCTCACTATAGTTGAATTAAAAACTATTTTTGCACGTCTTTTGCTGTTGGCTCAGTTTGTAGTTTCCAAGAATGACCACTGCTGCTATGCATACAACCTGCGATGAAACAGACTAATTGTTTCGCAATTGTAAATAGCTCGTAAATATGTATATATAAGTTTCTATCATATCAGAACTCAATAGTCTATATTTAACGCTTAGGCAAAAATTTAAAACAAAACCCTGACCCTACCTACACTAACAAAAACCTCCATACTTGAAATTTTAGATAGGGACAGGGGAAACACATATATATTTTTAATGTAGCCTAGTTCGTTTCAGTAGTACAATACGTAGCTTGGTTCATGTCACACATGGTTGTATACACCGACTGTAATCGCCGTTAATGTTCCATATACATGTTTACAAGCAGGGAGGCACATCATGAATTCAACTATTATAGTTATATTGAATTATAGTAGGTAAAAATGGATATCGTCGTTTTGTGAATTCGATTCAAGAGACATAACCCAACATCATATCTCATAAAAAATTATTTAAAAACAGTGTCATACTAAATCAGTACCAGGTTTACAAATGTGACGAACCAACATGTCTCGATCCGTGCGAAAGATTAGCCATGATGGCACATGCTAAGGAAATTAACTAATATTCCATTGGTCTAAAAAAAATTATGAATGAGCGATGATTGAGTGATCACGTTAATGTCATTTAGGAAGAAAACATTGTGTCATCATTAACTAAAATAAGTCAGCGCGAAAGATTTCAAAACAAATTTTATCGGGAAACTGAAAATGTTCTGCATGCTGCTACGAGTGCAATTCGGCTGCGTATTGGGATGAGCGATCACCTAGGTTCAACAAAAACAGGGAAATTGTGGATTTAGCACCGTAAAAATTAACTATAATAGTTAAATATAACTATAATAGTTGAATTCGGGATGTGCCTGACCCGGTAAGGGATGGTGATACTGAAGTTTGTACTTTAAATGTAAAGAATTGAAATTAACCTTGGTAAATAACATGAAGTCAGATCCAGAATGCATTTGGTAAGAGTAGTTTTACTTCGCATTTGCCTTTGAAATCCGACGAAATATTAAAAGCACAACAACAACTATGTTATGTATGGTGCAAATGCATTTGGATACCATAAAGCTTTCTGCATTTTATACATAATAAGCTGGTATTCCGTTCTCCACATGTATAATATGTATTACTATATGTTTGTGGTTGATACCAATTCTCAATATAAATAAATTATTAGATGGCACGGCCATATACATGTACATAGTTGTTCAACTACCATTAGACACGCACGCCGGTCGCAATTAATGTTATTCACTGTATAAAGGCGGCTGCTCCTTGAAGGGCGAAGGTAGACGTTTTCAACCTAAACCTGTTCATCGACATTGCGTTTCTTTGTCTTCGCAATGGGACATTTGGGTATTACTTATAATATTGTACATATACTTTAAATGTGATTTTAACTGTACTTTAACTGTACTTTAACTGTACTTAAAATGTACTTTAACTGTACTTTAACATAAAGAAATGAAACTGATCTCCGCACACGAACTAGCATGACGTCAGATCCTGAATGCATTTGGTGAGGATATTTATACTTTTCTATTTCAATTGCAAACCGCCGAAAATATTAAGACTTTTATTGTCTCTATTCAGTATTTCCCAAATAGCAAGAATGTTATGAATTTTTCAAATTAATTTGACTCCCACTGAGCGATCTGCGTTTTACACCCACTATTATAGGCGTGGGCAAATCATGAAGGTTATCATGTTATATGGTGGACGTTAAATTAGTTTAAAACTACAAGAGAGGATTTATTATCAATCTCAGCATGGAATTGATAACACATCACACCAAGAATATACCCTATCCCTTAAACTTAATAGAAGTGCACTGTAATGAATGCATGTGCGTCATAAAAGGATGCACATGGTGCACCAAACTTAGTGCTAGGAAGGGCGATGACATCCCCGTCCATGTCTTACACGAAAGTTCACACAGATGTTGGGGAATTGGTGCACAGTATTAGTTGGAGAAAAATCAGGACAAAATAATTTTTTGTATTTGAAGTTCCATGTTACAAGAGTGTCCTTCATTTTTGCGACTGACTTTGAATGCTTGTTCCACTTGTAAATCATGTATATACTTACAGTTTCAACATTGGAAACTGCGAAAATTATGATGAGCATTAACATTAATAACATACAATAACCTTTTGATTTATTAGAAGAACACTGTGCGTATTCAAATCATGCACCTGGATGTACCAACTTTAGTGCTAGGAAGGGCGATGACATCCCATTCAACTCGTTAACAACAGTTACGTCTTAAAGAGATATATCAGTCCCTTTGAAAGGATATAAAATATTATTCCGAAAAGAAAACCATCCATGCATGTTTGGTGTTCATATCGTACTCCGTGCACATAGGTCGCATACGTATTTCACAATTGGGTGTGCTATGTCACGTGATCCCGAAATATGATGCTTCATTTTAGTCTTACAAGACCAAGTCTTCTCAGTTGATGTCGTTTTGGACCAAGTCCCATCCCGTTACTCTTCTATAACGGACTTTACGCCCAGAATTATTGGCGGGAGTTATTTTGTC
The DNA here is from genome assembly GCA_032622095.1 of Siphonodentalium dalli. Lineage (NCBI taxonomy): Eukaryota > Metazoa > Mollusca > Scaphopoda > Gadilida > Siphonodentaliidae > Siphonodentalium > Siphonodentalium dalli. Next base: position 47,114,385 of record CP136069.1, on the reverse strand, counting down.
TTCGGATTATGTCAAATGGACAATTTGCGTATATGAGCATAGATGGCAGCCTTTCCCAAGCATGATAATGTCAAATATGCGTATATCAGAGGTCCGTTGAATTTCAAAGCAACGATAGTTATAAGTAAACAAACCCTTGTTTCCAGATAATTTTGATTTGTCGCGCTGTCAGAAAATGTATGTAAACAATACATTAAACGATCGTATCATTACGTTACCTTTTATTATCACGGTATATGATAATTATATCATTTTGTGGGCAGATTAATCGCGGACATGTCAGATTATTAAGCACATGCATGAGTTCACGTGAATGCCCGGGCTACACATGTAAATGTAGTACGTCTTTTCAATGAAAGCTCGTTATAGCTCGTTATAGAAGAGTAACGGGACGGGACTCGGTCTAAAACAGCATCAACCAATAATAGTAAAGGGTTCTTGAATTATTTGAGCAGTATAGTTCACTGTTGATGTTTGGTCGAGAATAGATCGTTTTAAACGTAATGCTCAGGAAAAAGCCTGCCATGTGTGTTATGTTTTATGTTAAGTGTCGGCTGGATGTTTGTATTTTTACATTAACCATTTTTATTCTAAATGGACTCCCCAACCAGTTAAAAAGTACACCGGAATGCTCTATTATTGATTTGGAGGGATACTAAGCTGATAAAAGCAGACGACAGAAGTGCAGAAGCAGCCATATTTATTGAGGGAAATGTTTCTATGGTAGTTTGTTAAACTTATCTGAACATTTCGTTTGGGATAACTACTCATCAATGAAGCTTCAGTATAGAAAGGGTTAAATATATTTTATCGTAAAGGTATTTACAACGGGAGAGGGGAACAAGTTTTGGAAACTTACATTGTCTCCGCTCCCAAAATGATTTGCATGTTTGTGATTCACTTCGAATGTTTTTTTACACTAATATGTATTACTAATATAATAAAAATTAAAAGTTGTGGTCATCAATGTGGCTTTAGCTGTATGCATGCATATATATATAGTTTACTCTATGCCTTCAATGTATTAGAAGACCACTCTGTTGAACGTATATCTGCCCCATAAAAGAATGCACCTGGGTGCACTGAGCTTAGCGCTAGGAAGAACGCTCCATATGATTGGGTTTACGAAAAGTCAATACTACGTACATTTATATATTTATATTACGTTTACAGCAGTGGTATGTTAACCCTTTCTATACTAAAGCATCATTGGTGAGCAGTTATCCCGTAGGACATGTTCGGGTAATAAGTTTAACCCTTTCTGTACTAAAGATCATTGATGAGTAGTTAACACGTATGGGCATGTTCAGATAATAACTGTAACCCTGTCTATACTAAAGCGTCATTGATGAGTAGTTATCCCGTAGGACATGTTCGGATAATACGTTTAACCCTTTCTAAACTAAAGCATAATTGATGAGTAGTTATCCCGTAGGGCATGATCAGATAATAAGTTTAACCCTTTCTATACTAAATCATCATTGATGAGTAGTTATCCGGTAGGACATGTTCGGATAATAAGTTTAACCCTGTCTAAACTAAAGCATTATTGGTGAGCATTTACCCCGTAGTACATGTTCGGATAATAAGTTTAACCCTTTCGCTACTAAAGCATCATTGATGAGTAGTTAACACGTAAGACATGTTTAGATAATAACTTTAACCCTTTCTATACTAAGGCATCATTGATGAATGGTTAACACGTAGGACATGTTCAGATAATAACTTTAACCCTGTATATACTAAATCATCATTGATGAGCAGTTATACCGTAGGACATGTTCAGGTGATAGGTTTAACCATTTCTAAGCTAAAGCGACATTGATGAACAGTTATCCCCTAGGGACATGGTCAGATAATAAGTTTAACCCGTTCTATACTAAATCATCATTGATGATCAGTTTTACCGTAGGACATGTTCGGATAATAAGTTTAACCCTTGCTATACTAAACATTAATGAGTTGTTATCCCATAGGACATTTTCAAAATACTCAGATCAACTAACAACCAGTTGAACTTATTATCTGAACATTTCCCTGCAATAAATAGGACTCTTTCTATACTTTTATGAACTGTAGCCTGTTTGCTTTGTTTTTATTTTTTTCTGAAAACCCCTCCAGGGGAATAACAGATCATTCTGATATATACTTCTAACTGAGTGGAAGAATCAATTTAGTATACAAGAGTTAAGCTATCGTAATGGTTATCATGTAATCAAAGAGTTTCAAGTAGTATAGGCCTGTGACATAAAGGTAATTTTGGAATACCTTGAAAGGCATTCCATTGATTACATGCTCTCCATGGCTTTATTCAGGGACAAGTTACAGATTTATTAAAACTCACTGTGCTGAATTGAGTAATTTGACACCGTTCTTTAATCCAACGAACATTGAAGGGTTTTTTGATAATTTTGGACGATTATTTTCATGCATATTTGTATTTGTCACTTCGTTTCTTCTGACAAGATTATGCATCAGTTTTGTGACTGACCTTATATGTTTTTTTGCCACTCGCATAATTTATAATATTAATATCTTCAACATTGTAAGTTGGTAAAAAATCATCGCGAACATTAACTTGAGGAATATAAACTCCTTTGGTATATTAACCCTTCCATGACTGGAGCTCCCTGAAGTTTTGCGAAAACCCTGTGCCAATGCATTCTCTTATAAATGTGAGTCTCCCGTAGGGAGCCTCCCATATATAAGAGAATTCATTGGCCTAAGAATATTTACATTGACCTTGTAAGCCAGTGCATGCTCTTATATATGCGAGGCCAACTGTGTGAGACTTGCATACATAAGAAAATGCACTGGTACAGGATCTTGAATGCTGCAACAGCAGGGCTCACGTAATCAAAGGGTTACAACTGCACGCTAATGAACGCATGTTCATCATCAGGGTATGCACCGAGATGTACTGATCTGGGTGCATGAAGGGAAGGATGCTGACACTATTAATTACATCTCACGTATGGGTTGAGTTTTAAAGATAGATATCAGACTCTGAGAAAGAACGTTATATATTTTTTCCGACATGAGAATCATCCCCAATTCTTTTGATCATTTTAAGCTTCCAGATTGTACACACAATCGCAGACACGATGTTAAGTGGAGCACCGTGTGTCCCAAGGAACGCATGTCGAGTAGGTCAATCGGGGTAAGTTCTGTTTCCACTTAAAGGAGACGTCAGTCTTTAACGTGATGTGAAACACTCCGGTAGGGTGATCGAATAGAAATGGAGAATAATCTTGTTCAAAGTAGTTATTTTTACAAATATTATATCTAAATTGATAACACGAACCGTCATTCTTGTATATTAATTAAATGCAGCGACTGCCGATGGCGAAATCGTTTTCGTTAGTTTATCGCCGATAGAAGCGTCCCGATTCGAATAGTAAATATTTACATTTTAGCATAGTTCAGCCAATGTTTTCTATGGAGTGGTATCCGGTCGATTTGCTTGAGATTTTCCGTGATGTTAGTAGAAGGATAAATTCCTCCAGTTGGTACAGCACCTGAATACTAACGTATCAGTTTCACGCACCCGAACAAGTACATAATATGTATTTAACAGTCAGGCTTACTTAAGTACTCAGACACCGAAGGGAAGTATCAATCCCACCTCACTGGTTGTACTATTTTCAGGAAAAAAAGTAGTTTTTAGTTCTTCAATCGTGGCGATAAACAGCACACGCCAAATGATGCCACGGTATAAAGCCACCGTCTTGACTACATAATTATATCAATGCAATAATCACATGACTCGCGTGAGTTTTGCTGGTATCAGTATATATAGCTGTAGATGTTCATAGATATTATACTAGTAACTGAACCTGTCAAAACTGATAATGGGTGTACATGTATAATTACATGTATATGGTATGTACGCGAAGGTGACATACGAATGGGCGTAATGTCGTCTACATTGTTAATGTCTTACCACATTACAACCGGCGTACTTACATTGTACATGTATTCACAATATATATGAAGGCTCAGAACCGGCGTTCTTATGGTGAATGCTCAGAATGGGCGTACTTATATGGTATGTATATGGTGAAGACGTCATAATGGGCGTACTTAGATGGGAATTGTGGCAATATTACAATGGGCTTACTTACATGTGTGGTATCTATATGCATAGTGATTATCCGTGATGATATAGGACTGGACGTACTTACAATTATTATGATATGTACATGATGAATCCTCAGACTGGGCGTAATTACATGGTATGCAAATTAGTACTATGTTACAATGGGCGTCCTTACATGGCACGCGCATTGTGAATGATCTAAATGGGGGGTGCGTATATGTTTGGCACATGACCAGTATGTAGTCAGGGCATATATACATTATGTGTAAATGTACATAGTGAATGCTCAGATTGGGCGTACTTATATCACACCTGTATGTACATGAGTATTACATGTATGTTACAAAGGTAGTATTTACCTGTAATGTACATGGTGAATGCTCAGAATATGTGTACTTACATGATATATGCATGGTGTTTATTTTACAGTGGTAGTATAGACATGGAACGTACATGACGATTGTTACAATGACCGTACTTACATGGTATGTACATGGTGAAGGCCGCTGAGCGCCCCGACTGGAATGTGTTTAATCCGATTAAACCGGAGGTCTCTGAAAGTACACAGAAAGGATATAATTAGATATAAGGCACACATACCATAAAGCAATAAGATATCTCTGTCGAATTTAGCCAGTAAACTGCATTATGTCGGTTATCACACGTCGTTTCAACCATGCGATGAATTCTAACTTCTGATGCTATCAGCTGACAGCTGACTCGCATGATGCCATTTTTTGTAGATGGATTTAGCTCGACTATTTTTTATCAAGCAGGGACAAATTAATCAGCTGAACTGCGGTGTCAACTGAAGTTGCAATGACAAATTATCGATAAAATCATGCCCAATATTTCTCGATATTCACATCTATTTAACAGAGTGTTGTTCTTTTAGGATAAAATGGCAATACCATCGTATTTGTTGAGAACATTGTTTGCTGTTGATCCAGGGTATACGTTCATACACTGGTAATTTATAACAGATGTCTTTGACGGGCTGGAATATAAACGACAAGTCACTTATAACATGTTCAGTACTTTTTTCCAAAATTAGCAGTAAGAGATATGTAATTAACCAAGAGATTATCCAATTGGTCTTTACCATAAGCCAAGCAGTCATCAAATATTCCATTACGATCATGTAATCATAGGTATGTCATAGCCACAATCACACATACAACACTCGTATAATAATGCCGTCGTTACAGAGTTTATAACCCTACAAAACAGCTACCCTTCTGCGACGAATTGATAGAATAAATTGCATGCAAGTTTTACATCATGTGAATACACCCTCGTCTACGAAGAATGCAAACAGACATGTGTGTAATCGATCAAGGGCACGAGTGTCCACATGCATCCCATCCGCTTCCCGTGTGTGTTTATAAACAATACAAAATATAACGCGAACAACTGGCATCACGTTTATGTTTATTGACAAAGAAAACGACAACATCTATACAGTAGCGGAACAGTTGCATGGTAGTAATTATTCGGCCGAACAGATTGATGCATCCTATTTTGAGGAATGATACATCATCTATGGTGTGACAACAGCGTTTGATATTATCGACATACCCATGAATCCAAGCTCTATCAGGTTCGCTAACCCATCATGGATTTCGACACTGGTAAATCATTACAACATTCTTATAAATTCAGGTAAACGCTCACGCAATACCAATTTGTACATTGTCATTTGTAGTACTAGCGAGAATCGTGTTTATAATAGTCTGTATATTGAGAAATAGCCGTATGAGTCTGCTGTTTACGATAATGGTAAATACCGGGTATAAATTAACGGCAAAATGACACCTTTTTAGACTCATGAGATATATTATTGTGAAAAGATAATGTTGCACAATACACGAGCTTTCGGTCCTTCTTGGGATCTTTATCAAGCGAAGTGGATCGTTATCGTTGGCCAATCGTGTATTGTGTAACATTATATTTGCACAATAAAATATCTCATGAGTCTAAAAAGGTGTTATTTTGCCGTTAATTTATACCCAGGATTTACTATTAACATAACAGTCGGTATATATGTGATACGTATGCCAAATAAATGCCGGTTGTACGCAATCAATTCTTTATTCTCATGACCTATAATACATAGGTATCGAGATAACATTTGTACACTATTTACATATATCATGGTACATATATAAGCATATTATACACATTATTATAAATAAATATAAATAAACACGTTATAAATAAATATCAATAAACACATTATAAATAAATAAATATAATAGCACTATCATTGCTATATATGTATAACATTATTCATTAATACTAATAATATATTTAGAAGTGAACATGTACATTTTGTGCACACATACACACACAGAGTTATTTATCAGTATATCAATACTACATATTCCTTACATACAAGGCGGTACGTCAAGTTATCCTTATAATACCATATGGAGTATTACAATCGCTTCAATATTTTTATATTATAATCATTCAATATTCGATAGTTCGCGGTTAACAATTTTAATAAAATCACATAGTCGTCGTAGGCTTGTTGGATTTTTCTGATTAAGTAGTTCGCTCATAGTGATTGTATTGGGGCGTTTGTCCGATAGCGTTGTTAATAAACGGCGACTGGCTTTAGATAAGCTTTCGCACTCGAGAAGGTAGTGGAACTCGTCTCCAATTTTACCGGATTTGCAGAGTTGGCATACACGATCGGATTGTTCGGAGTTTCTCCAACGGCCTATTTCAATCGGGGGTCGATGATTGCTTGTTCTAAATTTACACAAGATGAAACGATTTGTTGTGTTGAGTGTTACAAGATAATTTTCGAATGATAAATCGTGCTTGAAAATTCTATATATGCGGCCACGGCTCGAGTTATTTAAATCCGTTTCCCATGATTTTCTAAACTGGGATATTAAACTACATTTCATGTATGAGATAAGTTGGTTGCTATCCGGTATCTGTTCCATGTGCCAGTAGAGTATTTGTCCGTTGTCTTCTAATATATTATAAACTTTATGCAACCAGGGGAATCTGTCGTCGTTTATATCGAACATCGAATGTGCTAGTTTGAAAATTAGCCTTTGATATCTACCGCCGTTACTGTTCATAATCTTACTCCAGAACTTCATCATTCTTGTATATATCTGTATCTGCAACGGTAGTCTTCCACATTCCCCGTACAACATATAATTAGGGGTTGATGGCCTAAGTTTAAGGACGTGTTTCAGAAATGTACGGTGGACTTTTTCCAGAACATCATTGTTGCCAAACCCCCATACTTCACAACCATATAGCAATATCGGGGTAACATGCAAATCGAACAAGTCCAGTTGATTTTTAACAGAAAGGCAGTGTTTGCGTGATTTCCCGATTATGGAGTACATGGCACGAGTGGCCTTTTCTACCAATGTTTTTTTCGCCATTGTAAAGGAGCCGGATTTACAAAATATTATGCCAAGGTAATTAAAGTTGTTAACGGTATCAATTTTCTTCCCTTTAAACAGAAACGAGACTTTCTTGGATAGACTCGCTTTAGATAAATTTAATATTTTTGTTTTATCCACATTGACTGTTAATTTCCATTGACTACAATATTTTTCAAAAATATCGAGTTGTTGCTGTAACCCTTTAGGTGTTTCCGCCATAATAACTGTATCGTCGGCGTAAAGAATCATGAATATTTTCAAATGGTAGTTCAATTTGTCACCTATCTCCGCGTCTACAGTTTTCAGTCCCACGGCGCAGTTTTCAAGGAAAAATTCTTCCAAATAATTCAAATACAAGGAAAACAACAGTGGGGATAAGTTTCCACCTTGTCGAACCCCCGCATAACAGGGGAAATAAGCTGATAGCACACCATTTACACGGACACATGATTTCACATGGTTATACATGTTGACGATGACCCTAAACACTTTCCCATTGATTCCACTTTTTACAATTTTGGACCAGAGCCCCTGTCTCCACACGGTATCAAAGGCTTTCTGGAAGTCGACAAACGCACATATTAGTTTCTTTTTCAATTTTCTACTAATTTCGAACAACAAGTGCAGCACAAATATATTGTCGAGGGTTGAATAATTTTTTCTGAAACCGGTCTGGTTTTCTGAGAGTATTTCATATTTTTCGACATATTGTGTGAGCCTATTTGACAATATCTTTGTAAATAACTTACCAAAACAACTCAAGATCGTTATCGGCCTATAATTACCTGGGTCACTTAAATTTCCTTTGTTTTTATAGAGAGGGACAATCGTTCCAGTTACCCAGTCTTCGGGTATGAGACCAGTATCCAGTATGATATTAAATAACTTACGGTATATGCTAACAAAGACTTCGGATGAGGCAATGATATACTCATTGACAATGCGGTCGTGGCCGGATGATTTATTGTTTTTCAAAGTATTAATCGACTGTTGTATTTCGAACTCGGTAATTGGCATGTTTAGTTCAGGGTTAGCATCAATGCTAAAGTGTTCCTTTATAGTTCTCTCTACAACGGGGTCATCATCGTATCTAATAGCGTTGACATCGCGAAAATAATTAGCTAGCTCATCTAAAGTAACACCAATACGGTTAGAGTTACTGTCCCTAAGTCTTTTCCAAAATTGTTTTGGATTACTTCGCTGCATGGACGTCATTTCATAAGTCACAAGATCACGGTGCGATTTAATTGCTTTATCCATCTCTGATTTATAAGAGCGTGCAGCGGATTTCATTTCTCGATCAGAGCTGGATGACCGCAATCTATGGTTCTCTCTTGTAGCTTTGCGGTATAACTTGCGTGCATTACGACACGCATCATTGAACCATGGTTTAGTCTTAATAGACGCGCGTGACCCTGACTTCCTATTATTAACACCTAATGTCTCCACAGCGGCTGTTGTCATAACGTTGGCAATTGAACTAGTCAGTTCGTTTATCGTGCCTGTGCTAATATCTTCTACATTGATCAAATCTAACAAGTGCCCTATTCCGGCAATGTCGTGGTAGTTAATATTCGCGATAAATTCTAAGCGTTTTTCGGGGTCCCATCTTTTTACACTATTTTCGCAGCTAGGTGATAGATCTTCAAAATTATCGCATGTGCGGGTATCGTTAAATTTCAAGGTGGTTATAATGCCACAATGAATATCAGAAGTCAGTGGATTAAAAGGAAGTACCTGGAAGTCTGATATATAAGGCAGTGCTGCAGCATGACATATGCTATAGTCGATAAGGGACGCCGCTCGGCTTGTTACTGCCCCGTATCCATTATCACTACCTGCTCTACCATTCAAGATAACAAATTCATGATGTCGACACAAATCTAGCAGTTGGGTCCCATATACGTTTTTGGATAGATCCTGACTGTGTCTGTGCACAGGCATACATGTTACATTCAGATAAAATAACTGCTCTGAAAACAAAATGGAATCAGAATTGCATTGAAACGCTTCGAAATTTTCATCAATAATGTTGATGTCAGTGGAACATGCTGTACGCGCATTGAAGTCGCCTGTTAGGATAATGTTATTTGTGCGATTAGCTAAAGTGCAGTAGTCGCTTTCTATTTCGACAAATGCGTCTTTTGATGCGTAATTACTTCCTTCTGGTGGTATGTATACTGCACCTATGATAATATGAATTTTGTGTTGCGCCACAAATTTCTTAATCTCAATCCATTGCACAAAATTAGATTTGGTTTCAATAATTTTTGAAAAAGGGACTAGTTCGTCCTTAATGCCAGGCGTGGGACTATTTGACTATAAATTCCAATTCCATTATATGAAAGACGCGCATACAGCAATCAGTGCATGCAGCAGCATTATAATTGCCAATTTTACTCCTCATGTGTCGCCAAATCTCAATGGCTCGGCCATTCCCGCTTTTAGCATGGAAATATCCTCTCCAATAAATAGTCACCATATAGGCCGGACTATTTCAATCGCGTGACTGATCATGTGCCTACCACCGGGAAATTCGACTTTTGAACTTGAACTAATTATTGTTATTTATTAATATTTATCACTATGTATAGCTATCTGTTGGACTATTTATTTATGGACCTGCTGTGAACATCTATGTTCTCCCAAATTGCGCTATATAATAATAACGAGTCAAGATCATCGCATTGTTACAATTGGCGTTTATTGTAGTCTTACGCGAATATGGTGTCGATTTATGGGACTGGAGAGGGTAGCATGTCACGCGCATTAGAATAGTTGTATTTTAGACTAACTTAGCAGACAACCAGAGACAGTATTTTTTTAATCGGTGATGTTATCTGAGCAATCTCTTACCAATAACGCCTCTGTCAAGACACTAATTAAATTTTCGTCCAATTTTCTCCAATTTACAAGAATCTTGTAAATTCTGGTATTTGGACAGCGTCGATGTGGTGAGAGACGTTAGCGACGATGTGAGAGCTCGGTATCAGAGATTGCCATAGATCTGTCAGAATACATTGCATTAAACGATTTAGTCCAGATGCATAAGGCCTGACGAAGAAACAGTGTGTATTTGGTGTCGGGTTACCTGGCCAAGAGTCAAGAATGCGTTAATGAACGCAGATTACACAATGAGATCGGACACGAATATGGTTCAAAGCCGCGTCGATACACATCGATATAGCTGGACATACATACCGTCGCCTTACAAACAAATGGGCGAAAGTTGATTCTGGACATTTTTTCAGGAGAGACAAAAACTGATTTATATTAATCTGGCTGTTGTTTATGAACTAATGTACAAAGAGAAGTAAAAAAAACACCATTTGTATATAAATAATTATATCCCTAGCCAACCTGTATTGTAATATGGTTTCTGCAAGGTTGTGATTGAGCTAGAGGTGCGATGTTTTAACACAAGCTGAAGCCGTGGAGGGAAATTGTTTGCGCATGATGTTAATCAGATTTTGAACAAAAACCGACTTACGTCCTTTTGAATGTAAAGGGGACGATATGTTCGGTCAAGTGTAAATAATATATAATGTCCTATGGTATCTATGTCAGTGTGTTTTCATATGACTTTTTTTTATTTTTGTAATATATCATGTTTTATATGTATTTATTTATTGTTTGTGTTTTTTACTTCTTTTTTTTTCTTGCGTTTTTAGCTTTGCTGTCTGTATTTTTTAATTTGTTCTATTTTGTCTGCAACGCCTTCAATTATCCCCCGTTCACATTTAGCTAAACAACAGGACAACAGCCATCTGACGGAATATTCAATTCAATTTAATATGTTTAACTCTTGCTTTACCAACTACTCGTTAACGAGCCTCGGAGTAGTTCCCTTTTGGGAAATGTACAGATAATAAATTAGTATTGTCTGTTCGTGTGCCCGTAGTGTGCTTATATGTCCTTAACTTTCCTCCCGTTGAATAATAAACCAGCCCAATACAATCTTTTATAAATAAAAATCAATTCAGCAAAATTTTGTATGTATATTATGTCACCTCACATTTATATTATGTATTATGTACACTGTTTACAATTGAATCGTCTGTTATGTCAAATGCGACGAAAGGCGTAATAAAATTCTGAATCTGAATCTGAAGATAGGGTTAAACCAGTTAACAATGTATTTGCGATATGAGTACAATTTGGGACACAATAATTACATATTAGTTCATCCATTTGTAGCACCCCATCTTTGGGTTAGAACTTTCCCAACTGGTACCTCAAGCTTTCCAGTTGTTGGACATTACTAATCTGACCACCACACCCCCCCCCCCAGGGTTCGCGCTGTCGGTAGCCAAATTAGCCAATGGCCAATCTTTTTCAAATTTGGCTAATAACAATTTCATTTGGCTAAACTTTTTTTTACTCCAAATAAGACGGAAAGCATGGAGTCGGAAAGCTAACTAAAAAAAGCGCTGAATAGATCGACATTCAAGACGAAATTAGGCGACGAAATTAGGCGACGAAAGTATTTCGTACCACGGAGATATCGTACCGTAACGGTGGCGTTGATTGAAATGTGACGGCTGTACACACAGGTCCCCTGGTGCGATACCACCCCTACAAGTATTAGTATATATACTTGTAGGGGTGGTATCGCACCAGGGGACCTTTGGCTGTACACAGGGAACATTACACATTGAAACTGTACATAAACAAACTTCACGAGACAGCAAAATGTAAGCTCTAACATTTAACCAGCATAATCGTCAAAACGCTTAAGCTGTATACTGGTTATGTTATTTTTTGTTGATTAGGCAGTGTGTAAGATAATTTAGATAAATTACCTAAATGCTTTGTTCCTTACAGACGAGCAGATCTTAACTCAATTGTTACGCAATGTGTCATTAACTGTGTCCCGTCTAATAACCTGGCGTCACACCATAAAAGGTTTGAATACAATAGATATTCAACAGTTATCACCTTACTATAATATATCATAATAAGCAATAGTTAGCGACCGTCGTGTTGTCATCGACATATTCATGTTTGCGATCGCCGTAATCTATATTAATGTTTTATGAATTGATCTGCCTGTGTGATACCTATGTTCGTATAATATTGTTTTTAAAGTTGTGTTTGCGTTTTTATTCTGAGTAACAAATAAAGTTTAAAAGAAATATTTTAGTAATTAATTGTGAACCGCCCAGAAAATGAGGATTTAATTTGGCTAAAGTTTTTTTTAATTTGGCCAAAAAACATTTGGCCAAAGTTTTTTTCATTTGGCTTATAAAAGTTTCATTTGGCTAAACTTTTGGCCACAAGATGTTTCGGTCCAGCGCGAACACTGCCCCCCCCCCCCCCCCCCCCCCCACCTGAGGTTGAAGAATTGTAACTGATGGCCATTTCAGACAAAACTTCTGACCAAAATTAGAAAACTATGCTACTGTTGGAATAAAAACAACATCCTCACTATTTACTGGTTGAGCCCATAACTAATTGTGTGTCATGCAGTTATGAAATTTCCAACTTTTTAAAATGTTGACCAAAGATTGTGGTATGTAACCTATCCCCAACCCAACCAAACCCACTCTGTATCCACATCACTGACACAAATATGTCTGTACGACACACTCCTACATGCACCTTAACAGGACATCACCGTCTTCATTGCGCCGAGACTATCATCCGTTTATTGATACAAACACGTTTATGTTATAGTGAACATTATTGAATATCTTGTACACGAAGGTCAGTGGACGCTAGCTATAATCCAACGAGTAAATATAACAGATAATGGGTGAATGGATTCTACAAACTTTAACATTGACGTGTGTGTTCATTCGAATAACATATAAGTCGCTAGGTCACACGTGTCACCCGAGGGTCAATTTAAAAACCTTGCTATTTCAGCAAGAATAACGACAATATCGATCATTAATTTACAGTCTAAGGTAATATTCATACACTCGCAAGTTTGCACGGTATGTTTTGCATGAATTTCGTCACAAGAAACGATATATTGCCAGAATATGCAGAATCTCTGCAGTTCCACATGTAATGGTGATACTGATATTTGACTTCAAATACCTGTATGATTGATTCTTGTGAGATAATTGGACATTATTTACAGGCACATTTCGGTAGCATCCCTACAGGTAGAACTAAAGAGATTTTACTGTTCACGTTGTTAACTGTGGTAGAGATGCATTTTGTGAGCATGATTCTGTTCATATTCATATTATGCCTCATACACATATTAATCATATTGCCGATTCGCCGAAATGTTGTTGTGGTGCATCCGAGGAAACAGCATATAACTTTTTCTTCGAATGTCCTTACTATATTTATGAAAGATTAAAACTTCTATAGATAGTATATCTAAACTGGGCAAACTACACTTGACAATTGCGATTAAACTTTTCGGCTCCACCCATGAGACTGAGCAAATAAATTACAAGTTACTTATTGTTGCTCAAAAGTATATTATAGAAACAAAACGATTTAATGATTAATAATAGCGAATAGTAATGCATAAATTGGGAAACAAAATATCACATCATCGATCGACGGGCCACAAACTCACAACCCCCCTCCCATGCATTCTGACGCAAATAGTACACTTTCCCTTTAACAATCAGCAGACCTAATTTACTGGATCGTTTTGTAAATTCCGCTATAAACTCGTTCTATGTACTATCTATATTACATATAGTATTTTTAGTAAATATACTATTTTTCAAACAAGCTGATACCCCATATATGTCTAAACACACAGTTGTTTGCTCTAACATTCTGACCAAAGTTGTCAGTTGAAGGATTTTCGAAACTGCTAGCTTGCAAGACATATGTACACAATTTTGAGCAGTATTGTTTATACAAGTGTACAACCGATATTTTGTTCAGATCTTATCCTTTATACGTGTAGCTAAACACTATCTGTAATCAAATCATCTCCCGTGTTACATACATGTAATCATATTTTATAAAAACTCAACAAACAAATCAGTTAAATCTGACTTCATCAGTCTTAGAGAGAATAAACTCCAACCATATAGATCTGATTGTAAACAAATTAAATACGTCATCTTATTGTCGAACTACATGTACAATTTGTTTTCATCATCTAGTATGTTCTTGTTTTGAACGGGACCGTATTTTGCTCTTTTAGCGAAGAAAGAGGGAGAACCCTATCTTGTTTCTTGTATTTTAGCGACAAGCAATACATTGTGAAAGGAAAGTCTTACCAACTGAAGAGTGTTTTTATCGAATATTTTGTGCACAGCACGTATAGGGTTGCCCCTGTTCATTTGGTGGATTGTACAAATGACTGGGATAACATTTTAATGTTCAACAGCGTCTTACAGCAAGTACTTGGTTAAGTGGAATTTAGAACCATTACCTTTGTGCAACATATAGTGCTTCTCATATTTTATTGGACGAATCATCAATAAATATGTGCATTAATAGCTTTATATAGAAATACCCGGAGCCTCCTACGTTAAGCGGACACCTAAAACCTAAATTAGACTTTTAGTGTGATATCCAAAAACATAAATGTATTCACATGGCGCCTCGCAATGCATAAAACTGCATGATACATTTCCGTGGCTCGGTGGTGATTGCTGTTTGCTTTAAGATTAAGCCGACTCCCGCCTATTCATTATTAAATCATTAAAATAACACATATACTATTATATAACTATCAAAATGGCACGAACGATGTACTGTGCATATATGCACAGTAATAAAACTAGTAGAAATGTCGGCATTCCGCGCTTTATCGCCTCTTTGATCTGAATGTATTGTCTGATTTATGAGGTATAATACCACGCCGTGTAATATCACTGAGTCTCGGAATGTATATCTCGAGTGATTTGTTTCCTTAATTTATCATGAGTAGCTAATCAACGCAACCCAAGAATTTGACAATGACCCGCCAAACCTGATTATTTCGCAATCATTTGCAAGATAACCTATATTGTAGATATGGCAAATTTGAAACAGTATAATGCTTCTTGCACTGTTGTCCAGTCTTTGAAGCTGAAAGAGACAGATGTCTCAGAAATGTTGATAATTTTGAAAACAAAAAAACATCATGAGAAGGTTCTAAAAGCACATCCCTTATTCAAAAATATTGAGATATTCGCTAAAGTTCAAAAGTATATAGAATTTAGTGGCAGATTCAAGCCACACTATGTATATACTTGAGGTATTTGATCTAACCTCAAAATAAAACTCAATACTGTGTAATATCACAAAGTATACCCTGCCAAAACTTGCTTTGGTGTAAACAATATTTATTTCAACAAATCAAACATATGACATAAACATAATATACATATAGAAATATATAGATTTATGAAGAGGATTGGACAACAAGCAAAATGCTTTTTTAAAAGTCCTCTCCTCAAAACTTGCTTTGACTGGAGCGGGTGTCAGGGGCACTATCATAACAAAATAACAACAATTACATACAAAATATATCCTAACATCAAGTTCTGCTTTAGTTTGAAGAAAACTATAATTGAAAACGAAATATTACATACATGAACTATATGCATATTCCATTACATGCACTGTAGCCTCCTACAATGAGTTGTCTCAACTGAGCCGTAGTCGACTATATACAGTAATGCTCTAAATAGTCGACTCCTTAACCACAGCAGAATTATGGGTAACTATTCAGATTTAGTCGTAAATATGGCTTGTTGCAATACATCGGAAAGCTCTCACTGAGAGCTTTCCGATGAATGGCAACAAGCCATATTTCCGTCTAAATCCTGAAAAGTTATCCATAATTCTGCTGTGGTTAAGGAGTCGATTATTTAGGGCATTACTGTAGATGAAGTGCATTGCTTGTTATCGAGTGACACTGTTAAATCCACAATGTTTATTTGTGATAGTTGTAACCACAATCTAATTTTAACATGGAAACCAAACGAAAGCGAATGGTGTGATTGTTGGCACGGGTAAACGAACCATCCTTCTTGAAAAAATATGCACCGAAATATCTTGTGGAAAAAACTGCATAAGAGTACGAAATGAAACCTTATATCAACCAATTGCCGGAATACAGTATGTAAATAGTGTGCGATAAGCAAAACACTCAACACCGATGCGATTTTTCTGGAAGAGCAAACCACGTTGATCCACTCAACACCGGAAGCTTGGGTGGCGTGGATTGGCGAGCGCTATGGTGTTCTCAACATGGTGGTGGCAGCTTTATCCAAACCTCACTCTATATGACCACGAATCACCCGTAATCACCACGAAATTTTCTAAATATGACCACGAATCACCCATAATCACCACGAACTTTCTATATATGACCACGAATCACCCGTAATCACCACGAACTTTCTATATATGACCACGAATCACACATAATCACCACGAATTTTCTATATATGACCACGAATCACCCGTAATCACCACGAACTTTCTATATATGACCACGAATCACACATAATCACCACGAATTTTCTATATATGACCACGAATCACCCATAATCACCACGAACTTTCTATATATGACCACGAATCACCCGTAATCACCACGAACTTTCTATATATGACCACGAATCACACATAATCACCACGAATTTTCTATATATGACCACGAATCACCCGTAATCACCACGAACTTTCTATATATGACCACGAATCACCCATAATCACCACGAACGTTCTATATATGACCACGAATCACCCGTAACCACCACGAACGTTCTATATATGACCACGAATCACCCGTAACCACCACGAACTTTCTATATATGACCACGAATCACCCGTAATCACCACGAACTTTCTGTACATGACCACGAATCACCCGTAATCACCACGAACGTTCTATATATGATCACGAATCACCCATAATCACCACGAACTTTCTATATATGACCACGTATCCCCCGTAATCACCACGAATTTTCTATATATGACCACGAATCACCCGTAATCACCACGAACTTTCTGTACATGACCACGAATCACCCGTAATCACCACGAACGTTCTATATATGACCACGAATCACCCATAATCACCACGAACTTTCTATATATGACCACGTATCCCCCGTAATCACCACGAACTTTCTAGATATGACCACGTATCACCCGTAATCACCACGAACTTTCTATATATGACCACGAATCACCCGTAATCACCACGAACTTTCTATATATGACCACGTATCGCCCGTAATCACCACGAAATTTCTATATATGACGACGAATCACCCGTAATCACCACGAACTTTCTGTATATGACCACGAATCACCCGTAATCACCACGAACTTTCTATATATGACCACGAAT
Source organism: Siphonodentalium dalli (assembly GCA_032622095.1). Lineage (NCBI taxonomy): Eukaryota > Metazoa > Mollusca > Scaphopoda > Gadilida > Siphonodentaliidae > Siphonodentalium > Siphonodentalium dalli. The sequence continues at coordinate 47,096,591 of CP136069.1, read as the reverse complement.
CACCCATAATCACCACGAACTTTCTATATATGCGACGGGAATCTCATTGCATATATACAATTTCCATAAATTGTCAGTTTCACGGTAACTAAAAATATAAACAAGTCAAGAAAGATAATTAAACACTATTTAGTTAATCATAGCCATGTTCGTCCGCATATACTTGTAACTTGTAACATGTGTTACTATGGTATATTACCATGGTGATAAACATGGCGAAACAGTCAGCTGATTTTACGGCGCCACACTTACACCTTTATAGATATCGGCGAACGTCTAGCGAAACAGGAAACTAATCGTCGGGTGGCGATACGCGTAGCTGGCTTAAATCAAACTAAAATCTTTCCGCGTTGGTCAATCTCGGCCTGCACAGCACTGACCGCGCATTCCGTTGTAAGAATATTGGATTATTCCTCTTCGCCATATAAATTTCGTATGCAACACGTTGAACACAACACATCTAAAAAGTTTGACCGTGCACGTGTTGGTGAAATGATCATCACGTGAGTCAGGTGACGTATGTCGGCAATGGTAACACACGTTACAAGTTACACGTACGTGTGGCTGAACCTGTCAAATGTTATAAAATATTTCAAAATTGCGTAATGTAGTCTAAGTAGTTGTCGGCGTTTCGTGGCGATTCTCAGTGGTTCGTGGTGATTCTCAGTGGTTCGCGGTGATTCTCAGTTGTTTGTGGAGATTCTCAGTTATTTGTGGAGATTCTCAGTGGTTCGTGGTGATTCTCAGTAGTTCGTGGTTATTTTCAGTCGTTCGTGGTGATTCTCAGTCGTTCGCGATGATTATCAGTGGTTCGCGGTGATTCTCGGTGTTTTGTGGTGATTCTTGGTGGTTCGCAGTGATTCTTGATGAGCCCTGGTCAGTCTCCATGATTTCTGTTGATTCGTGTTAGTCAATCGGCTCGGAACGATCCGCATCGTGGATCACAGCAAAAAGAAAACCACCATGAATCCTGGTGATTCACAGTGGGCATAATGAGGTCTACCCGTTGTTGAGCGTTTTGCGTATATCACACTCTTTGCGTACTGTTAGTGTGAATGCACTTGATAATGTCACTCGGTATAACTCATGCTACAAAGTATGTGGAATTATACAGCCAGAGGAGGTAAACATGTACTCAGTCTGCAGGCAATTAGATAAATAGATCACGTTTGCATTGTAAAAAGCTGCGCATTAAGGTGGAACCGATGTGACAAAGTGTTGTTCCCTCACAGAAACATCAGTTCCACGCAGCTGAAATATTGACAGACATAAGTGAATCTGATAATATGAAGTAGAGATATAGAGGATCTCCAACGAGTTATGTTGGGATGTAAGATTTTATGAAACATAAGTTTTTATAAATTTGATTCACAACGAGTCGTATGCGAATTGTGAATCAAATTTATCAAACGAGTTTCATAAAATGTTATATCCCAACATTGAAGATATTGTATATCACATGAAAAAACTAGAGGTTCATACCTTTTTAACAAATCAAAATCCTTAAAAGAAGCGTTGGCTGAGACGCTTCACAACCGACAGTACGACATGCAGTATTGTGCGCTCTGGGCCTGGCGACGTAAAATATAGCCTCCCAATTTGCCTCTTTGTTGTTGTCTATTTTTGTTAGTACAACGAAGTTGGACAATAATTTAACTTTAATTGACAAAGCATTAATTTGCATTTTCTGGTGTTGGTGTCATGCGCGGCTTTTCGAAATAGTATTTATCCGCCTGAATCAATGTTGGTGCGATTCCAAGTGATATGCACGTGAATCACGCGTCTATTCATAAAAAGTTAGAGATAAGGAAATATGTAATGGCTTTTTAATTGTATAATATGGGTTCCATGTGATATAAAATGTTCAAAATAGGATCGGTCAATAAGCCGTTGAGTCATTTTCCTCGGAAAATAAATATTACCCCATATATCTTGGAAGAGATGGCAGTGGGGTAAAGCAGACGGGTTATGCTTCCGTGTGGGCCGAATACGAACGTTTTGATTATGGGACAGGAAAGAGAAGGGAAGTGCAGGGAAAGGGGCAACTGAATTTACCATTTAATGTCATAATGAAATTCATTAGACCACACAGAAAGAAACGAGAATTGTACGATGTTAAATGTTCTCATTTGTCTAACAAGTAAAAGAAAATCGAAATGAATAAATGTTCTAGTTTGATCGCGCCACATTATAGCTATATATCTGTATCGAGATGCCTGCCAGCATTGCCAGGCAAATTTATTAGTGTATGCGCTAGACATTTTGGCAAAATTTTGTCAGTATTGTTATAAACACCAAATACGAACAAGATTAGATAGCGAAAGATACTTAATCGGGTTCACGACTAGATAGCTACTGCTATTCAAACGGAGTAACAGGTGACACGTGGTGTTAGGATTATATTTCGAAATTAATATCCTGAGTTAATCGGAATGGTGACCACTTTATAATACCGGAGATTTGTATGAAAGAATTTACAACACCACAATTGATCAACTTTGGTCAATTATCAGTCAAATTTTAGAATTGGGTTGGTGGGCTTGGGGAAGATAAGGTGAATGCTCTTTAAAATCATGGCTTCAAACATCTCCGTTATTTCATCAACGAACCTAGCCTCAACCCAACCTCGCGTGCCACGTGTTATTGCGATGTAATATAACTCGCTATCTAATCGTGAACCCCGATTAAGTATATTTTGCTGTCCAACCGTGTGCGTATTGGCCATAATAAATAATAAATGTGACTAAGCATATTTGAAGCAATGAACACTCACACCGAGTCCGCGCCTCCATAACTATGATATTATACACATAATTAGCATAGTTAGTTGACATTCTCCAAAAACCTCACTCAACAAAAATCCCTTAAAAAGAATCAAATGAATTCCTATCTTTTTTATTTTTACTAAAAGATGCATAATCTCTCCCCGGAATCCTATGTGTTACTTATGTGTATGATATAGTAAATCTGCGTCGGAAGAGACGTCGTGTTGAGCTTGTGTTCTGAGATTTCATGAGATATTCTCAACATGCTGAATATTTTTTTCTCAATCATCGTTTGAAACTGAGACAGAATCTTTTCATATTTTAGAATATCAGACAGTATAATTATACATAACGTTTCCGCGAAAAAATAAAGCGCTATAGTGGCTCACAAACATATAAACAGTTTATGTAAAATCCCCTAAACATTTTGTAAAAATTGTTATTTTACATATATGATTAGTTTGTACGTGGATATGAATATATGAATAATTTTGACGCCAGCTGATTAATTATTTATATATTTTGGGGGAAGCAGGAAGACAGTCCGGTAGGCCTATGTTACCCCCAGCAATATATTCCATTATTATCATGTTATAATTATGCTAATTACATTGTACTATTTTCATATGTGTATTGTAACTAAAAATTAACCTTATATCATATCCTAAAGCACCACTGCGCCGCCTTAATTGTTACGCCAGCCATGTATTTGTGTGACATTGGCGATTTGCCTTGACGATTCCCGAGACTTCCGGTATTATTCGTTTGCGATGATATGGAACATGCGTTAGTTGTTTCTGTATAAATAGCAAAACATTACAACCCAATGTTCATGACGCCAAGTCTGAATTGGAAACCATAAGTTACAGAAACGCAGGAGAAACGGAAGATACTGTCTTATTAATAGCAAGAGACTTGTACGATAATAGACTAATGGTGTTGAGACATGTGTGTTATCTCAATGGCTTGGAAGTATGATTTTTTCTTGAAACTCGTATGATATATTTTATGCTTCTCAAAGATGGAAAGAACTCTGAGCCACAAAACAAGAAATTCGGCTTAAGAGTAGAAGTTGGAGCTCTGGATGTCGACACCAGTCCGAAATCAGTATAGTTGGCAAGTTTTTGCTCGTCAGGGGCCAGTGATTTGTATGTGTTTCCGAGTAAAATGAACAGTTTCTGTGATATTCCCTCTGCCATGCAGTAAAACAGAGTAGAGGTTGGACTGTCCAAATTGGACTAATGATACCCCCCCCCCCACCCCACCCCCAGAAGTGCACTTTGGCTACATTAAGGGTAGCCATATTAACATTATATTGTTTTGTTTTCAAAAAAATAACACAAGAAATACAAGCTCAGACACAATTCTGCATGTTGCTAACAAGGGGGATAACTCCACTAAAAAGTCGGGTCGAGCGCATGATCACAGGTGCACCAGTCCCCATGGTACTAAATATATGTGCCAAGTTTTTTTTTATTGACTAAATCAGGTAGGAATACAAGCTCGGATAACGTTTCGTCCACGGACAGACGGACAGAGACTCGCCCCGACGTACATGCAGACGGACAAGCTGATTCCTATAATAGACCCCCATATCTTACTTTAAACATATTTTAATGTATCTAGAAAGATAATGTACATATGGATTGGGGCACAAGTTACAATACTTACATCTTGCCCCTCTCCTGATACAATTATGGAAGATACATAAACAAAATACATAGCAGATATAGCACAAAGTGAGTAGAGCAGAGTGTGTGTGCTGCGAATGTCGGGCTTTCATCTGTATTCAAATCTCGGTTATGAAGAAAAGCCTAGAATTCAGTGAGTTTGAAAGATGCATGGCGAGAATTACCATGATATCATACATGGGTTTGTTCAAAACGCTTTGTTTTAGCTATGACAGATTGAGTAATACGAAAAAGAGTAGTGTTCTTGTGCATGGTTTGATATACCTTTAACCCCAACTTCGTTATGGGGGTATAAAAATGTGTTATGTCCCAGCGAATGAAACGACAGCAAACCAGTCGACCTCAGTCATTGCATGAATATACTAGCTTCCAGGCACCTTTCAGAGCTGATGCAGATAATCTGAGATTACTCATGACCTCTTACATTGCACGATAACATGTAAGCTGATATTCTGTTTCACGACTTGTCTTTATAATCGGAGGAAATCGACTCCAGTTTAACTATCTTTTGATACCTCACACTTTTCGCTACAGGTCGCTGTAAACGCGTATTTTCATCAGATAATGACCGCAGTACAATGGTGTGTTGTGTAAAAAATACATTACACATACCGCCATCTGAAGCATGGTACTTCCGTTGAATAATACGCAGGCTTTTGTCACATTCTGTTGATCGAAATAGGTCGATCAAAATGTGAAATACTTGTATACTGACTACATACCGCGGAAAACCCTACTCAAGACAAATACTCTACAAAAATATACCGTTCCTTTTATTCAGCAGGTAACAATAATGAGCGTTCCGTGTATATTCCTGATATGGAAACATAAAGAGTTTTTTCTTACTTATGTGCAGAATATTGAAAACATTTGGAAAATTGTTCAAAGTATACTAAGTCCCTATGTAGTGGTATTTGGGGTAATGTTCAACCTATGTGTATGCCTCCTCTAAAATAGCTATACTCATTAAGTGGAGTCTCAAATGACTCATGTCCGTTTCAGGACCATGACATATCAATGGTTTCGTGAAATGAGGTAACTTGTTCGGCCAGAAATCTGAGAGTAGAAGAGTAGAAGTTGTTAAGAGTAGAAGTTGGAACTTTGGATGTCGACGCCAGTTCGGCTACTTATCTCTTGTTTTTCATGTTGTGTGTATATGTTCCACCGATTGTGACTTCAGACATTAAACATTAAAACCAGGAAATTCTGGCAGACTTACCGAAACCTAATAAGTGATGATAATTCGGGTTGATGTGAACACACACAATGGCAAAATATATTTGACAAGGCGTGTCTCTTTGCAAGAGGATAGCAAGTGGTGCGAGAAAACACTAGAACTCGTGATGGAATTGTCTGTCTTGTGCAATCTCGCCGTCGAACTTTGAGACCTGCCAGATGGTTACTAGCTGTCTGGTCAGATAACAAACTCAATATTCTATCCACGATATTATCAGCCCACAGCCAGGGATCATAAAACCACAGTCAGGGGTCATCGAGACACAGTCGGGGGTCATCAAGACGCAGTCGGGGGTTATCAAGATACCACAAGGGCGTCGCGATTCGTTTGACTGAGATCAGATTGAGGCTCGTGATATGTTATCTTGTGTAATGTAAGTGATTACCGTGAAATCTTATCAGCAAATCACAACCAAACGTTCAGCCAATCGGTTTACAAATACGAATTATTTCTCCGTCCATTAGGCTGTCCACGTTAGCATATTGGGATGAAAATAATGGACACCTTTCGCATAATGTACGACTACACTGATAAGATTTACGAATGCGGTATTACGTCACTAGAATTTGTGTTAGTTTTATCAGTTGTCGTTTTACCATATCCGTATATATATATAGTAATGCTCTAAATAATCGACTCATTAACCACAGCAGAATTATGGGTAACTTTTCGGGATTTAGTCGGAATTATGGCTTGTTGCCCTTCATCGGAAAGCTCTCCCCGAGAGCCATATTTCCGACTAAATCCTGAAAAGTTACCCATAATTCTGCTGTGGTTAAGGAGTCGATTATTTAGAGCATTACTGTAGTTACCAGCACATATTTAGCCAATGACGCAGCTCAGTTGTGCTCCACAATCTGCAACGTAGCTAGTCAATCGGTTATTGGAGGCCAGATCAACTAAACAAAACAAGTTACGCAGCGGTGAATCATGTATGATAACATACTCTATATAGAGAAGACAATACCCAATTAACGAACACATATTTTATCACTATTGTACAATGTGTATGATTCAATTTAGTGTCTGATTTCACATGCTACACTATTAAAATTATTTTACGTGGCAACCTGTCCCTATATGGGGGCGTCTTTTCCTGAATAAATCTATCTATCTATCTATAGTTACCAATGCGGTTTCGGGATGCCAAGCATGGTATGGTATGCGAGCTTTACTGGCAGTACATATATCCGACTATTCGGAGTGAACGATAATCTGAGAATTGGTAGAATAATGATATGTAAATTCAATGAATAATCTATAATTTAATATTATGTAAAGATGCAGGATAGGGGATGAAAATGCATTTTTTTTTCTAGTATGCCCATGTCTGAAATATTTAAAACCCTATTACTATACAGAAGACCGAGTGTTTTGAAACTAGCCGAATTATTTAATATTGGCAATAGTAAATAGATGAACTAGGTGTATACTATCTGATCAAATAATTTTATTTATATCCCTAAATGCACATATACATGTACTATCTGATCAAATATTTATCCTAAATATGTACCACGCATGTGCCATGCAATAACCTAATTTAGATTATTTGAATTGTAATAATTTTCTTCAATCTATACATGTTACATTCTGACGATACGTCATATTATACAATACATTTAATTGGATTGGAGCGGCGTCCTATTACTCATCCCCGGAACGCTATAAATTTGCAAAACCTTTCTAATGATCAAGACATCCGATGATATGCCACATTGTGTTGTATGACCCTGGCAGAGGTGCATACTGCTTGGCGATTGTCCATATGAATTGAAAATATGCACGTGTTACGCCGTTGGCATTCGCTACGTACATTGTTCTACACACTGTCAGGAAATGATTCATTAACCACACCTCCACAATAAATTAATTCTTTTTCGCACATGTGACAATTTCAATGTGCAACACCATAAATTCGCAAATTATTTCGAGTTCCATTATATGGGAAATCAATGGATGTATTCGACTATTAATCAAAGCAGGTGTATGTTTGAATTTTAATGAATATATGTGCGCATGGAAGGATGTCTAATTCATACTCTATGTATATACTTGAGTTATATTTAATTGTGCTAGCAAGCATGAGTAGCGCAATATTATCCACTTCCCATGCATAAGTACTAATTGATGTTAAATGGGTATTCATTTATTCAAGGACCCTGCTATTTTGCGAGTATCTATACTGTATGTTTCCCATTACACTCCGATACTATATATAGTGTATACCGTAAGGGTACGTCCATACACTGGCAAATTTGCCAGGCATTCGTTTGCGGACATTTCCGTATAGAAAGCTACAATGTGCCACAAACCGAATGCAAAAATGCTTATAAAATGCATATGGACCACAGCTAACTATACATGACAAGTTAAAACTGCGTATAGTTCCACTAATAGCGATGTTGTCGAAATTTACCTGTAAATAGCATTCAATTTTATAGAAGAATCAATCGTACAGGTAGTTTAAGGCAACGTGTATACGTAGCACCGTTAATGTGATACACGTGGAACTACCGAAATTTTACTTCTCATGTCGTTAGCTTTGCTAAATTTGCATTTTATATGCATGTTGCAGTTCATATTCTGGAACCATAGGGTTTTCTATGAGGAAATGCCTGCAAAAAATCCGTGCAAACTTGCCAGTGTGTGAACGCACCCTAACAAGTTCGAGCTAAGATAAATTGGACACCTTTCGCATAAGGAACTATAATACTTCAGATAATAATTACGACTAGGGTACTACGTCACTATAATTTGTGTACTTTCAAATCGTTGTCATTTTGCCCTATCCGCAGTTGCAATTACGGTTTCGGAATTAAATAAAAACTCTCAAATACATCATATATTAATAAGTTCTCGATCGTTTCTCAGCTCCTCGGTGTGGGAGATGACTCTGATATTATATCTTTCAATTGTGATCACCATGTGGCCTTAATTTGTATCTATTCGTGACAAGCAGATCATCCGTCGTCGTGAATCAAGAGAATCTTGCGAAAAACAAAACTCAAAGCTATAACCTGATGACAACTTAATACTTAAGTATAAAGTAATGACGGAACGAAGACCCGTAATCCCCTTACTGCGATTAGCAAGCACGATTTTCTCACAAATGGACTCGTAGTCGTCAAGATTTTTGAACCGTCCGAAAACATTTAACATGGTATAATTCTCTCTTCTTTCTCTGTGACATGATTTTATCCTTTTATATTTTATCCTGCTGCTAAATGGTACGTTACGTTGCCCCTTTAGATGTAAATTGCCTGCAATCCCTCTTTCTTTCCTTTCCGTTGAATGGCCTTCATCGCAGAAGCACATTAACCCGTCTACTTTACCCCACTGATACCTGGGGTAACATTCATTTTCCGAGGAAAGGCCCGATCCTCTTTTGAACACTTGTATATTTATATATCATATCTATGTATTGTTTGTGCTTTTGTTTTGTTTATAGATCAAATAGAATATTGTTTAAACCAAATACGACTACAATCAGCTATTCGTAATTATTATCTGTCGTAGTTCATTGGTCCAATAACCACACCCGTCCTTGTGGAAACTACCACATGTATACCATACGCCATGACCTGTTGCAAAGTTGCATTAGAGAACGCAAAACAAACGAGAGGAATCCCTATCGTATCACAGGTCCCCAGAACAAAAATTGACCCCACCCCCAATAATACTTAATATATATAGGATTAAGTATTATTGGGGGTGGGGTCAATTTTTGTTCTGGGGACCTGTTTATCGTATAGGATGACGGATTTTTCACGATAATAGTTTGACGCCGAATTCTCGACGCTCGCATCGCCGTCTGTATTGACCTTTAACCCTTTACCCAACAAACCGGCCAAAACCGGCCAAATAAAGCTTCAACAGCCTAAAATATCTTCGGTCTGTCTCAATAGAACCATACAAATATGGATATCATTGGAACCGGCTCCTTGACCGCATTGTGATAGTTACAGTTAGCCCTGTGCCAATGCATTCTCTTATATATGCGAGTCGACCATAGGTCGCCTCGCATATATAAGAGAATGCATTGGCCTAAAAAAAAATCTTTTTTTAACACTTTTTACCATTTTTTCTTACATTCTTTAACAATTTTATAATTTTTAATGTGTTAAGCCAATGCATTCTCTTATATATGCGAGGCGACCTATGGTCGACTCGCATATATAAGAGAATGCATTGGCACAGGGCCCTTCTGTTGGGTAAAGGGTTAATGTGCACACATATAACGCAGCTGTAACTCATTGCTTAATATGCTATGAGAAATGCAGCGAACTGAATTACAAATCTAATTTCGAAATGATGACACTATAAAACTGTGAGCTTTTTGGTATCAGAAGATGCTAATGACATCGTTCATGGGAGAACAAACATACCATGCGTGTGATGCGCACTTTATCCGCGAACACCTGTGCAGCCAAATGATATATAAATGTTTAAATCCATGTGGGCTCAGGGACGTGACAACATGGACGTGGATATATTGGAGGGGGTTATGTCCCACTTTCGTCAAAATTAACAACAGTTGGAGATTTCATACCGGACACACCAAAGGTTAGAAATTTCGCACCACAATAGATGATCGTTTTAGTTTATTTTTCTTTAAAGATGCCCTGTCCGATTTGACACAATAAAATCATCAGCTTTACGTATGTTAAACCATAAACTAATGGACCTATCCGCAGGTACATGTACCGCCCACCAATAGGCTATACATGGTTACTGTTACTAAGCACAACAAGCCATCTCAATGCAACGTGCCATGCGTGAAATTTCGTGTCTCTTGGAAAACATTTGTTGATTCCCATTTACATGTACATTGTATAACAATATGGAGGAAACTCTAGATTCTCAAAAGGATTCAGTAAAAAGTTCGCAGACGATCCTGTACAGGTTATAAAGTGTGAATAGTAGACATTTGAAGTCAATACTAGCACGGTGTTATAACAGTTGTATGTATACATATATAACGAAAAACACTTCAGTCACATAAAAAATACTCGCGGCGCAATTAATATTCCTAACACATTTCCACTTTTTAGTTTGAAATTTGTTATCTTAACATTCGACTTTAGATAACATTAAGATCCGAGTGTGGTCGATAGCATTGTTTTATCCCGCGTAAACACTTGTCTTCGTTAATGTTTTGTTTCGGAAACCCAACTAAACACTTCGGGGTATTTGTATACATATCATTCGTCAACCGGATATGTTCCCCATGCACATTTGAACACCTTTGTAGCTATATAACAGATATTTTGCTCTCGTGGTTGTAAACCCCCTACTGCTTATAATGGTTGTTAGGGGGTCGCTTGTGGTGTCTTCCATATCCCTAGACACGTGTCGCATCGACGATTTAGCTATCGGCTCATTGGCTATAATTGAAAATGGGATACCACCACAGCCCATCTCCACCAGCATACATGGCCAGCACTAACAACAACAACAACACCAGCAGAGGCTCCACCTATTCACCGGCGGAGGCCGAAGAAATTGAAATTGAAGGCGATGACAGATGCAAGAAAGATCAGGACAGAATGCGATATTCAACGACAACAATAACGAGAACTACTTGGGTCCATAAACACCGACAACAACAACAGCAGCACAATCTGCATCAACAACTAACAGAGTCACACAAAAAAGCGAAAACGAAGAAGTATAAGCAACATCTTGACTTTAATGCATAGGCTCTGTTTGTTGTATTTTTTATATATATTTAATTAAACGGGCCAGTTTGGAGACCATCATAAGTGGATTGAAAGAAAGGGTCTATGGCCCTTTCAAATCCTCCTGAGTATAACTTCAAACCATTTATAGAAAAGGAAAACAAGAGTACTTTCAGTGAATATGCGGCATGCGTCTGGGTACACTATATTTAACATCGTATTTCAACTCATGGGACCCGAAAAGGGAACCAGTTCTAAGTTTGTTAGATTTTGGGTATTCAGATACAACGTTCTCAAACTCAATAGTAAACGACCTTAGTTCGCACGATCAAAGGATCGACATTGTCATATAATCGTCGGATTGTTTCGTCTTTGCATACGTTGCTGTCCACAATATTCCGATGCAAATAGGTTCATATTGAACCTAAATATTAATATATAGGTTCATATTGGACTTATTTGATTCTGAAATAATCTCTTTGTGAACATATACCCGCTAGTGCGCGGGCCACAATTAAAACATACAACCAATTAAATAGCTCACACTGGACTTACTTCGTTTTGAAATACGTTCATATTGAAAGGCACGTGAGGCCTTAATTGTCGAAAATATTCATATTTGTTCCAAACACCGTAAACAGAAAAACATTAAAACGCAAAAGTTTCGTTCATATATACCATGACCATCGCGTAAACAGCATGTTATCATAAATACCTACTATATTTTACCTAAGCAAGGGCCTGATTGTGTTACAGAGGACAGCACAATGCTACTGGCTAATCACACACAAATGGCATAAACGCTCTTTATTAGTTCCATATCAGGAATTCACCAACAAAGAACGCTCTTTATGTTTACCATCATAATATAAACAAACACCAGAAAAGTAACTTGTTATGCTTTTGTTTACAATGGTTAAGCATATGAGAATAACATACTGTTTATGCGATATTTCTTATTTATATACGGACAAAGTCTGTCTACATTTTGATGTTCTTTCTGTTTGTGGCGGTTTTTGACGGGTGGAAATATTTTCACAGGTTACATACCGCCAAGGCCAATCGTACCTTTGAACCTATTTCGACCTCCAAATAGGTTCATATTGAGCTTAAAATACTCGAGAACAGGCTCGGTTTGTAGATTTTGAGACAGGGCTGCATCTCCAAGGAAGTGGGGACTGGGTATGAGGGGTGTATGAGGCAGGGTATGTGACTACATGACACGCTGGAGTAGAGACTGAGAATATTTTGGTGAGTATATGTTAACCATTCCATGACAGGAGATTCCTGAATTTTTTTGTCGAAAACCCTGTGCCAATTCATTCTCTTATATAAATTACGCGAGTCTCAGATAGGGTTATGATCCAGCTGAATGGACTGGGTTGTCATGCGATCTGATTAAGGATAAGGAATATTTGCAATTGCATGCTTGAGGAAAAATTATTTCTGTCATTGACGCCACCGTGAGAAAATAAACGCCGAGGCTGGAAATTAGACACATCCCGATAAAATAAAACGTGTGCATAACTGGTTACGTTTGGCCTTTCGCAAAGAAAGCAGACACATGTTCCAAGTCTGTTCTAGTTACGTAACGGTATTTGACAGCTGGCTAACTGTTCATGAATAATCCATTGTACGATATACAACCTATGTCATATCATGAAAGTATATTTAATCTGATGATATATGATTAACCTTAATCTTATTAAATTTTTCCGAGAGCGGTCAGTCATGTTGGATCCATTCAAAGGGTATACTATCTAATGATTTATTATATGACTATGCCCCCCCCCAATACCACTATAGTAAAATTATTTGATCCGATGTGATACCCTTCTCTGTCTCGCATATTGGGTATGTCCGTAAAAAGCCGGACTATTTATTGTGCAAAAATAGTTTGTTGTTCATTCGTCACTTTCGTGTCACTAGTGGCCTACATGGGGTTTCATTTCATAATTCCTGACAGATATTGTGCTTTTTAAACAAAAAGCATGTCACAATGACATAATAAACCTGTTATCGCTGCCGTGAATCGATCTAGGCTTCGCATCACGTCTCATTGAAGAGGTTGAAGACCTGCGGCGATTCGTTTGATCCAGCGATCTAACCTCTTCAACTCGACGTGATACTTCTCCCAGATCAATTCACGGCAGCGATAACATGTATATATCGAAATTAGAACACAGTTTCTGTTGAAAACAGTGCTCGCAACGCATGTAACGAATTAAATAATATGGAATTCACTCAAAATACCATATGTGTTCTATTTATTATATGCTTTAACCATGTCAATAATTATTATCATTGTTATTGACCTATTTTTATCTTTATTTTGCCTATATATAGTAAGCAAAACATTTACTTTTTGGACTATTTTTTTTGTCAAATCGGACGGACAGTCAATCTTTTAGCCATAGTCTTAAACGGACATGGATCATTCACTGTGTCTAATTAAGAAGGATGTACAAGATAGGTTGATAAATACCCGAAATATTAAAATACCGGCTTCATGATATGATAATACTTCCCATGTATGGTTACCAGAGGGGCAACAGAAAACTTCAGGATACAAGGTTGAAATTGTTTCTATTATTATTGATGGGACCGACCACCCTGGGAACGTAAGTTTTTTCCTTTCAGATCTCGAACACCCACCCCTCCAACACAAGTTGTTTCCAAGGACAATTGAGGATCCACCCCAGAGTTTAATGAAAACCTGTGAAAATAGTAGGATAAGGCAGGCAGAAGGTGTGATGAGTACAAAATACACTCATTTACTTTATGAACAATGTAAACGACATGGTAATTATAATAATTAGTTTATGGCTCGAGTCATTAACTCATTTTCATTATAATCACCATGTTGTTTGCATCGTTCATGAAGCACATGAGTGTATTTTTGCACTCATCCATGGCTCGAATTCATTCATTTGTTGCATATATTCTGTTGAATATAATAGACGGTCCCATAAATGGCTGGATTTAGTGTAAAGTAGCCTTCTTTAACTTATTTCAGGTTTCGCAGATAAGTCAGACGAACGCTCTTTATTTGTTTCATACCAGGAAGATACTAACGTTCTGTGCGTAATTCATATTCACACTGACAAGATACATGTATCAGCTGTCCAACATATACTCTCGTAAATACTCACATAATCGACCTATATAGTGAAATAGGTCCACAATGTGATTATTGACTCTGATAATGGACTCATATCCGTTATTCCGTTTTATGGCGCGGGCCAGAGTAAAAACACATGTTAAAGAGCGTACACCTCATAAGTCGTGATTTGGCTTATTTGTGTCGTCCGCGTGTAATCAACCGATAATTGAGTCATTATGAGTCGATAATGTGACAAAAAATTATCTCATTTTCAGTTCATTATCGACTCAAATTGAGGCGATTCTATAGGCATATTATCGATATAAAACAAATACTATTATATAGCAGATAATGTGAGTTTTCGGGAGAACAGGCTGAGCTGTCTCTTCTGATTGTGTACGCACCCATTCGAATGGTGATTGTGATACCTAGGTCATGCCATGAATCTCTACTCTAGCTAAATACGGGCGAAGTTAGAGTAGATATTCATTGCATGATCCTGATACCTGCATGGCTACCATTCGAGCACTCGACATTGACGTTCAGCTCCTATACTGTGAATGGTGGCGGACTTTTTCGTACACTCTTAAGAACAAATGTGTATAAATTGTACACAATATGTTTTAGATTTGATCTTAAACAAAAGTGTGTGAAAATTACACAATATGTGAGTATATTATAGTTAGTAGATGAGGAAATGTTCTGTCAGAGAGACAAACCTCGTAAAAGCTACCATATTACAAATCTCACATCAGCTTAAAAAACTTTGTGCTACACAATTATGTACTGTTCAGTTTTGACACAAACACAAGTGTATAACAACTTTTAAAACTTCTTCCAATTTTGTGTTCTGTATTAGCCTTTGCGAGTTTTGTGTCTCCAATAGAACACATCTCATCTAATAACTATGATAGAGTCACATATTCATTGATATGCAATGTTGAGGAAATTCCACCGACACATATGCCATACCGTTGTTGAACATAGTATTTGAAAAAATCCTAAGGAAAAATACTCATCAATGAGTATTTAGTATAGAAAGGTTAATACACCGGTCACAAAAGAGCCCTGTTTGCTGTGGTGAAACCGAGCCTGCCAAACACTGGTGTTTGTCTGATATGATGTCTATAAGTTAATGGCATATCGGGAGATAATTATATGGTTCATACCATGGATCATACTACACCCGCTGAGTCAGCACAAAAGTCACATTAAGATTTAAACCTCGGTTCACATCACAGTAAACCTCTAACATCGAAAGTCACGCGAGAATCTAAATAGCGAATGGCATGTGTTGCAATATCGGCTAGCTGTGCTATACATGTACGTGTTTTCAACCGCCTCAGATAGAAATAAGACACTATATATACAACTTCTAACTAATATTAGTCTCTCTAACAAGCTACGTGTAAAAAAAACGCGTAGTATCAGGGGGGGGGGGGGTCGGAAAAAAAATTCAGGCACGTATGGCATTTTTTCCCTTTCGATCATTTTTTGTACCCACCCACCCCCACCGCCAAATTTTTTTCCGTTTTCGGCAGTTTTTTCCGACCATTTTTTGACACCCACCCCCCCCCTTTTAACACTAAAACAGAGATTTGCGGGGGGAAATTCACTGTAAACAGCTGTATATGAATTTCTGTGCATACTATTTATCATGGATGTTAACATGGACATGTAAATAGGAATGAGTAATTTTGAGGTCATTCGGCCAAAAAAACATGGCTGCCAGCGGCCATCTTGGATTTCAAAATTTGCAACAAAATACAACACGATAACTGCCTGCAGTCAGTTTACCAGTTAGAATTACATTATTTCTCTCATTCAAACTGATTCAAAGTGGTTTTGAAGCCCAACTCATTGCCAAAACACTAAAAACAAGCAGGAATTTTTTTTTTAGTAGGGGAAAAAATTGCTTGTTGGTGGCTTTGACTACCCACCCACCCCGGCATACGTGCCGGAAGAAATTTTTTCTCCCCCCCCCCTGGTAGTATATGTGTTCAAGATTATAATTTCAACAGCCTGATCCCGTGAAAATAAACACAATGTGGGCTTATTTTCTAATTGCGCGACATAAGCTCATATTTGGATCATTTGAAATCTGAAATTAGCTCTGTATATATGTGCCAACGCGTTGGTTATTAAAACAACCCCACATGTACATGTATATATATGGGACTATATCAATATGATATAAGCCCTATTGTGCTTATTTTCACGAGTGTAAAAAAAACGCGTAGTATATGTTCAAGATTATAATTTCAACAGCCTGATGCCGTGAAAATAAACACAATGTGGGCTTATTTTCTAATTGCGCGACATAAGCTCATATTTGGATCATTTGAAAACTGAAATTAGCTCCGTATATATGTGCCAAAATGTTGGTTATTAAAACAACCCCACATGTACATGTATATATATGGGACTATATATCAATATGATATAAGCCCTATTGTGCTTATTTTCACGAGTGTAAAAAAAACGCGCAGTATATGTTCAAGATTATAATTTCAACAGCCTGATGCCGTGAAAATAAACACAATGTGGGCTTATTTTCTAATTGCGCGACATAAGCTCATATTTGGATCATTTGAAATCTGAAATTAGCTCTGTATATATGTGCCAACGCGTTGGTTATTAAAACAACCCCACATGTACATGTATATATATGGGACTATATATCAATATGATATAAGCCCTATTGTGCTTATTTTCACGAGAACAGGCCTGGAAAATAACACGATTACCATGCAGATGTACACTCTTTATGACGTGTTTTCAATGGGGCCCGCGCCATCCAATGGAATAACGGGTACAAGTACACCATGGTCTTAATTCAGAATCATGTAAGTCCAAAATGAACCTATGAATATTTAGGTCCAATATACATGCAGGCATTTATACGCATATATATGGGTAAAGTGCCAACTAAGTTATAGAAAATCGTTCACTTCTGAGCTAGCATTGAATGTAACCACCTTCCCATTTGAACACAATGTTATGTGTACCGAAAGCTGTGCAAAACATTAAAGAGGTACCGTACACTAAATCCGGTCATTTATGGGACCATCTCCTATTATACTCAACAGAATATATGCAACAATTGAATGAATTTGAGCCATGGATAAATGCGAAATACACTCGTGACTCTGTGAACGATGCAAACAACATGGTAATTATAATTAAAATGAATTTATAACTCAGTCATAAACTTATTTTCATGATAATTACCATGTTGTTTGCGATGTTCATAGAGCATGCACATTAGTGTGTTTTGCACTTATCCATGGCTCAAATTCATTCATTTGTTGCATATCTTCTGTTGAATATAAAAGGAGATTGACCTATGAATGGCTGAATTTAGTGTGCATGCAGTCCCCCTTTAAAAAGGTTAAAAGCTTTACCTCTCCATCAAGTCGACCTGATGCATAAACAGTTTGTAAGTCCATCGACCTTTTGGAATCAGATAGCATGTGCTAGATGGACAACTTAAAACTTCAGGCGCTTTCAGCTATATACCAACAGTCAGATGATACTGCGGTAATCAGATGTACTCCGATATCGATAAAGATCGATGCTATTCATCCGTACACGAGGCCGTTTGGCCATTGGCGATGGAATGAACCAGGTAACTGTATGTGCTCGTATAACAGTGACGCTGGGATAACTACTCATCAATGATGTTTTAGTAAAGAAATAGTCAATACTCCAGTCACTGTTGTCGAAATGGTCAATGTCACCAAATTGCGTTCAGTTGTGTGCCCAGTTCTTTTAATTTCTAGTTGGGTACCCATGCAGTTTTTACAAAATTTACATTTGGTAATCCAGCTGTATGAAATACTTGGAGGTATATAAATTGCGAATTATTTATGAGTGGAATTTTGTGGGTAGATTAATACGACCTAAATGCTAATTCAATGACATTCGTTTGTGTTCGTATAGTTATACATTCAAGTTTAGGGTATGTCAGCCTTGATTATGTTTTATTCACAAATTTAGCAGGTTCATTTCGAAAATAACTGACGGCAATCACTAATTAAATCACGTTTTGTGTGAGATTTCATAAAGCTGGGCACCCAACTGAACATTAAACAAGTTGGGTACCCAACTGAACGAAACGGGGCGACAGTGACTGTCGATTTAACCCTTTTTGTACTAAATCATCATTGATCACTAGTTACCCCATGTTAAATGTTCAGATAACCCACAAACGACCATATCTAAACATTTCACTCAACAAATATTGTTCCTTCTGCACTGTTATGTATATGTCGTCTGCTTTTATCACATTAATATCCCTGCAATGACAAATATGTCAGTGCAATGTATACTATTTAACCGAATGGGAGAATCCATTTAGTACAGAAAGGATTATTTAGAAGTTCTCTATCTAATGTTTATGTTGTGCCCATGCATAGAGCGTGACAAATGCGTTATACTGTGTATGGTTAATTTCAAGCTTGATTATGATATGCCACTTTAAGAGTACGTGTTAAGTTAGTTCTCGGTACACACGGCTGCCTTCAGCGCGCCGTTTAGCGAATATTCATCTAGTTCCAAACTAAACAAAGAGGCTATAGTTATCTCCACAACGATACGGCTATACCACTTCAACGAAATGTTTCGGCACACGTATGTAAGTGTAGTTTTAAGTAGGTGTATTGCAGAGACGGTCTGATTCACTGATTGTAGAAGTTACTGTTCCAACAACAAAAAATCAGGTGCATTATCGTGTGCATACTTGAGATAAGTAGATATAACATACGTGATGTGTACGTCGCTAGAGCTGTTAATGAAGAGTGTACTCTACTTATGTGGGGCGTAGAAGTATATCGGCCGAGCGGTTCAGTGTGAGTGTGCTGGACAAGTTCTAGACAGACTGTATATGCTTGGTTTGTCATCAGGGATGTAGTCCTATACTAGCATCCCAGTCTTGCTGTTTATATGGAAATTTAAATATCCTGCATGTCCGATTTGACACCGAATCAGTCAATTACTTGTAATTGGCTACTTACTAGGCAAACTAAAAATAAAAAATACGTGCAGTCACAAACATTTGTATCACCCAAGCCCCACGCAAATTATACTCAAGTATATGACAGTATTGCTCTCTGAGGCAGGCAACGGAAAATATTGTCCCCCAATTTGACTCCTTGTTTTTATGTCTATTTTCGTCAGTGCAACGAAGTTGGCCAATAATTTGACTTTAATGAACAATGAATCATTTTGCATTGGCTGGTGTTGGTGTCATGTGCGGCTATTCGATATAGTATTAATACGCATGGATCAGTGTAAAGACGCGGCGCGGTCATTTTGTTGGCGCGCTGCCAAGTGATATGTAGCACGCGCCTATTCATCACTAGTGAGAGATAAGGAAATGTGTATTGTCTTTTAATGATATAACAGGGGTTTCATGTGATATATATGAATAACAACTTGCCCAACAAGCTACCAAGCACCGCGACGCTGATGAGCACACACCAACCCAGCCCGGTCGACGATGGATAACTTGTGCCGATACGTGACGTTCAGAGCAACAGAATCGAGAGTATTTATATCTTGCGCACCCGTCCCCAATCCCTACCATGTATGGGAGCAAAGTTCAAAGTGCATTAGGACATACAAAACTTGAAACTGATGTGGTGAAATAACTTCCAATTTGGCAACCATAATACTCTCGGCGGAGCACCATTATATATATATAGCTCATGCCACGAATCTATATATACTCTAGATATGCCCGTAGATATCATATACTCCACCATGCAGTTCAAAACCTGGAAACGTTTTGATGCTGTGGCATGGAAGGTTATAACATTGTAAAAACAGTGCAGGTAATATACATATTTCTTATAGTTATTACCTGTTCCTTAATACGGTACATGTAATTCACTGTTTTGGTGAAGGGTCCCAACTCGAAATTTCACGATTTAAGTGACTTTGTGAGAGATTTTTCTCGGGTACTTAATTCAATTGGGGAACAGGTATTAATAAAGAATTGTATTCCCTGCCGCGCTTGTTCAATGTTATAAAGTTCCCTGTCAGAACACTAACAAGTTCCCGGGTTTTATACTGGTGGAATATGTGATCCGCCATATCAAATCCAGTCGTAAGTCGGGATTTTTTTTACCCTGTGCCAATGCATTCTCTTATATATGCGAGTCGACCATAGGTCGCCTCGCATATATAAGAGAATGCATTGGCCTAACAATTTTTTACAATTTTAATAATTTGTTCTTGTATTCTTTAACAATTTTATAATTTCACCCATACAGAGCCCCAGACAAACATGAGCAGACGACACTCTTCTATATGCTTCTATATATGTGTGGGGCTCCCTGCAGGGTAATGGATGTTTTTTATTTTATGTCCTAAAAATTGTAAGAAACATTTATTTAAAAAACATGATAAAAAATTGTTAGGCCAATGCATTCTCTTATATATGCGAGGCGACCTATGGTCGACTCGCATATAAAAGAGAATGCATTGGCACAGGGTAAAAAAAAATCCCGACTTACGACTGGATTTGATATGGCGGGTCACATATGATCTCTACGAGCGTAGCTAACGTACAGATTCATGGCATGAAGTACCCTCCCCAATCCATACCATGTATGCGATCAAAGTTCAAAGTGGTTATACACAACTTGAAACTGGTGTTGTGAAATAACACCCAGATTGGTAAAACATAAAGCTCTGGATGGAACACCATTATCTATTAAGAGTTGTTCGCCCGCATCACGCTTCTCGTAATTGCGTAAACTATCGAAACATGTTGTGTCAACTATCGTAACCGTCAGTCGGATAATCAGGTGTTTTGTTTGATAAACCAACAAGGCGTTCACTCATTAAGCCGCGTATTTACACATAAATCTATCCGTGTTTGTAAGTAAACGATACACAAAACAAAGTGGCGATGAGACTTCAATGGCGCATTCAGAATATGAATCTGGGAATATAAGTGCTCTCGCGGACCCACAGCCATCCATGCGGTTTGGTGCAGCGGATAAACAGCCCCTCCGGTGACATGGTCCATCGGCACACTGCAGCATAGTATTCACCAGAATTCAGTATTATATACGTCGAAACTGCATATTGCAGTTGTTTGTAATTCTCGTGTAGTTACAATAATGCCCTAAATAATCGACTCCTTAACCACATCAGAATCAGTGAGAGCTTTCCGATGAATGGCAACAAGCCATATTTCCGACTAAATCCTGAAAAATTACCCATAATTCTGCTGTGGTTAAGGAGTCGATTATTTAGGGCATTACTGTAGCTGTGGTGCATATGATTTTTATACATATTTTCGCTTTCGGTTTATGGCACATTTTAGCTGTCTATACCGAACTGCCTTCCAAAAAATGCCTGGTAAATTTGCGAGTGTATGAATGTACCCTAAGCCAATTTTATACTCGCCCCTCCCAGCATAGTACCACATTGATCGCAAATATCACTTCATCTACCGCCCTTTTTCTCACCCCTCCCAGCTTAGTACCACATTGATCGAGCTTAGTACCACATTGATCGCAAATATCACTTCATCTACCGCCATTTTCTCACCATGAAGACTGCGTGGGGTCACTTGGTTCTCGGCAATACATAGACTACAGGTACACAATAAAACGCGAACCCCCCAATCGGCGACATTGTGCAGCTTTTGGGATATATTAAGCCGAAGATTAAGTCATCGCTAATGGAAGATATCAAGCGAAGTCTTTCGCGTGAGCGCTCTTCTACATTAATTTCTTAAAGTATGCAATTTTCACTGCAATGATCAGTGTTACCGAATTACGCGGTCGGTGTCGCATAACAGAGGCATTCATACCCGAGGTATAACTGGGAGCTACCCTGAACACTGTGGTAAACAATATAAAAAACCTCTTCTGGTGGGTCGATCTCTCGTCAAGTCTGCAAATATTGTGTCTGTCATTTGCAGAATTAGGTCCCAGAGGGTAATTTAGTGATGCTATCCCGCACAATGGGCTAACATCACCGAATTCATCCTCTGGGAACCTCATTCTGCTTAGGCCTCATCTTCTGGGAAGTATATATAGTCTCAAATTAACATTGATTTTAGTTACTTTTTCCCTTCTGGGAAGTTTCCATATCCCCTAATTTACAGAAGATAAAATGCATAATCAAGGTGACTGATGGGTAAACATCAACAACTTCAACTGGGGAACTTCAATCTGATCCTAGGTCTCCCATTGCAGTGGATGCCTAAGCAGAATTAGGTTCCCAGAGGGTAAATTTTGTGATGCTAGCCAGCTGTGCGGGATAGCGTCACCAAATTCACCCTCTGCTGAACTCATTTTGCAAATGACAAACACACTATTTACAGGCTATTTGAATCTTAAAAACTACTTAAAAGCTCGTGAAGTTTCAGATTATATTCATTGCGCAAAATCACAAAAGACTGAAGTTATTGTTAGTTGCACAGTTACACATTCCGGCAGTTTGATTTATTTGAACTTAAAAATCAAGGACAGATGTGAACATATGTGACCCGCCATATCAAATCCAGTCGTAAGTCAGGGGGGGGTCGGAAAACAATTTCAGGCACGTATGGCATTTTTTCCCTTTCGATCATTTTTTGTACCCACCCACCCCCACCGCCAAATTTTTGTCCGTTTTCGACAGTTTTTTCCGACCATTTTTTGACACCCACCCCCCCCCCTTTTAACACTAAAACAGAGATTTGCGGGGGGAAATTCACTGTAAACAGGTGTATATGAATTTCTGTGCATACTATTTATCATGGATGTTAACATGGACATATAAATAGGAATGAGTCATTTTGAGGTCATTCGGCCAAAAAAACATGGCTGCCAGCGGCCATCTTGGATTTCAAAATTTGCAACAAAATACAACACGATAACTGCCTGCAGTCAGTTTACCAGTTAGAATTACATTATTTCTCTCATTCAAAGTGGTTTTGAAGGCCAACTCATTGCCAAAACACTAAAAAACAAGCAAGAAATTTTTGTTTTAGTTGCGGAAAAAATTGCTTGTTGCTGGCTTTGACCACCCACCCACCCCGGCATACGTGCCGGATTTTTTTTTTCACCCCCCCCCCCCCCCTGCGTAAGTCGGGATTTTTTTTACCCTGTGCCAATGCATTATCTTATATATGCGAGTCGACCATAGGACATAAAATAAAAAAAACATCCATTACCCTGCAGGGAGCCCCACACATATATAGAAGCATATAGAAGAGTGTCGTCTGCTCATGTTTGTCTGGGGATCTGTATGGGTGAAATTATAAAATTGTTAAAGAATACAAGAAAAAATTATTAAAATTGTAAAAAATTGTTAGGCCTATGGTCGACTCGCATATATAAGAGAATGCATTGGCACAGGGTAAAAAAAATCCCGACTTACGACTGGATTTGATATGGCGGGTCACATATGATTCAGCTGTCTGATCCCATGCACACACTGTAACTACATCCATGCATGCTTTGCGCAACAGGGTGCTTTAGTCAAGTTCAGTGTGGAGACAAGTTATACATAAATATAAATCTATTAAGGATTAAATTGGTACTGTCCACTAAATCCAGCCATTTATGGGGCCATATCCTTTTATAATATATGCAACAAATGAATTAATTTGAGCCCTGGATTAGTACATAATACACCCATTTGCTCTATGAACGATGCAAACAACATGGTAATTATGACTCGAATCATTAACTAATTTTCAGTATAATTACAATGTTGTTTGATTCATTTATTGAGCACGTGGGTGTATTTTTGCAATAGTCCATGGCTCAAATGCATTCAATTGTTGCATATATTATGTTAAATGGCCACATTTAGTGTATACAGTCCCCCTTTAAAGGGAATCTGTACCCAAACTAGCAAATTTATAGGAAAGCTTTTCCCCATTAATACAACAAAACTGCTTGACTGAGTGTCTGAATGTTCAAATGAAGTTTTTGAAGCGGTTGTTACCATTTGAAATTTGAATGAATGCTTTAATTACTTTAATGAACTAAAATGAAATAAGAGTTAATGAACATATATACACTATTTATAAAATAATTGTCATTCTACCTATACTTCGACATTCTCCTCGTCAACACCGTCATTATCGTCGTTTCGTCATCGTCTTATCGTCGTCGTCGCAGTTATCATCATCGTCATCGTCATCATCATCATCATCATCATCATCATCATATCATCATCTTAATAATTAATATCGTCAGCATGGGCATCGCGATCATCACCATCATAGTTATCGTGATCGTCATGATAATCATCATCAGCCACATCGTCATCATTACCATCGTCATTGAAACGGTTAGTTCAGCACGGCTAAAGTGCGCTCACATTAATGAGCACGTGCACATAATTGATGACGTATAGTTCCCTAAAAGTAATCGTATAACTATATCCGTAAGTTTGCGAAACCTCTCAGCAACAGTTTATGATGGACACAATCCCAACGTAGGCCTGTGTGTGGACTAGCTATGAACACGCTACCAATAAACACTACATTACCATGGGTGTGTGTAAACTTCATGCATTGACTTTTATACAAATTTCGACTGTAACACATTATTACTTGCTTTGAATGAATGGTGGTATCACTGCGTTCCCGCGGGTATATTATGGGGTGGATACTGAGGCACTCCGGGTATATTGCGGGTGGATAACAACCACTAACATTGTCCCGGCGCTAATTCAAATTACAACCAGTGGGACCCGGCGTTTTCATCAATGCCCATTGTGTCTTTGCGGAAATTTCACATTCACTCGATATATAGCGTCGTTTATTTTATACCCAGGGGAGCCCAGAATGATTTCCGCTAGCTCAACCTCCCAGCGTGTGTGTATCAGATTACCGACAAGATTGCAGTCCAAGTACTCTGAGTACATTATAGGCGTTTTGTAATCTATACTCTTAATCCTGAGGTTCATGACATGGTTTGCGCTGGTGCAGCATTAAAGATCATGTAGCAGTGCATGTATAACGAGTCTCCCATAGGGTACCTCGCATATATAAGAATTCACCGGCTTACAGTGTCAAGGTAAATTAGTTAGGCCAATGTATTCTCTTATATAAAAGAGAATGCATTGCCACAGGGATTTCTCAAAATAAATCATGAAGTTCCAGTCATAGAAGGGTTAATGTGGAGCAGAGTTTCAAATTCAAAATTGAGGGTCATGGATTTTTTGTCAGCAACTTAATCTTCCAGAATTGCTGTCGCATAATCACCGAAAAGACAGCGCACTTATTCGGTACACATGTCGATTCCTACTTCGAGAAAAGCTACTTTTAATGTAATTTGGACAAAATCAATGTTTTCTTCCAAAGTGAATAAATGTTAACTGATATTCTAGGCTATATATCACATCACAATATTAGCATTCTAATTTTATTCATTTATATATTATATATTTTTTTTTTGTAATTTTCGTACGTATAAAATTGAAAAGAATCGTGTATATGGATAGTGCAACGTGCGAAGGCGAGCTTCGGTCGGGGCAACAGACACCCAACTTAACTGTCCTACCCCCTATACCCCCACGCGTTAGTTATACTGTCCGAGTTAGTTATATACATGTAAATATATGCACTGACAGCCTGTTCTCCTGAAAATAATCTCATACATTGAACTTATAAACGCAAATAAGCCCATTGCGGCATTATTGTTGTTTGTTACGCTCTATATGAACCTAAATGTACGTATATATGCTCTTTATAATTCGGTTTAAATGTGACCCGCGCCATTAAACAGAAAAAACGGACATAAGTCCACTATGTCACTTAGTAAATAAAATAAGTCCAATATAAACCTATGTGAATATTTAGGCCCGACACAGACCAACATGAACATTTTTCGCGAGGATATGTTTGCACTGAACTGGGCTGGGTATGCATTTTAGTCGGAACTATTTAGTAGTTCATATATGTATATATTATATTATCAACCCCCTGGTACCCATGTAGACGGAATAATTAATCTGGCTGTCTCTCCTTCCTGATGAGGTTTACGCATTAAGCTGAACTGGGACTATTGTGTACGCAAACTGCCTATAAAGTAGTTCTCATGGGGCTGATTTACCCACCAATACTCTTTTCTCGTGGTCCATATGATATCTTCGAGGTAAACGTACTCTACTGTTATTTGTGTAATACGCTGAAGTGGGAATGCTTTATAAATGAAAACTGTCTATTTAGCATGGAGAATAGATGCATAATCCCGATGTTTTCCTGTTCATATTTGATTATCGCCCAATCGGGATAACATAAAGAGCAGACTGCTCTGACCGAAATCGCATCAACGCTTCATCAACAATGAGTTGTATAACATCCTGTAACACGTGGTTTACATATTATGTAGTCTATTCACGGGAACAGCCATGCTGTCTTGGCTTTGTTCTCTGCACGAATTAGATTATTTGGCAGAAGTTGACTGGTGCGAATGCAATTTCAGCTTCGCATTCGCATCCCGCTGCACCTGCAATGTGCACCGTACGTCAGTCGGTTATGTTTACTGTTCAAATGACTGCACAATTCAACATTACCCGAACTATATAAGGTCCCACATGGTAGCTCAGTTGGTGAGTAGCATGGCGCATTGTAACTGGTTCAAATCTGATTCTACTTACATCTTCTGGGAAGAATATATCGTCTGAAATTAACATTGTTTTAGTTACTTCTTCCCTTCAGTTCAGTTTCTATATCCCCTAATTTGCAGAAGATAAAATGCATAATTGTGGTATAACTAATGGGTGAACATCACCAACTTCAACTGGTGAACTTCAGTCTGATCCAGGTATCCCATATCAGTTGATGCCTAAGCAGAATGAGGGTCCCACAGTGTGAATTTGGTGACGCTAGCCCTCTGGGGACCTCAGTTTGCAAATGACAGTCACACTATTTCAATACTTGCAACATAAGTCGCCCAACGATGACGAAACCTAGCGGTAATTTGTATCCGGCCAAGTTTGTAAGTTGCGTTCCGGGGTCTGTGGTTTCTATGTGCTTTGGAGTGATTTTCAATTAAATTAACCGTCTGCGCGAACTTACCTCCGCCATAAATCTGATAACGTCGTGAAATGATAAAGCGTCTGAAATGACGATAAACTATATACACTAAAACCAAATGGAACAATGAACAGTATAACATCATATAACACATGGTTTACATATTATCTAGTCTATTCACGGGAACAACAAAGCCCTCTTGGCTTTGTTCTCTACACGAATTAGATTATTTGGCAGAAGTTGACTGATGTAAGTATAATTGCATCTATGCATCAAAACCAACTGCGCAACAAGTGTGAAATGCACCACGAGTCAGTCGGTTGTATTTGCTGTTCAAATAACTGTGAAATTCAACGTTCCTGGAACTAAGTGCACTGCAAAATATCTCACAACTTCGTGTTAACTTATTTGAGATTTTCTTTCTGTATAGTTTATGCTCCAATTTACTTGTCTACACCCGATTTATATAACCTGATGTGGTATATTAGCTGGAACTCGTCTCTATAGATGCTAATAGAAACAACTATTTACCGGATCATCCTCTATGCATAATATGCTAAAGACCGAATGCACAATTTCATCACACCGCCCGGTTTTTGTTGAGAATAGCAGTTTAATCTCAATATATGCTATGATACATTGCACACAGAATTAAAGATATTACAAGCAATAATATTCATATCTACAGTATATACCATGCAGTACCATGCGTGTAAACGTCAGCAGAACTAAATAATTTATCCGATTCTATTTTATTTAATGGGTACTATATATCGTTATTTCCTGCGAAGTTCAGTGTGGTCCAAGCCATTAGTTTATGCACGACTGTTCAGCTCTGAATCGAGTAACAGCTGATTGTGTCATGCCGATGGTAACATTGCCATTTCGATCAGTTCACGTGCAATGAACTCATCATACTGAGATAGTGCCTCACCCATTCTAATATTACACTCATATATATATTCGGACTTTATATTCCACGACATTGTGACGAGAAGCCGTCTCATCGTGTTTGTTCTTAACCAGGACGTCGTCCCGAATCCGTAGCCAGGTTCAGCCACACGTACGTGTAACTTGTAATTTGTGTTGGCATTGGCAACGGTTATCGTTAACTGACTCGCGTGATCAGTTCGCCTACCCGTACATGGTCAAATGTTTAGAATGTTTGTGTCCAACGATTTGTGTAACATAACATATGCGAAACTTATTGAGAGAAGGAGAGAGAGATAGAGAGAGAGAGAGAGAGAGAGAGAGAGTGAGAGCGCGAGCGAGAGAGATAGAAAGAAAAGAGAGAGAGACATACGAATGCCAATGTAACACGCATTACAAGTTACGCGTACATGTGGCTCAACCTGTCTATGTTCGCCTCATATAGAGAAAATGTGCCGCCTGTTTCCTCAATCACATAACTAATCGATCTTAAAGATACTTAGTCCGAAATAACGCTCCTAGATTACTATTTCTTTGGCTTCGGGGGTAAAAAAAACATTAGATGCAAAGCTAAGGGTTTTCAGTATTGATTTTTTAAATCTGTTATTTTTCATTACCTATATAATATTTGGCGGCCTAGCAAATATTTGACGAGCCGACCGACATACTCTCGATACCAAATTGGGTTGAACAATTATATAGAAATGTTGTTGTTGTTTTTGTTGTTGTTGTTGGAATCTGATGATACGGGGATCATCGAATTGGAATATTTACCTTTAATTGTATGTTCTGTATACAGTAAAATATAAAGCGGTCGACTCATTACGATGTGACACTTTGAAAGCAATCAATTAAATCGTTTTGACTTTTTCAGCGTGTATGGGGCAACAATTATTTATTGACCTCCATCATAAGAGAGTATATGTACATTATTTGAAGTATTTACAGGCAAGATATATGATAATAAACACAACATCATGATATATAAATATGTATAGATTCATTAATGTTATAGATATAGTATACCAGCATTGCAAAGAACACAGAATTGCTGCAGTGGTTTGATGAAATGTCGCACGAAGCCGGTTAGCAGCATGTAACTTTGTAGTACGTGCGGAAATTAAAATATTGTGGACGAGGTAGTCACTTATAGATGACATAGATAACAAAAAAGAAGATAAGGCAATTTAGTTATTATTAAAACATGTCTGGGTAAAGTGAGTGTGTGTGTACGAAAAATGCTATGTCACACTCAAATGGCCCAGGTGAATGACATTAAGTTTCGATAGTGAAATAGTTGTGTTGCCGGTTTCGAGCGATCAGGAATTAGGCAAATTATGAATACTGTATACTTTACTAGAGTTTGTGTTCTTTCTATCAGTTGTCGTTTTGCCATATCCGCAGTACGATTACGGCTTCGAGAAGCCAAGCATGCATGATGGGCACGCGAGTTTTGCATTCAGTCATCTAGCCTGTCACTGACTATAACCTGATAACACATACATAAGTGCAAAATAATCACGACAAACAGGACAATATTAACTTATTACGAGTGGCAAGAAGTATGAACGGCACTAGTTGCTCACAAATGGACTAGTCGTCGTCAATTATGCGAAACCGTTTTAGACCGTACCCAAAAGTTATGACTACTACATGTGTATATACATGTATTAGCTATTCGTATTTCATATCGGTAGTAGTGCATAATGCGATAGGTGTCCATTCAGCATATTACAAGACACTCAACACAGTAAATGAAACATAAGCTTAATATAGTACGGAAAAGCATAGGGTCCTTCAAACACTGAAACATGAAGACTAATCTGGGTGCCAGGTGTTCACAAAGTACCCGCACAGTACCTTCAAATGAGTACGCACTCTATGGTGTAAACTGCTTGGCTGATCTGGCCGTGTCCGTGGAGGGGACAAAACAATCTACACCACTATGGTCAGAACCAAACTGGAATACGCCCAATCTGTATGGCACCCAAACTTAAAGGAACAGAACAAAAATATCGAAAAAGTCAGAAGAGAGCCACCAAACAAATTCCGGGAATGAAATGACTGAAATATGAAGAAAGATTGAAGAAACTACAGCTACCAACTCTCTCATTCAGACGAGACAGTGGAGACCTCATTGACAAATATAAATTGACACATGCGGTCTACAAAGAAGGTGAAAAAACACTTATCCCAATGAGAGCAGATATGGTGAAGAGATAGGGAAGAAGGCATGACTACACAATCTACCATCAATCACATAATAGCAAACAAAGAGCCAGCACCCTTCCTTTCAGAATAGTAAACACCTGGAATGCCTTACCATCAGAAGTAGTATATGCAGATACGGTCAATGAATTTAAAAACAGCCTTGATAAATTTCTTGAAAAAAGCAGAAAACGATACATATACGACGCACCAATAATGGAAATGATAACTCAAGAAGAGCTGACAAAAGAGGCCAAGCCTGCTGTCAGGAACAACCTTAAGTAACCTTAAGTAAGTGATGGAGCAAATATGATTTAAAATGTACTAGCTATATTGCGTACCGATTATACTTTTTGCAGGATGTATGTATTCGCGGATGTATCTTCGCGGATGCCTCATTGTTGAAGTATGTAACTTTTATGACCAAGTTAAATGCTTTCAATAATTAGGTGTGAACAAAATGGGTGGGTGACTCTTGAAGATTTTATTGCGGGAACATAATGCATAATATAACAGCTAACATTGCTGATGTCTCAGTTGGAATGTAAACTAAATATCGTATTGCGAAGTATCGGGGGGGGGCGTATTTAAATAGCAGATTTTTGGTCCGCATTTAGATGCTTTCTGGTGTGGTGAATGAGATACATTCAGTGGCCGTAGTTGTTGTAATTTGTTTTAACGGAATTCTGATGAGGTACATTCATGAAACCCGTATATTTTATATACGCCTAATAATATGATCATCGTGATGGCGTTACCATTTCTGACTATGGTTTTCTTGTATAGTACCTGCATGTTCAGCTGGCGTCAAAATTGCGGTGCAAACATATTAGTGCACCCATAAGATAGTAACGTAACAACGTGACTCCATATACCAATTAACTTAAACTGTTTATTGCTCCCTGCGTTACTCCATTGAGACAAATTATCGGGCATACGGCCGACCGATTCATATTTATGACAACGAGAACCAAGTTGACCGGCGAGACAATGAAAATGACTTACACATTCGAATACATGCTGGTGCAGTACATAAGTAACCCTTTAACCACCAGTAGTTTGATTTTTATAATGATTTTACAGCGTTTAAACAATACAGGTAACATGGACATGCACCCTTTTCCTGTTATAGACAATCCTTGAAATAGTGTTTGTAATTTTCAGAATGAGGTCCACAGAAGGTGAATTCAGTGACGTTATCACACACAGCGGGCTAACATCACCAAATTCACCATCCGGAGACCTCATTCTGCTTAGGCCTCACCTTCTGGGAAGTATATATAGTCTCAAAATATCATTATTTTGTTACTTCTGTTCAGTTTTTATATCTCCCCAGAGGGCGAATTTGGTGACGACAAACTATATCTCAAGGTTTTGTTTGTAACAGTTACCGATATGACACGACTGAGAAGTGAACCTAGCTGTATGGGTGTCATTCCTGGTTAAGTGGTCCTGCTGAATTGCAATGATGCTGGTATGGAAAAGCGATGTTGTTAAGAAAAAGTACCGTTATCTTTTCAAAAAAAATCATTTTTGTATTGAATTGCTTTATTTCACTCAATCATAATCTGTATGCAATACAGAGTGAAAACGTATATACAGAGCTATGTATGCCATGATATAGTATGATCTAATCTGAGCGATTTGAAACATTCAAGAATATATATTTTAAAATAGTTTATTAATGGTGGCGCTGGTATTTGCAAAACGAAAAGAATAGCCATATCAATTATTACTGGTTTGAAACAACCAAACACAGCCAATATTAAAACAGTTGACAATATACATGTTGTTGAATGTTTTATACAAGTACTGGCTTTTCCTTGATTTGTTTAAATTACCCAAACACCACAACAGTGACAACAGTTACTTTAGACAAAATGACAGTACCTTTTCTAATCACCTTCAGCTTTAAAGCAACTCAGCAGGACCTACCAGCATCACAGAACATTAGCAGGTCGACATAGTCAGGGTGGGAGCCCAGTTGCGATGTGCGGCATGTGTCCGATTTTAAGTTCAGAGAATCTATGTCAATAAACTAGCGCGAATTTAATTCATTTTGAAATGTTAAATTACTCTGGATCGGCATGCACATCGTTTACATAAAACAGGTAACATTGGTCCGCTATACAAATCTTATAGCGTCGATGCACTTCTGAATACGTGAGCACACGCGAGTACTAATATGTTCTATAAAGTAGCTAGAAGTCATCGGAAAAAAAATTCAATAAAAAATGTTGGAAGATATGAGTACATACGTCGGACAGTTATCACGGTAAAGCTTAGATCATGTTATGAATCTCTACTCTGGCTAACGCCCGCATATATCATATTCCATCAGTATAAAACCTTGGATCTTTTTGAAGTTTTGACAGGGAACCTTATAAAGTCGAAAAACTAACACGGGGATATATTTCTTAGTTATTATATGTTCCTTATAATAATGTACTTCACTGTAGGTGAAGGTCCTAACTATAAATTTCTCCACTTAAGTGACTTTGTGAGCGAGTTTGCTTTTCGGCGCTTGCAATTGTGGAGTTTATCCTGGGTAATTCATTCAATGTTTATTGCGATATCGGCTCAGAAAAGTCACCGTAAAGCATGCAATTTCAAGTTGGGACCTTCACCTACAGTGAAGTACATTATTAAGGAACATATAAATAACTAAGAAATATATTCCCCGCGTTATTTTTTCGACTTAATAAGGTTAAAATTTCAAAAAGTTCCAAGGTTTTGTAGTGGTGGAATATGATCTCTACGGGCGTTAGCCAGAGTAGATTCATGGCATGATCTTGGTAAAGCTTTGTCTGCCTGCAGTGCCTGGCACAGTTTCGTAAAATTCTTCATAGCTTACTATCTATTACCTAGTGAAGAGTGATACAAAGTTAGCTTAAACAGATTTTATTGTAGATTGTATATACAATTGGGATTGGGGCACACGTTACAACAACTTAGGTCACTCCTATCTCCATACAATTACAACACATAATAACAAAGTATATAACATTTTTAAATTGTTTTGTGTGTTACCAGATCCAGGTTAGATGTGTGAGATCATTTAATTGGATTACTGTATATGGGTATATGGACATGTATATAGAGAGATGTGTTAGTTAGTTTTGTATGGTTTTTTTAAAAATAAAATGTTGGAATTGCAGAACACGTGTCTTCGATTGTGTCATCGCTTATTAGAGCGATTACATGACGCGAGTATAATTGAACAATTGATTCCTGTCAGGCGATTAAAGGCTATAGTTTCCGGAACATGTCATTTGCATAATAACATAATAGCAGTTGCATAATAAGTATGCCTGATCCGATTTAACATCAACTTTGTCAAAATTTCCTAAGACAACTTTTAGCTTAGTGCAAAAGAAACATGAACAATATTTAAAATCAACAGCGTCCGCACGGCGCAAGCATCGTGAAAATCACACAAAAGAATCCACACATAATATATTAATTGAGAACGCTCTTTATTAAATACCATTTATGCGCGACGAAAGCATGGACGCTCTTTATAAGAGACGATAATTGGAACATTTGCTAGGCTGACATCCTCTGGGATGAATTGCCTATAAATTACCAGACAAACTTGCCGCTGTCTGGACGTACCCTAAGTTCATAAAGTTCGTCGCTATCAATGTTATCCTGCTGATGTGGTTGTTTATTTCATATAACGGACGGTATTACGAGCATGTTGTTTTGGTTGCGCAGTCCTATCATTATGTGCCATTCTTTTGATCTGGTTTGGATCTTACATGACACACACATTATGTGCCATTCTTTTGATCTGGTTTGGATCTTACATGACACACATCTAAGTTTAAATCTGGTACGCAGAACAAAGGAAGTAAAACGCACACATGCCGCTATCAAGAATGATTATTCATTACTCTATTGTAAGCTCTCTCGTGTGACATAAGCGATTATTTAGAAATGACCCGAGGCAAAATTCAAAGCATGTTTGTGGGCTGCTGTTTCGGAAGGAGATATACATGTGTCATGTTAACAACAGCGTACATCCATAATAAAAACAAATCGGAAACGTCGCCAGCTGATCCCCCACGCGTTGGATTGCGTTTGGAATAATGAAAGCCCCGGGCGTAGCCAGAGTATCGATTCACGGCATGATCTATTTTATATCTAACTTTCAAAGTTTCTATCAGTTTCACTCCCATAAAACTTTGAAAAGAGTTAAGTACCCGTTGGTTTAGATCATTAGATCATGACATGAATGTCTACTCTTAGCCACTAACGTAGAAACCATATCCCAAAACAGGAAAGTTTATAACATTGAAAAATCAGTGCAGGAAATATAATTCTTAGTTAATACCTGTTCCTTAATAATGTATTTCTCTGTTGGTGAAGGTCCCAACTTGAAATTGCACGATTTGAGTGACTTTGTGAGCAATTTTGATTTGCGTCGCTTACAGTCATGGAATTTCTCCCGGTAATTAATACAATGCGACATCGGCTCACAAAAGTAACAAACAAGACAGTCAATGACTGTGGGGTCACCCACCTGACTGTAAAGACTGAGGAGACTGGGACTATGAAGACAACAACAGTCAGTAAATGTCAAAATCACTTAAGACAAGTAATTCTAAACAGGGATATAGCTGGAGGTTCTCAGATGAGCAGGACTCTTCACAATGAAATGTTTAAAGGTACGGTTGGCCTTGGCGGTGGGTATCCTGTGAAAATATTTCCACCCGTCAAAAACCGCCACAAACAGAAAGAACATCAAAATGTAGACAGACTTTGTCCGTATATAAATAAGAAATATCGCATAAACAGTATGTTATTCTCATATGTTTAACCATTGTTATGTAAACAAAAGAATAAAAAGTTACTTTTCTGGTGTCTGTTTATATTATGATGGTAAACATAAAGAGCGTTCTTTGTTGGTGAATTCCTGATATGGAACTAATAAAGAGCGTTTATGCCATTTGTGTGTGATTAATCAGTAGCATTGTGCTGTCCTCTGTAACCCAATCAGGCTCTTGCTTAGGTAAAATATAGTAGGTATTTATAATAACATGCTGTTTACGCAATGGCATGGTATATATGAACGAAACTGTATGCGTTTTAATGTTTTTCTGTTAACGGTGTTTGGAACAAATATGAATATTTTCGACAATTAAGGCCTCGCGTGCCTTTAATTGCACACCACTGACAAATATCCAACACCTTGCCATTTTTAAACAAGACAACCAGACCACAGTCCTAAGTTCACAAAATTCATGCACATCCCTCTTAGGTTGAAAGTTTACAACTGATACCGGTACTTCAAGCTCTCGACCTTGGAAATTTCCAACCTGACATCTCTCATAAAGTTAAAATGTGTGGCCATTTCGGTCCAACAGTTTAACCCGAAGTAGGAAAATATGGAATGCTACTGATTGGAAATCAAATTTAAAACTAATATTGTATCGAGCATGAAATTCCAACTGTTTAAAATTTTGATCAAAGTAGGGGGTCAAAACGCCACCCCATCTACACACACTCCCCGTTGCCTCAAACATTGCCCCCACCAGGCAGCTTAGAATTATTTAGGAATATATATATTATTATACCAGTACCAAACAGCATATATAGAGGTAGGGTGTGTAGGGAGAGTTAAATCTCTGCCCATATTTGAACAAATGTGAATCCCATCTATGAGATCCATTCATTTGTTAATTTCAAATAGTAGATTTTAAGAGCTGAAGTGAATTGATTTTCCTCAAAAGTTTCCTAAAAATTGACCCTATTTGATAAATTGTTTTAAGAATGCGGGAAAGAGTTATGACCCTGGCTTCGCACCTATTTGACCCGATGAACTAATTTGAACAAATATTAATGTGAGTCACCGAGGGAACATCCACACCAAAATATATAAACCCCTCTGGCCTTTAATACGTACCTGGAGAAGAAAACAATTGTTGATGGACGGATGGAAAGACATCCCGACAGATAGATGGATGGGAGGACAGTCTGACAGACAGACAGACAGATTCGATCCAATATACCCCCAATTTTTCTGTGCATAATCAGTGTATAATGAGTTTACCTGGATAAGCCGTGGTTAAGAAAATACTATTGGAAAAGGCAAGCCTGAATTTAGTGTGTCTGACATTGGCAGAATGAGGTCCCCAAAAGGTGAATTTAGTGACGCTATCCCGCAAGACAGGTTAGCATAACAAAATCACCCTTTGTGAACCTCATTCGGCTTATGTCTCAACTGCTATGGGAGAAAAGGAACATATTGAAGTTCTCCAGTTGAAGTTGGTGATGTGCACCCATAGGGCACCTCGATTTAGAAAGATAAATGAGACTCTATATACTTCCCAGAATATGAGGCCTCAGCAGAATGAGGTTCCCGGATGGCGTGTTTGGTGATTTTAGCCTGCTGTGCGGGGCAGCAGCACTAAACTCGCCCTGTGGTGACCTTATTCTGAAAATGTCAGACAAACTAATTTCAGGTTTTGGAGCAGCATATTGTTTTTATTTGATTTTAATGACACGCACACAAACCCACATTATTTCTTTGCAGTTGTTTACACTTGCTTGTCAGGTAACATCTCAATTGATGACATTTGTACTATTAACTCTCTCTCTCTCTCTCTCTCTCTCTGAATCTTCTGATGTGAGAGGTGGTTGGAAGATGAGAAGGGGTGGGTACTGTTGGATGGGGTCATGTGGCACGAGGGAAAGGGAAATTTTCCCTGATTTCATTAAAGATTAAAGTTTCATAACTCTGCGGATGTTACAATGGTGTTAGTTTTTCAAATTTTTTAATATGTTTCAATTTTTTAGTTTTTGTTCAATTGTTCACATTTCTGTGGAGAGAAAGAGTTACGGTCCTGGATTCGCAACTATTTGACTTAGTGACCTCATTTGAATAAACTGAATGTGAGTCACCTAGGGAACATCCACACCAAATATGAACCCATTCGGTGGTTTCGGAGAAGAATTTTAAATTGTTGACGAACGGACGGACGGGTGGACGGACGACGAACGAGGAGTGATGAATATAGCTCCACCGGAGACTTCGTCTAATATCAAGCTTTGACCACTCCCCCAATGATTATTGAGGAACAAGTATCAATACAGATATATATGCCCTGCCTTGTTTGTTCAATGTTATAAAGTTCCCTGTCAGAACATAAAATAGTTCCCAGGTTATGTACTGGTGGAATATATTTTCTCTCGCGAGAAACTAGAGTAGAGATTCATGGCATGAGCTATCGGCTATCTAACTTTCAGAGTTTCTATTATGCAGTTTCACTCCCATCAAACTTTGAGAAGAGATAAGCACACGTAGGTTCCTCCAACAAGTAACATGTCTACGCGGATAACGTATCACAACATACTGCACCGAATGTCTGTGTACATACTTATATAACGACCTTCAATAACAACTTAACAAGCATGAAATTCAAATGCTATTTGTTCTCAACTCTTGATACCACACATCGAGACTCATCAACTTCTGATAAATTTATAAGCAAGGTTATTGAGTATATGCGTGCTTATTAACCCATTATATACTGAATCAAAATTGATGAATAGTTGTCCCATAGGAAATATTCAGATAATAAGTTCAACAAACCGGTCGTTCTGTTGAACTTATTATCTAAACATTTTCCCCTCAATAAATAGGACTCCTTCTGCACCTTTAGTTCTCTGTCGTCTGCTTTTATCACCTTAACACCCCTCCAAAGAAATATAGACCATTCCGAAGTAAACTTGTGAACTGACTGGGAGAATCCATTTAGTATAGAAAGCGTTGACATGTTTCGCTTTTTGAATTAGATTTCCGATTTTAAGTTTAAAAAATAAAAATATGGCCATTTTCTAAAAAGAAAAAAATGGCCTATATATGACAGCATGAACCCTGTGCAAAAGTGCCATAAACTATCGACCAGTAAGACACATGTGCGGTTCTTTGTTTATTACACGCCAGGTCGACATCTAAGAAATGATCATGTCTAATGCTATTCGAAGAATTATTCCATGCTATTTCCTCAACTTGTCATGTGTGATGGTGCTTTAATTTTAAAGTGACCTGTTTTTAATTATGTCGTTCCATCCCGCATTGTGCGGTGAATATGCAATATATGCTTTGTATGTATCAGTCAGAAAAATATTTGAAGTTGGATTACCGCATAATTAACCAGACTATATGCCACAACTATATATGTCTGACATTTACAGTATGACATTCCTTTTTCTGTGTTTGTATTCTGTTTATACCAATGACACGTGAATTTCAAATTGTGTAAACTCTGGTGTTGCACATGAACGGTCATTGTAATATACATATAAATGTGGTTAGAATATTAACCTTTTCTTTACTAAATACTCATTGACGAGTAGTTCCCACTTGCCGTTTGTTGAACTTATTAACTAAAAGTTTCTCCATCAATGAATAAGAAGAATTATGTGTTTGTCTCTCTGTCGTCTGCTTGCACTTCCAGATCATGCCTTTAATATCTACTCTATAGCTATAGAGTAGAGGCTGTATAGATTCGTGGCATGAACTACCTTTCTGAAAATGTATACTTTTATATGGATGGAAATTTTCAAATTATTACAAAAAGGGTTAAAACAAATATGAAAGGAATAAGGCCACTATTCCCAGTCGATTCTGCATCTTCTTAGTTCACAAACCGTTCCAGGTCGCCACGATGTCAAACGAAATAGCACGCTGCCTAATCATTATGACGAATGAATACCGTCAATACCTTGGCTGGTGGTATCATCTCAAACCAAATTCATTCATCGTGTATATGATTCGTCTATTTACATAGCCGCTTCATCTATGCTGATAATTCTCTGTACCTCCTTGATTATGTTGATTCTACTGCACATTGCCAACTTAAACAAAGCATTCTGATGTTTCTAAGTTCCATCTCGGCTAATTGTGCAACAACCTCCCACGTTCGGTGGGAGAAACCTTGCAGTCAATCCTTCAACAATCTATGCATTATTGTATACATTGTGATAATTTTTATTTTGGCTGGTTATTTAAATAGTGTGCGGAACTGTGTACTCGTTATATCATACAACTTCATCTATAATCTATAAAATATGTTAGCCTTTTGAATTCTCACCGATTTTAGATTTTCCTACGTGTACTTTTAAAAAATACAGTTGCGAAAACAAACAATGCATGTATAGGAATTCTATATCTAATTTAAGTAGTGATCATACAGGTTTTTGGTTCTGGTGAATGCTGGATAATAAGTCCTAATACGTTTGATGCTGCCACCCACTTTTTCGTACGCCGGATTCCGGCTGTTTTGGAGCCTTACGCCGGATTCCGTCTGTATCGTACTCCGGATTCCGTCTGTATCGTAGATCGTACCCCGGATTCCGTATATATCGCACGCCGGATTCCGTCTATATCGCACGCCGGATTCCGTGTTTATCGTACGCCGGATTCCGTCTGTATCGTACGCCGGATTCCATGTGTATCGTACGCCGGATTCCGTCTGTTTCGTAGATCGTACGACGGATTCCGTGTGTATCATACGCCGGATTCCGTATATATCGTACGCCGGATTCCGTGTGTATCGTACGCCGGATTCCATGCGCGATACCACAACCAGGGTCCGCGCTGGAACGAAATTTACATTTGCCAAATAATTTGCCAAATGAAAATATTTTTTGCCAAATTCTTTTAGAATTTGCCAAATATTATTCCCAATAGCATCATTTTCTGCAACCTTGACTGAGTCTTATGTTTCGACACTCACTGTTTGATATCGATAAAAAAGCAGTTAGTTAATGATTATGATCTCATCTATTACGGTTTATCATACAACAATAAACCGATTACCGAACAATACAATAGTAGAAGCGTTGCTTGATCAAAAGCGAACATCATATGAAGATTAGCTATGTAAGCACCACCATCACACTAAATAGAGGTAATCCCTCCACCCGTCGATACTAATGATATCAGATTAACTGCATCTTAATGGAGGTGTTAACTTTTGCGAAACCATATAAAACACAACTAATATAATTCCATTGTAATAATTTCCGAAAATGAATGGTATTGATTGACCGATATTGTTTAACTTCATTAATAAGGAATTAAAAAGTGACTTGCCAAAACTTTTGCCAAATGAAAATATTTTTTGCCAACTGTGAATTATTTTTGCCATTGGCAAATTTGGCAAGTGGCAGAGCGAA
This sequence comes from Siphonodentalium dalli, assembly GCA_032622095.1. NCBI lineage: Eukaryota > Metazoa > Mollusca > Scaphopoda > Gadilida > Siphonodentaliidae > Siphonodentalium > Siphonodentalium dalli. The sequence continues at coordinate 47,055,788 of CP136069.1, read as the reverse complement.
CCCTGACCACAACACGTTTGGAACTATATTATCGCCGCCACTGTTGGATGGCGAATATTGTTTGAAATTAACAACATACAATGTTGTTTTAAGAAAGTCCGGTTCCCAAGGGGTGGGGTGGTAGCCTCACGTTTGTAACCGTTAATTTTAAATGTGATTATGCGAAACCTCTCTAATGACAAGACTGATTAGTTCTAATTTAAATGTATTCCTTGATAATGTTCTGACGCAATCGCTTAGTCTGTATGGAATGTCATACATAGCCTACATTGGATCTTAAGAAACAGTACTACTATACACACAAATAAAGGTAATATCGCGATGCGTATACCTTCCTTCTGTTATTGAACAGGTAAATAAACACGACACCCCAATCATCGGTCGCATTGATATGCCTGTATAAACACCACGTCAATTGACTTTCTACGAAATGCTATTGGTGTAAGCAGGCGATTCTCTCTCTTTTCTTATTCTGTTTATATGTCTTTCGGTTATCTTCATATCCATCAGAACGTCAATGTCCGATGGACCCAGTCAATGGGGTTAGGATTTCATTGCGTGATTGGGGTTTATCGTCGTTTCAATCGCTAGGCCATATCGCGACGTAAGTTTTGTGGATCGATGATTGATAAATAACAATGCAGGTGGTTAATTTTGCCCTCCCCGGACAGCAACTGAAAAACTTTGCCAGATATACGAATCAGATTATCTTTCCTTTGCGTGGATAATAAATTCGCGCTAATCGGGATTGGAACCAACTTTCACTATTGCTGTAATCCTTCTGTTGACTAAAAGCGTCATGCAACTTACATACTATGCAATGGGGGGGGGGGTCGTAGGGACAGACAGTCTATATAACCATACGAGGATATCCCTGATGTTTTGCGATTACGGTTTTCTCATTCTCGTTTCCAGAAAGTATGTCTTCATTTTGCATGAATGTTATATAGTTAACACGCATATCCGGATATTTCTTAGTGATATAGACAACAGGAAAGAGTGTTTCACATTACTTTAATTGTCAAGAGTGTGCTTGTCGTATGTTATCGTATGTTAATTGCGCATCGGAAGTTAACATGGAATATATGTAATAAATCTTGTATTTAAAATGATTGCTCTGTAATAGTACAGTAATGGCACGCAGACTCCGACATTTATTCACATTATATGTATATACTTCAAACATCCTGCATGTCAATACTACAGAATTTCTCGCGCGAGCTGTGGTTTCGATCGTCTTCGCTTTGCATAATGGTGACGCATCCGGATGTTCCCTAGTTACCTAGACAACAAGAAAGATGCTACTTGTCATGAAAAGCATGTACTATATCATAAAAATGATTAAAACTGTAATATTATAGCAATGTAACGGCATGCTGTCTGAACCCTGTCAGTGGGCGACGTGAATCATCTGTAATTATTTTAAGAAAATCGTCCGTAAACCTCCACAAAGACTATAATAACATGCGTACTAATAATTGGTTTGTCGATGCCCCGCGATGTTCCGACACATAGCAACAACATAGGTATATATGGGGAGTGTTGCATTAGTCATACGCCTGTCTTTGTGTCGGTGCCTGATAGAATTCTCACACCGCACGATAACCTGCTGCTGGGACACTTGCAGAAACACAAATTATAAAACAAAGAATAGTATGTATAGTTTGGCAGCCGAGCAGGAAATGACGCAAATTTCTGTTGTAAATGGGTGTAACGGGTAGCAACAGCCAACAGTAAAAGATATCTCTTCCTATTTCGATGGCATGTTGGTTGTATAGTATAGTCACCCCTGGTCAGGTGGTCCTGTTAATGTGCTATGATGCTAATATGGCAAACTGATTCTGTTAACAAAGAGTACAGTTATATTGTTTTTAATATTACTTTTTCGCGGTGTTCCGATAATCTGAACATATACATGTATACACTGGGAAAAGCCGTTATGCATATCAAACATTAAACAACATATTTATTCCGAAATATGTTCAATACTGGTTGTATTAGTTGTTAAAATTCGACTATAATCTAGATGGTTATTCACGTCGTTTTAGAAACACGAGCGCGGGCATTATTATATTGTTCAAAAATATATATATTTTTATGATATAGTACATTCTATTTTTTTTTTTTTTTAAATCGCTCGGATTAGCAAAACACCGCAAAAATGACAACTTTAGAACAAATAACGGTACTTTTTCGTATTGGCAACAGTTTTCCCTACCCGCATCATAGCAATTCATCATGACCACCAGCATCATTGCATATTAGCAGGACCACTTGACCAGGGGGGTACTTTCACGGACGCTGGTGCAAACAAAGAAAAAGACGTGCAAACAAAGAAAAAGACAGAATTTGAAGTCCGTATAGTTTGGCAGCCGAGCAGAAAATGACTCAAATATCCAGCGATATTCAGCCTGTTGTAAATGGGTGGTAACGGGTAGCAATAGCAAAATATGTCTCTTCCTATATTGATGGCATGCTGGTTGTAGTTCTTTCATGTGCAAACAAAGAAAAAGACATACGCTGTAGTCTGTATAGAGTTTTACAGCTGTAAATTTCCAGCGATATTCAGCCTGTTGTAAATGCATGGGTGCATGCATGGTAACGAGAAGAATCAGTAGAATATGTCTCTTCCTATTTTGATGGCATGTTGGTTGTAGTACTTAATGTACTTTCGCGTGCAAACAAAGACATACGCTATAGTCTGTATATAGTTTTGCAGCATTATAACGCTCGGTTCCAACGACGTAAATTTCCAGAGATATATACTCAGCCTGTTGTAAATGGGTGGTAACGAGTGACATAATTTGAAGTCCGTATAGTTTGGCCGTCGAGCAGGAAATTATTCAAATTTCCAGAAATACTCAGCCTGTTGTAAATGGGTGGTAACGGGTGGACACAGTAAAATGTGTCTCTTCTTATTTTGATGGCATGTTGGGTGTAGTTCTTCCACGGGCACACATACATGCACACAAAGAAAAAGACAGAATCTGCATGTGTTTGTATAGTTTGGCAGCATGATAACTATCGGCTCCAATGACGTAAATTGCCAGCTATATACTCAACCTGATGTAAATTGGTGGCAACGGGTAGCAACAGTAAAATATGTCTCTTCCTATATTGATGTCATGTTTGTTATAGTACTTTCACGTGCAAACAAAGAAAAGACAGACTTTTAAACTCCGTAAAGCTTGGCAGCCGGAAATGACTCAACTTTCCAGCTATACTAGGCCTGTTGTGAACACAGGCCCCTGGGGAAAATTACTAAAATACCAATATAGACTATACCAGTGGTATAGTCTATATTGGTATTTTAGTAATTTTCCCCAGGGGCCTGTGGTTGTGAATGGGTGGTAACGGGTAGCAACAGTAAAATATGGCTCTTCCTGTATTGATGGCATGTTTGTTGTAGTACTTTCACGTGCAAACAAAGAAAAAGACATATGCTATTGTCTGTATAGTTTGGCAGCATTGTAACTCTGTGTTCCAATGACGTATATTTCCAGCGATACTCACATCTGAAGCAATTAACTATCATAACGTAACCATTTTCCCCATTGTCGTGCGGGCGCCCGACTTTTTAGGGGGCTGAGACTATTTGACCGATATTTTTTACATGATATATTCATGATAGTAACAGTTTTTGCAGAATATATACCTTGTATACACACAGAAATATAACAGTATAGATTCAAATTAACCTATAATATGTATGATTCTGGCAGAAATGTAATTTGCCACAATTTTCTCCTGAAATACAATTCAATTTGCCTGATAATGCCCGAATTTGACCCAAAAATTCTCCAATTTGCCCGAAAATTGCCAAATTTTTAGCTTTCAAAACGTTTGAAGGCTGCATCCCTCCCAGTGCCCCCCCCACCCCGTACGGCTATGATTTTCCCAATCCTATATCATGTTCAGCACAGATGCATCATACAGGTATTCAACTGTAAAGCAATTTCTTATCGCAAAAGCTAAACTATATACCTATAAGGATGATTGAAGCGAGTTATAGACATCTCGTTACGCCAATCCGATTCAAACATGGTCAGAAATGAACCTTTGTACACGCCCATGAATCATGATCGGTGAACGCCTCATACTGTGCCTATTCAATTGTTTCCGCTGTCAAGAGAATATAGTCATATGAATTCCTATAGATATTTTAAATATTCTGTCCAAATATAGGAATATACTTAACCATGTTGTTTCATTATAATTACCATGTTGTTTGCATCGTTCACAGAGCACACGAGCGTATTTTGCACTTACCCATGGCTCAAATGCATTCATGTGTTGCATATACTCTGTTAAATATAAAAGGAGATTGTCCCACAAATGACAGGATTTAGTATACAGTACCCCTTCAACAGATACACTGCAAACATATAAATGCCAAAATGTATGCATTTTGCCCAGTATACTTTCTTAACACGTATGCGGGTTTCACATAACCATACCAACTGCTATTCGTGATTCAGAGGTGTATTGGGTGATCGTAACGATGGAAAGATGGACGCTCTCATTAGATACGGCAATTGGATTTTTTGCTGGGCTGACAACAATTCAAAACGTGGTAAAACTTCCTTTTTTGAAAGTCGATATCAGGACATAAGAATATCCTATACTATAATGGGTCCGATATGGATCATGCCATGAATCTCTACTCCAGCTATGCGCCCGTATAGCGATCATACTTCCACCAGTTTAAAACCTGTGATCTTTTTGATGTTGTGACAGGGAAGTTGATTACATTGAGAAAAAAAACAGTACAGGTAATATATTTCTTTGTTAATACATGTCCCTTAGTAATGTATTTCACTGTAGGTGAAGGACCCAACTCGAAATTGCACGGTTTAAGTGACTGTGTGGGAGATTTTGCTTTGCGTCGCTTGCAATCATGGAATTTCTCCAGGGCAATTAATTCAATGTTATTTGTGATATCGGGCTCACCGAAGTCACAAACAAGAATGCAATCTCGAGCTGGGACCATAACTACTGTAAAGTAGATTATTGAGGAATATGTATTAAACAAAGAAATATATTCCATGTCGTGTTTGTTCAATGCTATAAAGTTCCCTGTCAGAAACAAAAGAAAGTTCCCAGGATTTGTACTGAGATTCTTGGCATGATCTAGGTTCCGATCTAATTATTTTCTGGTTTATAGAACACGAACATGTACATATGATGGTATAGGATGTCAACTTGGAATCCTCCCCTATATAGTTGTGCTCCAAACGTGACAACACCTATAATTCATATTTAATAATAGTAATGCCCCATCCAAATATTCTCTAATATGTATAAAAACTCCGTCATCGTTTATTTTTCACGATAATCATACTCAACCAAGTTCGAATTATTATATATATTTGACACCTCATGCCCGTCGTACCAAAACATGTTTATATTACTCTGTACATTTGTGTTTGAATTTATATATATATATTGTAGGGAGCGGAGGTTGACCAAAGTTTGCAGAATTTGTCCTCCAATCCCTTACATTTATGTATTAATACATTCATTATTCATGACAATGTATATGTTTTAATCAAATTCGGAAAATGCATCTTTAAAGAAAAACATTATTTACTTACAAAATGGTTGTGTCCTCTGGGACTCTGGGTATCGTCTCAAGCTGCAGGTACATGCAGCGTACATTCTTCCGGAAGCAGATACATCTGGTGGGGCACGACGTCTGCTGTGGCCTCACAAACGAAACAAAACACAAACAAACGAAGAAACAATAAATCCAAGTCATTCTCGTCGGTGAAAGAATAAAAAAAATCCACAACTTCCCGGGCCAGATGGCCACACAGTTTCACTTAATCATTTGTGATTCGCATACATATAAATAGGGTCCCATCAGATGATTTACACAGGTAACCTGACAGGTATCCTAACAAACATACAGGTCGACGAGTAAAATAAGATTTATTTTGTGTGCAACTCAGTGGGTACCTCCAGCTTATGAATAACTGCACACTATTCTCTATTCTTCGGATGTATAGCGTACAAATAACCGGCTGTAGTAGCCGGGTATGCGCATGAAGAGAGAACGTTAGCGCAAGCACGACGCCTGATGTATTATCTTAGAAAAATGACTGAAACATTCAATAATGTCGTCACCACCACGCACTGATACCTCGTATGCTGAGGATGTCGTCTGTGAATATATCGAAAATAGTCCGGCGTCGATTGCGCGTGAACGCAACTGTTGTCTGAGATTATGAAGTTATCGAAAATATTCCTGTGCCGTCTTCGTGTGAACGCAACTGCCGTCTGCGAAGTTATCGAAAGTAGTCCGTTATCTTCAGCGCGTGAATTCAACAGCCGTCTGCGAAGTTATTGAAAGTCGTCCGTTGTCTTCTGCGCTTGAATGAAACACTGACGATCCCCCATCGACGATATATCTTTTTCATTCAGAGATGTTGAGTAATTCCGGAAAGCGACGATTACATTACTCAAAGCTAATAGCTTCATAACAATGGATATACTCAACGCTGGCTCGATGACTTGACGCCCGCGATCTCGATGAAAACAGATACGTTATGGTAAAGACACCCCACACAGTATCAATATCAACATTGAAATTTGTCAACACTTCACGCTGAACAAAAGCACCTGGGAAAGTTCACAATGTCATTGGTGGTTCGTATCTCGCGTCGGTTAACTTCATCCGTTAACCCTGTGGCGCCGATCAAATTAAACGCCTAGTTAAGTTCATACAAAACTGTGGGTATTATAACAAAATATGATCGAGGCGACACTGCTGGAGATGTTATCTGTCTCACGCAGACGATGGTCCGGTGGCTTAGGATACGTCCACACACTCGCAAACTTGCCTGGTATTTTGTTCAGGCAATTCGTAATAGAAAACCATAGCTTTAATGGCCGGAGAATAGATATTTAAGGTTAATTTCTGTATCGAAATGTTTGCACAAAAAGTGACCGGCAAATTAGGGAGTGTGTGGAGTCTGTGGGCGCGGCCTTATAGTTGTTAAGGAGAATTGACTGGCAAGCCGCCGAATCTGGTTCGAATCCCGACTAACGTGATATAATGTCACAGTCAGTCACAATGAGATGTTACATGTATCTGGTTTTATTATCCGGCTTACAAGCTTCTCTGCAAAGGTAGACCGTATATGTTATGTTGATTTATTTATATATTCTATATGCTGTTTTCTACACAGCTTGGTTTATCTGTATGAATACTGTTCTTATGAGGATGTTTTGACAATTAAACTAGATGCTACATGTATCTCGTTTTATGTATCCGGGGTATCAGATTCTCTGGATGTAGCCCTTTCCTTCTGTTCTAGTATAATAAGTATATAATCTACTGTTTTCGACACTACGTGCTTTGTCTGTATTCATACTGTCCTTATAAGGGTGTTTTGACAAATACACTTATCTTATCAACGATGTTACATGTATATACCAGGTTTCGTGTATCCTGTGATGACTGTCATTTGCTTATACTGTTCGTGTGTGGTTTCTATGTGCAACTGTGTCATGTATTCTATACTTTAGCCCTTTATACACTAAATGGATTTGTGGAATGTAAATGTAATATAAGCAGACGACAGGTAATAAAAGTGCAGACGGACTCCTATTTATTCAGGAAATGTTCACACAATAAACTCAACAAACGACCTGTTGTTGAATTTATTATAGATATGAACATTATCTATGGGATAACACATCGTCAAATATGCTTTAGTATAAAAAGGGTTAAGTGGGTGGTTCCTATATATATGTGTATATGCAGTTGAGTCATTAGTGCAAAAAAAACACGCTGAGTTAGATGCACTTGGCGGTTCGAAGCAAATTGTTCTTAGAAATTCCGTCTTTTTTTACATACCGGTCAGGTTCCGGATAGCAATAGGTAGATATCTTCATATTTTAACCCTACAGCGCCGATAAAATGTAACGCCAAGTTTAATTTCCTACTAAAATGGTCACATGTGTGGCTCAAGGCGGATTTGATGCATTCGCCACTTCTGATAAAGTTATCACCCATTCGGATTCGTGTATCTGGAGGCAGTTTGTTTAGATGCTTAATCATTTCATGACGGGAACTGAACTGGTGCAGCATTAACGATGCTGTGCCGCTGCCTTCTCTTATATGCGAGTCTCCCGTAGTTAGCCTCGTACATATAAGCGAATGCGCTGGATAAGAGAATACATTGGCACAGTATTTTCGCAATATTTCAGGAAGCTCCCTAAATATATTTGGTATTCTACCTAAGCACCCTATTCTGCCGAAAACCCGAACATTATCTGCTTATAAAGAAATTGATTTAGGTATATAATCTACTTAGAATCGCCTCATTTTGAGTCATAACACGAAATAGCGGCTATGAATCCATTATCTGCTTATTTCAGGATCAAATAATCACATTATGGACCTGTTTCATATTATAGGTCAATTACGCAGGGGGGGTGAAAAAAAAAAATTCCGGCACGTATGCCGGGGTGGGTGGGTGGTCAAAGCCAACAACAAGCAATTTTTTCCGCAACTAACAAAAAAATTTCCTGCTTGTTTTTTTTAGTGTTTTTGCCATGAGCTGGGCTTCAAAACCACTTTGAATGAGAAATAATGTAATTCTAACTGGGAAACTGACTGCAGGCAGTTATCGTGTTGTATTTTGTTGCAAATTTTGAAATCCAAGATGGCCGCTGGCAGCCATGTTTTTTTGGCCGAATGACATCAAAATGACTCATTCCTATTTACATGTCCATGTTAACATCCATGATAAATAGTATGCACAGAAATTCATATACAGCTGTTTACAGTGAATTCCCCCCCCCCCCCGCAAATCTCTGTTTTAGTGTTAAAAGGGGGGTGGGTGTCAAAAAATGGTCGGATAAACTGCCGAAAACGGAAAAAAATTTGGCGGTGGGGGTGGGTGGGTACAAAAAATGATCGAAAGGGAAAAACTGCCATACGTGCCTGAAATTTTTTTCCGACCCCCCCCCCCCCTGGATTATGTGCGTATATGCGCGAGGATAAGTTGACCTAAGCAACTCATGTATTGCTAACTAAACAAGAATCACATAAACTTCCATCCCATAACCACTGCTGACCGAAGATTTATTTTGGATGGCCATCTAGAATGCCCCAAGGCACGTCAATTTGGTCACCCATCAGATTCAGTATCCTTGCTAAGCAACTAGTATTGCGTGATGTTTTATTGACTAAACAATGAAGACATTTAAAACCATCCATTCTATAACCAAACCCGAGCTATGGTGTTTATCATTACCACAATTGAATCCCCTGGGACACGCAAAGTTGGCGAATGGTCCATGCTCCAAAAATATGTGACCCGCCATATCAAATCCAGTCGTAAGTCGGGATTTTTTTTACCCTGTGCCAATGCATTCTCTTATATATATGCGAGTCGACCATAAGTCGCCTCGCATATATAAGAGAATGCATTGGCCTAACAATTTTTTACAATGTAAAAAAAAAATTCTTCTATTCTTTAACAATTTTATAATTTCACCCATACAGAGCCCCAGACAAACATGAGCAGACGACACTCTTCTATATGCTTCTATATAAGTGTGGGGCTCCCTGCAGGGTAATGGATGTTTTTTTTATTTTATGTCCTAAAAATTGTAAGAAACATTTATTTAAAAAACATGATAACAAATTGTTAGGCCAATGCATTCTCTTATATATGCGAGGCGACCTATGGTCGACTCGCATATATAAGAGAATGCATTGGCACAGGGTAAGACAAATCCCGACTTACGACTGGATTTGATATGGCGGGTCACATATAGGCTTTATTGTGGTGAAGTTATTGCAGTCCGATCATCTTGCCAACAACTCAACTACTGGCTATATCTGTTAAAGGTACTCAATCCGATTAGGCGCTGTTACGCCGAGTTATGTAGTAACTGACGAGTTTTGTGGTAGCTCACGGGTTATGTAGTAACAATCGACGAGTTTTGTGGTAGCTCACGAGTTTTGTAGTAAAATCGACGAGTTATGTAGTAATTTCAGGTTACGAGTTTTGTAGTAAAATATCGACAAGTTTTGTAGTAAAAAACAAGCAACAAATTTTAGTCAGTTTCAAAGGCGCGTTTAATAAAATCTTATAGTAAATGCAATGTTTCTTGTGTAATTGTTTGTGTGGTGGACGTTAATGACACTGTAGCTCAACTTGATGTTGGTCCCTCGTCACTGCTGCGCCGTTTCTCGGCAGATCTGAGCCAAACTTCGTACCTAGAAGTACTATGGCCATGTTATTAACTTGGACCTGGTCCCCATTACACCAGACGTCGCGTTCTGACGTTAATGACGTTGTAGCTCAACTCGATGATGGTCCCTCGTCACTCCTCCGCAGTTTATCGGCAGATCAGTTAGAAACTTGGTACATAGACGTATTGTGGCCATGTTATTTATGTGGACCTGGTCCCGATTACCTCATACGTCGCGTTCTGACGTTAATTACTTTGTCAAGTCACATGGGTATCCACAAGAACGAACCAAGAACCAAGAGGTGGCGTAGAGTTGTCTATATTGCAAAAACAAAGTGAAACGATTATTAGTAACAATAACTGTATGGTACGCATGCATGACTCGCCGCTCTCTTTTGTTTCACGGCTACTGTTGGTTGCGTTTATTTCTTAGAGTGCACAAGCCGCGAATCCATTATGCATTGAGAGAAAAATGACGACCCACATTTGGTTTTCCACCAAGATAGATAGTTTATTCTATTTCACAAATACAACATGGTATTAAGAAATAGGACGCGATGTCTGACGTAATGGGGGCCAGGTTCAAGTTAATAACATGGCCATAGTACTTCTATGTACGAAGTTTGGCTCAGATCTGATGAGAAACGACGCAGCAGTGACGAGGGACCAACATCAAGTTGAGCTACAACGTCATTAACGTCCACCACACAAACACTTACACACAAAAACATTGCATTTACTATATACGATTTTATTAAGTCCAAACCCGCCTTTGAAACTGACTAAAAGTGTTGCTACAAAACTCGACGAGTATTACTACAAAACTCGTTAGCTTGTTTTTTACTTCAAAACTCGTCGATATTTTACTACAAAACTCGTAACCCAAATTACTACATAACTCGTCGATTTTACTGCAAAACTCGTGAGCTACCACAAAAATGGTCGATTGTTACTACATAACTCGTGAGCTACCACAAAACTCGTCAGTTACTACAAAACTCGGCTTAACAGGCGCCCCTCGATTACTATTTATTTGGCTTCGTGGGTAAAAACATATTTGATTCGAGTCGAGGAACCCACCCGTCAAAGCTCAGAGTGATCAGATATCGATTTTTTAAATATATTATTTTTAACCACCTGGAATATTAGTGGCACAGTAAAAGTCGACAAGAAAAATGTCTCTGACCAAATTGCGGATGAAGATGTATATCTCTAAAATCAAGTGGCTTTTTTGTGTCAGATATTTGACAAACAGGCAAAATTTCGTTGAACAAAATGTTGACAAATAACAGGTTTTTGTTGTTTGAATCTGATATGTGCATCATCTAATCGGATTCAGTACCTTTAAGCAAGACTCTTAAACCTTTCTATAATAAATACTCATTGGTGGGTAGTTCCCATAGAAAATGTCGTATATATATATAGTCCGTAGATCGTATGGCATTTGTTGTCGCCCGAGACAAATTCAAATGAGCGGTGTCCGTCCGTCCGTCTTCATGTCCGTCCGTCCGAATCGTTTGTTGCCCGGATGATAAACTTGGTATGTGCCCTTCATATGAGAAAGTCCCGACCCGGTCAGACTATTTCTGGCGGAATTATGCCTTTTGTATCCCAAACAAATTCGGAGGACAATATTATAATTAGCATTTCCGTCCGTGCGTGCGTCTGTATATACGTTTGGTATTTTTATGATAAACCAGTCACTAAGTGGTAATTTTGTATGATAAACCAGTCATTAAGTGGTAATTTTGTATGATAAACCAGTCATTAAGTGGTAATTTTGTATGATAAACCAGTCATTAAGTGGTAATTTTGTATGATAAACCAGTCATTAAGTGGTAATTTTGTATGATAAACCAGTCATTAAGTGGTAATTTTGTATGATAAACCAGTCATTAAGTGGTAATTTTGTATGATAAACCAGTCATTAAGTGGTAATTTTGTATGATAAACCAGTCATTAAGTGGTAATTTTGTATGATAAACCAGTCATTAAGTGGTAATTTTGTATGATAAACCAGTCATTAAGTGGTAATTTTGTATGATAAACCAGTCATTAAGTGGTAATTTTGTATGATAAACCAGTCATTAAGTGGTAATTTAAGTAACATTTTGTAACATCTTGAAAATACCACTTAAGTCTGGATAGTCCAAAGTTAGTGCGCATGTGCGAATCGAGCACATTTTTATATATGTGACCCGCCATATCAAATCCAGTCGTAAGTTAGGATTTTTTTACCCTGTGCCAATGCATTCTCTTATATATGCGAGTCGACCATAGGTCGCCTCGCATATATAAGAGAATACATTGGCCTAACAATTTTTTATCATTTTCTTTAAATAAATGTTTCTTACATTTTTTAGGACATAAAATAAAAAAACATCCATTACCCTGCAGGGAGCCCCACACATATATAGAAGCATATAGAAGAGTGTCGTCTGCTCATGTTTGTCTGGGGCTCTGTATGGATGAAATTATAAAATTGTTAAAGAATAGAAGAAAAAATTATTAAAATCATTGTAAAAAATTGTTAGGCCAATGCATTCTCTTATATCGACCATATGTCGCCTCGCATATATAAGAGAATGCATTGGCACGGGGTAAAAAAATCCCGACTTACGACTGGATTTTATATGGCGGGTTAGTGCATTGTCTTGGACCATGGACAGTCATTTTTTAGATAATTACCTTGCATCGTATGGATTATTTTCCATTCGTCTAACATCGTTCATTTCCGTACCGTGTTTTTAATAATACGAATGTGCGAATCGAGCACATTTATTTATCACAAAGAAAAAAGTTGCACTTAAGTACTGCTGTTTTTCATAAAATTTAGCAACCAAAGAAGCAACCACTTGATCCTAACCACTCAAGAAAAACTATCCCTTAAGGCTCAAATATAGGAGGGGCGAGCATGCGTTGTCCCGATGGTAACTTTAAACATATTCAACAGAATTTCTTTGCCAGAATTTGACTTCTTTGGTTTAAAAAAAGCGAAAGTCCCAAAAAGTCACCTGGATTCGGGGGGTCTGCACATGACCTTTAATTTCGACTTAGCATTTGCTGATTATATTGTTGTCCGGTGACAACTCATTTCATAATAATCCGATGGCTTCCAAATTTAATATGTGGACTAAACAAGTGTAAACATATACAGGTCAAGTTCGAATTTGGGTTCGGTAAAATCGGTCCGACCATTTCTGACGGGGTTATGTCCATTTATCGACTTATAATTTGTGGATTATTTTGTTGTCGGGATGTTAACGTGAATAATATTCAACATAATTTGATGAAACTTCATGTGAGAATGTCCCGATGAAGTTCCAATTTGGATCCGATCCAACCAGTTATGGCGGAGTTACATGTATTCCGCTAATCGAATATGCTGATCATTTTGTTGTCCGGATTATAACTCAAATTATGATTATCCGATAGTATGTGGATTAATCACACGAAAATACAGGTCAACTTCGAATTTGGGTTCGGTCCAACCATTTCTAGTGGAGTTATGCCCCCTTTTTTTGACAGAATCCACTTTCTATTCAACCCCTCCATCATATAACCGCGACCTAAGTGTTATGTACAAAATAGCCATTTAGAATGTTGAGGGTCATGTAATATCCATTGCGCAAATATATATATAATTATTTCAAATATCACGTGCACGCTAAGTTGACCACTGTCCCTACATAGATCTAGCATCACATCTGAAATGAAAGTGTCAATGACAATGTAGCTCATGTTGGAAAGGGAATAATTGCATGAGTTTGGGTGTGATCGTATGAGGGAAGTGGAATGTTTTATGGCCGAATAACCTCCAAATGACTCGGCATATAGCCCGTGCTAATGGAATGAATTTTGAAATCCAAGATGGCCGCTGGTGGCCATCTTTTTTTGCCGAATGACTTCGAAATGACTCGTTTTTCATCTATATGTCAACAGCCATGACCAATTTCATTATGATCCGACCATAGTACGATTTTAATCCCGTGCCAAATGATTTAGTCATGCAAAGAGCAAAATCCAAGATGGCTGCCGGCGGCCATGTTTTATGGCCGAATGACCCCGATATGACTCGTTCCCCGCCACATGTCAATATTAACATCCACGTCAAATGTCACGATGATCAGACGAACCCTCAGGTCTGTAGCCCGTGCTATAATGGATTGAATTTTGAAATAAATCCAAGATGGCTGGTGGCGGCCATGTTTTTGTTTTTTTTGCCAAATGACCCCAAAATGACTCGCTCCCATCTACATTGACTGTCCTTTCAACAGCTGTGAAAATGTCACAAAGATCCTACCAAAGGTACAGCCTGTAGCCCGTGCTAAAGGAATTTGACGAACGCACACACGAACGACGCATACCAAGCCATGACAATAGCTCAAACTTTACAAAGTACAGTTGACCTAAAAACTGGTCGTGTGTGTTGTTTGAATACGCGTTACGAGTGCCCGGGCCACGCTGAGTTGGCCACTGCCCAATATAGATACAGCATTTTCTCTCACCAACGTCTCGGATTACTGTTTTAATAACCAATTCGAATGGCCCGCGGCCAGCCAAGTTGGCCACCATCCCTTCCCGACATAGATGTAGCACCCTGGTGTGCTGTTTTAATAACAATTTCGAATGAACTGGGCCCTGCCAAGTTGGCCACTTCGTCATGCAGATCATTGTCAATCATCTCTAGCCATAAGCTTTGCGCCATTAACTAATAATTGGGATTAACGCCTGTATCCTTCAAGCAGAAAATTAGGATATCATACCGGTATTTATTTTAAATCGCGCTGTCGGCATACTTTCGTCTTGGTACGCGGCCCGTGACATCATTGTCCGTAAACGTATGGTGAAAGCATTGAGAGTTTTGACGAGTGGCATACTTTGGATATTAGTTTTCCGCTCGTGGGAAGCGGTGGAATTAAAGCTAAATAACACCCAATTTCAATAAACAATTTTGGTGATGGGTTACATCAAATGTGTCGACATAGAGGTGTTGATTCACTGCCGATGGCAAGCATTGCGTCTCAAGATGTGGAGGCCGCCAGCTGACATACATCCGAAATGGAACAGCTTCCTTCTGTTACGCGTATAATATACATTGTAGCATAACCCCGAGAGGAGGTTCCACCAAATAACGGAACTCACTTCTGATATATTCATAAAATATTGTTTTATATTCCCTGGGGTATACTGGAATCAGATCCGCCCGTCCGTGGACGCAACTTTGCCCGAGCTTCTATTCCTTCATTTTTCGGTATTTTTTTTTTAACTTGGCACATGTATTTAGTGCCATGTGAACCTGCGTTCTGAAATTTTCTTGTGGAGTTATTGTCCTTTTTCAACTTAGAACATTTTCAACCTGTAATTTTGTTCGAGATTGTATTACTTCAATGTTTTTTTAAACTTGGCACAATTATCGATCATCGTCGGAACCTGGGCACCTGCAATTATAAGATCCATGGGAGCTTTTTTTGCTGTAGTTATCCCCATTTTCTATTTAGAAATGTTTAGCAACGTGGGTAATTGTGTGCAAGCTTTGTACGTCTCCAGTCCAATTTCTATTAGACTCAGCTGTTAGACTTGGTACAAACATGCATATTTATCATTACGGTAACATGTGCACCTGCGATTACAAGTTATCGCCTTTTTTACTTGTACATTTTTTGTGTACATGTAGTTGCTGTGTGTATTTGTCTCACTTATGTGCAGACACTATTTAAAGGCCTACTTAATTTTCGAGTCACCGATTATTTTTTTTATAGTGCCTTGATATACCGTTTTAATAACAATCTATGGCATAAAATATGATTAAAATAGTATAATATATCACCATTTGAAAAGTCCATATCTCAGAAGATGCCAATAGAGAAATAGAAAACAGCTTAAATAATAAAAAGATTCCCCCGTTATGGCTCCCAGAATGCAATATAATTCAAACTAAAATGTATTTTCAATGGAAGGGGAAACAACTCTATCTTTGAAATATAGAATTATTCCGCGCCATTGACAATAATACAATTTGCATAACAAAAACAGGTGAAGTACAAAACACGTCGGTACATCAACAAAAACAACATGCTCACAGTTGATTACACCGGATAAGTTGATAATACAATGTTTTGGAGCTTCCTCTTTCAAATGGTATATAATATGGCATATCTTTTATATACGTGACCCGCCATATCAAATCCAGTCGTAAGTCGGGATTTTTTTTACCCTGTACCAATGCATTCTCTTATATAGGTCGCCTCGCATATATAAGAGAATGCATTGGCCTAGCAATTTTTTATCATGTTTTTTAAATAAATGTTTCTTACAATTTTTAGGACATAAAATAAAAAACATCCATTACCCTGCAGGGAGCCCCACACATATATATAGAAGCATATAGAAGAGTGTCGTCTGCTCATGTTTGTCTGGGGCTCTGTATGGGTGAAATCATAAAATTGTTAAAGAATACAAGAACAAATTATTAAAATTGTAAAAAATTGTTAGGCCAATGCATTCTCTTATATATGCGAGGCGACCTATGGTCGACTCGCATATATAAGAGAATGCATTGGCACAGGGTAAAAAAAATCCCGACTTACGACTCAACCGAATATATGCAAAAATAATTAGTGGATTAGTGCAAAATACACTATTGTGGTCTACGAACGATGCAAACAACATGGTAATTATAATGAACATGAATTTATGACTCAAGTCATTGGCTGCGGACACACGTATCACAGTAGCGATGGCATAATAGGTGTGACCATAATATACGGTGGAGTTTGGTGACAATTTATTGTCATAATCAATATGCCATAGCTAGCCATGTCGCCCGCTGCATATTCGCACAATGAGTCCCCCAAAGTTCGTTATAATCAGCATTTTTCTTGTTTTTGGTCCTTGTATAGTTCGCTTTGTTTATTCCAGATATTTTCTCGCAGCTGCATTTCCTCCAACAGTTCCGATAAAAAGCTTCATTGGCCCACATGATAATATTAGCGGACTTATATATGCGGAGAACTAAACGTCGCAAAATAAAAACCGCAATTGGGGAACTGACTTATTACGCATGAAATTAATATAAGTGGATAAACATGAATTGAGATCATATCAACAAACCGTACTACGTGCATGCTATGTGAGTGAATGAGGGATTGCCACGGCCAAACACAATTCTGGACGACCGATCGTGTAATTATATATATCGTAGAGAATACAATGTAGCAAAAAGTAATGAGTAGAGATCAACCTTGGTGAAACGCAATGGGTTAATTGGTCGAGTCGATTCATTGTGCGGAAACTCAGCGCGCAACATGGCAAGCTATGGCACAGAAATATGACGACCAATTAGTCCATTGTTCGCGCTGGTATTGGGGCCAATGGCCTTTTTTTCGAGAATGGCCAATACGAATTTCAGTTGACCAAACATTTGTTTGCCCCAAAATCTGAAATCTAATACAAAACCCAATTTGATTTTGTAACGGGAGCGACATGAGAATCCAATGTATTGTATGATCGTCTGCTAATTTATTAGGTGATATAGCTTAATTGGTATAAAATAGCACTCATGGCAGTGCACTCTCAAAACAAATAATAGGCGTCCAAATGCAACAAAACAGTAATGAGGATTAACACTAACGTACCCTTTGTCATAAGGCTGAATGGTAGATAGTGGTATATTGTCAAGTAACAATGGTTGGATTAAGCCAGTCTACACACGGTAATTGAAGTTATGGTTAAAATTATATATAATGTTTGATATTAAATCAAACATTCAATAATTGTGAGACAATAAAATGAGGACATAATTTGGCCAGTGTTTTAAATTTAGCCAAATAAAATCAGAATTGACCAAAAAATTTACCAAAAGATTGCTCGGCCCAGTGTTAACACTGATGTGGTCTGAATAATGACAGTATTTTAGTGCGGTTCTAATCCTAGTTAAAACACAAGATTTAAAGGCGAATTCCCTGTCTGATGTACATGTAATGTATTTTAGCATAAAAAAATGTTTCCACAAATGTCAGTCTTTCCAAATATAAGAACATCATTGAGTGCCGGGGCATTATATTGTGAACGGTATATACACAACACTGAATCATATAGCACCATTGTGACCAGTTGGTTTGCGAACGTAGCATGGGACAGGGCACGGGTGATACAATGTATCGTAGATAACTCTACTTTCTTGGTTCAATTGGAAGTTGTACTTGGGTTATCTATTGTGATAACTGCCGTGTTTTTTTAAGGCTAGATTTACACTAGCTTCTGCAACATCTGGCCCCGGTGATCAAAACGGGTTGATGAATATTTTTCAAGAATCTCGGCGACCCCATATGTAACGATTGGGCATCCTCAGAAATCATCGTTCAAAATGTAAGGAATAAGAGCATTGCTGTTCGATTTTATACTATTGTTCTCGAAACATTAGGATAGTGCGTCGCAGTATACAGGCAAAATGCTCTCTTATCAATATTACAGCAAATGAATAGTCTTATCTTAACTTATGATAAAATGTGTGTCCACCTGTTGTGCCAGCTTGTTTTATTTAGTATAAATGACACAAGTATGACATTAAAAATGACAGCATGACGACCTATTTCTCCTTTATAACAATATTTAACGACATATTATGTACTAATTCGTGTGCTTGAAACTAAGAAGTTGGCATTCAATGGAGGAATATAGCATTCTGAGTAACATCGCCGAAAATTTCAAACAAATCGACCTTACGACTTCATAGAAAACATCGTCTGAACTACGCGCAATTGTAAATATTTACTTCTCGATTCGGGACGCAACTATATGCGATAAGCTAACGAAACCGATTTCGCCATCGAGAGTCACTGTACTTAATTAATAGATAAGAATGACAATTTCAATATAATATTAATAAAAATTATTAGTTTGAGCAAGATTATTCTCCATTTCTACTTGATCACCCCGGCGTGATTCATACCACTTTAAACTGATTGAAGAGTACATTTGAGTGTTAGTTGACTTCCTTATCCTTATTCATTCGCATGGATGGAGACATGTTATTTGTGACCAAAACAAACATGGTACCGAATTAGGAATCAGGGAGCTAAATGTGTACTAGAGTATGCCCTGCCATCTGGCACAATTTCATTCCCGAGGCTTTGTATGATGTTGTATCATTATGTTTAGATATTTCCATTGACTTATGGTTGCTTTATATTGCTACATGTATTGAATATTTTTAATCGCAATGTTCTGTTACTTTAGGAAAATTTGTATTATACATTGCAAAATTATGCATGAAAATTGTTAACATTGGACAAGATAACCTTTTCAAAATGTAGATTAAAGTGATGTGAAACACTCCGGAAGGTGATCAAATAGAAATGGAGAATAATCTTGCTCAAAATAGTATTTTTTTTAAATGTGATATCCAAATTGACAACAAACACCGTCATTGTTATATATTAATTAAATACAGCAACTCTCGATGGCGAAATCATTTTCGTTAGCTTATCACAGATAGTAGCGTCACGAATCGAGAAGTAAATATTTACAATTGCGAATACTTCAGACGATGTTTTCAATGGAGAGGTAAGGTCGATTTGTTTGAAATTTTCGGTGATGTTACTAGAATGGTATATTCCTCCAGTTGGCATAGCGTCTGGATACTAACTGATAAGATTTACCCACCAGAACAAGTACATAATATGTCTTTAACATTTCCTCTTCAATTTGGTAATATGTTGTACTAGCAGGGTTACCCGGCGTTGCCCAGGTTAAAGTGATGTGAAACCCTCTGTGGATATTTGGTGGGAATAGAGCTCTTACACATGGAATATAAGGAGTGGCTCACATTGTCAGGTCGGAGCGATTGTAATTTTGTTTATCGCGTTTAATCCCGTCCCACCAATAAAGAAGTATTTATTTATTTACAACTGCGTATACTTCAGACGTCATAGCATGAACATGAACATAATAAACACATTAGTTCGAAAACATAAAAGACGACAATTGTCTTTTACACAGGGATGTATCAATCAATCAATCAATCTAGTTTATCATATATTCATGAAGATACATATGTTTTAAAGATATGTCCAAGTGCTCCTCTGTTCTGGTGCTATATACTGGCTAATCATTTTCAGTTTAAAAGAATTGATGTTATGGGAGTTATGCTTGTATAGCAGCTACATGTGCCCGACACGGCGATATTTTGAGTTGTTTATGTTAGGGGATGAGTCTGTTCTAAAAAATGAAAGAAATCCTCTGTATCGGGCAGATATACTCTTGTCATATGTCAATATTGGAGGATCCTGAAAAGTCATGTGCTACGGACTGCGTTTTCCTTTATCTCAGAAGTAACCATATTTGACTGCACACTGTGACCACTATTTTTGAACAGGCCTGCTCTCCATTTCCATATCTTTTGGCAATTGTAACTTTTTTGTGGAAACTATATTGAATGCGACAGACTCAGCCGTGTTATATTATATACATGAACCATTCTAATGTGCTATATAAATATACTTTTAATGCTTTCTTCTATGTATCTGTGTTGCTAGATCATTATAGGAATGCCTTGATTTCCATCCCCATATAAATATGACAGTTGAGAAGATATAATTTTTCAAGTGACTTAATTCGGTCACCATTTGTCGAGATTGTGAAATTTGAATGCCAAAACTCCTTAGAACGACATGGAGATGGCCTGGGAGATGACTATATATAACTTTGTTGGATATTGGCGAATTGAACAATCTTATAAATGCTAGTGAATCTCCTCTCGCCATCTATGACCCAAACGGCCCCAAATGTGATTTAATTAATCATATCATTAGAGAAGAACGTGCATGAATTTGGTGGAATCAGTGCTAAATATATTGGTATCAACTTTGGTGCAACTCCCCTCATGCATGACTTGAACCTTGCCACATTTGTCATATTTAGACACATGCATGCATTATATAATGGAGATGATTATATATAAGTTTGGTGGTAATCGGCAACTAAACAAATTCTTATCATAGTTATTACCCCCCCCCCACCACCACCACCACCACCACCTCTCACACACGGCACCAATTTTGCGTCTTTAAATCACACGTTTATATTCCTCTTATTACGGAGAAGAATAATATATCAATTTGGTCGAAATCTGTGCTAAAAATAGCCCCTCCCCTGACACCAACAACGTCACCTTAGAAAATTTTAACCCGCACCATTATCTTACTCGTAAAAAGTTATCCCTGTTAGACCGCCTTGGTGCCATTTCGTTTGTACCCTTAAAGACACGGTTGGCCTTGGCGGTGGGTATCCTGTGAAAATATCTCCACCCGTCAAAAGCCGCCACAAACAGAAAGAACATCAAAATGTAGATAGACTTTGTCCGTATACAAATAAGAAATATCGCATAAACAGTATGTTATGGTCATATGTTTGACCATTGTTATGTAAACAAAAGCATAAAAAGTAACTTTTCTGGTGTTTGTTTATATTATGATGGTAAACATAAAGAGCGTTCTTTGTTGGTGAATACCTGATATGGAACTAATAAAGAGCGTTTATGCCGTTTGTGTGTGATTAGCCAGTAGCATTATGCTGTTTTATGTAACACAATCAGGCTCTCGTTTGGGTAAAATATAGTAGGTCTTTATGATAACATGCTGTGTACGCGATGGTCATGGTATATATGAACGGAACTGTATGCGTTTTAATGTTGTTCTGTTTACGGTGTTTGGAACAAATATGAATATTTTCGACAATTAAGGCCGCACGTGCCTTTAAAGTTATACATATAAAAACACAGACAGATATTCGCAAATATTTGATTCATTGTATCATTTGAGAAGAACGTGTATGAGTTTTATGGTAATTGGCACTAAACATATTTTCATAAGTTTTTGGTGACCCTCCCGTCCCTATTGCGGATTCAAGCGGCGCATGCACGTTTGACATCATTATACCACACACTTAGACTCATTATAGAGATGGATATATATAAAATTTATGAACATTGGCGAGTATACAAATTCGTATAAAATTTAGGGCCACCATTACATATCTCTCACCCAAAAGGCACCAATTTTGCCCATTTAAACCACACAATTCGATTAATCGTATCACGGAGAAGAATATGTATCAATCAGGTGGAAATCGGCGCTAAACATATTGTTTATCAATGTTTGCGGCCCTCTCACCCTCTAGGCACCCCTGACTCGAATGGCCCCACTTTTGACATCCTTAAACCACCCAATTAGACTCCTGATTATTATTTGTAAGTTTGGTGCTAATCCGCGACTAAACAAATTTTTATCAAATTTAGTGCCCACCCCAGCCCACCCCATCTCTCACCATAGCAGCACAAATATGACGTCTTTAAAATCACACGATTAGATTCCTCATATCATGGATAAGAATGTGTATCAATTTGGTGGAAATTGGCGATAAAAATATTGTGTATCAATTTTGGTGCCCCTCTCTCTTTCAGTGCACCCCTGACTCGAATGACTCCACTTTTGACAGCTTTAAGCCACGCCATTAGACACCTCATCACCATGGGGATGAATTTGTATAAGTTTCGTGGCAATCGGCGATCTTATCAGATTTAGTAACCACCACCGCCCCCCCCCCCAATCTCTCATCCCAACGACACCAATATGGCGTCTATATATCACACAATATGATCCCTTGTATCATGGAGAAGATCTCAGAAGAATGTGCATCAATTTGGTGGAATTCGGCGCTAAAATTATTTTGATCAATTTTGGTGTCCCTCTTCCCTTCCATGCATCCCTGATGCGAACGGTGCGACTTTTGACAAATTTAAACCGCACCATTAGATTCCTCATATTATGGGGATGATTATATATAAGCTTGGTGGCAATCGGCGACAATTTTTTGTTTTGCCCCTCCCCCTTTTCTGCCCCTGACAACAACGGCGACACTTTAGAAAATTCTAACCATCGCCATTATCTTTCTCGTAAAAAGTTACCCCTATTAGACCCCTTTTGTGCCATCTAGCTAGTCCCCTGTGAATTTCTATAGAACACAGACAGACAGACAGACATTCGCAAATATAGATATAGATAAGGCCATATTACAGTTTGGACGAGATACATCAGTTAGTCAAATTAAAAAAAAATCTAAATTAATTGGCTTTATTTTGACGACTGACACTAAATTTCAGGAGGCCTCATATTGAAAAAATAAAACCAGTACTGCCCGATATAACACATTTTTGGTTTCAGTAAGGTCTATATTTGGATAAGATGCTATAATAATTTACAATGTGCAGCACACATATACATACATAGGAAGCTAAATGTGTTCCAGAGTCGAGGAGCGAGTGCACCGTGGAATGCTAGAGGTGAAGGTAACTGAAGAATTTCCTTCATCTGACACATGTGCCTGCTATAATTGTGGTGTTTTCCAGATACAATTTTAATTCTGGGTCTTTCAGATAAAATTTTGCTGTGGGATAGCCATGACGTACACTTAGGAATTTATTTTAAAAAGTAAACACACGATCTATGATTTTTCTTGCATTTTCGTGATCAATTGGTGTCAATCAAGCTGGGTAAACATCACAGGAGTGGCCTGCAAGCTTCAAATCAGTGATTTATGCCGAAACGTTAACACTGTCGCCTATGGGAAACCATTTAGTTCAGTGATTACATTAGGAATCACTGAACTAAATGGATTCCCATAGGCGACAGTGTTAACGTTTCGGCCAAATTCACTGAATTGAAGCCTGCAGGCCATACCAGTGATGTTTACCCAGCTAGATTGTCACCAGTTGATCACGAAAATGCAAGAAAAATCATAGGTCATGTGTTTACTTTTTAAAATAAATCCCCAAGTCTACGACAGGGCTATCTCACAGCCAAATTTGATCTGGAAAAACCCAGAACTACAGCAGCCAGTTAAATAAATTTCCCGCTCACAAAAATCCATTCCCCCATTCATTCACCAGTTTAAATTATTTAGATATTATGTACAAATCAAATAAATGCAATGTCATCCTTTAATAACGTGTCGCATGTATCAGGTGAAGGTCATTCTTCAGTCTACTCGCTCCCCGACTCTGGAACACATTTAGCTCCCTGATTCCTATATATATATGTATATGTGTACCACACAGCGTTTCTTATAGTATTTTATCAAAATATAGACCTTACTGAAGGATTATATCGAGCAGTAGTCGTTTATTTTTCCAATATGAGGCATCCTGAAAATTATTGTCAATCCTCAAAATAGATTTTTTTTCAATTTTACTAGCTGATGCATCTCGTATAACTGAAGTATGCCCTTATATACCATATTATTACTAAATTGAAGAGGAAATGTTAATATACATTTTGAGAGGGATATCTTGTCCAATTTTAAACACTTTTCATGCTGAATTTGGCAATTTATAATAAACATTTACCAAAACTAACAGAAAATAAAAATTAAAAATACTTTAATAGCAATATAAAGCAACCATAAGTTAATTTAAATATCTAAACATAATGATACAACATCAGACACAGCCTCATGCATGAAATTTTACCAGATGGCATGGCATACTGACTGTTTAACAAACCTGCCATGACAATTTTGCACGACAGTAACTCTAGTGGTGATGTCATCACCCCCCCCCCCCCGACTTGGGGTGGGGCTACGGTCCCCGATAAGACTACTGTATGCTGGAAAAGCTTAATTGGGTCAACTGTCACCTTTTCCCAATGGGGGGGGGCTAACACTCCTCAAAATTGTGGGGAGGGGGCTTTAAACCCCTGACCCCCTAATGGTACCTGATGTCCATGCAAAATTCCCAGATTTATCACTTTCTTTACTATCTACAGGCGAATCCATGGGTTTCTTCTTTAAATATGTCCAAAATGTGGTCATTATCATTTGAAAATAAGAAAATATGGAATTAACAACTTATCATGGCGAGACGTGAAATTTCGTAAAATTCAAATTTTTCTTATAATAGGAATCACTGAACTAAATGGTTTCCCATAGGCGACAGTGTTAACGTTTCGGCCAAATTCACTGAATTGAAGCCTGCAGGCCATACCAGTGATGTTTACCCAGCTAGATTGACACCAGTTGATCACGAAAATGCAAGAAAAATCATAGGTCATGTGTTTACTTTTTAAAATAAATCCCCAAGTCTACGACAGGGCTATCTCATAGCCAAATTTGATCGGGGAAAATCCAGAATTACAGCAGCCAGTTAAATAAATTTCCCGCTCACAAAAATCCATTCCCCCATTCATTCACCAGTTTAAATTATTTAGATATTATGTACAAATCAAATAAACGCAATGTCATCCTTTAATAACGTGTTGCGTGTATCAGGTGAAGGTCATTCTTCAGTGTACTCGCTCCCCGACTCTGGAACACATTTAGCTCCCTGATTCCTATATATATGTATATGTGTACCACACAGCGTTTCTTATAGTATTTTATCAAAATATAGACCTTACTGAAATCAAAAATGGATTATATCGAGCAGTTGTCGTTTATTTTTCCAATATGAGGCATCCTGAAAATTATTGTCAATCCTCAAAATAAAGCCAAAACATTTAGATTTTTTTTTCAATTTTACTAGCAGATGCATCTCGTATAACTGAAGTATGCCCTTATATACCATAATATTACTAAATTGAAGAGGAAATGTTAATATACATTTTGAGAGGGATATCTTGTCCAATTTTAAACACTTTTCATGCAGAATTTGGCAATTTATAATAAACATTTACCCAAAACTAACAGAAAATAACAATAAAAAATACTTCAATAGCAATATAAAGCAACCATAAGTTAATTTAAATATCTAAACATAATGATACAATATCAGACACAGCCTCATGCATGAAAATTTACCAGATGGCATGGCATACTGTCTGTTTAACAAACCTGCCATGACAATTTTGCACGACAGTAACTCTAGTGGTGATGCCATCACCCCCCCCCCCCGACTTGGGGTGGGGCTACGGTCCCCGATAAGACTACTGGGTGCCGGAAAAGCTTAATTGGGTCAACTGTCACCTTTTCCCAATGTGGGGGGGGGGGGGGCTAACACTCCTCAAAATTGTGGGGATGGGGGCTTTAGACCCCCTGACCCCCTAATGGTACCTGATGTCCATGCAAAATTCCCAGATTTATCACTTTCTTTACTATCTACAGGCGAATCCATGGGTTTCTTCTTTAAATATGTCCAAAATGTGGTCATTATCATTTTAAAATAAGAAAATATGGAATTAACAACTTATCATGGCGAGACTTGAAATTTCGTAAAATTCAAATTTTTCTTATAGGAATCACTGAACTAAATGGTTTCCCATAGGCGACAGTGTTAACGTTTCGGCCAAATTCACTGAATTGAAGCCTGCAGGCCATACCAGTGATGTTTACCCAGCTAGATTGACACCAGTTGATCACGAAAATGCAAGAAAAATCATAGGTCATGTGTTTACTTTTTAAAATAAATCCCCAAGTCTACGACAGGGCTATCTCACAGCCAAATTTGATCGGGAAAAACCCAGAACTACAGCAGCCAGTTAAATAAATTTCCCGCTCACAAAAATCCATTCCCCCATTCATTCACCAGTTTAAATTATTTAGATATTATGTACAAATCAAATAAACGCGATGTCATCCTTTACTAACGTGTCGCATGTATCAGGTGAAGGTCATTCTTCAGTGTACTCGCTCCCCGACTCTGAATCCGGCCATTTATGGGACCATCTCATTTTGTAGTCAACATAATATAGGCAACACATGAATAAATTTGAGCCATGGCTTATTGAAAAATACTCTCATGTGCTCTGTGAACTATGCAAACATCTAGGTAATTATAATGAAAATGAGTTTATGACTCGAGTCGTAAACTCACTTTCACTATATTCATATGTTGCATATATTATGTTGAGTATAAAAGGAGAGGGTCCCATAAATGGTCGGGTTTAGTGTTTAGCACCCTTTAAAGTAGTGAGGTGAGCGCACAGTTTGTCTTTAATATCCACTCACATGGCTTGTATTTCTTAAAATTCCTGCAGCAAAACAATCTCTTGATAAGGAAATAAATAATAATAAAGAGAACAAATGATATGATCGCTTTGTTATAATAACAATTCATGTATTTAAAGATGTATTTAATTTATAATCGAATTCTAAGTGATTCGGTATATATCATGTTATGTATTAACTAATAAAAAAAATCATGGATTCCATATAACTTTTAATGGATTTAGAAAATAGGATCAGAAATATATATTAGTTGGATATTTCGGCTTCAGAGTTCAGACACCCGTGGCGTTTGGTTGTTGTTGTTATTTTTTGTTTGTTTGCCCACAACTTATTTTGAAGAAATAACTTCTGTATTTGTTTGCATTGATCGTTATGTCGCGTTTATATACTTTCACTGAGGAAAAATTAAATGTCCATATCTCGACAAACTCCTTTCAGCAATAACAGGCAATGGCTGCGGACACACGCATCACAGTAGCGATTGCATAGCAGGTGTGACAATTAATTATGGTGGAGTTTGGTGACAATTTGTCGTCATATTTCTGTTTCATAGCTTGCCATGTTGCGCGCTGAGTTTCCGCACAATGAGTCGACTCGACCAATTAACCCATTGCGTTTCACCATGCAAGGTTGATCTCTACTCATTACGTTTTACTACATTGTATTCTTTGCGATATCTATAATTGCACGATCGATCGTCCAGAATTGTGTTTGATCGTGGCAATCCCCCATTCACTCACATATCATGCATGCAGTACGTTCTGTTGATATGATCTCAATTCATGTTTATCCACTTATATAAATTTCATGCGTATTAAGACAGTTCCCCAAATTGCGGTTTTTATTTTGCGACGTTTAGTTCTCCGAATAATTCCGCTAATATTATCATGTGGGCCAATGAAGCTGTTGGAGGAAATTCAGCTTCCAGAAAGTATATGGAATAAACAAAGCGAACTATACAAGGACCAAAAACAAGAAAAATGATGATTATAACGAACTTTGGAGGACTCATTGTGCGAATATTCAGCGGGCGACATAGCTAGCTATGCCATATTAATTATGACAACTAATTGTCACCAAACTCCACCATATATAATTGTCACACCTACTATGCCATCGCCACTGTGATACGTGTGTCCGCAGCCAATGTGATGTTAATTGCCCAAGATCATGCTTGATTGATATAACATAATAATTAAATGACTTAACGGTACGGGTGGCGTTCGTTGCAGAAATATTCATATTTGTTCAAATTGCCATCAACAGAAGGAATATTAAAATATATATAGTTTTGTTCATATGCCAAACATAACCAGCGCGTAAATAGTATATTGTCGTCAAGACGTACGGCGGTTTACGTAAACAAGAGCATGTTCGTGATACAGAAGTTTTGCTTCTGTTTACATAACACAGCGCAATTATATTGGTTAATCACACATAGATGATATGAACGCTCTTTATTATTTCCATATCAGGGAAACAGCAACAAATATGTTCACCATATCTAAACCGGATCTAAACAAAAGCCAGGTTATGTAACGTTTTTTGCTTTTGTTAACATAACAAAGGCACACGTTTGACAATAACATACTGTTTATGTCATATTTCTGATTGGTATAAGAACAAGGTCTGTCTATATGTTACTATTCTTTCTGTTTATGGCGGTTTTTGACGGAGGTGAATATTTTAATAGAATACCCACCTCGAACGCCGCCAGTATCTTTAAAGACATATTATGCACTTGTTTAAGTGCGTGAAACTGGTAGTTAGTATTAAGGCACCATGTCAACTGGGGAATGTAGCATTCTACTAATATAGCCGCAAATCTGAAGCAAATCGGCCATACCACGCCAAAGAAAACATAGTCTGAACTGCACTCAAATGTAAATATTTACTTCTAGATTCGGGACGCAACTATCGGCGATAAACATGAAAATGAGTTCACAATCGAGAGTCACTGCATTTCATTAATATATAAGACTGACGGTGTGTGTTGTCAATTTGATGAAGATTATTCACCATTTCTATTTGATCACCCTACTGGAGTGTTTAATATCACTTTAAGTCCACTGTTTCATCTACATAAACACACAATGTATAAATTATTTGGATTTCATTTTTAAATGTCGTTCCCGTTATTAGTCAGACAGGGAAAACACTGTGCACATGTATCCCTTAGTTCTTCTGAAACATCCTTTATTGACAGTCAGTTGCATCTGAGATATAGTCATCAACATGTTTGAAATACTTCCAAAGACAATCCCTAGGAATCACACTGTTAATACAAATTATATTTTAATTAAAACTCGCTTTTGAACAAAATATATTTTGAGTTGATCGGTGATTTCAATATTCAATATAGGATTGATTGATTGATTGATTGATTGATTGGGGTTTAATATCACGATATTGTTTTAGTGGTGGAAGAAATCCGCACGCTTGCAGCTGATCTAATAGTGATTTAATTGGCTAATAAACTCATCGCTCATGTGCGGCAAACCATCGGCGACAAAAACTGGCAACTCCACCAGATAACGATTTCGAGTTAAAAAGTTCACGATGAAAACTTGTGGATTTGAACCCTTGTCGCCAGTGCTGGAGGGCGAGACGGATTGGAGTTGTATCCGTAACCGACTGAGCTACCGATACCCCGGCGGGAGAAGGGAAACAACCTTGCAATGGCGGCCGTTCTAGTCAAATTTCTTAGCTCGTTTGCATGTCTCCGAATTAAATTCGAGTCGACGGTGATGCGACGTTTGTTTCAAACACGGATCTCAGACGCATCAGAAATTAAATTCGTGTTGACCACACGTATTCTTCGTCGGTATTGCGTCTACTCGCATTTATTTGCAACAAACGTCGCACTACCGACGAATCTAATTCAAATAATTGAATTCGATTCGTCGGTAGTGCGACGTTTGTTCCAAGGGTTAGGTCACTTCTAAACTTCGTTGGTATGTTTTCTCCGATGTTCGTAGAAGTCTTGAGTCACTTCTACACTAATCTTCGCTAGTATGTTTCCTCCGATGTTCACAGGAACGTAAGCTCCCATATAGTCGGTGCCTCAGCACTGTAGATGGCGATGTAGTTAGCTTTCGAGAACGGCACCATATCGTGAGGCACGTCAAATATCTTGACACCGTCAGCATAAATCTACAACAATGGGTGTTAAAGTAACAATATATCGTGCCAAATCGCTAGTAGTTTTTGGCATCTGAATTTTCGAAAAGTTGCATGATTTTTATGTAAATTATTGGTAAAATAGTCTTTGTCTCATACCGTGTCATACCGTCGCATTTATCGATAAAAACTTTAAATAATGCACACATCAAAGGAAGATTGCTAATAAATAAATTTAGGTTAAAATTAGCTTTGTCCGTTTAATTTCTCTGAAAAAAATCTAACCAGTATTGTGTTGTTACCTAACTTGATAAAGTCAAGTTTGAACTACTGCCGTGGGTTGACGTCCTTCAACAATTTCCTTTGGCACACCATACAAGCCACATCCATCATCTGATCATCGCCAAACTTCATATGGATTTTCGGGGTGACCACTAGGTAAGAGTCATGGATTATTTCCGAAGTTCATTATAAAACATGGCCACCAGCAGGCACCTTGGATTTCAAATTTAAATCAATCGGTACACCCTGCAGCCTGCATATATGGAAGCAATGTTTTTGAAAATTTACAGGTATGATTAGGATCGCCTCCAGGTGGAAGCTATAAAATTTGAAGGATTCTCGAAGAAAAACATGGCCGCAGACATCTATCTCGTATTTTACTATTTTCATGACCACATCCCTCGTCTGATCGTCACCAAACTTTGTATGTATCTTAATGATGGATGGTAGCCATCGACTATTTACGAAATGCGTTAAAAAACATGGCCTCCAGCAACCATCATGGATTTTAATCTTTCCACGACTAAAGCATTCGGAACAACGTACAGGCCACACCCCTCACCCGGTCGTCACCAAACTTCACAACGATCTTCTGTCGGGCCAAGCTATGTTGACTTTTGGGCGTTGTCAATAAACATTAAAGGCAATGATAATACGGTCTATGTGGACATGCATGTATTGACTGACGAAATTTGGAAATAAATATATTGAGGAGACATATACGAAGATTCAAGGGAATGAATGACAACATACCGATTTTGTAACTAACGGAAGCGTTTACGAGATTCACGATCTGTAGAAGTATTACAAAGACACAACGAGGGCCAGTATATATAGCGCATTATCAGAGGACGCTACTATGACAGACCAGATTCGATAGTAAATAGCTGTTTTCTATAATAAGTTATTTACTATCAGAAAGCATGGGTTTGTTTTTTTGTTTTTTCACTGGTAGTTTGTGGGGGGGGGGGCTAGCCCCGGGATTGTCGAAAGGGCCGATATGCCCTTTCCTTCATCCCTCATATTTTTGCGTTTATTACATGACAAATAAAACGAAAAAAAAGATAGCAATTTTGGACTCCTTAATTGGTATTCACTTTCTTTTATCTTGTGGTGGATGCTTTGAACAGGATACCCAGAGCTGGCCCTGTGTCTTTGTGACCGTCACTGTTCCAGATGTTCTTTCAAATTGGTCTGGCCCTTCGTAGACCTGGCGATCCCGTAGCAGGAAGAATTCGAAGTTTGTTGAGATGTTAGGTCTTTCCTGAGTGGTGTGTTACTATCGCTGTCTTTATTCGATTTCTTTCTAACTCGATTTCTGTCCTACTTAGCGACGCCGGCCTCTCCTCGTACCTCGGCGTCGCAGGGTGGAGGTGGTGCTTTCCGCCCCTGGTGGAGTCTGGCATGATGGAGTAGCCATCTCCACGTCGAAGACAGCGACAGGAACCTCCGGGGTGGCGTCGGTGTTCCTGTTGCCGCTGTCCTCACCGACGGCAGGGACATCCGGGGTGACATCGGCGTCCCTGCTCCGTCTGATGGTGGTGATTTCTTCATCTGCCGGCTGATGCTGCTGCTGAGATGCCAAGTGGGGAAGAACTGGGCGTCTCTCAGTTCTCACTCTTCTCCACTTGGCCCTCCTCTCGGCATCCCTGCGGCGCTGCGATGAGGTCTTCGTCTTCTTCTTCCTCCCGGACATGGTCTTTTTGCAAGCCCCAACCAAGCCACGGCCGGTGTAGGCTTCTATCGGGGTGACTTGGTCGGTCAAAATGACCTGCAGCCAATCTGCGTTAGAGTGTAAAGTCCATCCAACACAATGAGCCGACTGCAGGTCACTCAGCACGAGGCAGACTTTGTGGGGGATTAGTTCCATTTTTTTGCACTGGTGATTTGGGGGGGGGGGGGGGCTTATCGCTCGTGACTTAGCACGGAATACGCATAGTGCGACCACCGCCCAGCGATCCGGAGACGAGAATCTAAATTCGGAGTATATACATATTCTAAGACCAGACTATCTGAAACTAACACCAATCATCGCCGGTCCTGCTTGCCCAACACACAGACTCAGCAACGTGCTAGATAAAATTCTGCAACCCTTATGCCACAACATACCAAGTTACATTAAGGATGGCATGGATTTCATCCGTCAGTTACCAAGAACAGTAGAAACTGAATCAATCCTAACAAGTTTCGACATAGTTAGCCTGTTCACAAATATACCACATGACTTGGGCATCTAAGCAATTAAATTCTGGTTGGAGAAATGTGGTGACAAGATCGATAACCGATTCATATGTGAAAAACTTAATAAGAATGGAGTTAAAGCGGATTTCATTACGGAAGGAATTCGAACAGTTCTGGAGTGCAATACATTCTATTTTGATGACAAACATTACATCCAAAAAACGGGTACAGCAATGGGAACAAAAATGGCCCCAATTTACAGCATTTTGGTAATGGGTTATCTAGAAGACACGATGTACAAAAGAATCAAGATGAGCTTCCAGAACATACCAGTAGGTATATAACAAACATGTGGAAACGTTACATAGATGACTGTTAAATCACATGGACAGGAACTGAAGATGAATTGTCAAGATTTCACAGTATACTTAATTCACTTCACCCATCATTCAGCTTACCCTAGAAAAAAGTACTGAACAATTACCATTCTTGGATGTTCTAATAAGAAAACTCGGAACTAAAATAGAAACGGAATTATACTACAAAAACACTGACACACATCAATATCTCGATTTTCATTCATGTCACCCAGCACACACAAAAAGGAACATCCCATTCTGTTTAGCTAGGAGAGTGTGCGCGATAGTGGACAATCCAGAAACTCGAGATATAAGATTACGGGAATTGGAGTCATTTCTTCAAAAGCAGCATTATCCGTTAAATCTCATCTTGGGTGGCATAAACAAAGCCAAACAAATACCAGTTGAGAATTTGCGTCCGGAGAAACAAACAGTATGTGATGGTGAACAATTCCCATATGTAACTACGCACAACCCTCATCACCCTAACCAGGTGGGAATCGCAAGGAGTTTGTTACGCATGCTGAAAGTATTCCCAGGCAACAATTTTTTGGAGAGTATAAAAGACATTCACGGAATATGAAAAAACTGTTAACAAGAGCAAAATACATGTATAACAGAACAAAAAAAGTACACCACGTGTTCAAGTGTGGAGACCCGTGTTGTAGAACATGTGGAGTTGGCTACGACTATCTGTACACAGGAACAGAACTCCAACTCAAAAACGGACAAAAATTGTGCCAAATGCAATATCAAATTGTAAATCACGCAATTTAATTTATTGCATCACATGTTCGGGATGTGGTGAATCATACGCGGACAGACGGGTGATACCCTAGTCGAGAGAAATCGGATCCATCGACAACAAATTAGATACCCCAGCACTAGGATGATCCCTCTAAGCGAACATATATATGTATGTGGTAGAGGGATGTACACACTCTTCCCATTTTATAAGATGGCAAGTGATAGTGATTCGGAAAGACTGAGCAAGGAAGATTATTTCAAACTCAAATTCCGGACAAAACTCAATAGTTCTTAACTTTGACGTCAAGAGTTATCCCCCATGTTGATATATGACGTCACAGTGTTATACACGTCATTCCTTGAAAATTGCCATGAAGGCATGAAAGCCTAGGAATTAAAGACGTTTTTTGATAGAAAAAGTCGTCATGTCGATTTATCAAACTAGTCATACATGTATATATTTCTGTACACATACTATTATCAACTATATATAAATATATATCAATATTAGTGCTAGTTTCAAGTTCTTATCCTTAATACTACCTATCTCAATCTCATTTCAATATGCATGAATTAATTATTACTCCAAATTGATTATCATTTCACATTGGCTAAAAGGGGTCGCAGGATGTTTCTGAACATGATATTTCATATATATTTCATATGTGTTGGCTAAGATGGAGCCAAGTACATGGCCCAATGCCTTTCGGAATAAGAGTGATTCCAATCATGATATAGCTAGAAAACACACACATGGATACTACAAGTACCTGCCAAATGCGTCAGTATAACTCATCAATCCTATTTGAATAATATTAGCCATTCATGGCGGTGTCCAATGTGCTACTTCAGCAAATCTAGCCACTTGCGGCGGTGTAATATGAATTCCCTTTTCATGGTCCTAGCCAAATAAGCATGGCCACATCAAATATTCCATTTCGGTCAACCTAACCATATATATAGTCGACAGTGACATTTCAATAATTAAACTTATACATTGCTAATATCCATGATCAACTGTGTCATACATATCCTGCTAGTATTCATAATGAGGTGTACTACTCGTGTTATTTCATATGTATATTACTCGATGCTTAAAAGGAACTTAGGTAAATTGTACCATTCTTATGTATGTTATATTGATGCCCTGTTACTTTAATTTATTGTTCATGTGCATACCATCATAACATATGCATCAGGGTACATATTATACATATTAGAATATAGAAGTGAATCCAGACCAGGTGTTGTTACTATTACTTTCTGAAAGTCCCCGAGCCTCTCGTGGTTCATGTAAACACACTGGAGATCCGTGAACTCGATTACCGGTTACGCGAACTAAGTACAACGGTCATTTGTCAACATTTTCACGTCGAAAATCGATGAGTATTAAACAAAACAATGATATTGTCCATATCACATTAATTTAAAGAAAGGTGCGAGAATGAACCATCTGTGGGAAGAAGTAACCCATTGCCGAAACAATGTCTTAATCGTGTCACAAAAGAGATTTGTATACCTTATTTCTTGAATAATTTCCATGTTTACGATGCCAATCGTTTAGTGAGACCCTGTCGGTCGTTCTCTGAGTGTATGTTATTTGTCTAGCATCTCAGCATACTTATATGTTGAACCCATAAGTTATACCAAGGTGAAAGGCATGTGTACCGTATGCATTTTGAAATCCAGTATTATTTCTGCAAGAACTCGTACAACGGTTTCGAACATCACGCACTTAGGTTAAGCAAACATGGTTAATACTGTAGCACGCACACCGCGGTTTTCAATATTAAAAAACATTATTAGCTCCTCCATAAAATGGGCGACATAGAGTATACCTAAGGGTTTTCAGTGACATAATTTATACAGTAACTAAATTGTTGGCTAATTAATCTGAATTAATACACATATTATGGAACCAACGCTTATGTTTGTGTCCGCGTATAACATGTACAGCATGAAATAAGACAGGCGCCTACATTACGCGCCGTATCCGCGCTATGGTATACGAGTGCTATACTATATATATAAGTTGTGCATATACCTTTTATGTCCATGTATAATAGTATTGCATTCACAGAGATGATATTTCAGATCAAAGTCTGAGTGTGGTATAATCACATTGAGTTTTTAACAATGTTTACGATTCTATTCGTGGGTTTCATTCTGCACACGCGTGTATGCTAAAGGACGGATGCAGAATAATGCTCCAAAATATCGCAAGTTGCTTTTGGCTGTTCATTTGGGGAAATAAAAGTTTTATTTTTTAAAACTATGTGCATAATACAGTTATCTACTTGTTCGTGCGTTTGTAACACTTCGCTGACTTACAAAACAGAACGATTCTTCTCTTTACAGATGAATGCCGAACCATGCATACACAATCATGACGTTATTGTCCGACTAATTTAGATAGCTTACTATCAGCGATCGACCACACGTGTAATAATCACCCGGACACAACGTTGTGTTACTTGCCTATTCGGGCTTATATTTTGGAGAAGAAAATCTTACAATGGTGATAACTATATATGATGTTAAACAAAATCGGCGCCGCTTGAAATATTTTGCACTTTCAGTAACTCGCACAGCAAAGTTATCCCCAGTACTACCAATAGCCGATCGCAACTCCACAGGGGGTCCGAGCGTGATGGGGCATGCATTATCGTGCAGAATAGGTCTGTATGTACCAAAGTTCCAATCCCCAAGTTAGGGATTAACAGTTCCGCTTCCTTCGGGATTGGAACGTTGGTATATACAGGTATATTATGCACGGTAGCGCATGTCTCATCTCACACGGACCACTGGAGAGGGGCGGGAGGGGGCGGTCCGGTGCGATCGGCTTTTAGTAGGACCCGTTATCTCCTAATTATACTTCCATGGTGTAACCAAGGAAGTATATTGTTGTTCTATTGGGGCCGTTTTCTGTTTAATTGAAAATACTCAGAAACTAATGGGAGGAGGACCGTGAAATCTCTAGGGAATGTAGGCATCTAAGGAATACAGAAAATGAAGATATCATGAGTTCGGCCCAACGCTTCACCACGGAGTGAAATTTAAAAAAAAACAAAATTCACTATTATTATTATTATTATTATTAAAATACTCCACACTTTTATAATCACTATATTTCGGAAAGTATGAGCAGTAGAAAACTAAAAGTTGGTAAGTATGTTGGGGCAAATGAGTTGTATGCCTTAGTCGCTTAACGAATATTGTCCTCGCTTTCCTCGCAGAGTTATCTCCCTTTATCTGAAAAAATGTCATTTTACTATCTCGGAAATTATGAGGAGCAGGGCATCCAAATTTGGACCATATGGACACCTCGATATGCACTACTGCCCACGGGCATCAACACTTGTGTCCGCGCTTTCCCTGCGGAGTCACCGCCCATAGATAGGCATGCACCATACACCAGGATGTATAAACCTAGGTTTATTTTGTTATAAGTCCAGCGCTCTAATTTTTGTATTGCATATTCCGAATTGGACGAGTGATCCGGAGTTCCGGACCCGAATATACCGCTTAAAAATGTTTTTCCCAGGACTTTCCGCGTTATATTGCACCTATTTTTTCCGCCAAATCAAAACCGGCTAATAAATGAGCAAGATAATGTCGTAGCAGGTACGTTGCCATACTGTATGTACGTCCCAAAAGTTTGACCGCTATACTTTAAAAGTAACCTGTCCAACGGAGAATGCGAGTCGGGGTGGGTTGAGACTTTAGGAAAATTCCACGAAAATTTCAAAGGGGGGGAATTCAAACACCGAGATAAATTTTTGTTGATGAATACGTCTGATTCGTAGTGTTCAGTCGCATCTACAGTGCGATTTTCTAATTTTCAGATGGAACGGTTTACTCGTGACAACGCTATATAAATATGTATACTTAAGTAGTCTATCACTAACCTATTTTTAGCCCCAAATCCAAACGGGCTAACGAAGGAGCGAGTTTAATGCAGTGTCATGTAAGCCGGTAAAACTCCAAAATTTAACATCTCTACTATAAACACAACCTGCTCAACGGAGTGTTTGTGTCGGTGGGTTCAGATTTGGCAAATTCCACCGAAAATCAAATGGGGAAAATTACTCCGAAAATTAGACATTGAGATAAAAACTTTTTGACGAGTGGATATGATTAGTAGTATCTAAACGCAAGATTAGTACGCTTTTCAAAGTTTCAGAGTGGACGGTTTAACCCTGGTAGCGTGTAACGTTGTTAACGGGTGATATATATTACTCAAATTCAAACCCACCCTTTATGACGCAAATTCAAACGGACTTATCAAGGAGCAAGGCAAATGCATGAATATGTTCACCGATATACTATAGGTATGTCCGCTCTACTATAAAAGTAACCTGTCCAACGGAGATGTGGCGTACGCCCCGTGGAGGGTCGAGGATTTTGGCAAATTCCACCGAAACTCGTAAACGGGAAAAAATGGCAAATCAAGTGTTTTATATTTTGAACACTGCATGTGTTTGGTAGTATATAAGGACAACATTAGTTTCAGAGCTGACGGGTAAGCACCCAGCTAGCATTATCGATTGTGATATAGTTATCTCTCGATTACAGATAACTCTATTACAAAGGCGTTAATGACTATAGTGTAGCGATGACGCACTGAAATACTAATTAATTAATTAATTAATTAACCAAGCGGTCTTTCCTCCGCCATTAAAACTAAACTATTCTGAATCCGAGACTGAAAGAACTATCCAATAAATACGAAATAACATAGTTATGGTACATTAATATGCTTTACACCCTTTTGATCTATATGTCGATTACGATATAATCAGACACGCCAAATTTCGTGATCGTTGAATATGATATGGGCGTCCTGGGGAGAGGTTATACTTAGCTCTAAAATGTATCCCTACCGATTAAAAATGAACTGATTGGCTGGTGTGAATGGTGGCTCAGTTGGTCACAACCATCATGCAATAGACTGTCATTAATCATCCACGGTGGGTCGAACCAAATGACATAAACCTTAGGAATATATATCTTATTTAGAAATGTCAATGCAAGTCCACCATCAGATCACAAAGCACCAATATGCATTCGCATGAAGAGGAACACACCTATACACATAACACCCACATGGAATGGGATACCATGGAAGTATATCTGATTCCATGGAAACTGACCTCTAGTTTATAACTAGAATACCAACAAGGCATGGGTTATTAAACACCGAGTGATCGAACGAACGTGACATGCATATGAATTATTATTTTGATATAGAGTTTTGAATGTCGCAAAGACACATCTTACCCGAGCCGTAATTCATAATGATTTCGATATTAATCATAAAATCTTCTAGATTCAAATGTATCAGCAGTATTCGAAACACATATTATTTTTAATGCCATCTGCGTGCTATATAACACCAATAGTCGGTTTGTGGCGAGCTATAATTCATGCAATATATGTTATAGATGGGGTTTCAACTAACATGGACCAATGAGCCATCAAATTTCGTCAGCAGGATTTACTTTCCAAAACATTACATCGGAAGGTTAACCTTGCGCGTGGTCTCGAAAACCGTTGCGCGTGGTTTAAACCATTTTTGAGTAACCGTTGTACGAGTTCATTCCGAGCTTCAACCCTCGAGTTGATTATGACGGGATTTCGTCGGTGTCCCACTTTCACGGGTAACGATTGGCATGTGAATATCGAGCAGGATGTTTTTTATGTACAATATAGGTGCAGTTTTTATCCAGGTCAACAGATGACTGTGTGAAGTTCCATTGAACAAGAAAATATACTTGAGTCGGAGGAATATTTCTCATTTAATGAGCCCATATACAAACAAATTTGATTAAACACTGGAGTTTTGATGATCCTACAATAGAACCATTATATATCTACATAAATGAACTCGGAAAATATTTGAATTATGGCATATTTCATGGGTATATTTCATGAAGATTACACTTACCGTCCGTCATCCTTAACCGTTGTTCGATTTCTTAACCGGTAATCGAGTTCACGGATCTCCAGTGTGGTAAAGCTCTATAGCTAATTTCCCCCCAACTTCATATGTCAATATCCAATTTGATATACATAGCAAATTCTAGTTCGTGATACTACCGCAGAGCATTTTCGTGAACTTCCCAAGGGAAATGATTATAACAGACGGCATGTTGTTTCAGAATTTCTTAAAGATGTATATAAATCAGCCACTCCAGTCAGGCTGGCATTTCACCCTCTTTCTAGCGTTGAGCCCGCAGTACAAGCCATGAATACAACTGGAGTACACGCAAGCACTAACCAGGACACTAGACTAGAGCAATTCACCGCTCAAAATGATATCAATAAGGATTCGTACACACAACTCGCAATGCAAATAAGGTAAGTTTTCATGGCCGTTGCTTCTTGTTATAGTGGTATGCACCCCAAACCTACTATGTATGGGCCGATAATAATCTACTCACAAACTCACAAACCCTACATACACTCTTCAGTGCAATTACAGCATACACATGTATATCTTAAAACACAATACAAATTATATATTAATTTAAAATTAATTTTTTTTCTTAATTAAGAATTGTTTTCTAATTATCTTTCCTAATTGGGGAAAATATTCCTACTTAAGAAAACTTGTTTTCCTTACTTAGATTTATTTTCCTGCTTGAGAGAATTCATTCTAGAAAACATTGGCATCACTTAAGATAAAATATCTTGACGATATTTCTTACTATAGAAAATATTATTTCTTGTTCTAGAATAATTTTGTAGCTTTCTTAAATTTCTAGCTATTCTCCCAAGATAATCGCAGTATCTTAAACTTATCTTATTTTAAGAAAAATAAACTTATGCGAGAAAAACAATCTTTCCTACATTAAGAAAAAAAATCTATACTAAGATTGTTTTACTAGGATTTTCTTACTAAGATTACTGTGTTTTCTTAAAGAAATTTTCTCAGAAAAGAAATTTTCCCACCCTTTCATTTCTTGACCTAGAAAATATGCTGTGCTTATTTGTCTAGCTATTCTCCCAAGATAATTTCTCATTTCGAGTGTTTTTTTTTCCTGAATTGAGAAAATATTTTTGGCAGTGCACAACTCACAATGCAAATAAGGTAAGTTTTCATGGCCATTACTTCTTGTTATAGTGGTATGCACCCCAAACTTACTATGTATGGGCCGATAATAATCTACTCACAAAACCCTACATACACTCTTCAGTGCAATTACAGCATACACAAGTATGCTGTAGGAGAGGGGATCATCCCAAACTCCTAACTTATTATACTCCCCAGTTATGTCCATCAACTCACTTGCATGTTGTTCGCGTCGGCGTGAGCTTCCACTGTGAAGTTTTTTCCTATTTCAAATGGATCAGCTGTGTTGGTGCTAGCAAGTGTTCTAATAGGGCCAGATTTGC
Source organism: Siphonodentalium dalli (assembly GCA_032622095.1). Classification (NCBI taxonomy): domain Eukaryota; kingdom Metazoa; phylum Mollusca; class Scaphopoda; order Gadilida; family Siphonodentaliidae; genus Siphonodentalium; species Siphonodentalium dalli. Next base: position 47,014,491 of record CP136069.1, on the reverse strand, counting down.
ACTGGAGCTTCTTTATGTTTGCATCGACATAGATTCCGAGTTTGAGTGCGTAGGCACTGCCAGCTGCAACTATGAAGTATAATCTGAAAACAATGGTGTTTATTACTTATACATAAGTATACTATTTTGTGATACGAATTTACCTCGATTTATGGAGCTATGTGGAACATCGCGCCGGATAGTTATAGTATATTAGGTACACACAAGTGTCGCCACAGGTGAAGATGAGCAGTAGCGTATAATGAACATGTGTGCCAAGTTTCATGCTTTTATCACACTTTTCACAGCTGGTTGTTTTCTACAACAAGCACTTGGACTAGCGGAAGAGCAAAATGTGACGAGAGTCAGTTTAGGGGGTAGGGTTATGTTTTTACAAGTATTGACCACTTACGATGGGTATAGTTGCTAATCCCGCGTATTATATTGCAGGAGTGATGTCTGTGCAGTTTTTAAAGCAACAATTGCTTGCGCCTACGTAATGAATAGCCCGAGAAATTTGACATCAAATAGGACAGTTTGTCTGAAAAAATCGTCATTTTTTGGGGTCATTATGTTATTTTATATCCATATCGGCGAAATTCATTTAAATCCCCAGTTTAATTTGTATTTCTGGTTCGAAAATTGTGTATTGGACAATATTGAGTACATTTTGCTATATGTTTCCACTGAAAAATTGTTATTTCATCCCATTATTCCTACGATTGTGAAAAATATAAAAGTTTTTTTTTTTTATGGAAAAAAATGGTTAACTCCGAAAGCTCAACAAAGGGGACTTTTCGTGACGCATCCGCGATGTTATGGCCTAAATAATATAAAAAAAATCAGCTTTCCCGGATTTATTTCCTTACTTTGCCCCATTCACGCCTAATGTGCCTGGACTATTAAGTCTAAGAACAAATGTTATAACCGACAGGTCATCTGGTCGGGAAATAAGAATATACACACAACTTTCTAACTACGGCGTACTTCCTACGTAACGTGTGGAAGGTGGGCACACATCAATCAAACGCAAATGAACCGGACCAGTTCTGCCGTTAAGAATACATATTTTAATTGATCCGACCACAAGTAAATACAGTTATGTGTTTCGCTGAGTGATACGATGTTGATGTATAAATTTTGTGAGGATATATGTTTGCCCTAGAATGATGGCGTAATTAACTGGATGGAACTCGACCACACATACATCGTGTTCGCAGAATTGATGGTAGATATGTTACGTTTTATTATTTTGTGTTTATTTGCTTGTTTTTATTTCTTTCTTTGTTTTTATTTTGGCCTTTTCTCTGTGTCTTTATGTAGAACTGGTAAAACAGTGTTTAAACCTACTTAAGTATATATATACATGTACGGTAGCCAAATTATAGGATATGTATGACATTATTTATTTAATTGATAGCATGTTGGCTAGACACATATGTTCGTTCACCATGTTAACCACATGTAAATATATTCATATCTGTATATACTTAATATATTTATCTCAATGCCTTTGTTAAGGAAATGAGAAATAAATTAATTGAATTGGAAAAAACAAATAAACAAACAAAAAATATTAGGCACACACTAAAAAGTGTAAATCGAGGTCGATTTCCGGTTTATTTCATTCGTTTCTCAATGAATATGCGTGGATTTGGAATATACATGTACGAGTCCGCGTTGGAGTAAGGAATGCATTTTACGTTACAGTTTTATTTTTGTTTAACAATTCGGTTGTTTTCTTACTTTAATTGGGCGGTTCTTTTCTGAAAACCATGGCACATGTAAGCGGCGCGTTTACTTTGGCTAAGTAATAAGGATCAGCTTAACATGGGATTAAGCTCACGCGTGAAAACTGGACTATACATGAGTCAGTATTCCCGACCTGAGTTAATTTTTTACCTCTGCCTATCCGTACCAAACGATCTACTGCTTTCTCTATCGCGAGAGAAAGAAAACTAAATTTTACTGACATGTGTCCGTATTCTCGTTCTCTTACATGTACATGAATATTATAATTCTTCCAGTGCAGTTAACTTTATTACAAATTACACTTAATCGCTATGGCCTTGTGAATTGTCTTCAGATGTATATATTGCCCGAGGGTATTCGTCTAATTTTAATTAATTATAGTTTTACTCTGTATAATTATGTTATTGAACATTTTTGTTGTTGTAAATAGAATAGAGTATAATTTAAAGGTGGATTATCCTTCGCAACATGATATATATGGTTTCCTGTGTATGACTACGAATCGAAGACCCCTGTCCGAAAACACGTTTATCAATTAATATTGATTTTATTTGAGTATAAAATAACTCTGATGTTCAATAGTAGTCCCTCATATTCACGACCGTCTTTCTTTGCGTTTGTTTGTTATTTTTAGTTATTTTAATCATTGAAAATAAGCATATGGTACACTGTAGGTCTTATATACTTGATACGCGGTTAATATTACAATAGATACAATCAATCGGAGACATTTTGCGGCACGCATTCGTTCAAATCACCACGAAGGAGGCCTCTTCTAAAATTTATATTTATAGAACAAATTAGTGTCCCATTAAGAGAGGTGATTTAACTGATACCGATGACCACCAATCGAGTTTAACATATATCACCCACAGGCGATAACACCAGTTTATTGCCTCCATCGAATATGTTCCTCTATTATTTTTTTTCATTGGTAAAGTAAGTCACATGGGGCATACCTGATATTTTCTTGCCCTTCATGTGTACGCGCCATAATTGAATGGTTTTATAAAGAGCATTGTTGTCCTATATTTTCACAATTATTGGTAGTAGTTAATTATACGCCCGAATTCGTGGCGATCGACTAATGAAACCATTAAGAGAAATTCGATGTATACCATTCTTAATTCATATGCATGCACTGGTGTGCACATTAATAAATAATTATGAGATTGATAATTTCAAGAGAACTTGATCTAATTGAGAGCCGTTTAACAATTATTTGTAATACATCACTACACCCGTGAACCCGCGTGTGATCAATACCGTTCACGAAGTATACATATACGTGACACGGATATGACAAACAAGAAGCCACATTTAACAATGCACTCGTAGAAATGAAACGTAATGCGAGCTGGAGGCTGACCACACCGCGATATACATCAGAGTATTTCCCCAGAAAAACATTTTTCGGAACGATATTCTCTTGATCTTAACTTTGTGTAACGCACATGTGTGAGTAAAGGGGCGGTGCGCGATGACTATTGAGTCCACGACAAGAGGTATCATGCCTTTCCCACCGGTAGCTGAAATAAACTAATGACACAAACACAGAAACTGTTGTAAAGGCAGTTTCAGAAAATTGAAATACATGTAGCCCCACGTCCGTCCTTATATTGGTTATCGAGTTTTTCATATATTTACTGTAGATGAATTAAAGGTTCACAACATTAATATCAGTAACACATTTTTAGTCGAGTTTTTTTTCCAAAACTCGACTTATAGTTTGATGAGGGACGGCGGGCGGCGGGCGGCGGACGGGCGGGCGGGCGGCCTGTTTTGCTTATAACTCAACCGTTTATTGACGGATTAAACAACATTTTGGTATGTGAGTACATATCCATGCACGTAAGCTGCAGACAAAAAATCGGGTTCGTCCGCACATTTATTACAGAGTTATGGCCCTTTGCCATTTTTCACTGATTTTAGGCTCGTTAGCGCAACAACTTCAACAAACGTTATCTGATTCGATTGAAATTTGGGATATAGGTGTCTCCCAAGAATATCTCGGACGAGTTCGAAAACCGGCCTGGTCCGATGAAATTTGATAGAGTTATGGCCCTTAATTAGTCATTTTTCACGAATTTTCAGATCGTTAGCGCGATAACTTCAACAAACGTTATCCAATTTGATTGAAATTTGGTATAGAGGTGTCTCCCAAGAATATCTCGGACGAGTTCGAAAACCGGCCTGGTCCGATAAAATTTGATAGAGTTATGGCCCTTAATTAGTCATTTTTCACGAATTTTCAGCTCGTTAGCGCGATAACTTCAACAAACGTTATCCGATTTGATTGAAATTTGGTATAGTTATAAAAATTGAATAAATACACAAAGACTGAATTAACACGAATGCCGATTTGAAAACATACATATGGACAGGAATATAACTCCATAAATATTTAGAGCGTATATAAACTACTTCTTGGTTTTATATTTTGTTGCATAAGAACTATAAATAGTATTCATAGCAGACTCGCACAACATGGCCGCATTTGGAAAATTTCACTTTGCTTCCGGGTTTATGAAACTGGATTTTTCAATAAATACGAGAGGTACGATGCCGTGATGTAGCATGATTGGTTTTGGTGGATCAGTAAACAATTCCGCTTCTAATGATGTATACTATATTATATTCTACTAACCGTTGATTGTGTTTTTGAAGCGCAAGTCGGTGTAAAAATCACACTGTTTGACCCATTTTGCGTTAGACCTGTGCTCACAACCGGAGTTTTTCTTGACCAATTTTTACATAGGATATATCAAATTGAAGAGTAATAACATATCTTTCTGACTTTATGTGAGGCATTTATGTTACAAAAATTGTTTTTGTGTATTTTAACCTAATTGTGGACTTCGTAAAAAAAAATTAAAAATAGGACGGGCCAAGTTGGATACCTGTCTATATGATTAAGTACTATTGGGGGTGGGGTCAATTTTTGTTCTGGGGACCTGCGGACTTTACCAGACAATCGTCTCGTATAAACAATCACCATGCCTATGTGCCTGACCTTAACAGAGGAACCGTTTCGCACAGTTGAGCTGCGCCTGCGTATAATATAGTCTCAGCATTATTCCAAATCTGTTTTTTAAATTTTAAGGGTTATTCCGTGCGAGCCCGTTATATGTGTGAGTTGATGTGCCACACCAATTTAAAATAATGCTAACTGGGAACCTCAAATATTCTTAAATACATATCGCACTGAAATGAAGCAAATGCACTTACGTTGTGGGTTACAAAATAACCGGAGACGACATATATAAGCTACACGCTTGTTGTCGAATCGTCTCCATAACAACATACTTGTTAATTATATACATGTATATACTGTAAATATTTTGGTTATGAATGATATGGATTAAATATTTATTACCGGCCCCCGGCTTCAATTCTTCCTTTGATTCTGATAACTCTGCCAGCAACCCATCCACCGAGAACCGGAAATGCAGCATACATCTCGCCCTGAAAATAGCAAAAGTGCAGCACCAAAGCGATGTTGGAACTATATATAGAGATTATTTCTTACATAGACCAAATAACATTTAGTACGCGAGCTTATGTGTGGCATGCACGCCTGCACCCCAGGACTTAAGTGTTGTTTTCAATGAAAAAGTGGCAATGTAGGCACCAGACAAGATGACGTCGAAAATGGGCGCTGTTTTTCAGAAGAGGTACTACAGTAAGTCAGTTTGATGCTAATTATAGAGAAAATGAGTTGTCAAATGTATAAAGGTGTATATATGTTTGTTAAACTAAGACATAATAGCATATTTTATGGCAAAATTGGAACTCCGCGTGCAAGATGGCCCCAACAATGGTCGCCGGAAGTGGAAAATATGACTATTTGTCACTAATACTTCTTGTTCATTATTCTGCTGGAAATTGTGGAGAATTGCGACTTTATTTTTGTATCTGTTCAAGTTAACTGATCATTTGAGTGATATAATATGGTATTATTTGGGTACAAGCTCATTCCGATCCCAAAAAATAGATTTTACAGAACGTGGAATAAAATTTCACCAAAATTCGCCATATGAGTTCTAGTCATATTTCAAAAGGAAATGAACATAATTTGGGAATGCAAGTGAGATATTCCATCATCTATGAATATTTCACCCCACTGGATCCAAAATTATCACTTTGGCTCGAAATGACCCGACACAATAAAATAGTTATGGTCATGTCGTCGGTTATAATAATCACAATTAACAAATACGCATAAAAATTGTCATAACTCATAAGGTACTAAGGACACATATAATAAAACGTGCTGTTAGTTGATAATAACATATCTAGTAATAAGGTGAGTCACAATTTGCTACCGTTTTTGGAACAGCAGAGAATAATGTTCGGATATATGTGAAACATCAATAGTTTACCATATTTGGTTGTCATTTTGCAATCCATTTTGAGTAATTTGGTCTATAAAAATCTCAATGCAACACATTTAAGAAATTCAAGAACAAAAAATAACTTCGATACCAAATATAGTCCCATTTTACTTGAAAACATTGTCCAAAGCTGAAAAGTGATTTTGTTTTCGCACAATCAACCAATGTGCATCAGTAATATTTGTATAGGGCAAGATTTGATGACGTCACATAGCACGTGTTCCTAGCAGTGGTATGCAAAACATTGTATAGAAGATTATCAAATAATATTCACCAAACGAACATGTTAGAGTACTTTCAGACACTGTCAAGTATGACATTTTTTGCAGGCATTTCATCATCACACTGCCCAATCGATTCGCGGCCTTGGTGAGCAAATCGTGCCCTCAGTGTGCTGACAACGAATCCTCAGTGCTCAAAACGCGGGTTTTTGCAAAACAGAATTTAGCGAGAGTCAGTCAACAGTTGATATTTTCAACATGGGAAGGTATGTATAGCCCATTTTACTTTTATAACACAGATTGGTTATCCACCGATGTCCTGGCCGCCTGGGACAAAATAGGTTGCGTCTAAAGCAAAAAAATAAGGTGTGGAAAATCGATGGGTAGGGATAAAATGTATTGTTACTGCCATTCATCGGTGTTTGTGTGGCCTTCGTTAAGTTCGTTTGTGCAATCTGACTAATTATTGTGTTCAAAATCCAAGATAAATATATTGGCAATCCAAATAAATCGAGTTGGTGTCCGTAAAACGGTTATAAGTGCCCTAAATTAAGCTGAAATGAGGGTGGGGTAGTTCACGCGTGACACAGTGGAGGGAATGTGCATGGCCACACGGTTGGACTAGACATGTGCAAACATTGACACAGCGGCTGCAGTGTGCACCATTGTATTCCCAGTCGTGTATATCGATTGTACATCATGTATGGCTCAGTATCAACTTTTATACCGGAATGCATGTAAAGTTTTAATGTATATGCATTGAATTATATACCGGTACCAATTATACACATTGAAATAGATTAACTATTTGCATAACGTAAACTATGTTTCCGTTTATAGTAGTGTAAAGTACTTCTATAGTATAACTATATATGTATAGCCTATACACATTTCATATATATGGATACATGTAATTTAAGTCTTGTTTGCCTAATGTCCATGCGACCAATGGTTCACAAGGACGACAACTACATGTATACATACGTTTGGTATTTTGATTCGACTTTGATTTTACATGTTTTGCAATAACTCCCATTTAGCCAGATAATAATATCATAAAACATGTTTTGAAACTTTGTAGCGGAATTTGCACACGCAATAGCGAAAACTGAGCCAGGACAACTTAGTACAGCACACTGAACAGTGAACATCGAATTATATACTCGTTAAAACAAATTAGTAACTGAACATATACGGTATAAATGAATGTATAATGTTATGTGTCAAAATAGATATACATGGTATTCTTCTTTCTTTCCTGAATACGACCACGTGGAAAACAATGGCACCATCGACCGAAGCGAGCACGCTCGAGCGTTTCGAACGAACGCGCGAAAGATCCAAGCGATTCGGACGAACAAGTGCAAGCTGCAGATTTGTCAGTGTTGAAATATCACATCCGGCAATATTAAGAACCGATATTTTCGTTGCAAACATGAGACCACATGCCAGCTGGTAGTTCAAGTAATATCGTTCGATGTTAATGTCTGCATAAGCGATTTCGAAATGACGAAATTGTTTTGAATGAATAAGGATATCTTGTAGATCCGCTTTATGTAAAGTTAATACATCTGGGAACTCGAAAAATTTCCACAGCACAGAAGTTTCCTTTACGATGTTATAGAAGCGTGAAGCGTGAACAACTTGAAAATCTCTATTATAATACATTCTGGCAAGTCTGCCATTGTGGTACTGAAATGAGATTATATCAGACGTTATAGAACATCTATAGTAATTGGGCTCACACGGAGCATTTGAATGGCAGAATCTTAAGATGGTACATTAGATTGAAGATGAAATAAAATATCAACTATGGAATATTTGGTAGGTTTGTCTTAAATAATTATATATTCATTAAAATTTGACATGCGTTCCGGTATAAAAGTTGATACTGAGCCATACAATCGATATCTCTTGGATTTTGAACACAATAATTCGTCGAATTGCACAAACGAAGATCACAAAAACACCGATGAATGGCAGTAACAACACATTCTATCCCTACATCTTATGTTTTTGCTTTATACACAACCTGTTCTGTCCCCAGGCGGCCAGCACATCGCTCAATTCTGTTTTGCAAAATCACGCGTTTTGAGCACTGAGGATTCGTTGCCAGCACACTGAGGGCCGCGAATCGATTGGGCAGTGTGGTCATAGAGAACCATTTATTGCCAGTATATGAACTGCAATATCCATATAAAATTCAATTGTAGCATAGCTAACGATGTGGGAAGTAACATGTATGTTGTTCCACGTGTAATTGTGCTACTAAAATTTGCCTATCGGCAGAGTTTTTACTTCTCTCGTATAGTTAGCTGAGGTATATGTGCATTTTATAAGCACGTTTGCGTTCGTTTTCTGGCATATTATATATATATAGCTTTCTGTATCGAAATTAATAAATGCCAGGATTCCATTCACTCCGTCGAGTTATATATCAAACGAAAGGAAATGTTATGGCCTATAAGATACATAGAGGATATTTTTTTACCCCCAGATTTCCTAACGGTTTTGCAAGTATTCTGTACGATATCCCGAGTTGGCTTCCATTGACTTTGTCGAATTATATGGAAAATTACAGTGAGTTTCGTTGCCAAGAAACATATATTGTGGGATATCTTAGGTGAGATGACTAATTATGTTAATTTGGTAGGGATGTGGCAGTCTGTATGTTTCTGCCAGAAATCGAATTTGTGAACCTTGTCAACTGGTATATTATATGTTGGTATATATGGTATTCCCCCATGGGCGGCTGCATCTTATCCTTATGCTGGAATAATCGTTATCTGCCAACACAAGAAGCCACTACAAAATATGTAGATGGGGTAGATTAGTAAAATAAATGTTCAAATTATGACTAAAGCATGAACTTTTACTCATATATACATATTTACATACTAATTGATACTAGATATGGAGCCATGCTCAAATTTCACTGTAACCCCTCTTTTTAGGGGTTTTCATAATTATATCATTTATTAAATGTCACAATTGATCTTACCATGGAATCTGCAATTTAAAATTAGGTAGTAAGTATGACTCTGCGAGATAAAATGGCACAATTTTAGGGCGAAATTGGAACTCCCCGTTCAAGATGACCATCAAAGTGGCAACCGTGAGTGGAAAATTTGACATGTTTTCACTAATATCTTCTAGACCAGTTTCTTCTGTATGGAACTGGTTGGGAAATGTGACTTTATCTTGTATTGTTCATGTTAACTGATCACTGAGGCAATGAAATGTGCCATTCTTGTGATCCCAGCCCCCATCCAATCCCTCAAACATTCGATTTTACAGAATGCGGTATGCAAATTCACCAACATTCATCAGTGGAATTTTAGTCATATTTCAACAAGAAATTAGCAGAACTGTGCAAAGTAAGAGAGGCATACCATTACTCATGAATATTTCAACTCAATGGAACCAAATTTGTCACTTTGGCTAAAAATGACTGTCAAAATGGAGGCCAAAATATGGAAAATGATAATATTGTCCCAGCGTGCCAAGCAATCACTTAAAAGTTTTGGATGATGAATAAAATGGGCTGTTCTGTCATATATACATTGAATACTCACATTTATGATGCATCTTGGATAAGTGTTACTATTTCATTGCCAAAATTATTGGAATGTTCTCTCAAAATTGGCAAAAAAAAATCACTTATCAGGTTTGCACCATTTTTAGCTTTTTAGCTCAACTTTACTTTGTAATGTTTGAGCTATTGCCATGGCTTTGTCGTTCGTCGTCCGTATGTGCGTGATTCGTGACAAATTTCCTTTAGCACGGGCTACAGGTCTTACCTTTGGTCGGATCATTATGAAATTAGTCATGGCTGTTGACATTGACATGTCAATGGGAACGAGTCATTTTGGGGTAATTCGGCAAAAAACCAGTGGCCATCTTGGATTTCTAAATCAATCCATTAGCATGACTAAATCCTTTGGCATGGGTTACAGGTGGTACCTTTGGTCAGATCATTATGATATGTGTCATGGCTGTTGACATTGACATGCAGAGGGGAACGAATCATCTTGGGGTCATTTGGCAAAAAAACATGGCTGCCAGCGGCCATCTTGGATTTCAAAATTCAATCCATTAGCATGGGCTACAGATCGTACTGTTCGTCTGATCATCATGAAATTTGTCATGAATGTTAATATTGACATCTAGATGGGAACGAGTCATTTTGGGGTTGTTCGGCCAAAAGACATGGCCGCCAGCAGCCATCTTGGATTTTACTCTTTGTATGACTAAATTCTTCGGCACAGGCTACAGGTCGTAGCTTTGGTCGGATCTTCATGAAATTTGTCATGTATGTTAACAATGACATGTATATGGGAAACGAGTCATTTTGGGGTCATTCGGCCAAAAAAATATGGCCGCCAGCAGCCATCTGATGGGATGAACATACAACTACTATCATTATACCCATACACCACTTCAATAACCATACAAACAATCATTGTATAGCTATTCACCTCACACATTACCATAGTCACGCCTTGTATACCTATATATCACACCATGGACACACCAACCCATCACCATATAGCCACTCCTTCGCGCCAGTCATGACCATACAGTAACTCCCTGTAGAATATTCAACTCATCTATGATCACCCATTCACTCCCTCGCTGTCATTTTGACATACACCATCTATTAAGTTCATGTTCGTGCTATTGGTCGAGAATAGCCACATATGGTTCCACTCAGTTCCGTTTAGACGTTCTGTCCATTTCCGTTCAAAATATGGCCTGTCCAAAAAGACATCTTTGGCAAAATTCTATAGTACAGTACATCATCTAAAATTAATTTGTCATGCATCAGAAGGTACAGGGACGAGAATGAAACACGTAGTAGTCAGTGGATTAAGTAACATGATTAATAACCAAGTGAGTTACAATTCGCTAACTCTTGGGAACAGAAAGATCATGTTCGGGATATATGTAAACAATTTTATTTTTTTTTACCAAATTTGGTTACCATTTTGGAAGCCATCTTGAGTAAACTTGTCTAAAACACATCAATGTGACACATTTAAGACACATCAAAACAATAAGTATTTTTGATAGCAAAGATATTTCCATTTACTTGAATAAATGGTCCAAACCTGAAAAGTTAAATTTTTGCCGATTTTTATATCAAGTTTATAAGAGAAAAATTCCAATAATTCTGGTAATGTCAGTGGTTAAATTAGTAACACTTAACCAATGTTAAAATTTAATATATAGAAGACAGAATAGACGATTTTATTTATCGACCACAACTTGTAAGCGATACACATGGTATGCTGGGCCAATATTTACCTTTTCCCAGGTTTTGGTCGCCATTTTGGCAGCAATTTTCAGACCAAGCGACAATTTTGGTTCCATTGAGTTGAAATATTCATAAGCCATGGTATGCCTCACTTAGTTTGCACAATTATGTCCATTTCTTGTTAAAATATGACTAGAATCCTAACGGTGATTTTTTATGAAATTTCATACCTAGTTCTGTAAAATATAATTTTTGAGGGTTTGGAAGGGGCTAGGACCCCATGAATGGCATATTTCATTGCTCCAATGATCAGTTCATATGAATTATACAAACATAAAGTTACAAATCTGAAACAGTTCCATACAGCAGAAACTGATCTAGAAGACATTAGTAAGTCAAACACGTCAAATTTTCAACTTAGGGCTATCATTTTGATGGCCATCTTGGACGGAAGATCCAATTTACCCCTAAAATGTGGCATTATATCTCACAGAATCATACTTAATGTATATGCCAAAATTTAAATCACATATTTCATGGTAAGATTAGTTGCGACATTTAATAAATAATATAATCACGAAACGCTCAGTGTGACTCCATATTTAATATCAATAAGTATGCGAATACGTACATATGTGCAAAATTTCATGCTTTAGTCATAATTTGAACAATTGCCTTGAAAATTGGACTTAATTTACTCCACTAACACTCAATCAGTGACGTTGAAGGTTTCATTCTCACCACATATATTGCTGAAGGGTAAACAGCTTTTTAAAATGCGATGACGGGAACACGACGTATAATATTCGCGTCATATTTGTGTTAGAGAATAATTGTAGATGTTCCAATTAAAATTAACTGAATTTAATGAAAACAAACTACTCGATGTGCGCCAGATGTATAAGGAACACAGTTGAAGTAAACGCGTTAGTGCCAATAGAAAACCCTGTGTACCCTTCAGCACATTTTCAAACCCTGGTATTCTTCAGCACTTTTTTGGTGAGATTGACCCCTTCAGCGCTAGTCGCCTCGTGTTATGAGCAGTATTTTATTTTATATATCCAATAAAACTAAATTCTAAAATGGACACCCCACAACGGAGACATTCCAGCCACGTCCCTACACAGACGCACATTGTATGGCGCCCTTATGGAGATTTTAACTGATTTCTATGTTTTAAAACCATTACTGCACCTGTAAAATAGTGTACAAAGAACCTTTTTAGTACTCATCGTCTAACAATTATTATATTTGTGTCAAAAGTCTGTATATATCGATTTTATTGAACTTTTCCACTCGTGGTTGAGCGACGCCATTTTGAATCCTGAAATCATCCGACCTATCTTCGTGGTGAAAGAGAGCCTGTCTGCACTTCTATGTATTTTGTGTTTTTGTTTTAACGTGCTTTTACCGAGGAAACTCCGTGGTGCTCTTAATGTTAATAATATATTCCTGCATTTTAATCACTTCCATAAACTGTAATAGTTGAACTTCACTCCGACCAGAACCTGTATTTTTGCAAATTTTGACTGATACAAGTGTCCAGTCTGCCTTGAGACTGCCACCACATGGTGGTGCCCACCTGCTCGGCTGTTGACCTGCCTGTTATACAATCACTCGTCATGAACCAACAAAGAAGAAGTGGCCGGACGAAGACTCAGAAGGTCGTTTTCACCCCGAGTAGACCTATCCCCGTCTCCGGAAAGAATGGATCACAACAGGACTCTCTCCCATACGACCTGGGTGAGAAGAAATCACTGAAGAAGAAATTAAAAGCGGCTGAGAAAACATTCACAGTAAACCCTGTGTGCAAAGGTGGCAAATTCATATTCGACTTTTCTGCTGCAGGATATGAAATCTTCAAATCCACTACCATCGAAGCAATAGATAAATCATCATCCACTGGTCAGCTATCTAGAAGAACAGCTAAGAACGACATTGTTGTTTTTGAAACCCTCACAGTCCTGGAACAAAACTTAAAAAAAATTGTTATCAACTTTTACGACTCCACATCCCGAGTCATGATCAACGGAACAGAGAAAGAAATTGTAAACTTCCTGCGCAGCTTCCTTCCACCTATTCTGGAAACCATGGATAATGACCCCGATATACATGACATGAACAACAGAATAAAATCGTACTGTCATCTACAACTCTCCCAAATGGGAATCAAACCTGCCCAGGGCACTGCTCCAACCGCGAATAATATTCCTCGTGACACATCCAAGCAAGATAAACCTGAACAACCTGGACAATTGACTGAGCTCAGAAACATCGAATTAAAAAACCCCGACACCGATGAAACTGTCAAACTACGGTCTGAAATTCTGACCAAAGACCGGGAACTCAAAAATAGAGATAAAGAAATATGTAAACTTGCTTCACAATTAGAGAAAGTCAACAGGGAATTAGTAACATCTAGAACCTACATCGTAACCTTAGAAAAAGATAAGCTAGAGCTACAGCACTCCCTCAAAATCAGGAGTTCAGAACCATCCATTGAAATTCATAAACCTTCCACAAAATCTGATGCTCAACAGCCAACTGATGTGCACTCCATGGAGAAGATATCGCAGACATGAAGCTATGGAGCTTAGAACACAGAATGAGGCAACTTGAACTTGAAATAATGAAACAATCAACATGTACCAACCGACATCCTCCACTGGAATTTCACTCTGAGGACACGGAGACGACGTACGAAAACCACGTAAATAACACCGCAGAGTTCACCTCCACGAACTTATTTACTAAACGTAAACATATTAGTAACCATCAGAATCAAGAGATCGCTCAAAGTGATAAGATCACGCAGTCATCAACGCCTAGACCAAAATCCTCTGAAGACGGTAACCAACGGAATAATGATACCCTGGCAACATCTCCTCCAGATGAGAATACTCTGCGAGAACCACCAGGTAAACAGAAACATAACAACACCGTACCCATCTCTGTCTTTTTTAGGGGACCGCCAACATCATCGGCCACCTCGACTAAGAAGACGATACCAGCAAGCTCCAAAACACATGATGTGGAATCAACAACCACCTTGGACATATCCGGCTCAACTAACAGCACCACTGCTTCCAACATTACCACCCCACACGCACGGAAACTGGATCCATCATGCTCATCCAGTTCAAATGAGAATACAGAGCTAACCCTTACCTATTACGATGTTGAAGGTCTTACATCCAATGGCGAGTATATACAACAACTGGCGACCAAGGCAGATGTTATAATCGCACAAGAGCACTGGTTATATAACTACGAAACATGGAAAATTGATGACGTACTTAAAAACTTTAATGCTGTCGTGAAATGTTCGGACGACAACGATATTGTTCTCCCAAATCATCGCTTCAAAGGGGAGGCTGGAATCGCGGTATGCTACCGGAAAAACATCGCCCAATACGTGGATGCTCTACCGGACGGGGGAAACCGAGTAGCTGTAATACGGATAAATGCAGAAAACCCAGTGGTCATCATCGGCGTTTACCTACCAAGCAGAAATAGTAACTATACCAGAAACGACTATAATGCTCTCCTTTACGAGCTCATGACTATCATCCGAAAATATAACTCATCGTCCCGTATAATCTTGGTGAGAGACGTCAATGCATCACTACATAGGACATATGCCTGTACCCGGGATAACAACTTCAAGAAGTTCATCGATGAGGCCAAACTGACTTTGCCCTCAACCTGCCCCAGTGAGCCAACCTACCACTCATACGACACTGTAACACACACACACAAATAGACTACTTTTTCCAGTCACAAGATACCATTGGAAAGTATCAAACCCTCAAGAGAGAAGCTATCAACCTTTCAACTCATGATCCCATCACCGCAACTATAAATCTTCAACTGAAAACCATCCAAGACACAGTACACCACCAGGGACCCGGGAAAAGAAGAATCAACTGGCGTAAAATTGACACAGATCTATACTGTACCCATGTCACTGAAGCCCTAGTCAACTCTGCGATAATGAATACCGATGATGCTACAACGGAGACGCTGGTTTCAAACTTTACATTGGTACTGAAGGAAGCCGCTCAGCAACAATGGAAGTGCAAACCCAGCAAACCATTTAAGCCAAAGAGGATCTGATCACAGCTCATCACCACGGCTGTTAAATATTCCAAACACACCTTCTGGCTCTGGAAGCAAGCAGGACGGCCAGATGGAAACAACCCGCTGTACATCAACGTCAAATAAATAAAAAGCAGCTACGAAGTCTAAATAGAAGACAGCAAGCTAACATCCGAACCAACAAACTGTCCGAGATCATGGAACTGCGAGAAACCGACGTAAAGGCCTTTTTTCGTCTCATTAAAACTCAGAGCTACACGAGAGCAAGCGGTACTACTCTCCTAACAGTAAAAGAAGAAATTCTAAAGACAGATGAAGAAATCACTAACGGATGGGCCACCTACTTTGAGGACCTATCAACTCCGCTCGAATCCACTAACTTCAACGACCAATTCAAAATTCTCGTGGAAGAAGACATTGATGTTCTTACAAAGACACTAACCAAAAATCGAAGGCACATTCACCCAACAACTCCTGATTGTGTATCAAGTCCTTCAAATCTGGCAAGGCGCCTGACGAAGATGGAATCACAATGGAACACCTAAAATATGGAGGAGAAATATTAAACTCACATTTATGCAATATTATCAATAAAATATTTCTGGAAGCCCAGATCCCAGACTGTATGAAAGGTGGAACAGTTTGCCCAATATACAAAAAAGGAGGGAAACCAAAAGACGACCCCAACTCATATAGGAAGATCACCATCACCAACACAATCGGAAAGACTATCGAAAAACTCCATCTGAAAAGAAACAATGAGGCAGTAATATCCATAGTCACCCATTCAGAAGGGATTCACAGAGGGAGAATCTCATACCACCGCAGCCCTTATAATAACCGAGTTAATATACGAAGCAAAAGAACTAAAGAAACCACTATACATGGCCTTTATGGATGCAAAAACAGCATTCGATGTCGTCTGGCACACCGGATTGCTGAGAGAACTACATAAAGCTGGAATATGCGGTGATAACTGGCTCCTCTTCAAGGACTGGTACTCCAATCTGCACTCTACTGTCAACTGGAATGGTGCAACCTCACGATGGAGAAACAAGGTGTCCGTCAAGGGGATGCCTGGTCACCTACAGCCTATAAGGTTTTTGTCAATGGATTACTGACCCAATACAGTGAACATAACATCGGCTCTCATATTAGCTCTATCTTATGTGGATCGCCAGTCGTTGCTGACGACGTCACGCTCGTTTCTGAAGACCCAAATGAACTACAAGTCATGCTTAATATCTTGACGGAGTACTCCAACAGACTGCGCTACCTCATCAGCGAACAAAAATCATGTATCTTACCATTTACCCGTAAAGCTCTGGGTCACACACGGAATCTGAATGACAATAATATCCAGACAACGGCCACCGCCACACATCTTGGCATTACTCGTGACAACACGTCCAAACACGGCACCAGCACGGTTGCACACGAACGTATCTCTTCTGCTAGAAGATCATCATATGCACTGTTAGGCGCAGGATTTCATGGTATGAGCGGGCTAAATCCAAAAGTCTCGGCCCATCTACTGCGATGCTACATTCTTCCTCGCCTACTGTATGGTTTAGACGTCATAAACCTTAACAAGAAGGAGATGCATCAACTGGAAACATTTTATGTGCATACAGCAAAGCGTCTACAACACCTACCTATAAGAACAGCCAACTGTGCAGCTCTACTCACACTGGGTCTTATTCCACTAGAGGCAGAAGTGCACAAGAGAACCCTGAAAACCTATGGGAATGTAGTACGGAATCAAGGATCGAATGTCAACTAGCCGCCAGACAACGTGCAGTAAAATCTGGAAAATCCAACAGCTGGTTCATTAAAGTCACCAATCTCACTAAAATGTATGACCTACCATCAACGTACGACACAGTAGCACTACCTCCTCCAAAACGTTTATGGAAAATCATGGTGGATACTGCAGTAGATTCCCAATGGATGAAAATTTTGAAACAGGAAGCCATGGGAAAATCAACTCTATCACATCTCAACATTCAAGACGCCACCCCTGGCTCCGTACATCAAATTTGGGACGCTTGCGGGTCTGAACCATTCGCCACTACCAAGGCTACCTACAAAATGAAAATGGCTACAGGCACCTATATTCTTCAACGGCAGAAAGCTAAATTATTTTCCTCTACCAACACAGATATCTGCCAACTATGCGGCAAAGAACCTGAAGACATGGTCCATTTTATAACAGCATGCGACAGTCTCAACGAAGTCAGAAATCGATTTATAAACGCTATTGATGAAACCCTGAGCCAAGCTGGTCTGAACCCATCTCTACAAAATCAACAACTACTGAAATTAATACTCGACTGCTCAATATACAATATTCCACATGACTGCGTGCAGAAGATAGAAGCTATATCACGAGGTCTGTGCTACCAACTTCACCAAGCTCGACTCCGTATCCTGACTGCAAAGAAACTTGGTCCCAAATCTCCGCCTGTGGACCCCGGCAGTTAGTGACGGTCTCAACCCCGACTTGACACTTACCCAACCAATCTAACTATATTTACATGTATATATGTCACAAGAACGTGAGACATATTTCAAGTTACTGTGCTTAAGAAGAAGTGGTCACGTCCACCCTAAGGACGGTTCTCCTGACACAGGAGGCATTTACAGAGAAGGTAAAGGTAAAGTATTGAAACTCACGGTTTCGTACAGGTATCTTGGCGTTGAATCTAGTGGTCTTCCGGACACCTATAATGACATCGACGTGCAACAAGTAAGGATACTACATATTTTTGGTCATGTGCATGTTTGCTATTTGCAGTCTTGTAGTAACATCACATGTACTGACAACCCAATTATAACCGCGTGGGACAAGCACGCCGAACACTGGTTAAAGGCACTTTCATATTATATAATATTATATCTCACGTGACTTTCTCGGTTTTCTTATTGGCTGCATACTGCTATACTATTTAACGATAGTACCCCAGCTGGATACCTACATGACTAATATTCTTTTTCTATTTATAGTAACAAATTCATTTTGCGAAATCGGGTTGCCGCCTGAAGATAGGGCCAAACTTAAACTATACATTGTACGATACTTGTTGCAAAATCGGTTTATCATTAGATTTATTGGTGAATTGTAGTGATCTTACAAATGTACATAGCTAGCCAACGTATTTAATAGTTGTCCGTTTAGTTTGCAAGCGGCTAGTCCTAATTTTGTAGTGGACATTACTTATAAATTCCATCTCCGCTTTAAAATAATGTGAAACACCCCGGTTGAGTGACCAAATAGAAATTGAGAATAATCTTGCTCAAATTAGTTATTTGTTACCACTATTAATCCAAATTGACGATACACAGTGTCATTCTTATATATTAATTAAATGCAACGGCTCTCGATGGCGAAATCATTTATGTTAGGTTGCAGCCGATAGTTGCGTCCCGAATCTAGATGTAAATATTTACAATTGGGCGTAGTTCAGAGTACTTCAGACGATGTTTTCTATGGAGTGGTATGGTTGCTTTCTTTGAAATTTGGCGATGTTAGTAGATTGCTACATTCCCCATATTGTCATAGCGCCTGAGTACTAACTTATAAATTTCACGCACACGAACAAGTCCATAATATGTCTTTAATCATCTTCTACAATTTCGCCAAAATGTCTTTGTTAATGACGTATTTATAGATATAAATGTATGAATCACGAAGAGATGCTGTTAGATGTAACCGTCACATATGCGGCTCATGGACTATTCCTCCTCGAGGACCACTATTTTGGCATAGTCAACTCCAAGCCATTCATTATCTATATAATATTTCACCTCTCCCATAAATGGGGCTTCTATATTGTGATTAGTCGAGAGCTGTTTGTCCTATATATATATTGGTATGGTGTTGTGCTAAATTTAGCACACTATTATTTATATAGATAATGAATGGCTTGGAGTTGACTATGCCAAAATAGTGGTCCGAGGGGAGGAATAGTCCATGAGCCGCACCGAGGACCACTGTTTTTGGCATAGTCAACGACAAGACATTCATTATTTATTATATTGTATCGAACATTGGTGTCAATTCTCTCACAATTTCTGTGTCTGATTTTGTCACATTTTTTTTTTGGAAATCGGTCTCAGATTTTACAATTTACGGCATTCTTTTGACGATGGCAGTGGAGCATAACAACTGTTATTAGTTACATCTAACAACATCTTTTCTTGCTTCATGCATCTATTTATATAAATACGTCATTAGCAAAGACATTTTGGCGAACTTATATAAATCGGAAAGGAAGTTATAAATAACGTATACTGGCATTGCAAAATTAGGACTGGTCGCTTGCCAACTAAACGGACAAACTATTAAATACTTTTGATAAATGATCGGACATTTGTAAGATCATTAAAATTCACCAATAAATCTAATGATATTCCGATATTGCAACAAGTATCGTACAAGGTATAGTTTCATATTGGCCGTATCTTCAGGCGACAACCCGATTCGCAAAATGAATTTGTTACTATACATAGAAAAAGAATATTAGGCATGTAGGAATCCTACTGGGTGCTATCGTAAAATAGTATAGCAGTGTGCTACCAATCAGAATGCGAGAAAGTCACGTGAGATATAATATACTAGTATAGTGGTAAATTCACCTTCACAATATATCAAAACCAGATCTACAAATCAATGACCACATACCCCATCTCGACAAAATGTCAACAGACATGCAGCCGCCAATTTACAAAGCGTGTACATATGTGTTATGGTGCCCATATCAGAATGAGCAATGAGGGATGCCACAGTCTCCTGGGCCCAAATGTAAAAATGAAATCAACGCATTTCTGTGAGCACTTTTTTTTCAAACGAAGAGGCAAAATCGGTGAATTGCGGTTCAGTTCGGGGTTTTATAACTTAAGGTAGTGAATTTTCAAAAACATCTCAATTCACACTATCAATTTGAAGGAAAAATCATTATCCCTTATAACCAATGTATGCTATAGTACTATAACAACAATTTTTACCCTTTTTATGACAGATATATTTCAACTTTGTAAAAAAGTGGTTTAAAAAACCCAGATTTTTTAAAGTAGGTCTATAGAGTTTAACGAGAATTATACCATTTGAAATCATGGCTGTCTGCGTGAAAATAAATAAAACATTTTTCATTGCATATTTTTTTGGCAGCCATTTGCAGAACTATTTTTAGGACAAATCACCATAAAACTACATAATGTCTGAAAAGTTGAATCAGTATTAAATGTTTATGTCTGCCAGATTATTGAAAAAGTGGTTGAATATTATTATTTATGTTGTTTTTGTTCCTTCACACGATAAATAATAGTTCTGTTAATGAATGATTTGTTTTGTTTTGAATTGTTGCCAGTTTAACATTGTTTTGTTTTGAATGGTTGCCAGCCACTTACATTTTTCAAATGAGCACTGCATGTTTTATAAAACTGATATAGAAGACGTACATACATGTATAGTAGTCTCATTATGTCTTCCTCTAACTCACCATGTACATTACAGTGCTCCCCTGTTTGCTCGCGAAGAAGTCACATGGTCTGTCGATGTAGGAATCTTTGAGCAACGAACACACACCTGTGTCGTGGAACTCGACGGACGTACACCAATCTTCTCCGAGACATCTAACGGCACAGTCGCGCTTACTTGTTACTGTTCTGTCCTCGATGAAGGAACCACTGTGGAATAGTGTGGCTTGTCTCCCTTTACATACGATGAACTTTGACCCCATGACGTCTGCTAAAGCACACACATATACCATCGTAATGCAACTTATCAGCACCCTGGCAATCCAAGAGACGTTTTCCATGATCCGCTGATTCTCGTTAGGTTCACTGGCTTCCGTTGGCTATTTGGCTTTGTTATAGAGCTTACGGTTGCTATGAGACAAGACGTCTGCAGAAATAATTTAATTAGTTTCACAGCGCCTGACTATATGCTACATATACAGCAGAAAACATACCTCCTTTCATTCATTAATTTTGAAAAATGTGACGATTGCCACGCAAAATGAAAAACAAGTGTTATAATCATGGACGAATTTCCAACTTAATTGCACAAATCGAAATTTCAAAATACATTATGATTTGACAAAAATCGCAAGTCACGTGTCCATTTGGAAGAGGAATTTTGATGTTTAATTGCAAACAGTTGAACGAAGCACTCATCTTGATAAACACAAAGGCCGTTAACTTTATCATCCAAGGAACACATGTTTTGGAATGCCGTACAACAATCATATGAGACTGGTTGCCTCTTGTGGTCGCTGGAATGTCGTCAGCGATCAGTCTGATCAGAATCGGAGATTTGACCGAAAATTAGGCTTTAGTTACTCAAACAACGTTCTATTGAAAAGAACCTTCAACAGAAAAGACTGTTCGCTCAATGACGCTCCCTGGTCTACATGGATAATAGTGATTTCGCTATATAAACGCGCAGCCTACTCCTACACGTTTGTGCATATGGGTAGAATTGTGCACATCAACTGGTTAATGTGTGGCAAGCCAACTGGAACAAAATTTACATACACATGTAATATAGAGAAATTGTAATTCGCATTCGCTTTGTATTGGTGAACGTTATATAGACGATGGGCCTCTGGACAATCAGTTGCATTCACCAGGGACAGTGGGCATGGGCGGGTGTCTTTCTTCCTCTAATCTTGGTAAATTTTTCAACAATTAGACCTCCCGATTCATTTCATAAACCGATTGATTGATGACTAAAACAACAGTTGGAATTTTCAGACTGAGAGCAATGGGTTATGTTAGCTCTAATATACATTAACGTTAGTTAAATTTCCCAAACAATATTCGATGTACGTGTATTGTTTTTAACCCAGCGTCGAACAATATCTTACTTTCAGTCAAATATATATTGCGCCCCCCCCCCCCTTATACTATTATTCAACGTTAGCAAGGCACTTGACAAAGTGTGGCACAGTGACTTATTATATAAGCTATGCGCGGTGGGTATTTCATCCCAAAATTTCTTGTTTCCTGATTCACTGAAAACATGTGCTCAAATCTTCAACTAATTATCAAATTTGCTATTCTTCTCTAAAATATTACCCATTGATCAATTAAAAGTGATGATAAGGTATGTGAATACAAACAATTAGTTTTTGTTAACAACTCATTCTAAAACAAAAAACCTAAACCCGACATGTGATAACCCATAAAACTAGTAGAAGCTCCATCCGTTCTTAATCTTAACTCAGAGTTATTACCGTATTTTCAATATCATTATTGATGATCTATCTCTTCCAATCAAAATTTTCGGCAGCAATAATAACCCACAATTCTAACGTTCTTTCGAACGTGATGCGTTATTATTATTTCTATAAAAAAAATAGAATCAAAAGACCCACGTATGTCTCTCTTATACGTATTTAATAGATAATTTGTTAATTACAAGTTAATGAACAGAAGTTGAAGGAAGTGGGAATATATCTACTGGACGTCTTTGCGACTCAAAATATTATTCTATATCTCTGAGCTAATGCAGAAAATCCAGGGAAGAGATACACCATTACTCTCTATACCTAGCCAGCATATTTCTTCCCTATGTTTTAAACATAGTTACACTATGCCATTACCTGACGTACATAGGCCCTTCCCACGTCGCAAGAACAATGAGCGTCTACACGAAACGAGAGTCATATCTGAATTAGAATTGTATATCGTACGACATAACAATAAAGCAGACCATAACTCTCTCGCTTGTTCGTATGGATGAAACGTTATTTCCGGAAACGACTCATATCGAATCCGATCCATGAAGTTATATGCATGTAATAATTTAATGTAATTGATATTGTGGTATCATTCATGGACTAAAGACTAAGGCACGGGCGGCGTTCGTTGAAGAAATATTCATAATTGTTCAAATCGCCATCAACAGAAGTAATATTAAAATATATATAGTTTTGTTCATATGCCAAACATAATCAGCTCGTAAATAGTATATTGTCGTCAAAACGTACGATGGTGCGCGTAAACAAGATCATGCTCATGTTACAGCGCAATTATATTGGTGATCACATACAAATGATATAAGGGCTCTTTATTATTTCCATATCAGGAAAACAGTAAAAAATTACACTCTTTATATTTACCAAATAGTTATGTATGTATGCTAGGTTATGTAACGTTTTTTATTTACATGACAAAGAAAAATATTTGACAATAACATACTGTTCATGTCTATATTTTACTATTCTTTCTGTTTGTGGTGGTTTTTGACGGAGGTGAATATTTTAACAGCATACCCATCGCCAACGCCGCCCGTATCTTTAAACTAACCTTAAATTTCGACTTATAGTTTTCTCATTCTTATGGTTCACGCTGTCGGTGGCCAAAAACGGCTATTTTATTTCTCATGAAAATGGTTAAAGAAAATGTCAGTTGGTCAAACATTTTGGCAAAACAATGTCAAGGCTATATTCAACAATTGCCACTCACATTATCATCAGATCTCTATAAAACTCTTAATATATCATCATGTGAATAACAATTTATCTAAAGTCATTCATGCTTACTTATAAAAATAATTATCATAATAAATAATTTCTTAACGAAAAGAAATTATATATTAATTAACCCATTTCAACACTCACTATGGGTGAAGGAGAAGGTCACTCGACCATCATGGTGCTGGGCGCCCGTTCACCCTTTCTACTTTACTCTACTCTGTTATGGTATTTGAGTATACATGAAACTACCTATATACATTTCCGTCTAGAAATATTTCAGATTGCCTTTTGTTCTGTTCCCATTCGTGCGCTTATCCATTGTCCAACTTGCAATGTTTCCGTTATGTTAGTGCGTGTTTCCTGACAGTTTTGTTTCAGACTATGTTTTCTGATTGATTGATTGATTGTTTATTTCCAGCCATTTTGACATGATACCAGGAAAATATAACATATAATGACATGCATAATGTAGAACATATGTACACATATATACTAATATCCACCCGCGAACATATTAAATGAATACAGTTTCGATTACCATCGACAATTGCTTATATAACTATATACCCCAAAATATAAATAATCAATAGATACCACGTAAAAGTAAAATTAGTTCACGAGTTACTTTGTTTTGATTGCGGTGCTCGACAATATAACATGAGTCGAGATATAGGGGTCTACTACTTATTCTTAATCATGCTGTATGCTGGGGTATTAATCATCGTTATCTTTGCGTGTAGTATAGAATATTCAATAGAGTATACTCACGTATAAGAGATATTTAAGTCATCAAATATCGAATAGTCATGATACAATATGCACCAAGTCTTAATGAGGACTGATTAATAACTGGTTAGCTCTAAAATTGTCAGTTGTGACCCTTAAATTTACCATGCCGTCTGCCTCAGTTGTCTTCATATCGCTTCATGCCTATGCGTATGAATTTTGCGAGATTTTTTAATTGAATGAGATCAGTAGAGTTCAAAAGTTTATACAGATAATCAATGGATCCATTTGTCCAATACTCATTTGAGATAAGTGTTTCTCTAATGTCTGCTAACTTCGGACAAACTATTATAAAATGATACTCGTCTGATATAGAGACCTTACAAAGAGAGCACACAATCTGCGTTTTATTCCCCTTTTTATTTTTGCCCCATCTAGCCACTTCTACTCCCAATCTATGATTCGCTGTTCGGATTTTTTGAATACTTACTCTGTCATTAAATGACAATTCATAATAAAAAATACTGAGAGTGGGCTTGGTTTTAAGATGTCTGTATAATTCACCACGAGAAGAAGAGACAGATATATCCCTATCCCAATCTGATTTAAAAGTATTAATCAAAGCTGAGTGCATACTGCCTATCATCGAAGGTGTCATCGTCTTTTGGCGATGCCAAGTATCATTCAACCCAGTAGACTGAAGGGTTATCCTATAGCAATCAATCAATCGAACCTTTTTCCCACTCATTTCAACGGAGATCAACAGTCTGTACAGTTTGTGTATTAGTCTGTGGTCAGGTTGGGTTATCAGTTTTGACCAATATGATATCATTCTCTTTTTTACCTCAATGTAAAGAGGCCAACGGCCGAGCTCACCGTATACCATGTAATTTGGAGTACTATTCTTCATATGTGTTAATGACTTGCAAAACTTTAAATGGACGGCTTCTATGTCCCTTAGATTTTCGGACCCCCAAACTTCGCACCCATACAGAAGGATTGGCTTGATGAGCCAGTCAAAAAGTTTCAATGCCAGGTCGGTTGATAGGGACAGTTTTCGAACCTTGGAGAGTAGTCCATACATAGCCTTTGTTGCTTTCAAGCGGTTATGTTTTATCGCGCGACAAAATCGTCCGTTATAAAATAATTTAACACCAAGGTAAATGAATTCATCAACAACTTCTAGATCATGTCCATCAATATAGAATTTTATGTCAGATTCAGCCCTTTTGTTGCCAAAAATCATAACCTTAGTCTTCTGTGTGTTTACCTTTAGTTCCCATGAACTTGCATAATCGCTGAAGGCATCTAGTGAACGTTGCATATCACGTGCATTGTGGGAAAAATAACAGTGTCGTCTGCATAAAGAATGCAGAACAAATTCAAATATGCGCCAAGGTGTTCATACATACTAGATGACAGGTATTTCAAACAGTCGATAGAGCAGCTTTCTAGGAAATCCTCAAGGTCATTCAGATACAGCGAGAATAGAAGAGGCGAAAGATTTCCCTTTGTTTCACTCCTGTTGTGCATAACAAATATTCAGATCTCCGACCACCCCTCATAACGCAAGCTTTGGTGGTCTGGTACATACATCTGATTACCTGGAAGAATTTTCCGTTTATTCCACTTCTCAAGAGTTTTACCCACAGACCCTGTCGCCAAACGGTATCAAATGCTTTCTTGAAGTCTACGAAAGTGCAAAAGAGTTTCTTCCCACCTCGCAAATAAATTTCAAAAAGTGCGTATAATATATAAATATTGTCTAAAGTGGAACGTTGTTTCCTGAACCCAGACTGATTATCGCTCAAAATTCCCTGCCGTTCTATGTAGTCTGATAGCCGCTTATTTAGAATGCCGGTAAACACTTTTCCAATACAACTAAGCAAAGTTATTCCCCTATATGAATCTGGGTTGTTACGAGAACCTTTATTTTTATATAGGGGTACAATTAACCCTGTTGTCCATTCATCGGGGAAAACGCCAGTATCAAGTATAGAGTTGAATAGACGAGTGTAGTACGGTAACTTAATGTCTTTAGTTGTCTTGATGTACTCATTCGAGACCCGATCAACACCACTTGATTTATTGCATTTTAACTTGTCAATAACACTAGCGATTTCTTCTGAACTGATGGGGTTGTTCAATTCTTCAGTTGTTTCTAGACCAAACATTTCGTTAATTAGGGGTTCTAGTTTAGATGTTTCCTCTTCCACATTCAGGGATTTAAAGTGTTCAAAGAAAGTGTTCTCGATGATCCCATATTTTGGTTATTCCATTTTACTAAGCTTTCTGAAAAAAGGGCAACAAAATCCATTTCGAAAATGGGACGTATAACTACGGAGAACGGGATGTGACCCAGAACCGCATTCAAGTGATTACAGAGTGTGGTACTTACCCAGTTTTCTCGACAAACCAGTAAGACAGCTATCGTTGGGAAATTATG
Organism: Siphonodentalium dalli; assembly: GCA_032622095.1. Taxonomy (NCBI): domain Eukaryota; kingdom Metazoa; phylum Mollusca; class Scaphopoda; order Gadilida; family Siphonodentaliidae; genus Siphonodentalium; species Siphonodentalium dalli. The sequence continues at coordinate 46,987,135 of CP136069.1, read as the reverse complement.
GAGAGTCACAACACTGGTCAACATGCACGATACAACTCTAAGTTAACAGTGAGCGTAAACAATTCTCGCCATATCGATCAGAATGCCACATCGAGGTGTCCCCCTGACTAACTCAAGCTTGTACATCACATTAATTAGAACAAAGATGCTCATTGTTTTATCTCATATTTTATTAAACATAGCAATTAAGAGATAAGGATTAAAATGTGTGTCACGAGATCCACGGCGTATCATTGTCGATAATAAATGTCAAAACAAATACACTGGCCAGATCGTCGTCTCCGGATTAAACCTGGTTTACGGAAACCTCTTGGTTTAAACCGCTTTTTTTGTCGCCAATTCCGTGGTTTAACCACAATGCCGCAGGCATGGGTGATTCATTTGTCATCTCCGATTTGAACCTGGTCAAACCCGATCCATGATTTAGCAGTATTATCTGTGTCATCAAGCTAAATAATCGTTCTTGCCTAATTCAGACTACCGCGTTCTATCGACAGCGAAAATTAATAATTGCGACAACGAGCATAATTTGATTTCAATCTATAAGGGAAGCGCGCACACCTCCGAAGTGGGTGGGATATGTTAGGTTTTTTTCTTTTTGAAAATTGTGGTTTGATAACCTCAAACAGGAAACAAAACCATATCATTCCACGGTCCAGCTGAACCCAGTTTATAGTGCAGCGACCAAACGCCAAACGTGTTCGCGTACCCGTACCCACGGTAGAACAAGTTAAAACATTTTTTGTGAAGAAGAAATTTATACTGTTGACGAAAATGATAGTGGAAAATAACGGAATTGGTGGTGGTTATTGTCAAATCGACGATGACCGATACCCACCAGTGACTTTTTACAGAAATTAACGATTTTGGTAAAGCTAGCCCTGCGGCTATGTCCTAACTTATTTGCCCACAGTGTTGGTGCTAAAATTGATATAGCATACCATATCTCTACCTGAAATGCAAAAAGTATTGGTTCAATTTTAACATTTTTATAATTTAAGGTTTTTTAAATTTTCTTTAACACGGCATCGACTTGTCACATTTTCGGGGGGGGGCACTGTGGTCGGCTGACCTTTTATTGACATAGCTTGTGATATTTAGCCAGTATTTTTTGTCACAACACTGGTTGACAGGCACGATATAACTCCAAGTTAACAGAGAGCTTGTAAAAATCTCATTTCTTGTCGCCATGGCCATGTATCGATCAGAATGCCACATCGAGGTGTCCCCCTGACTAACTCAAGCTTGTACGTCACATTAATTAGAACAAAGATGCTCATTGTTTTATCTCATATGTTATTAAACATAGCAATTAAGAGTTACGGATTAGTACGTGTGCCCTGAGATCCACGGCGCAGCACTGTCGATAATAAATGTCAAATGATTCATTTGTCATCTCCGATTTGAACCTGGTCCAGCCAGATCCATGACAGATTGCCTAAATCAGACCACCGCGTTCTATCGAGAGCGAAAATTGATAATTACGACAACGAGCATAATTTGATTTATATCTATAAGGGAAGCGCGCACACATCCGAAGTATGTGGAGATATGTTTTGTTTTGTTTTGTTTTGTTTAAATTGTGGTTTGATAACCTCAAACAGGAAACAAAACCATATCATTCCACCGCCCAGCTGAACCCAGTTTATAGTGCAGCGGTCAAACGTGGCCGGGTACCCATACCCACGGTAGAACAAGTTAAAACAAAATTATTTTGACGAAAATGTTAGTGAAAAATAACGGAATTGGTGGTGGTTATTGTCAATGAACGATACACACCAGTGAATTTTTCCCAGAAATTAACGAGTTTGGTAAAGCGAGCACTGCGGCTATGTCCTACCTTATTTCCCCACATTGTTTATGTTAAAATTACTATATCATACCATATATCTACCTGATATGCAAAAAGTGTTGGTTCATTCAGATTTTCCTGCCATTTGGAGCCGAAATCGTTTTTTTTCTTCACAAAAATAATATTTTTCAAACAGTATCATTCAAACTATATTGCAACAATGCCGAACTAGTTAATACATATTGTGTAGTAGTTATCTGATAAGCATATGAAGAAAGACGTTAATCGAAATTTTGAACGGTTTGAGAGATACTGGATTTTAGCTACCCCTCCCCAAACACGTTTTTGGTCGTCTTAACGACTTTACAAACATTTTCTAATTGATCTTAATGGGACCCATGCAGTACGAATCTTGTACTGAGAGTTTTGTCCAGAGATACCGTTTAATTGATTACAGATATGTTCAGGCTTCCAGACCCCCAGTTACAACAACAACAATTATGTTATTGATCACAGGTAATTTTGCGTGCATTAATATCGATGTTAAGTACTAAAATCTTGGCTATAAACAACATGTGACCAACTATATAATTTATATGGCACAGTAGTTATCTGGACATCACAATTAGAAAGAACTTGACATAAATTGTGAACGGTTTGCCAGATATTGGATATAGGTACCGCTTCCCCGAACGCGATTTGGTAGAAAAACTACATATGTATGATGACGACAACACAGCCATTAGTAAATGATTCTAATGGGCATCTAATTATGATTCGTGTGATGAAAACCTGACCCGTAGATACCACGAGCGTGGTTATAGATGTCCTCAAACTTCCAAACCCCCCAGCTACAACAACAACAAACATTGTATTTATAACATGTACTTTTATATTAATATATAACGACTTTGGGGAACTCAAGTATTTGTTATAAACGACACATAATATAGACTAACGTATACAGAACAAAACCACTGTTGCTGCCATAGTGATTGGAGAGTCCCTCTAAATCGACCAAAATGTGGAAACAATGGATAATAAATTTGTTTGAGCACCCTACCCCATTTAAAGTCTTAAACACATCAATGGATGGATATGTTCTCAATATTAACTGAGGTGTGGACACACGGTAGGAAATTCAGGAATTCAGTGGGCGTATTGGTTTCTGAATGTCTGGGACACTTTACAAAAAGTGTAAGCAAAGAGAAAGGCGAATTCTCACTGGTTTTGGGTACCCATAACCCTTTTAAACTCTTTAGCACAAACGGAACCGATCTATATGCTCTCAATATTAACTGAGTGTGGGAACGAACGGTAGTGCTCTCGTGTGTTATATACAATTTGTATCGGTGGTTTGGTTCCAGAAATCCTGGAGCACTTTACAAAAGGCGGCTGGAAAATACGAAAGGTGATTTCTTTTTCGTTTTGAGGCCACACTACCCCATTTAAAGTCTTGAACACACAATGAACCGAAATGATATGCTCCCAATATTAACTGAGTGTGTAGAGAAATTGACGCTATATCAAGAGTATAGTATATCATGGTCTTGAATGTCTCGGTCACTTTACAAAAAGCGGTTGGTGGATGAGAAAGGCGAATACTCACTTTTGGGGGACCCATTAACCCATTTAATATCTTGACCAATGCATGAACTGAAGTTATACTTAACTGAGTGTGTGACCGAAAGGTATTGCTATCATGGAATTATTAATTGATATCGGTGATTTGCTTCCCCCGAAATCATGGAGCACTTTACATAAAGCGGCTGGCAAACACGAAAGGCGAATTTTCCATGTTTTGAGGACCCCACTATCCCACTTGAAGTCTTAAACAAATTATATGCTCTCAATATTAACTGAGGGTGTTGACAAATTGTAGTATTATCTGGAAATACGAATACATTTATGTTATGCATGAGATGGTTCCCGAAAGCCTGTGGCACTTTACAACAAGCGGCCGGCAAACGAAAAGGGCTAATTTTCACTGTCTCATGGGACTACAATCCCTATTTGAAGTCTTGATCACACCACTAGCTCAAGGCATATGCTATCAATATCACGAGATTGTGGCCTAATGGCTGCTATGTTAGAAAATATGCAATTCTCTCGCTAACCAACCGTTCACGAGAACACAGTGAAACCTTACACAAAGCAGATGACAAACGATGAAGGCGAATTTTAAGGGACCCCTACCCTACCTCGTGTAAACCATTGAATATACCACGAACTGAATTGATGTGCTCTCACGGTCAAACGACGAACTGGGCAAATGGATCTTCTATAAAGAAATACACAATATTATTGTTATAGATGGGTTAGTACCCGACAGTCAAGGACACTTTTAAAAAAGCGACTGGAAAATAAATAATGCGATTTTTCAATGTTGTTATTACCCATTCCTAATTTGAAGACTAGAACACACCACGAACTGGAACGATATCCTCATTGACTGAGTGTATGGACAATGGAGAGTTAGTTGTACAAGGACGTACACAATGTGTATAGATGGGTTGGGTTCAGGCAGCATCAGCACTTAACGAAAATTGACTGGACAATAAGAAAGGCAAAATTGTGAGGACCCCTACGTTCTTTGAAGTCTTGAAAGACACCACATGGTGAAATGATGTTACCTCAATATTAACTTAGGTTTTGACCAAAGGTTAGTTTGTGTTGGTTCCAGAAAGTCTGCGCACGTGACACTTCGCAACAAGCTGCTGACAAATTATCACTGTTTTGTGTACCTCAACCATATTTGAAGTCTTGGACATATCATGTACTGAAGGGATTATGTTTTCAATATCCGCATATATTGTGACCGATACTATGCAATATACAAGGCTGTATTTGTTTCCGACAGCATGTGACACTTTACAAAAAGAGGCTGGCAAATAACAAAAATGCAATTTTAACTGCTTATGTGACACACATGCTATTTTATGGCATGAAAACACCACGAACTCGAGGGACATGCTTCCAGTTTTAACTGAGTGTGATGACATAGGGTAGTTCAATCAGGGGGTGAACAATTTATATGGGAGATTACAGACGATCTGGTGGGGGTAAATTTCGCGCTCAGTGGGGTTTCAATGCTTTCACGAAGTTGCCGCAAATGCCAACGTTATGGGAATCGCTTTGTTTTCGAGATAAATGTTTGAACCCCGTCAACTATTTTAATAATTTCGCGATGACTGAGCTTCTGTATTCCACACAAAAGAGTATTCTGATAAAATGACATGTGGTATGGCACATTCCTATTGATAATCACTAACTTCTCTCACCGTATCGGGTATGCGCAATCGAGCCATCAAACGCGTATCATCATCGATGGGCACACTATCAGACAACAATGTGGCAAAGCAACCAATGTGCTGTATAATTCGAGTCGTGTCCCGTCGTGGAGTTGTTGGAGACATGTAATGAATTGGTATATTCCTGTGCTGTTTGTTACTTCATGTCTAAATTATACTTAAATGGGTGCCATAAGAGCAACACACAAAAACATAATAGACATTTTTGTGTCATGTGTCGTGTCAGTCATCGGCTATATTTATTCAATCCATATACTGGATATTGAATATGACTATAATGTAATGATACCCCCGCAACTGGGATCAGCTTGTCCGTCCGTCCGTCCGTGGACACAAATTTTTCCGGAGTTTTTCTCATTCGTTTTACGATTATTTTCCGTGACACTTGGCACAAAAGTCAACCACAATGGGAACCTGTGCACCTGCAATTATTACGTTTGTCGGACTTTTTTTATGGAGTTATCCCCCTTTTTTTACTTAGAAAATGTTCACAACATGTATAATTTTTCCGAGCTTGTATTCCTACGTTTTTAGGTCAATGTTTTGTGATCTCGGCACTGATATTTAGTACCATGGGAACATGAGCACCTGTGAATATGACGTCTGTCCGACATTTGTTGGCGGAGTTATACCCCTTTTTCGACTTTTTGCAACATGCATAATTTTGTCCGAGCTTTTACTCCTACATTTTTAGGTCAATATTTTGTAATGTTGGCACTGCTATTTAATACCATGGGAACCTATGCGCCTGCGATTATGACGTCTGTCCAACTTTTTTGGTTGGAGTTAGTGCCCTTTTTCGACTTTAAACATCTATTCCTACATTTTCGGTCAATAGGTTTAAGGTTGGGGATAGCGTTGTTCAGCTGCAATGGTAACTGTTATTTTATTATTTTAACTAAATGTTTACTGACATGTGAAACATCTTAGTATTTTAAAAACACGAGGGGGTATCATAAGTCCCAGTCACACCTCTAGTTATTATTTAAAAGTTCAGCTTAGTCTGGACATATATTAGCTCGAAAAGCGTTCTGTAATAATAATGAATCTCTGGAATGTTTTAAATGTACGGACGGCGTTCGAGTTGGGTATGCTGTTAAAATATTCAGCTCCGTCAAAAACCGCCATAAACAGGGGGGGGGGTCGGAAAAATATTTCAGGCACGTATGGCATTTTTTCCCTTTCGATCATTTTTTGTACCCACCCACCCCCACCGCCAAATTTTTTTCCGTTTTCGGCAGTTTTTTCCGACCATTTTTGAACACCCACCCCCACTTTTAACACTAAAACAGAGATTTGCGGGGGGAAATTCACTGTAAACAGCTGTATATGAATTTCTGTGCATACTATTTATCATGGATGTTAACATGGACATGTAAATAGGAATGAGTAATTTTGAGGTCATTCGGCCAAAAAAACATGGCTGCCAGCGGCCATCTTGGATTTCAAAATTTGCAACAAAATACAACACGATAACTGCCTGCAGTCAGTTTACCAGTTAGAATTACATTATTTCTCTCATTCAAACTGATTCAAAGTGGTTTTGAAGCCCAACTCATTGCCAAAACACTAAAAACAAGCAGGAATTTTTTTTTTAGTTGCGGAAAAAATTGCTTGTTGGTGGCTTTGACCACCCACCCACCCCGGCATACGTGCTGGAAGAAATTTGTTCACCCCCCCCCCCCCCTGCCATAAACAGAAAGATTTGTAAAATATCGAGACCTTGTTCTTATACCAATCAGAAATATGGCGTAAACAGTATGTTATTGTCAACTGGTTTCATTTGTTATGTAAACGAAAGCAAAAAACGCTACAGAACCTGGCTTTGTTTTTTGTTTAAATCCGGATATGGTAAACACAAAGAGCGTTATTTGTTACTCTTTTCCTGATATGGAAATCACAAAGAGTGTTTATAGAATTGCGCTGTGTTATGTAAAAGGAAGTCAAACTCCTGTAACACGAGCAGGTTCTTTACGTACACCATCGTCTTGACGACAAATACTATTTACGAGTTTATCTAACCGGTATAGTGTTGTTAGCTTAACTTGCCATAGTCAACAATATCCTTTGGCACACCCTACAGGCCACATCAATCATCCGATATTCACCAAAGTTCATATGGATCTTCGGGGTGACGACTAGGTCACAGCCATAGATTCCCCCGAAATTTATCATAAAACATGGTTACCAGCAGCCATCTTGGATTTTAAATTTAAATCAATCGCCACACCCTTCAGACCGCATATATCGAAGAAATGTTTTTGAAAAATTATCAGAGTCTATGCAGAACTTTGTCACAGAATTTGAAAAACTGTATAACCAGACATAAAAACATAAAATGGAGCTCCCTCAGTGTGTGTTGTCATTCAAGCTCTTGGAAGCATCTAATCTGGAGACGAAAGATAGGCAGGTAGCATTAACTGGTGTGGACTATGCCAAAGTTGAAAGTTTGTTCATGCAAATGCATGATTATCTAAGAAAAGTTTTTCGATCAACAAGCAGCTTCAGTTAGTAAATGTGATCTTGTTTTGAACATTAACCCTTTACCCAACAGAAGGGCCCTGTGCCAATGCATTCTCTTATATATGCGAGTCGACCATAGGTCGCCTCGCATATATAAGAGAATGCATTGGCTTAACACATTAAAAATTATAAAATTGTTAAAGAATGTAAGAAAAAATGGTAAAAAGTGTTAAAAAAATATTTTTTTTAGGCCAATGCATTCTCTTATATATGCGAGGCGACGTATATATAAGAGAATGCATTGGCACAGGTTATAGCTGTAACTATCACAATGTGGTCAAGGAGCCGGTTCCAATGATATCCATATTTGTATGGTTCTATTGAGACAGACTGAAGATATTTTAGCCTATTGAAGCTTTATTTGGCCGGTTTTGGCCGGTTTGTTGGGTAAAGGGTTAAAGTGGAACGATCCTGCATGGTGGATGAAGAGGTAAATTATGCGAGGAGAATGAGTGGACTTGGTTACTTCAGATGACAAAGGCAGAGGACAAACTTGGAACAATGGTTCGGTCGATCAGCATGGACAATATGCTCGTAACATGACTGATGTTACTGGGCGTTGGAACAATAATTCGGTCGATCAGCATGGACAGTATTCTCATAACAGGACTAATGTCACGCATAAGCCCACTAAATCCATCAATCCTAGTAAGTCTGGTGGCTTGCCACTGAGGTGCCTCCGTTGTGTGTTTATTCGACACCTCGCAAAACTCCTCATTCATATGAGAATATGGCTAAGGCTGTTCAAAATGTTGTTCTGTTCACAGTAAGCAGAGGGATTGAGTCTGTTTTGCTTGATACAAAAGCTCGGAATGCAGCTGTTTTAGGCAGTGCCTGTAGTGCAACAGTTACCAGTAGATCTTGCTTAAATTACTGTGTTGATTCTCTTGACTGTTGAAGGAATGGAATGTGGAATAGAGACCAACATTGTGAAGAGTGACATTCACTTGCTCCTCAGTAAGAATGCCATGAAAAAGCAAGGATGATACTGGACTTGAAAAATCATATTTGGAAGGCAGGTTCAGTTACAGTGTACAACATCAGGACATTATTGTGTTCCGATTGGTCATGTATCAGTTAATGTCAATGAGACTGCGGAAGCACTTGTTGCTTCAGTGTCTGAACAAGACAAGGGGGAAATGATTCTGAAGTTGTACAAGCAATGTGCCCATCCATCAGCAAAAAGACTGAAATCATTGCTGAAAGACGCTGGTGGATATACCGATGGTCATTTGAAGTGTGTGGACAAAGTGACTGATTCGTGTGAAACCTGTAAGATGTACAAAAAGACTCCAGCACGACCAGCAGTTTCCTTACCTATGGCAATAGAATTTAATGAAGCAGTAGCACTTGACTTAAATGTGTGGTCACCAGTACTGCATTTTCTACATATGATTGATATGGCTACGCGCTTCCGTCTAGCGGCTGTGATAAAGAGGAAGACACCTGAAGTGATAGTAGAGAAGGTCACGACTCTTTGGATTGAGAGTGGAATGGGTGCACCCAAGAATTTTCTTGCTGACACTGGCGGGGAATTTGCAATTGAAGTTTTCAGTGACATGTGTCAGAATTTGAACATTGAGATGCTTAACACAGTCGGATAACGTCCTTGGCCAAATGCTATATGCGAAAGAAATCAAGCGGTAGTGGGTGATTGTGTGGCACAAATTCTTGAAGATCGTACTAAGTTGACTCTTGAAGTTGCTTTGGTGTGTACCATCAACACTAAGAACTCGTTGTGCATGGTTTATGGATGGAGTCCATACCAGTAGGTTTTTGGCAAGAATCCCATTCTACATCCTGTGTTAACCGAAAAACTGCAAGCATTGAAGAACACTACCGTCTCTGAAACATTTGCAAGACATCTGAATGCCCTTCATTCTAGTAGACGCTCTGTTACCCAAAAACAGCCATCATATAAGCTTTGAGACATCAAGTCGGAGCATCCCAAGAATGTTGTGTAAGTGGAAACAAAGTGTATTATACAAGAGACAATGACAATAATCGGAAAGGACCAGCAGTGGTAATTGGACAAAATGCAAAAGTTGTATTTGTGAGACATGGGAGTGTGTATGTTCGTGCTCAACTCTGTCGGCTGACCAGATGTGACGAAGAATTCAGAACAGATTCAGATGTTGGAAACACAGACGATGAAAAAATAGATAAAGAAAGTATCAAATTACCTTCAGATGACGTTGAAAAAGATGATGAAATATCTGAACGATTTGAAGATGCTGGCACTAGTATGCCCAATAATGATGTCAGTGATAACCAGCAAATGTCAGCAAATAAATATCAGACAGTCAGTAAAACTAGTTTGTCATCAGAACAAGTTACATTTAAACAGCGACCGCAACTGAATACAGAAAGTAAATTTAGGATGAAAGGACGTGACCGATGGAAGAAAGCTAAAGTGACTAGCAGAGGTGGCAAAATTACTGGCAATAACTAAGCATATATGAATTTGAAAGAAAGCAATGCAGAAATGATCGGAATGAAATTCAGTAATGATATGGAAGAAAAGGAGTTAGTATCAGATGATGAAGAAGAAAGTAATATTGTGATCGTTCTATCGAAAGAGCACAAACAAGAAATTGTCAGATTGGCAAAACAGAAAGAACTTGATAACTGGAAAGAATTTCAAGTATACGAAGACATGACATATACGAACCAAGAATATATGACTACCAGATGGGTTATAACGGAAGAGGGAAATGGTGAAACAGCTGTGAAAGCAAGTCTAGTGATACGATGATTCAAGAAGTGACTGATATAAAGACTGACTCTCCTACAGTTCTCAAAGAGTCTCTTCGACAGTTTGTTGTGTTTTCTTCAACATTAAAGTATCTGATTCATTCCATTGATGAAAAATCTTTCTTCCATTCCAAGATCAAACAGTGAGGACTAAACATAATGTAACCATAGATGAGCGAAAGGCACTGGATTGTCTTAAAGACGATCGAACAATAGTTATAAAAGAAGCCGACAAGGGTGGCGCAATCGTCATTATGGACACCGACGACTACCAATTAAAGGCAGAACAACTACTGACGGACCAATCATCTTATGATGTTATTCCCGACGATGCCACGCGAAACATAATGAAAAACATAAACAAACTTGTTTCCAAATTCTCGAACTGCCTCACAGGTAAAGAGTGTGAATATCTAACTGTTTTTGAGTCGCGATGTAGCCATTTCTACGGACTACCCAAAATACACAAGTCGACTACAATCCAAGAGGCGATAAGAGAACAAAACTCAGAAGTTGTCAACATAAGCAGACCAGTCGACCTTAAATTAAGACCAATAATCGCAGGCCCGTCCCGCCCAACACATCGTCTAAGCAACCTGGTGGACATAATTCTAAAGCCACTCATGAACAAAATCCCCAGTTTTGTAAGAGACGATATGGACTTTATTCGTACGCTTCGTCGATCTGTGGACAGAATTCTACACTAGTTACATTTGATGTTTCCAGTCTGTGTAGCAGTATTCCCCGGGAACTCGGCATCGATTCCATACAATATTGGATATCTACACATCGATCAACTATAGATGAAAGATTCACTGAGTCATTCATTACAGAAAGTTTGGAGTTGATTTTAGAAAACAACGTCTTCTATTTCGACAATAAATATTTTCTGCAAACTAAGGGAACTGCAATGGGTATAACGATGGCCCCTACGTATGCCAACCTTGTGATGGGATACCTAGAAAATAATCTATACCAAGAACTCGACTCTCGTCTCAAAGACGATCAGTCATCATATATACGTTCTTCCTGGAAGAGATATATCGATGACTGTTTTCTCATTTGGAAACCAATGGACTGTTCATTGGATGAATTCAATGGAAATTTAAACTCACATCAGAAAGGAGTCAAACTGAGTTACCATTCCTCGATGGTCATGTGCAGAAACGCGGAACACAATAAGAAACTGACATATTCTACAAAAGCACAGACACCCACCAATATTTAGATTTTTAAAGTTGCCATCCTGCGCAAACTAAACGAAATATTCCATATTGCCTGGCAAAAAGAGTGTGTGCTATAGTGGATAACGTTTAAACGAGAGATGTGCGCCTTACATAATTATTAAATTTCCTTCGCAAGCAGAATTACCCAAATAATCTTATAAACTGCGGTATCAATAAAGCGAAGAGCTTATCGAAGGAAACCCTACGAGCAAATACCAAACGAACAACAAACGAGGACAAAATTCCCTTTGTTGTTACTCATAACCCACGACACACAAATATAGTTCAAACAGCTCGCAAAATTATACCAATCCTCCACGAGAGCCCGAAAATGAAGTTTCTCGTTCAAGAGAATGATGTTCTGCAAAGCAAAAGACAACCACAGAACATTTAAAAGATTATAACGCGGGCCAAATTCGATTCAGTACCACCTTCTATATCAGATATCAGGAGATGTGGAAACCTGAAATGTGCCTCGTGCGTAGCTATTCTATGTTGTGAGACCTTCAATATTGGACCTGCCGGAAATCACACCGTGCACCCAAATGAAAAGATGGACTGATCATCTGAGAACTTGATTTATGTTATTATATGTCCGGGATGCAAAGAATTATATGTGGGTCAAACCGGGATGACCGTTCGTCAACGAATGACTATCCACAGACAACAAATTACACATCCCCAATATATAAAAATCCCCCAGTGGACACCTCGATATATGTGGGAAAGGACTATTCAAATTTTTCCCGCTTTTTAAAATGAGGCAGAGCGTCATAAAACGTCTGGCAATGGAAGAAAGATTCAAATCCAAACTCAAACCCAAGTTAAATGGGATATGACGTTCACCTTTATCGTGATGTAACTTGGTAACTCCGGAAGTTACGTCACAATTGATTTATTCAAGATGTCACCTGATGAGATGTTTTTAAATACATCGAAAGGCCTAGTGACCTAAATACATATTTTTATAGAAGCCATGTGTCACTTTCATTTTAATATATATATATATATATATATATATATATATATATATATATATATATATATATATGTATGTGTGTGTGTGTGTGTATATATATATATATATAACACCGTAACACGTGCAAGAGACGCGCCAATATTCAATGTTGAGCCCAGCGAAGATAGACCGATCTGTGTTGGGGGCGACGTATATAACGGGCCTCATATTCCACCCTCTTCCTAGAATTGAGTTCGTAGTACAAGCCATGAATACAATAGACTAAGGCAACCGGCATATATGCGAGCACTAACCAGTGCAAATAATGTAAGTCTTCATCGCCCGGTCCTGGTTCTGAGTGTGATGGGGAGGGGGTTGCTTCTTGTTACGGTGGTAGGCACCCCATGCACAGTAGGCAATCAATTACAGTGTAATATACTCACAAGCCTTACATGCGCTCTTCAACGGAATTAAAGCATACGAAAATGGGTTGTGGGTTGTTGTAAGCGCTGACAGCCCTTTCAAATTTTCCCGGGGATCATCTCAAACTGCAAACTTGTTTTACTCTCCAACCATGTACCTCCACTCACTTGCATATTGTTCCCCTCGGTGTTAACGTCCACTGTGAAGTTTTTTCCTATTTCAAATGGATCAGCTGTGTTAACCCTTTACCCAACAGAACGGCCCTGTGCCAATGCATTCTCTTATATATGCGAGTCGACCATAGGTCGCCTCGCATATATAAGAGAATGCATTGGCTTAACACATTAAAAATTATAAAATTGTTAAAGAATGTAAGAAAAAATGGTAAAAAGTGTTTAAAAAAGATTTGTTTTAGGCCAATGCATTCTCTTATATATGCGAGGCGACCTATGGTCGACTCGCATATATAAGAGAATGCATTGGCACAGGGCATAACTGTAACCATCACAATGTGGTCCATGAGCCGTGGATCAAAAATGTACATCCACTCACTTGCATATTGTTCCCGTCGGTGTGAATGTCCACTGTGAAGTTTTTTCCTATTTCAAATGGATCAGCTGTGTTAAGGACGGCAAGTGTGTTGTAACCGCTACCGCTAGGTTTGCTCCAGAGCTTCTTTGTGTTTGTAAAGGTGTCGATTCCGACTTTCATGAATATATGTCGGCCTCTACTGACAACTGCGATGTAAAATCTGAAAACAATGGTGTTTATTACTTATACAGGAGTATATGTTTTGTGATACGAATTTACCTCGACTTGTGGAGCGATGTGGAACATCGCGCCGGATAGTTATAGGAATCACTGAACTAAATGGTTTCCCATAGGCGACAGTGTTAACGTTTCGGCCAAATTCACTGAATTGAAGCCTGCAGGCCATACCAGTGATGTTTACCCAGCTAGATTGACATCAGTTGATCACGAAAATGCAAGAAAAATCATAGGTCATGTGTTTACTTTTTAAAATAAATCCCCAAGTCTACGACAGGGCTATCTCACAGACAAATTTGATCTGGAAAAACCCAGAACTACAGCAGCTAGTTAAATAAATTTCCCGCTCACAAAAATCCATTCCCCCATTCATTCACCAGTTTAAATTATTTAGATATTATGTACAAATCAAATAAACGCGATGTCATCCTTTAATAACGTGTCGGATGTATCAGGTGAAGGTCATTATTCAGTTACCTTCACCTTTAGCATTCCACGGTGTACTCGCTCCCCGACTCTAGAACACATTTAGCTCCCTGATTCCTGTAGGTTACACTGGTGTAAATAGGGTTGCGAGTGACATCTAGCGGATATTTAATAGGAGCGAATAACATAGTCACTGGCCCTGATAGGTAATAGCATTGTGTGCTTTTTCATAAAACAAATCATCACACCTCCTCCCTATGGTTGCTCATATGTAAACTAGCCATGGTACAGGAATTAACGCTTTGTATAGTGAAGTTTGAATTATTTGGCGTGACCTAATATGACAGTATTTTTATGCGGTTCTGACACTAATGATTTAAATTCTAAACTTCTCACACTCATAAATAAGCATGCCCCTTTAACAACACACACCGCTAAAAGTAGGACGTCTGCACCTTGGTTGACAGAGGAGATAGTGGAAGCTAAACGCGAACGGAGGCAAACTGAACGTAAATGGAAAAAAACTAACAGTTCATCGTGAAATGTATTCACAGTCTAACCAACATGTTATCGATCTCATAAAACGGGCCAAATCAGAGTATTACAATGACAAAATTCAACAGTGTAAATCAACAAAGGCATTATTCAGCATCACAAATACCATGGTTGGCAAAACGAATAAATCTGTTCTCCCGAATGATCAACCTCTTGATAAACTGCTTGATATCTTCGCCTCTTTCTTTGAGGATAAAGTTTCTCAGCTAAGGCAGGACATAGATCAAACACCAGGGTGTGCCGAATTTGCTAAATTCACTGGAGAGAGATTATATATTTCCAGTCGTGTTACACCAGAGCAAGTTATAACAGTTATGAAGTCTATGTCACCCACAACGTGTTCTTTAGATCCTATTCCAACCGAACTCCTCATACAAAACATTGATTTAATAGCGCCGGCAATTGCGGATTTAATCAATTCTTCAATGACGGAGGGCATCGTGCCTCAAAACTTTAAAGAGGCCCTTGTCATACCGCTTTTGAAGAAGGCGAATATGGATCAAAATGTCCTAAAAAATTACAGACCGGTATCCAACCTTCCATTCGTCTCTAAAGTTCTTGAGCGGATGGTTCTGTATCAATTAAGGAATCATCTGGATAAAAACAATCTCAACGAACCATTTCAGTCAGCTTATCTAAAGCACCACAGTACGGAAACTGCTTTAATTCGCATCACGAACGATCTACTGTGTGCCGCAGATGATGGCATTGTCTCCGCCATAGCATTCCTCGACCTTTCAGCGGCATTCGACACGATTGACCATCATATTCTCACCCAACGCTTGTCAGATACATTTGGAGTTTCTGGCACAGTCCTCTCCTGGTTCACTTCTTATCTAACTGGTCGGACGCAAACTGTGGTGATTGGTGACGCGTGTTCGAAATCGCGATCTATTCGATACGGTGTTCCACAGGGGTCGGTTCTGGGACCCGTTTTATATTCGGCATACACACAACCTCACGGAAGCATAATAGCTGGTAACGGTATCAGCTACCACATGTATGCTGATGATACCCAGATGTTCATTTCTTTTAAGCAGTGCGATATAGACTTAAAACTCGCACATTTGCAGTCAGGGGTGATGCAAGTCAAACAGTGGATGGAGGTGAACAAACTTCACATCAACGAGAACAAAACTGAACTAATGTTTTGTGGTACGGATCAGCGTTTAAAAGCTATCAATGTTACCTCCCTACGCATTGGCAGCGCCGACATCGAATTCTCAGATAACGCCAAAAATTTAGGAGTGATTTTAGACAAAGAACTGTCCATGAAGTCCCATATAAACACACTGTGCAAGTCATTATTTCTGGAACTTCGGCGTATTTCTCATATGCGATCACATCTGTCGGTAGAATCCACGAAGACTTTGATCTCTTCATTTGTATTTTCACGACTGGATTATTGCAATGCTCTATTCGCTGGTCTGCCACAAGATCAATTGGCAAAGCTGCAGAGAATAATTAACATTTCGGCTCGCATTGCTCTACGAAAACATAAATTTGACCACGTCACACCTCTTCTCGCGAAACTACTCTATCTTCCAATTGAAGCTCGAATTGATTATAAATGTGCCACTTTTTGTTATAGGAAATTCCCAAATGACATCACAAAGCCTTTGCCTGTTTATATTGACTCTATTCTCAATATGTACTCTCCGCCGCGCGAATTGCGATCAGAAGATCTAAATCTGATGGCTGTTCCTATAGACGTGACTCGGAAAACTAGGGAAGACGATCATTTGAATATCATGCTCCGTCCGTCTGGAATGGGCTACAGGCCGACACAAAGAAAGCCGATACCATGGACACTTTTAAAACATTACTTAAATCGGAACTTTTCAAATTCTACTATGGAAACGTCGTCCCTGAGAGTGATGCCTCTTAGTTCTGCACATGTTTATTACATGACCCACTTGTATATTGCATATTTGTGCGTGAACTTGTGTTGTGGCCGAGCGCTTTGGGCCTTTTGGGAAAAGCGCTATATAAATGTTCTCTATTATTATTATTAGTTACACAAGATTTAAAGGCGAATTCCCTGCTGGACGGACATTATTTTTTTGCATAAAATGTTTTCCCAAATGTCAACTTTTCAGATTTAAAGAAAATTTGGACCCAAAATTTATATTGCCAAAAGTATAAGCTAAGCCGTTAGCACTGATCCCCATGGAAATCAGTTACACCAGTGTAACCTATAGTGTACTAGGCACTCACTAAAAAGTTAAATCGAGGCCGTATCGGGTTTATTTCATTCGTTTCTCAATAAATATGCGTGGATTTGGGATATACATGTACGTGTCAGCATTGTAGTAAGGAATGACTTTATATTACAGTTTAATTTTTTTTGACAATTCGCTTGTTTTCATGATTTTACTGGACGGTTCTTTTTTGAAAACCATGACACATGTAAGCGTTTACTTTGGCTACGTAATTAGGATCAGCTTAACGTGGGATTAAGCTCATGTGTGAAAACTGGACCCCACATGAGTCAGTATTCCGGACCTGAGTTAAGGGTACGGTTGACCTTGGTGGTGGGTATGCTGTGAAAATATTTCCACCGGTCAAAAACCGCCACAAACAGAAAGAATATTAAAATGTGACTGACTGTGTCCGTGTACAAATAAAAAATATCGCATAAACAGCATGTTATTGTCATATGTTTGACCATTCTTATGTAAACAAAGGCATAAAAAATTACTTTCCTGGTGCTTGTTTATATTATGATGGTAAACATAAAGAGCGTTATTAGTTGCTGAATTCCTGATATGGAACTAATAAAGAGCGTTTATATCATTTGTGTGTGATTAGCCAGTAACACTGTGTTGTCTTCTGTAACACAATCAGGCTCTTACTTAGGTAACATATAGTAGGTATGTATGATAGCATGCTGTTTACGCGATGGTCATGGTATATATGAGCGAAACTATGCGTCTTAATGTTTTTCTGTTTACCGTGATTGGAACAAATATGAATATTTGTTACAACTAAGGCCTCCGGGGCCTTTAATGTTTTACCTCTGCCTAACCGTGCCAACATACCTACCGCGTTCTCTGCGGAGACATAAGACGAAATATTACTGACAGGTGTCCGTATTCTCACTGTCTTACCTGAACATGAATATTAGAATTCTTCCAGTGCAGTTAACTTTATTACAAATTACACTTAATTGCTATGGCCTTGTGAATTGTCTTCAGATGTATATATTGTCCGAGGATATTCGTCTAATTTTAATTAATTAGAGTTTTACTCTGTATATGTTATTGAACATTTCTATTGTTGTAAATAGAATAGAGTATAATTTAAAGGTGGATTATCCTTCGCAACATGATATATATGGTTTCCTGAGTATGAAATAATACGAATCGAAGACCGCATTGAATATTATTACCACTTTATATAGGGCGTTCTCTAGGCCATTGATAATGTTTTTCGGGGCGTTCCAAATAGCGTATTGTTACCAAAACAGCGGGCCGCGGGCCGATAATGAGAAGCCTAGTTCATTATCGGCCCGCCGCCCGGAAACTATAGATCTCGTTTATTATCGCGAGAGTTACGTCCCTTCAACTTCCGATCTGGCGTGTTTATTTCAAGAACATAATGGGAAGATGTATCCGATTTTCTCGACACTATAGTGGTTTTATGATTGGAATTCACGCTATATGATTGAATTATTGTATCAAGCGTAAGTATGCATTGATAATTTTAGCTGTCAACCTCTCATTGGTTGTTACTCGTCTCCAATGCTGGTTTTTCCCCTGTCCTAATTTCTAGACTACGTCAGTCCGTGTCAGCTGACAAGTCAAATGATATCAAATTTAAATGTTCTTGAAAATATTTCTCTCTTAATCTACTTCATTAGTCCACTAAATCCTCAAATGGGTCAAATGTCCAAAACTGCATGTGGTAATAATAGTAATAACATGATTTCATCGGGCATTATGGTTTATTAACGGCCCTCTGGAATGATTAACAGCCCTCGGGCCTATTAGCGTCCCTCGACTTCGTCTCGGGCCGCTAATAGGCCATTGGGCTGTTAATCATTCCAGCCGGGCCGTTAATAAACCATAACGCCCTCAAAAATCATGTTATTGTTATATTATAACTTTATGTACTTTACTTTTATGGCATACAAATATTTTTAAATTCACTCTTTTTCTAAAGTGCAGTTAATATATACATGATATCATATAACAAGATCATCAGAGGAGACTTTATTATTCATGATTAGTGAAATTTAATCATTATTTTCATATATAAAGGCAACTACACATAATTTTCCCTATATTTGAAAATGTTCATGTCATGACTCTACATCGATCAAATATTGGGCTGAGATTAGTTGTGGAGCATGGGTTCATAACCAAGTTAAAACTGATCACCATATCTCTTAACACTGTGTCATAATTCAAATTGATTAATTTCAACACTGCATATCAACATTTGTTTTCATTGGGTTGGAATAATTGTGATTGCTTTATTCTTCATTATAATATATGGGGCATGATGCTGTATTGTGCACTTGAAATGTAACTCAAAATTATGATAAAAATGAAGCCCCCTCTCATAGAACGAAGACAATAAGCTATTTGGTTATTTAAGTTTTGTGTGAAATTATTAAAGGCACGTGAGGCCTTAATTGTCGAAAATATTCATATTTGTTCCAAACACCGTAAACAGAAAAACAGTTTCGTTCATATATATCATCATGACCATCGCGTAAACAGCATGTTATCACAAAGACCTACTATATTTTACCTAAGCAAGAGCCTGATTGTGTTACAGAAGACAGCACAATGCTACTGGCTAATCACACACAAATGGCATAAACGCTCTTTATTAGTTCCATATCAGGAATTCACACACAAAGAACGCTCTTTATGTTTACTATCATAATATAAACAAACACCAGAAAAGTAACTTTTTATGCTTTTGTTTACATAACAATAGTCAAATATATGACAATAACATACTGTTTATGCGATATTTCTTATTTGTATACGGACAACGTCTATCTACATTTTGATGTTCTTTCTGTTTGTGGCGGTTTTTGACGGGTGGAAATATTTTTACAGGATACCCACCGCCAAGGCCAACCGTACCTTTAATTATTCTAGCAGCTCTTGGTATCAAAAGGGAAAAAACATAAAATAATAATTTAGCCTCTCAAATGTATTAAAATCCATTATTGTTGTTGTCTCTTCATAATTGCTCAAATTATATGTACTACTCAAGATTGTCTGCCAGATAGATCCAGAGATATTCGTTCTTGAAAATCTCTTCTTCTTTTTTTTTGGCTGGATTTTTGCAAAACGTGCATCTAACCTTAACGAAATGCTTGTGTCATACGAATGATGGTTATTACAAGTATTAGACACCGTTCGTACAATGAATGACGATAACTATTTTTTTTACGAATGGGGTTCTACATGTAGGTCACTAGAATCGTTATTTCTGTTTGTTTAAGTTTTTTCTCTACTAATCATTTTTACGATTACAAGTTCGAATTTTTCAACAAAACTCACAAATACATGCTGAAGTAATGTTCGCGATCGTTTATCAGATCGTCAATGTGGGAGATTACTCTGAGATTGTGTCCTTAAATTGTGATCACCAAGTGGCCTTATTTGTTTTATCTATTATTGGACATCAAATCATTCGTGGTCGTGAACCACGAGACGCATGTAAAACCCAATCGCTAAGCTATGACATGATAACAGAATAACTAAGTGAAAAATTATCACGGCACGCAGCCCTATAATCCTCTTACCGCGAGTAGCAAGCACGAATGTCTCAAAACCGGACTCGTTGTCGACAAATCTGCCAAAACGTTTGAGGTACCAGTTGGAAAGGACCAATACAACGAATCATGTTACGAATACAGATCGTATTACGGGATCATGCGAATTTGGTTCAATGTAGGGGCAGGGTGCAGTAGTTGAACATTTCAAGGTGGACACCCAAACGAAAACACTGTAGCCACGCCCCTGCATTCAGAACTGCGTGAATCTATTTTTCCTTTGGTTTGATTGATTATATTTTATTCTTTGTCATACGTGAATATTGGCTATAATCTGTTATATATGCATCTGGGCATAGTTTATTATCAATGCCATAAAAACACATTCTAGAGAACTGTATGTGCATTGACCAGGGAATGCTATGGCTGAACCATCAAAGTAGCCTGCAATAATGAATGAGGACACAATCAAATGTTCTTCAAAATATCCATTGAGTCTACTCAAACAATCTAACATACACAAGATGCTAAAATTCCAGTTATATGCATGATTCCATTGATACAGATAAAGGTCAAACATCTGGCAATGGATGGCAGAAAGGCCAGATAAAACTATTAATAAACATTTATCACAGAAAACCATGCAACTACATATGGTGTAACATGGAATATTGATGTATTTCATTTCAATGACCTTGTACATCAAGGGAACTTCACATGTTTGCTTAAAACACCTTGCCCACCAAGAGCTAACACAGTTCACGCTGTCTGATAATTAACCAGGCTCTCAATGTGTCAATCTTTAATGATGTGCAGGAACACAGCCAGTTAAATTAGGTAACAGACCAATAAACACCAGCCACTCAGAGGGGTTCCGGTCATATAGCTCTTACATACGGGCAGTAACATCAAGAGCACATACGAACAGTACACAGTGGGGTATGATGCGAAACGTTACTTTTATGCACAGTCGAAACAAGGCTCAAGCACTGATAAACTATTGATGCAAGTTGGTAATAAATCATAAGCATATATAAAGTGTACAAACGGACGAAGGCCAATCAAGCAATTCCTAGTAAGGAAAAATCATGGAAGTCTGTTAGAAAAAATCTGACCACATACCTACAGCAAACAGTCTTGGTATGATGCGACAACAAAGCATAGCTCGCTCATTCAATCGCTGAGAAACATCTGATGCAAACATTAATTTACTGGACACAGTTAATTGAATACAGTAACAAGCTTTTGATGCACACTATTGACAATAAAATCTATGGCATCAACAAAAGCATACTGATTATAAAACTCCTCTTCTGATAAAAAAGAGGACATATGAGTACATACACGTACAGTGTAAATATTTATTAAATAAGGGCGTGCCTCCGACAAAGACTTACCCTTCATAGAACTAAATGCCAGCTCTATGTAAATATAGTCGAAACATTGCGGAATCAACGTTGTGTAAACAAACAAAGAGCGTGTGGTGGTGGTGCGATTATATTCTACGCATTGTAAGGCGCTACATTCATCGTCCAAAACCTCTGATAGAAACTCAGGTGTTGAGTATATAACCACATTTTCACTATACAAACAACAATCAATAAGTGAACCATAGGGCACACTTTAACGTGTGCACAGTAATCACATTCAAATGTCATGACAATATAAAGCAAACATGCGTCTTCTATAAAAAAAACATCCATTCAAAACTGCCACAGTATGCTTACCCTCTTGTCAGGCCACCTATGCACCTTTGACAAAGACATGTACCAATACACATGGATGATATCATCTTTATCGTCCTCGATTTTAATATGACTTAATGCAAAAGTCCAACGTGGATGTATAAATTGGCATATCGGCAGGTTGCATGACCCCGCCAGTATACAACCGTGTACAAGAAGCATAATGCACCACATTAAATAACAAATGACGTAAAGGGCGAAAGGAAACCATTGAGGTATTTGCAATTGAAAATATATGAACAACGGTACATAAACATATAGAATTGTCTTAATCCTCAAAAATAAAAGCAAACTGATGGGATCCAGAGATTCCAGATATACGAGAAACTGACAGCTGGAATGGCGGCATTAATTACAAGACACATCTACATCTACAGTATATCCCATGCCCTCAATGAACTGAGGATTATTAGGGGGCGCATGAATAAAAGATAATTACATGGGTAAAAGAATTTTTGTTTTTGTTTTTGTTTATTATTAAAATCAAGAGTATTTGGAATTTATGTACCATTATTTTGACGCTGGTGGTGGTTTTGTGGAGGAGCCCTGCTTGCTCTTACCGGGTTCATATAAGTGACTGTGGAGGGCACCCTTAAACAATGATGTGTCTTGAATATTTGCAGTATCGGTTGGGATTTTGTTCCAGAGAGAAATTGTTCTCGGATAAAAGGAAGTGCTGAGGTATTTCGGTCGATAGAAGGGCCGGAGAAGTTTGTGGTCTCGTGTGGGTGTTAGTGGAGCAGAGTCAGTGATGTTTACGTGATTATATCTGATTTTATGGAAGAGGATAACAGAGGAGGAGTCTCTTCTACTGCTATGAGTAGGCCATTTAAGAATGTTTAACATGTTTGTGGGGCTGCTTGGGTAGTTGTAAATATTGAAGATATATCTGACTCCTCGGTGTTGAACCATTTCAATTTTTGAAGTGAGGCCTATTTGCCATGGGTGCCATATGGGGCAACAGTATTCGAGCTGTGGTCGAACATAGGTTTTGTATGCCAGCTCCTTTATTATTCTGTTGTCTGTTCTGATGTTACGTTTTAGGAACCTCAGTGTGGCATTTGCTTTGTGCACTATGTTATTAATGTGAGGTTTCCATTCAAGCTTGTTTGTGATGGTTAGGCCGAGGTACTTGGTTGCAGTGGTGTTTTTCAGTATTGTGCCATGAAGTAGGTAGTTGTTTGTTATTGGTTCTTTTTTTCTGGTTATTGTAATTATTTCACATTTGATGGTATTGAAAGACATGGCCCATTCTTTTCCCCATTTTTCGAGTTGGTTTAAATCTTGTTGGAGATGGTTGCAGTCAGTGGGGCATGGGGTACAATAGACGATAGTGTCATCTGCGAAGAGTCGTGTATTGCATTTCAGGGATGTGGGCATATCATTGATGTAGATAAGGAAGAGGCAGGGCCCCAGGACAGAGTCCTGAGGAACACCTGATAGTACAGGGCATGATTCTGATTCAGAGCCATCAGCACGGACTTTCTGTGTTCTGTTTGAGAGGAATGATGTTATCCAGTTTACTGTGGTATTATCTATGCCCACTCTTTTCAGTTTTAAGATGAGGCGTTGATGGTCAGCTTTATCAAAGGCCTTTGAGAAGTCTAAAACCGCCACATCGGTTTGTTGATGCTGTGCAAGAGAGTCCAGTATGTCCTGTGAGAAAGAGACAAGTTGAATTTCACAGCTAAGACGTGAGCGGAATCCATGTTGGTGTTTATATAGGAGTTTATTTGAATCAAGAAAGGACATAATATTAGAAGTGATAATATGTTCGAGTTGTTTGCTGAGGATACAGGTAAGAGATATTGGGCGATAGTTTTCAGGTTTTGCCGTAGATCCTTTTTTGAAGATTGGGGCAACTTGGGCAGTACGCCAGTCGATGGGTACCTCACCCGATGAAAGAGAGTGGCGGAAGAGGTTTGTGATTATAGGTGAGATTTCTGCATGAATTTCCTTAAGGAAATAGGGAGAGATCATGTCGATGCCCATTGCTTTGTTTGGTTTGAGCTGTTTCAGTAATTTGGACACGCCTTCGTTTGTGATGTCAATGATCTTCATTTCATTACTTCTGTGGTGCGACATTAGATGTTTTAGTTCGCACAAGTGTGACAGGGTAAGAGGTTTTGGTGTTGTAAAAGCAGAGTGGAATTGCTGATTGAGGGCATCAGCTTGGTCTTTAGGATGGAGTTTGATTTCACCCTCAACTTTCAGTGGGGAGACACCTGTATTTTCGCTTTTACGCTGTTTTACGAATGACCAATTTTTTGTCCATGGTCTGTTGTATACCGGGTTGCCTTTGCCTTCTTTGGAGCAGTCAGAACATACGATCTTTTCAATATGTTGCCAGTATGCTTGACGTATTTTGGTTTGAATGAGGCGTTTGATGGATTTGTATTTGGTTTGGATGTGTTCAGTGTTTTTGTTTTGGCTTCGCCTGATTTGTCGGTGGAGGTGCCCTTTCTTCCGAAGGAGGTGTTTTAATTCAAGGGTGATCCATGCCTTGGACTGGTTCTTATGTGTAGTCTTGGTGGGAATATATTTGTTGGTGAGTTCATGGATCTTATTTTTTATTAGTTGCCATTTTCCTTCCACGTCCAGTTTTTGTGTATATATAGCGTGGTAGTATTCTGCTTGGAATTCAGTAAGTTTGGTTTTTATGACGTTCCAATTGGCTTTGTTGTACAGTATGATCTTTCTTTTATGTGGCGGTGACGGTGTGGATTTAATACTGAGCTCATAGTAGACAATGTCATGATCTGAGTTACCGAGGCTTGGTAGAGTTTTGATGTTGTGAATAAGGCTGGGTTGGTTGAGGAAGAACATATCTAGGGTGTTGTTGAGTCGTGTGGGTATTTTGACGACTTGTTCTAACCCTTTTTCCTCCATGATGTCGATGAATTCAGCATACAGGGAAGGACAACTACAGTCTGCTAGGATGTCATGTTTATCCCAGTCATATTTTGGGAGGTTGAAGTCCCCTAATATCCATATGTGGTTATTTCGAGGGACTCTGTTTAAGGAGGTAGCTAGCGCGTTAATGCTGTCGGGGTCATTTTCAGATGGTTTATAGTATGATGCAATCGAGATGTGCTTTGTACCAGGTATCATGATTTTTGCCGGGGTGTCCGCTACTAATTACATGGGTAAAAGATTTTTTTGTATTATTATTATTAAAATCAGAGCATTTGAATTATATGTACCATTCTTTTGGCACTATGGTGATCGGGATGGCGGTGGTTTTGTGGATGAGCCATGCTTGCTCTTACCGGGTTCATAGAAGTGACTGTGGAGGACATTCTTAAGCAATGATGCGTCCTGAATATAGGCAGTGTCGGTTGGGATTTTGTTCCAGAGAGAAATTGATAGAGGATAGAAGGAAGTGCTGAGGTATTTCGGTCGATAGAAGGGGCGGAGAAGTTTGTGGTCCCGTGTGGGTGTTAGTGGTGCAGAGTCAGTGATGTTTACATGATTATATCTGATTTTGTGAAAGCGGATAACAGAGGAGAAGTATCTTCTTCTGATAAGAATATGCCATTTGAGAATGTTTAACATGTTTGTGGGGCTGCTTGGGTAGTTGAAATATTGAAGATGTATCTGACTGCTCGGTGTTGAACCATTTCAATTTTTGAAGTAAGGCCTATTTGCCATGGGTGCCATATGGGAACGCCCAGCAATAACACACCACACCAACAGTTCAACCAAATCTCAATATAAGCCAATCCATATAAGCAGTGCATGAATGGCGCCATTTGCTTAAACACAATTTGCTTGATCTCCACATAAGTAAATAATCACGAACGATCCAGGGCCCTGTTTCATGAAGGCAACTTATGATATAGTTGGGACTTAAGATGGTCATAAGTTCAAACTTCAGTCATAAGTGCGTTTCACGAACAAGGTCTTAACCTAAGATGGTCTTAACTTTGGTCTTAACTTTAAGACTGATGTGAGGTGTCATAAGATAAACTTAAAGTTAAGACCTACGTTGTGATCCGCAGTTGGTCCGAAATGTGGATGGGATTTAGTTCATTTATATATTAGTATAAACACATTTAACTGAATAACACCTTGCTAGCACGGAGGGGAGTTTCAGAAATGGTAGTAATTAACAACCAAAGCTATAGCAGTGACGTGACCAGTGGTTGCAAGATTGGCGGGGTGTCCGCTACTAACTGTAAACCGCCAAGACCGGACTATATATACATGTCTAATTGCTGTTACAAAAAGAATATATTTACATAGAGTTGAACATCATTTGCGATTCAAATCACCCAATCGCACTGTAGACAATAATCACGTTGAGACAATTAGTCCCAACATTTTCACATCGAGGATAATAGTGAATGATTTATACTCATTTTTTTTATAAATGCTTATGTCAGCTATTATTATTATTATTATTATTTACTTGCCTTTCTATATTATTATGTTATAATTTGATTGTAAAATGTATCGTATATGTACCCCGTATATATATCGGCAAGATAATAATACATAATTTATGTTATTTTATTATTATTATGTATATTATCATAATCTATTAACTATGAAATAAAAAGATATATAGCATGTATATAGTATACGGACCGCGCGGGCACACCGGGATCCGCGAAAGAACATATAATATCACTGTGAACCGGCCCACAGACCCCTGGGGGAATTAGTAAAATACCATCATAGACTATACCAGTGGTACAGTCTATATTGGTATTTTAGTAATTTTCCACAGGGGCCTGTGAACCGGCCGTCTGTTCACGTGTTGTTAATTATAAACGCTCTTTATTAGAAGTAGTTGATTTGGTTTTTATTAAAACATACATGCAGAATGTCGTTCAACGTAACGTACTTTCGAAGTTCATACGCAGTTTGTTAATTATAACAGACGTTTAGCACATTTGTCAACAGAACCAGAGCAAATGGCATTAACATCATTTATATATGGCTTCTACAAGTATGTCTCAGATTGGAAATAAGTCTATTTGGAGCACGATATGAAGTCCTATTCACATTATAGCAATATAAATAAAGAGCCTTTTGTGTTAGTATTCCATGAATGTTGGCAATCAATAAAGAGCGTTTAGCTCAGTGCTTCCATTGTGGTGTATTGTATGTGTATGCCATCGTGGCGACATATTCGGTTTCCTGGTATTATAGAGGCTTCAAAGACGCGTATAATGCATTATAACCTAATATCAGCATTGAAAGGAGCGAACATATGTCTCGCGTCGCCGCTGTAGCATGTTATATGGGTGAAGGTTCACATTCTGAGTTACGATGTATAAGTCCCTTTAATAACTGAAATAATATATTTGAGCTCGTCACGTTTGTATAAAATAGGCATTGGAAGCATGCAGCTATGTGTGGATAGGGTCTGACGCGAAAACACAGTTAAAAAGCGTGCTCGTGCAGTTAAGTATGCACCAGTCATTATACTGATTATCGCCCTTGCATTAAAATATCATAATTATTCTTAGACACACCCTAGTATATGTCATCAGACACTGTACCTAGGCATATAACATACACAGAACCAACATTTTCTGTGCATAGCTGTAATAAATTGTCGAGAGCCAGTTTAAAAGCGCGCGAACTTAAATTACTACTTAAGTAGGACTTAATCTTGTTTTGTGAAATGCGTTCTTGAAACGGAAAAGTTACATCATAAGATCCACCTTAGATCTTAGATTAAGTCCATCTTAAGATAATCTTATGACATTGCTTCATGAAACAGGCCCCTGCAATGGGCCGCAGATACAAAAGCACACTACATGTACACACAAAAATCATCAGCAAAAAATGCGAAAAAATGAGGAGAAAAAGCATACTGTTTAAAAGCTCTGCAAAAAGCTCAACGTAGCAAAATCATTCATCAGAAATCTGTCTAACAAAAGACTAACAAATGAACAACGAACGAGTATATACCTGAATGCCCCAGACAACCCAATGACGGAATACACTATATAGAAATACCACAAATAGATATAAAATATACACTAATAAAGGTACACAGCCTGATACACAAGATGCGCCTAAATGGCTCAATAAATAACAATACACGGGCATATCTATTTAACAGAGATGACAAAATCAGTGTAATGCACATATACTTTTTACCTAAAGTTCACAAAATTGGCACAGATACAAAAATATTGATCCAAGTTTCAAAATGATACCGGTATAAAAATACACACACACACACACATATATATATATATATATATATATATATATATATATATATATATATATATACCCTGTGCCAATGCATCATAGGTCGCCTCGCATATATGAGAGAATGCATTGGCCTAACAATTTTTCATCATTTGTTATTATTTTTTACAATTTTTACAATTTTAATAATTTTTTCTTATATTCTTTAACAGACTTACCGGTATAAAAATACAACCGCCTGGTAGACCTATCATATCGCAATCGAGCGGTCCCACCGAAATAATTAGTGTGTTTTATCATTTTCTGTTACCGATATCACACAAGCAATCAACGCATATAAAGGGAACGGTTGATCAAAATATAGGAAGAAACCCAAATCAACATTGACGCGCTATTAGCGACCTATGACATCACAAGCCTATACACGAATATGAGATTTTCAGAACTCATTGTATCTTTAAAAATAGAACTCGACAATAATAAGGACATGGTCTACTCAATTAATCGCCCGACAACGGACGAACTCGTAGAGATAGCACATGTTATCCTAGAAAACAACGAGTTTACCTTTAATGGAAAATGTTACAAACAAGTTGTCGGAGCAGCACAAGGTAGCAAATTTTCGCCCGAGATATGCGATAATGCTATCAACAAGCTGTCATTTGTTAGATAAATTTAAATACGAACACAAAATCATCCTGCACAAAAGATTCAGAGATGATGGCCTAATACTGTTCGATGGTAACCAGGAAGAAATTATGCAATTCTTTACCATGGCAAACGAGGCGCACGACCTGATCAAGTTTACCTATATATAATATACAAAAGAATGAAGCCATATTCCTAGATCTTGATATCTTTAAAGGCCAAACATTCAGTAAAACCGGAACTCTCGATTTCAAATGCCATATTAAACCAATAGACACATTCCAATATCTACATCGAAATGCGGTACACGAGAAAGGTAACTTCAAATCATTTATCATTGGCGAGTGCACAAGTTATATGCGCAATTTCAGCAATGAATCTTATTTCAAAAACAGATGCGATTTTTTTGCCAACAAACTGAGAATACGCGGCTACAAAACAAAGGAGATAGCCAAGTATCGAAACGCAGTCTCATATGTGAACAGAACTAAAAAACAAAATAAGGGATAATAACAAGGTGGCAATGATTACCACCCTTCACAACAAATGGGATACCATACATAGAATGCTTAAAGAAAATTGGGACAAAATCCCAAACTCATCATAAGGGAGATATTTAAAGAACCGAGAGTCGCTTTCCGGCGAACAAAAAATCTCGGCGAAATAAGAGATCGAATGAACCAGAAACCACGGTAATAACAAAGCCACACTCACGCACAGAAATATGACGTCATGAGAAATATCATGGCTTAGTATGATACAGTAAAAACTACATTATTTTTAAACCGACTCCAAAATGGTAGATACAAAATTCGAAAGAAAAATAAAACAGAAGGCTAAGATATAATAAAAAAGCCCAAAACAATAAAATAAAAATCAAAGTAGCTAATTAAAAAAATAATGACAAAACAACAAACAAACAAAATAAATAAATATAGAGAAATTATAAAAGAGCTTTGGCACACTATCTTGGGTCTCTAATCTGTTGATCAGACAAAATTATAACCTACTCGGATTCCACAATCGCCAGATAAGTATGGAGTAAAGTGACACATTTATTGATTGGAAATTTACGACCTCTGACTTCAATAGCCACACCGATAACACCCTATGTCTATCTCATTACAATCTCATGTAACGAAATAGCCTGGACATCATATGGGGTACATCACTAATTCAAAGAAAGTGAATACAGCGACCATATTGCTCCTGGACGCTTCAGACAACCCCTTTTCCTCAAGGGAAATGCCGGCAAGGCGAACAAACCATGCCAGGCACAAAACGAAATACGAGGTAAATCTAAATTAACAGTGCACTGAATGCATGCAAATTGTGACATTAAATCGTTTTGTATGCAAACGACATCTACAAAACACACAGGCGTGCACTGATTGGGACCACATAAATGGTTCTGTAAATCCTCTTCCAATAATAAAGAGATATAAATTACCGAAAAAAACATGAGTACATACATATATAATGTAAATACCCATTCAATACAAGGCCGTGCCTCTGATGAAGACTCAACCTTCATAGTTATGCATGCTAGTTCTATGTTCTAGAGTCGAAACATTGCGGTTAACTATGTGGCTTAATTTAAGCCAACATACAACGTTTGGTAATGCGTTTATTTTTCACGCATTGTAAGGCGCTACATACATCGACTAAAACCTCTGAATGAAACGGGGGTATTGAGTATATAATCACATTTTCACTATACAGACGCGAATGGCGCCAATTTGTTTACATATTTGAACAATACCATTAGATTCCTCATATCATGTGAATGATTATATATAAATTTCGTGGCAATCGGCGACAAAAACAATTTCTACCATTCCCCTTTTCTGCCCCTGACAACAGCGTCACTCTAGAAAATTCTAAATCTCTAACTATTTTTCTAGTAAAAAAGTTACCCATAGTAGACCAGTTTGGTGCCATCTATATGGTCGCTCCGCGCTAAACTTAGTTTATCAATTGTGGTGCCCCTCTCCCCTTCCGTGTATCCCTGACTCGAATGTGGCCACTTTTGACATATTTAAACCACATCATAGACTCCTTTTATCATGGGGATGTTTGTATAAAAGTTTCGTGCCCCTCTGCCTTGTCTGCCACCCGACAACAGCGGTGTGACTTTAGAAAATCCTAGCCCGCACCATTATCTTTCTCGTAAAACGATACCACGAGTAGACCCCTTTGGTGCCATCTAAATGGATCAATAGGACATCACATTTATCTATAACTCTCTAATTTAGTTATTGTTGGCTTGTTGTCGAATCCCCTCCATTGCAACGCAATTGCTAATTATATACATGTATATCATGTCAATATTTTTGTTATGAATTATATGTATTAAATATTGCTTACACGCCACCGGCTTCAATTCTTCCTTTGATTCTGATAACTCTGCCAGCAACCCACCCGCCGAGAAGCGGATAATCACCATACATATCAGCCTGAAAATAACACAACAAAAGTAAAGTTCCAAAGCGATATTGGAATTATATATAGAAGGTAACTATTACATATATATGCGTTTCCAAAGACATTCACCATTTAGTCTGCGAGCTCATATGAGATATACACGGCTGTACCACCCCAGGACTTCACTTCATCCCATTCAGTTCTTCCTTATTATATCCGTAAACTTGTAAGTGTTGTTGAAATAATAAAGTGGCCGTGTATGCACCAGACAAGATGGCGTCAAAAATGGGCGCTGTTATTGAGACGAGGCACTACAGTAAGTCAGTTTGATGCTAATTATAGAGAAAAATATTGTCAAATGTATACAAGTGTATATATGTTTGTTAAGCTACGACATAATATCATTTGTTATGGCAAAATGGAACTCCGCGTCCAAGATTGCTGCCACAATGGTCGCGTTAAGTGGAAAATATTATATTTGTCACTAATATCTTCTTGTTCATTATTCTGCTGGAATTGGTGGAGAATTGTGACTTGATTTGTGTATATGTCGATGTTAACTGATTATTGCAATGCAATATGGCAAAAAATAGATTTTACAGAACGTGGAATAAAATTTTACCAAAATTCACTATTGGTATTCTAGTCATGTTTCAAAAGGAAATGAGCAGAATTGTGGAATGTAAGTGAGAGATGGCATAATCTATGAAATTCCACCTCACTGGATCCAAAATTATCATTTTAGCTCGAAATGACCTGACACAATAAAATATTTATGGTCATATGTCACCAGTTATAATAATCACAGTTAGCAAATACGCATCAAAAATAATATAGCGATTAATCACCAAAGACTCATGTGTTTGGACTTGTGATACCCTCCCATGGTGTAACAATTGGGGGCTCGTCCGGAATTGGACATTATTTCCACCATGAATGCTGTGGAATATAGACATTTGTTGATTTGAAAAGATACCATTGGATTTACTCTACAAATGAATATTTGCTGGAGTGCCAGTTTATCCAACCACTATTGGATGTATGCTCTGCTAACATAACGTTCAAAAAGGATTTACTCTACAAATGAATATTTGCTGGAAGTGCCAGATTATCCAACCACTATTGGATTATATGGAATACTATTAGGGCGATTTCGGCGACAAAACGTGCGCCATCATTAACGCGCCGAAAGCGTCGAAAGCGACAAAATGTCCGAGATTAGCGCATGTTTCGGGGCGCTGAAAGCGACCAAATGTGCGCCACAACGGCGCACATTTTGTCGCTTTCGGCGAGTTACTAATGGCACACTTTTTGTCGCTTTCGAAAGCGCCATTAGGAATACTATTAGGTCCACTTTCTAATGTCGTGCTCCGAAAGCGACAAAAAGTGCACCATTAGCGCATGTTTTGGCGCGCGCCGAAAGTGCTTTCGGCGCTTTCGACGCTCTCGGTGCGTTACTAATGGAGCACTTTATGCTCTGCTAACAAAACTTTCAAAAATTTACATTCACTGGTTTTGCCAGTTCATCGGCAACTATCTGTGGATTTATATTCAACAAAAGTTAACATAACATTCAAAAGTTAACATTCGCTGGGTTTTCCAGTTTATCCAACCACTCTTGCATTCATGTTTTACAAAAGTTAATGTTGAACAATAGTAGTATTTCAAAATCTCATTCAACGTCAATGAATGTATTCATAATTTTGAAGCAAATCCTGCATTTGAAGCTTTTGACTCTAAAGAAATTTGAGCTGTTGGGTGTGGCTCAAAAGTATGGCTTACAAGCTGATGTTTATATGCGGAAAGGTGTCATAAAGAAACTTATTTCAACCTACTGCATAGAGGCTGGTCTTCTCTCGGTTGTATGTCAGCGTGGGGTTTTAGACGCCACGGGAGATATCACCGAGACGATCACAGCTTTAGGGCTTAAAGAGCAATATATTGGGAGTCAAAGACGTCATTTGTGTGCTAGGGAATGCGATTTAGAAAGGGAGAGGGAGATGGAGTTTGAAAGGAGTGCCCGTCACACTGTGAGAGACCGGTATGGTAGCACTTTTGATGTAACAAAACATTTAAGACTCGTGCCTCCATTTACAGAGAAGGATGTGGATAAATATTTTTTATCAATTTGAGAAAGTTGCTAATAGTTTAAAGTGGCCACAAGATTTTCTCACCTTACTGTTTATTTAAGCACAAGAAGTTTATTCTGCCCTGTCAGCCGAGGAATGTTCACACTACAAATTGTCAAACAAGCCATTTTAAGGTCGTATGAAATGGTCCCAGAGGCTTACAGGCAGCGCGTCAGGAGTCACAGTAAGTCGGAAAATCACACTCATGTTGAGTTCGCTAGCAAGAAGGAAAGCCTGTTTGACAGATGGAGTCGAGCAAAGCGGTTGGATCTGATTTTGGAAGTTGATACAAAAGATATTAATGGAGGAATTCCGGTGTTAAATTCCTGATGAACTAAAGACCAATGTGAGTGAGTAGAGGTGAGTAGAGCAGCTGTTCTTTCAGATGAGTATGCTTTGAGTCACAGAAACAAGAACTGCAAACGTATTTTCAAGAAAGATGCAGCTGCCATCGAAAATATCTCCAACAGTAATTCCAGAAAGATTCAACCTAAGAATTGGCGACATAATTCTAAGGAGACCCAACCAAGATGACAGACAAGTTACTGAAGGGTCGAATATCACATGTGGGTACTGCCGAAAACCAGGCCATGTAATTTCCCAATGCTGGAAACTCCAAAGTCAGAAGAATAGCAAGAGGACTGTTCTTACCTCTGCTGAGAAGAATGACTGAAGAGAAATTTGCACTAAACCACCACAACCTACTTGTCAAGGGTATACTCCATTTCTCACAGAGGGGCAGTGTCCTTAAATGGGATGGAATTAAAGGTACTCCGGGATACAGGAGCATGTCAATCGCTAATTTTGGAGTTGGATCAGATGTGATGAATGTGGAACTACACAAGATATTCCTGAATTCACTGGTTATAGGAGAAGTGATCGTCGGATTGAGGCCATCGTTCCCTTTGATGGAGTGTCATTAATATTGGGAAATGATTTAGCTGGAAGTAAAGTGATTGAGGAACCATGCGTGACTTCAAATCCTAAAGTTAATCCATCCACAGAGAAATTGGAGGAAGATTTTCCAGGAATTTCCCCTTCCTGTGCCATAACTAGAGCCATGTCAGAGGGGATGAGACAGGAGGACAACATGCTGGATTTATCGGACACATTTTCAAGGATCTGAATGAAGATGTCAAGTCTAAAGATGTGTGTTACCTGATAAAATCTGGAATTGTAATGAGGAAATGGCGACCTCCAAATGTGTCATCGACTGATACATGGAGCACGATCAACCAAGTAGTGGTCCCACGAAGAACTAGGAACGAGATTATTAGTCTAGCACATGGTCTGCCCTTATCAGCTCATCTCGGAGTGAAAAAGACTCGGTATAAAATTATGCAAAGCTTCTACTGGTCAGGACTTCAAAAGGATGTTACCGAATATTCCGAGCCTGTCACGTCTGCCAAATAATTGGAAAACCAAATCAGAAGATAATGCCTG
This sequence comes from Siphonodentalium dalli, assembly GCA_032622095.1. Classification (NCBI taxonomy): domain Eukaryota; kingdom Metazoa; phylum Mollusca; class Scaphopoda; order Gadilida; family Siphonodentaliidae; genus Siphonodentalium; species Siphonodentalium dalli. The sequence continues at coordinate 46,952,096 of CP136069.1, read as the reverse complement.
CACCATTAAAGCCTATTCCGGTATTCGATGAACCATTCAGCTATGTCTTGATCGATAGCGTTGATCCCTTGCCAAAGATGAAGAATTGAAATGAATACATGAATGTGCATGTCTACAAGATTACCCGATGCAATTCCACTCAAGAATATACAAACCAAGACTGTCATCAAAGCTCTAATCAAGTTTTTGTAGATCATCTGAAGTCTCTGGATATAACTTGAGAAAACCGGGAAAATTTTATTCTTACTTCTGTAACACCGAGCATTTTAAAAAATCATTCTTCCCCGCTACTTTAAAATCGTGGAATGACATACCCACAGAAATAACAGATGCCGAATCTATCGCAGACTTCAAATTTTATCTCGAATTAATAGATCCTACAGTAAAACCACCATCATACTTCTATACAGGTCGTAGAACGCTTAATGTCGCCCATGCCAAATTGCGTAACAAATGCAGCAGCCTACGTTCCGATATGTTCCAAAATTATATCTCTGACAGCCCCCAATGCCATTGTGGAAATCCATGCGAAGATACTTACCACTACCTCTGGGCGTGTCCCCTATTTCACACCGAACGAATGGAAATGTGTAAAAAATTATACCAAGAAGGACTGAAAATTACACATATCAATGATTTACTTCTCGGAATTCCCAATATCTCAAATAGAAGAAACAAAATTCTCTTCAAAATAGTCCATCGATATATAACAGCGACTAAACGATTCGAAGTCGGATAATCAAACGCATTTCAGAACAGCCACAAAAAGCAAATTAGTCACAAATCGGTTATGGCACCTCCCACCCCAAACCCCGAACCCACTCATTTGTAAATGTAAATATGTTTAACCTATATATGATTTTGAATCTCTCCTTCAACATTTTGTATGAATAATATTATTGTAAACAGGGAGAGGGCCAAAGTAAGTTTTGTAACTTGTCCCCAATCCCTTTTGTATTATTCGATATACAAATAAAATATGTTTAAAGTACTATATATACATGTAGGGTCCAGAATCCATGGTATACTAATGTATTGTGCATCGGACTTTGGCTATGGTATCAGAGTACATGGGCCACATGTGGGTACTTGGGTATCTGCACCAGGTAACAGTGCCATGGTCATTGACCATGTAGCGTATGTGTCACACAACATGTATAATGGGTTTTGGGTCATCTCAATAGATTATGCTATTGTATTTCTATAACACGAAATCGATCCATGGCGGTCCCAGTGACCAGGTATAACCCGTCTAACGTCGTGGTTATGTGGTGTAAGCCAAGTATATATATGCCTGGATCAAAGACCAATATGTAAGGGTTTATATGACGCGGTAGTCTGGTCCATGGACTAAACATAACATCCGTAGTCTATGTATATGGACATGCGTCCTATGACTATGTATGTGTGCCTGGGTCCTCACCTAACTATTGAAGGCTAGGTCCATGGCTAACATATTGGTGGATGGCCCTATGTTCTTCATAGATAGTAGCGTGGGTCCGTGACTTACATTATACATCTAGCCGTGTGGATCTATGGCTTATATAACTATTATGGTCATGCCCCATCTATTATATATTTTTGAGAACTACGTATATATGTATATGTTTGTCCTCTATAGACTCGAAATTGGCTGGACCGATTGAGCTCAAACTTCCTATCTAAGGGTAAAAGGTAACGGGAAATTTTCCGTATCATCGAATCATTCCCTAGCCCGTGCGACGACTCCTTCGCCCGTTATCCACTCGCCAGTCACCGCCAATGGCAGGAGTGCTAAATCGCATTATACAAAACGCTCTTTATGTTTCCCATATTGGGCTTGGTTAACCAAAAACGCTCTTTATTATTGCATTCGGGGTTTTGCATTACGGTTTGTTATTATGCGGAGAGATTTATTGGAAGTCATAAGATACGGGAACAATACTTTTGAGTTCATTTCATCCTTCGTGAATAGCAAGGCTGCCATTCGTTCGAGTGAATAACTCGGACTGCCAACATTATTCTGCGTATTCTGAAAACGGGTCAGTTTTTCCGCCCGATGTACCGTAAATCATACCTCTTTTAGGGACGGGTACCATAATTTCTCTTGATTAAAAAGGCAGAATTAACTGATTGAAATTTTTTTTAATTAAAATAATTAATAATTAAAAATTTTAGTCTCTTGATTAAAAAGGCAGAATTAACTCATTGAAAAACAAAAAATTAAATTAAAAAATTAAAAAGGCAGAATTAACTCATTGAAAAAAAATTATATTAAAATAATTAATTTAAAAAATTTAAAAAAAAATTAATTAAAAATGTCATGTTTGAGACGAACCACGTCAGTGGCGGGCTAACCTGCTAGTATTAAATGTAAGCAAAAACTTTTCAACTCTCACTTTGAATTCCCGATATCTGAACTGGTGGAGCTTAACGGATAATAGTATCCATATGAAAACTAAATTAGTAGCACATTCTGGTTAAGCTCACACTAACAACATTTATAATTGTTTTTACCATAAAAATAACTAGTTTAGTTAAGACTACCATTATGTCAGTCATATGTGCATTCACTGCATTGTTTTATTTCGGGTATGACCATGGCAGCAGTTACCCCACATATAAGTACGAATTATATGGGTTTTTTCATCCAGCTCAACACTAACAACCATTATAATTGTTTTCAACATAAAAGTGCTATTTGGTGTAGTTTACTTCGTTAAAGCTACCATAATATCAGTCATTTGTGCAGTTTTAGATTTTGGGTGCGTCCCTGGCAACCGTCACCCTCTCCCCATGTAAGTAAGAAATATGGCAATTTTCATCATAAAAATGCAAAACAACGTAGTTTAGATTGTTAGAACTCACATAATGTCAGTCATATGGATAAATTCGATGCAGGGTAGTTGCATAACAACCGTTGCTAAGAAGAGCCTGTCGCGAATATCTCCACATGTGAAAATGAGCAATAGCATATAAGCTACATACATGTACGTGCCAAGTTTCATGCTTTTATCGCCTTTTTCACAGTTGTGGTGTTTTCTCCAACAAGCGCTTGGACTGGCAGAAGAGCAAAACGTGACGAGCAGGCCAGGGTAGGGTTGAGTTTTTACAAGTATTGGCCACTTATCATATGTATAGTCGCTAATTTCGCATATTTTATTGAAGAAGTGATGTCTGTGCAGTTTTTGAAACAAAGTTTGGGTCATTATGTTGTTTTATATCAATATCTGCGAAATTCATTCAAATCCCCGCGTTGAACTGGTACCTCTGGTTCGAGAATGTGTAGTTAACAATATTGAGTACATTTTGTATATATTTCGGCTGAAAAGTGTTATAGCATCCGATTGTTCCCATGATTGTGAAAAATATATAAGTTTTTTATATATGGACAAAATGGTTTAATGCAGAAAGCTCAACTCGGATTTTAGGGGACTTTTCGTGTCCGCGATGATATGGTCTAAATAATATAAAAAAATCAGCTTTCCCCGATTTATTTCCTTACTTTTCCCCGTTCACGTCTAATGTGCCTGGACTAAAGTAACATCTATGTAGTTCCACATGTAATTGTACTACTAACATTTGCCTGTCGGCAGTTAGTTGAGGTATTAATATGCATTGTATAAGCACGTTTGCATTTGTTTTCCGGCATATTATTTAGCTTTCTGCATCGAAATGGCTTAACAATAAATGCCAGGCTTCGATTTACTCCGTCGAGTTATATATCAAACGAAAGGAAATATTATGGCCTATAAGGGGGTATTTTTTTCCGCCAAATTTCCAGTCGGTTTTGCAAGTATTCGGCACGATATCTTGAGTTGGCTTCCACTGACTTTGTCGAATTATATTTGTTTCGTTGCCAAGAAACATATGTTGTGTGATATCTTGGGTGAGATGACTCACTTTGTGAATTTGGTAGGGATGTTGCAGTTTGTGTGTTTCTGCCAGAAATCGAACTTGTGAATCTTGTCAACTGCTAAAGTATTGTTTTCCCCAGTGGCCTGGATGTGATCCATACATTAGAATAATCGTTATCTACCCAACACACGAAGCACTACAACATATATACACACTCCACCAGTGACGTTGAAGGGGTCAATCTCACCAAATATAGTGCTGAAGGGTGCACAGCTTTTTAAAATCCGCTGAAGGTTTTGAAATCGCATTAGATAATAATTGTGGATGTTCCAATTAACATTAACGGAAATTAATTAAAACAAACTACTCGATGGGGGCCAGATGTTAAGGAACACAGTTTGAAATAAACACGTCAGTGCCAATATAAAACCATGTGTACCCTTCAGCACATTTTCAAATCCTGGTATTCTTCAGCAGTTTTTCTGTTGGTGCAATTGACCCATTCAGCGCTAGTCGGCTCGTGTTTAACAGTATTCGAACTCACGGTTTCGTACGGGTATCTTGGCGTTGAATCTAGTGGTCTTCCGGACACCTGTAATGACATCGATGTGCATCAAGTAAGGATACTACATAGTTTTGGCCATGTGCATGTTTGCTATATGCAGTCTTGTAGTAATATCACACGTACTGACAACCCAATTATGACCGCGTGGGACAAGCACACCGAACACCAGTTAAAGGCACTTTCATATCATATAATATTATATCTCATGTGACTTTCTCGCAGATTGACTGCACACTGTTTTACTATTTTCCGATAGTATCCCAGCTGGATACTTACATGCCTACTATTCTTTTTCTATTTGTAGTAATTAAATTTGCGAAATCGGGTGCCTCCTGAAGATACGGCCAAACTTAAACTATACATTGTACGATAAATAATGAATGACTTGTCTTTGACTATGCCAAAATAGTGGTCCTCTATGTTAACATAGTCAACTCCAAGCCATTCATTATCTATATAATATTTCACCTCACCCAGAGATGGGGCTTCTATATTATGATTGGTCGAGAGCTGTTTGTCCTATATATATTGGTATGGTGTTGTGCTAAATTTAGCACACTATTATTGATATAGATAATGAATGGCATGGAGATGACTATGCCAAAATAGTGCTCCGAGAGGAGGAATAGTCCACGAGCCGCAGGTGAGTGGACTATTCCTCATCGAGGATCACTATTTTGGCATAGTCGACGACAAGACATTCATTATTTATTATATTATACCGAACATTGGTGTCAATTCTCTCACAATTTCTGTGTCTGATTTTGTCACATTTTTATTTACCGTGAATTTTGAAATCGGTCTCACATTTTAAAATGTACTGCATTCTTTTGACGATGGCAGTGGAGCATAACTACTGTTATTAGTTACACCTAACAGCATCTCTTCTTGATTCATGCATCTATTTATATAAATACGTCATTAGCAAAGACATTTTGGCGAACTTTTAGAAATCGGAAAGAAAGTTATAAATAATGTCTACTGGCATTGCCAAATTAGGACTGGTCGCTTGCCAACTAAACGGACAAACTATTAAAACATTGGATAAATGATCGGACATTTGAAAGATCATTAAAATTCACCAATAAATCTACTGATATACCGATATTGCAACAAGTATCGTACAAGGTATATTTTCAGATTGGTCGTATCTTCAGGCGGCAACCCGATTGCGCGAAATGAATTTGTTACTATAAATAGAAAACAACAGTAGGCATGTAGGAATCCTACTGGGGTGATACCGTATGGCAGTGTGCAGCCAATCAGAATGCGTCACGTGAGATATAATATACTAGTAGGGTGCTCATTTCACATTCACAATATATCAAAACCAGATCTACAAATCAATATTCAGATACCCCCATCTCCCCAGAAATGCAGCCACCAATTTGCAAAATCGTGTACAAATGTTTTATGGTGCCCATATCAGAATGAGCAATGAGGGATGCCACAGTCTACCGGGCCGAAAAGTACAAATGAAATCAAAGCATTTATGTGAGCACTTTTTATCAAACAAAGTGGCAAAATTCTGTGAATTGCGGTTCAGTTCGGGGTTTTATAACTCAAAGTAGTGAATTTTCAAAAACATCTCAATTCAAACTATCAATTTGAAGGAAAAATCATTATCCCTTATAGCCAATGTATGCTATAGTACTACAACAATTTTTACCCTGGCTGTCTGCGTGAAAATAAATCAAAAAAATTTTCATTGCATATTTTAGTTTTTTTGGCAGCCATTTGCTGAACTATTTTTTAGGACAAATCACCATAAAACTACGTAATGTCTGAAAAGATGAATCAGTTATATTAAATGTTTATGTCTGTCAGATTATTGAAAAAGTGGTTGAATATTAATATTTATGTTTTTTTTCCTTCACGCGATACATAATAGTTCTGTAAATGAATGATTTGTTTTGAATTGTTGCCAGTCTAACATTGTTTTGTTTTGAATGGTTGCCAGCCACTTACTTTTTTCAAATGAGCAATGCATGTTTTATAAAACTGATTGTCTTCCTCTAACTCACCATGTACATTACACTGCTCCCCTGTTTGCTCGCGAAGAAGTCACATGGTCTGTCGATGTAGCAATCTTTGAGCAACAAACACACACCTGTGTCGTGGAACTCGACGGACGTACACCATTCTTCTCCGAGACATTGAAAGGCACAGTCGCGCTTACTTGTCACTGTTCTGTTCTCGAGGATAGAACCACTGTAGAATAGTGTAGCTTGTCTCCCTTTACATACGATGAACCTTGATCCCAGGACGTCTGCTAAAGCACACACATATACCATCGTAATGCAACTTATCAGCACCCTGGCAATCCAAGAGACGTTTTCCATAATCCGCTGATTCTCCTTAGGTTCACTGACTTTCGTGATCTATGTGGCTTTGTTATAGAGCTTACGGTTGCTATGAGACAAGACGTCTGCAGAAATAATTTGATTAGTTTCACAGCGCCAGACTATATGCTATATATACAACAGAAAACATACCTCCTTTCCGTCATTAATTTTGAACAAGAGCACGCCGTCGGGGCATGGGCACAATACGCCCTTTCTGGAGTAAAGTGGAGCAAGGTTTAATTCATTCGTTTGAAACTTGGTTCAGTTAACTCGATTCAATCTAAAGTTATCATCTGGAAACCGCATATCAGGTAAAATCTAAGTCGAAAAAGGGGCATAGCTCAGTCAAAATCATGCGGACAAAATCCATATACGAACGTGATCTGTATTTTGGGGTGCTAAACTAACATACCAAATTTGGTTTAGTTCACTCGATTCAATCTAAAGTCATCATCCGGAAACCGCAAATCAGGTGAAATCTAAGTCGAAAAAGGGGCATAACTCTGTCAAAATCAAGCCGACGTAGCCCATATTATAACTTGATCTGTATTTTGGTGTGTTAAACTAATATACCAAATTTGGTTCAGTTCACTCAATTCAATCTAACGTTATCATCCGGAAACCACAAATCAGGTAAAATATAATTCGAAAAAGGAGCATAACTCAGTCAAAATCATGCGGACGAAACCCATATTCGAATTTGATCTATATTTTGGTGTGGTAAACGAACAAACCAAATTTAGTTCAGTTCATTCAATTCAATCTAAAGTTATCATCCAGAAACCGCAAATCAGGTAAAAACTAAGTCGAAAAAGGGGCATAACTCAGTCAAAATCATGCGGACGAAATTTAGTTTGGGATTCGAACATGATCTTTATTTTGGTGTGGTAAACTAACATACCAAATATGGTTCAGTTCACTCAATTCAATCTACAGAAAAGACTGTTCGGCTCAATGACGCTCCCTGGTCTACGTGGATAATAGTGATTTCGCCATTTAAACGTACAGCCTACTCCCGCGAGGGCAGTACAAAAGTCCGTACACGTTTGTGAATATGGGTAGAATTATACACATCAACTGGTTACTGTGTGGCAAGCCAACTGGAACAAACATTACATACTCATGTAATATAGAGAAATTGTAATTCGCATTCGCTTTGTATTGGTCGACGTTATATAGAAGATGGGCCTCTGGACAATAAGTTGCATTCACCAGGGACAGTGGGCATGGGCGGGTGTCTTTCTTCCTCTAATCTTGGTAAAATTTTCAACAATTAGATCTCACGATTCATTTCATAAACCGATTGATTGATGACTAAAACAACAGTTGGAATTTTCAGACTGAGAGCAATGGGTTATGTTAGCTCTAATATACATTAACGTTAGTTAAATTTCCCAAACAATATTCGATGTACGTGTATTGTTTTTAACCCAGCGTCGAACAATATCTTACTTTCAGTCAAATATATATTGCCCCCTTATACTATTTTTCATTAGCAAGGCACTTGACAAATTGTGGCACAATGACTTGTTATATAAGCTATATATGCGCGGTGGGTATCCGCGACAAACTTTTAATGTGGTTCGGCTCGTACCTCCGTGGTAGACAACAACGTGTAGTTATGTGATCCGAAGCATGAAACTGGGAAACCATTGAGTTGGAGTGTCACAAGTATATATACTAGGAATTACCCTATTCACTGTTTTATTAACGACAGAGCTAACGAAATAATATGAAGTATCCACCTCTTCGCTGACGATGCGTCCATATCCCTTTCGATAAAAGATCAAAATGTTTGTGCACTAAGATTACAACTGGGTCTCAAACGACTTGAATCCTGGTCAAACACAGGAGATCTCAAATGGTATCAAACTGGAAACAACTTTTGTGTCCATCCATAATATACAATTACTTGCACACAAGTTGACCCATATGTAAAATATTTAGAAAACAAAACACTGTAGATGGCAATTTTATATACCAAAAACAAGAAATTTATCTTGAAAATTTCATCCCAAAATTTCTTGTTTCCTGATTCACTGAACACATGTGCTCAAAACTTCAACTAATTATAAAATTTGCTATTCTTCAACTAAATATATTACCCATTGATCAATGAAAGTGATGATAAAGTAAGTGAATATAAACAATTAGTTTTGCTTAACAAATCATTCTAAAAAACCTAAACCCGACGTGTGATAACCCATAAAACTAGTCGAAGCTCCATCATTTCTTATTATTCTTAACTCAGAGTTATTACCGTATTATAAATATTATTATTGATCATCTATCTCTTCCAATCAAAATTTTCAGCAGCATTAATAACCCACAATTCTAAAGTTCTTTCGAACGTGATGCGTTATTATTATTTCCATAAAAAATAGAATCAAAAGACCCACCTATGTCTCTCTTATATATATTAAACACATAATTTGTTAATAACAAGTTAATGAAAAGAAGTTGAAGAAGTGGGAATATATCTACTGGACGTCTTTGCGACTCAAAATATTATTCTACATCTCTGAGCTAATACAGAAAACCCAGGGAAGAGATACACCATTACTCTCTATACCTAGCCAGAATATTTCTTCCTTATGTTTTAAACATAGTTAAACTATACCATTACCTGACGTACATATCCCCATCCCACGTCGCAAGAGCAATGAGCGTCTACACGAAACGAGAGTCATATCTGAATTAGAATGGTATATCGTACGACATAACAATGAAGCAGACCATAACTCTCTCGCTAGGTCGTATGGATAAAACGTTATTTCCGGAAACGGCTCAAATCGAATCCGGTCCATGACGTTATATGCATGTAATAATCTTTATGTAATTTATATTGGTGTATCATTCATGGACTAAAGACTGTTTAAAGGCACGGCAGCGTTCGTTGCAGAAATATTCATGACTGTTCAAATAGCGATAAATAGAAGGAACATTAAAATATATATAGTTTTGCTCATATGCCAAACATAATCAGATCGTAAATAGTATATTGTCGTCAAAACGTACAATGGTGCACGTAAAGAAGAGCCTGTTCGTGTTACATGTGTTGTGCTTCTGTCTTCATACCAGCGACATTATATTGGTTGATCACACACAGATGATATAATGGCTCTTTGTTATTTCCATATCAGGAAAACAGTAACAAATAATGTTCTTTATGTTTACCGTATCCGGATCTAAACAAAAGCCAGGCTCTGTAACGTTTTTGTTTTTGTTTACATAACAAAGAAAAAACATTTGACAATAACATACTGTTTATGTCATATTTCTTATTGGTATAAGAACAAATTATGTCTATATTTTACTATTCTTTCTGTTTGTGGTGGTTTTTGACGGAGGTGAATATTTTAACAGCATACCAACCGCCAACGCCGCCCGTGTCTTTAAACTAACCTTAAATTTCTACTTATATTTTCCATCATGCTCATGGTTCACGCTGTTGGTGGCCAAAACGGCCATTTTTTTTTCTCATGAAAATGGTTAAAGAAATTTTCATTTGGTCAAACATTTTGGCCAAAATATGTCAAGGCTATATTCAACAATTGCCACTCAAATTATCATCAGATGAAACTCTTAATATATTATCATGTGAATTTCAATTTATCTAAAGTCATGCATGCTTACTTATTAAAATAATTATCATCATAAAGGTATACGGACATTTCCCCACCGGACATTTCCCCACCGGACGATAAGCCACCGGACACCCCCCCCCCCCCCCCCCCCGGACATTTACCCACCGGACATTTTCCCACCCTGCTAATAAAATGCAGCCATCAAAGAGCGATGTCAACTCAGTCGATGTAATGTTTTGACAGACATGAAAGAGTGTTTTTACGATAGATTGGAAACAATGTTGTGACAATTATGATCATGGAACTGATTAAGAACAATCGTGGTGTTGACAAATTATGTTTCGAAGGTCATGCGTATACCAAAAAGAAAGTCAACAAATCGTCAATCAGATGGGAGTGTTCGCAGCGAAAAACTCTCACATGCAAGAGGTGTGTCACAACTGATGACGAGGTAAGTCTCAATTTCAATTATGTTAATTCATTTTCTGAAGAATAGATATAAATAGCGTTGTTAGTTAATAGTAGTATAGTCTCACGTATTCTAGTAGACGGTTTGACTTGACTTTGCTCAGCTCCTGTTCCTGTGCCATCAGGGGTTATAGGTCACAACGCGTGGGTGTATATCGGTGAAGGTTATCACGAGAATAGCGCCTGGTTACCACGGGTAATAAACAATGCGTGTATGTCTAGGTTTTTTTGTTTTGATCGCGGGTACTAAACAATGCGTGTATGTCTAAATGATATCTCTCTCGCGTTAACCCTACCGCTTATCGCCTATTCATGTAATATGAAAGAAAATATGTACTCGGGTGACTGCTATCAGAGGTATATATTAATCACGAGAATAACTCGCCAGCGTCGCGCGCGGTAGCGATAAACCAGATCGCGTGTACTATACACAGTGGTAGATAATATATGTATTGGTTTGACTGCCTAAACCCTAAGCGCCTAATCCTGAGCTATCAGGGTGGGGGTATATGCCACGCCGCGTGGGTGTATATGGGCGAATGTTATCACGATAATAGCGCCTCATTATCGCGGGTACTAAACAATGCGTGTATTTCTAAACGATATATCCCTCGCGTTAACCCTACCGCTTATCGCCTGCATTTCCGATAAACGATATATCCCTCGCGTTAACCCAAGACTTCCAATAGACTATATCTGAGAAATTTCTCGCGCACAAATTCTATATATATAGTTATAGTTATTATAATAGTGATTATTGTAAGCCTAATAAATCTGATAACAGGAATATACTAATGCACTATACGGTCTGGCAATTCTTCCGCTGGTTCAACAAAGAAACCTCTTCAATATTTATCCGGCACCTCATGGGGGGGGGTGTTACTTCACCGAGAATCCCTATTACCACACCCAAATATTGATATAGTGGTGTGTCTCCACCCACACCCCTATATTTATGTCCAAATACAATAAATGGAACCCAACACAAACAAATAAACAACTAATGTATCAACATTTGCTTTATTCGACACCAAGAATAACAGGTTTATTTCAGTTAATTATCCATATTGTCATCGTCGTCATCTTGCTCAGAGTCTATATGTTTATCGTTTTTGTCCTTACTGTTATTCTTCATGTACTCCATCAGGAGGGGTTTATGTCTCCTCAATGAAATCCGAACGGCAGGGAGTATATCATAGCTATCATTTAGCATCTTATACACACGATCCATGATTTTGATATGAGTTTTCCCACCACTAACTTCGAGTAAATTTTGTATAAATGCAGCGTATATGTTTAAAAAACGCCTGTCATATTCGGGCCATATCTTCACATTTGATTTTTCTTCAGCCTCTTCTTCCGTCAACCCTTTCTTCATATAGCGTTCAACTAATTCATCTAATTCTGCTTTATTGTCATCTAGGGCCTGTAACCACACATCTTCGAAATAGTCGTTTTCTTTTTCAGTCGGAAGTGTTAATATTTGTCTGTCCTGGTCCGGAATTGATTCTATTTTCTTTGTGTCAATTTTCTGTTTTTTATTATTCACCGGTGCTTCTTCACTTGCTTCTCTTTTCTTCCTATCAGAACACCAATTTTTAATGTGCCTGTGTACATCATGCTGGGTTTCAAACACGACACCACAATCGTCACAGCTTGGCATGATACCGTCTTCGCTTTCAGAGTCGTTTTCCTGCTCTGACAATACCCTAGGGTATGTCGTTTCACTGAGGTTATCTTTCGTTTGATGCGTTATCACCTCGACGGACTCATCAACAGTACTGTTATTTGGTAATATGCTTTTTTCTTTTATACTGGCCTTTGTCAACATTATATTACTGCGCAGTCGCAAACTTTCTGGAGTATTCGTTTTTAAGTCAATTACGAGATAACCAAATGGTTGATTGGTAGCTTTATTGAAATGGGACATAAAGTGTTGCGTTTTCTCTGAATACATTTGACGAGCTAGAGTCATTACCTGCATTTTATCTACGGGGTTGTTGAATAGAATCAAGTAGTGGCAATTTCTCCGTTGGGTGGGGTCCTTGTTATAGTACAGAGATTGGTTAATCGCAAACACGGATATACCCAAATGGTGACTACCCTCGGTGAATAATTCAGTAACCCGCGAATCCTTGGACGCCGTAGACATAAGGTCATCAAGTACAATCAGACATTTTTTTCCAGAATGAATGAGGGTGTCCAAATTAGTCGGAAGGCCTTGTATAAACTGGACAGAGGGTGCGTCGGTGTCCTTGATTTCATCGTATAATGGCTGCCAGTACTTATAGAACCAAATTATTTTCTCGGGTGAAGGCTGTATACTCGCTAAACAATTTTGAAGTATACTCTTAAGCAAGTGTGTTTTGCCGCAAGAAGTGGGTCCCGAAATCCACGCGGTAAATGGATGCCTGAACTTGAAGTCATCCTGCAGCGCGCCACCACTGCTTTCTCTATAAGGTTGTTGTTGTTGTTGTTGTAGTTGTTTTCCACCAAGATAGATAGTTTATTCTATTTCACCAATACAACATGGTATTAAGAAATAGGACGCGGCGTCTGACGTAATGGGGGACAGGTTCAAGTTAATAACATGGCCATAGTACTTCTAGGTACGAAGTTTGGCTCAGATCTGATGAGAAACGACGCAGCAGTGACGAGGGACCAACGTCAAGTTGAGCTACAACGTCATTAACGTCCACCACACAAACACTTACACAAAAACACATTGCATTTACTATATACAAACCCGCCTTTGAAACTGACTAAAAATTGTTGCTACAAAACTCGACAAGTATTACTACAAAACTCGTTAGCTTGTTTTTTACTACAAAACTCGTCGATATTTTACTACAAAACTCGTAACCCAAATTACTACATAACTCGTCGATTTTACTACAAAACTCGTGAGCTACCACAAAACTCGTCGATTGTTACTACATAACTCGTGAGCTACCACAAAACTCGTCAGTTACTACATAACTCGGCGTAACAGCATTCAAGTGATTACAGAGTGTGGTACTTACCCAGTTTTCTCGACAAACCAGTAAGACAGCTATCGTTGGGAAATTATGGAGAGTCACAACCCTGGCTGACATGAACGATATGACTAACAGTTAGCGTAATCAATTCTAATTTCTTGTCGCCATGGCCATGTATCGATCATAATGCCACATCGAGGTGGCCCACTGAATTACTCAATCGTGTACGTCACAGTCATTAAAATAAAGATGCTTATTCCTTTTGTTATCACATATGTTATTAAACATAACAATTAAGAGTTAAGCATTAGTATGTGTGCCCTGATATCCACGGCGCAGCACTGTCGATAATAAAAGTCAAAACAAATACACTCGGTGTGACTAATTACCGCCCGGGACCACCGGTGACCACCCTGTGACCACCCGGGACCGCCCGGGACCACCGGGCGCCTCCCGCGGACACCATATCTCGACGTTATAAGGCAGCAACATACCACCTGAGGGAAACATAGAAAAGTTTACTCGCTCGTTCGTCTCCGGCCGGTCATATTAACCACACAATAGCCGATATTGGCCAAGAGAGCCCGGGTTATTACGGGCGTCTTCGTGTTTGTTAAGACAGTATATTTTGGTGACGCGTGGTAGTGTAATACACCTGAGTGTGAATTCCATATATTGACTCGTTGGCGCGTCCACGGCCTAGGTTATTAACCCCTCAAAATCCGGTAAAATACTATATGAAAATCTCGAGACCGCCCGGGGGCGGCCCCATGGGCCCATGGACACTATATTTCGACGTTATAACGTAGCGACATACCCCACGAGGTCAACCTAGAAATTTTTACTCCTCTGCCAAGTCCAAAAGCGTTCGCTCCGAATCGCTCGGGCGGCTAAGTTCTTTTCAGAACGACCACACAACTCACAAGCGATCCGGACTCAGCAAACCGGAACAGCGGCAAGGCACAGATCGCAACGCTTTGTGACCTGCCCGCTCAACGGCCAACCGAGAAATAGCTATAATTTTTATATTTTGACACGAGCGGGTGTAATTATGTTGATTTCGACAGCAACTGCTTCTCTGAAGATAGCCGCGACAGATGGGAGAAAGTGTTAATATCAACTAGCAATAAAACGGTATCGCAATTGTTATATTGTATACATTGACCACTTCACAATAATCAGAAGACATATTGGCGGGTTTCAACCGAAACTGTGTTTTCATAACACTTGGGGAAGATGAACAGGGAATCTCGTGACAACAGTGGATATTTGCGATGAGGTTTCCGTGTTTTTATTGCAATCGAAAATTGTCATAATCCCACAATCTTCTTAGTGCTAGAAATAACGATCAAGATGACGAAGAGAGTATTTGTGATACTGGAAACCCGTGTACTTAATTTTCTTACCGACCAATCGCACGATATTACGTTTTGGGGTAGATTATATATATTGTGTGGGAATTAAAAATAAAATATAATCATAAATATCTTAAAATCAGGGTGAAGGAGAAGATCTCTCGATATTTTCGAACATCCTACTACCTCTACTTAAAATCATGCGACCACGTATTCGATTCACAAAAGCCCATCCCCAGGAAGTCAGTCCCCGAGCCCGAATACCGACGGAGTCAGTTAGTCAGTCATGTCCACTCGTTATCTCCAGGCTGCGAACCCATCCCGTGGATGTCCATCCGGAGTAACCTCCGTTGAGACTACCACACAGCATGGAGCCAGACCAAATGATAGAAACCCATCGGTATTTGCAAACCGATCTTAGCCAAAAAGGCCAAACAATTTTCACGTGTCTTTTCCCAACACACGAACAAAAGTGCAATTTCGTCTTTAGTAAATTAAAGACGAAAGATTTATTCGTGTTTGAAGAGAAACCAGAACCCTTATTTATCTGTAACCAACTGGTTTTCATTGTTCCTATATATAGTGTGTCTCGTATTTGTAACCAACGCAGAGAACCGTTTGGTTCTTGGTGTTCATAGTACCAACTGGCTCTAGGCCAGTTAGAACCAACATAGAACCAAATGATTCTTTTCTTGGTTCCACACGATGAACCAATTTGTGAACCAGTAGGTTCTGAACACGTCTTTTGGCTACTTCTGTATAACTTGGTTGGGAAACAAATGATTCTTTGCTCGTAACCAAATTGGTCTCGTACCTTTAACCAGTAGGTTCTGAATACGATTATTGGTTCCACATGATGCAACCAATTTGTAAACCAGTAGGTCCTGAACTAACGAAATGATTCTTCCGTTAGAAAAAGCAAATGGTTCTTAATTCAGAATCAAACGAAGAACCAAAATTAATTATTATTTATTGAGACTCCCTGAATAGCAAACGTTATCTATATATGTGAGCTCGTAGATCAACTATTTCTTTGTATTTATTTGTAAACATTTTTGTTTATTAATGGCACGGGAGGCCTTATACGGACATGGCTCATTCGAACCCTAAAATTTGTGTATACGTAATTCGAGAAAAGGGGTTTCAAAACATGCATATACAAACTATTCCCGAGCTGATTCGTCGATATAGCGCTAAAAAACGCGTTTTGTTAGTTTTGTTATGGCGTAAATTTGATATCGTTTCGTTGTTCCGTTCAATTTTTTTCTAATCAGCCGATCTTCCGAGTGATGCCGACAGCGCTCATGTGTTTTCGGAAATAAGTGCATTCTCGATTCCGCCATGTTTGTGACGTAATATTTTCCAAGTTTTCCCAGCGTCTCTATCGTTTTCGGTACGCGATAATGTCTTTCCGTCGGATCTTATTTGTCCATGCGCGAATAATATCCTCTCTGTTGATAAGGATGTAACGATAGAACGATTTTCCAGTTTGATACACAATGTCAACAAGAATTTTAGTCATTTGCACTGATCCTTGGAACACATTGATTTTTCTCAAATATACTCTAAAATCGCAATTTTGAAAATAATTTTCAGTTGAGTGTGTGGATGAACTGCTGTTGCGTAATTCCGTAGTTCTTTTTAAAGGTACTCAATCCGGTCAGACGGTATAATTCTAATCAATGCCAACTATAGTATCAAATTTCCCAAAACTTGTTTGTTTATCAACATTTTGTTCAACAAAATATGGCCGTATTATCACTAAAGTATTACAAAAAATTACCGTATTACGGCTTGGCTTTAGAGTTATCCATCATCCGCAATTTTGTCCGAGACCCTACGTTTGACCACGTGTTTTGGACCGCATATTATTACACATCTCGAGAAATAACAAATTTCAACAATCGATATCTGATCACTCTGAGCTCGGCGAGTCAAATATTTTTTACCACAGAAACCAAAGAAATAGTAGTTTAGGAGCGTCTGATGGGATTGAGTACCTACCCAGGTGTTGAAAAAAGAAAATCTGACATACTGGCATCCGTGTGGAGTTTAGAGTCTATATATAGACACAACCAGTATATATATGTTGCTTGGAGCACTCAAAATTCGTTTATTTTATTTCACCATCAGTTTAATTAAAACCACCTGCCTTTGAGTGACAAGACGAAATGTGGGAAAAGGTCAAAGCTGTAAGACCTCCAGGTCAGGGGTAAATGCTGAAAAGACAAAATATAGTCTCGTTCCATTTTGAAGAGGAATAATAATCATGTCCTCTTATAACATATCCACTAAGAGCAAAATGTTTTATTTAGGTTCACCAACTATTTCCAAGTTAGTAATAAAATGAAATATACACAAACAAAGCTTAGTCGTAAACTATAAGTATATAGAATGTCTGTCCCAACGTGGCCATATCACGCCTGTTACCCCATTTGATATGGTATAGTTAGAAAATAGACATGAAAAATAACACCAAAAACAGCGTCTTCACCATCGGTTTCGGTAGTAGAATAGGATTAAATTTGTTTTAGTTATTTTTCCTCAGAATGTGTCTACATGTACATTGTTTAAACGCCTTTCCCACGACACAACTTTCAAATTATATACAGCACTGCGGAACACAAAGCTCACATCTTCTACTATCATATGATATCTATTTTTTTCCGTGTGCACGCCCGTAGAGATAATTCCACACCAGTTGAAGTGATGTGAAAGTTATCATGTTCAGATAGGGAAGTTTATAAATATTTTTTTAAAAAACCAGTGCAGCTAATATATTCTTAGTTAATATCGTTCATCAGTAAATGGTGTATTCCACTGTGCATACGTAGTTCACAAAGATCCCAACTCGATGTTGCATGAAATATGTCACTTTGTTGAATCGATGTCGACTCACAAATGTCATAGACAAATCATGCAATACGGAGTGTAACACCCCCTATTGTGAAATATATTATGAAGGAACAAGTATTAAATAAACATATATAGTCACTGAGTTTTTTTTTTTTTTCAATGCTATAAAGTTCTCCGGCAAAACATTAAAACTTTCCCATACTTTTAACTGGTTGAATATGATCTCTACGGTAGTCAGAGTATAAATTCATAACATGAATTAATACATGGCGACCCATTTCTATATTCTATAAAAATATATTCAGCATATACTGCAAATCATGCAATTTGCTACGATAATGATGTTGGATTGAAATTTAAATACAAATGCATCTCAACATAATTACTTATTATACATGTGTAAGTACTATTATGTTCCTTTCTGAATCTCACCCCCCCCCCAATTGCACCATCGCCACGTCTCGGATAAATTCAGGATGACCGTCCTATCAGTAATTTCTTGTCAAGAGAGACCATTTTTCTCACAGGGACGCATACGCTAAAATTTAAACGCCTTTATCGCGTACCGGAAATTATAAGACGCCGGTGAAGCTTATTTACGAACACACCCGGAAATCCTCGGCTGTTGTCGGTGGTTTATTGCATCATCCAAAATGGCTGGTTGAAAGAAAATGTTCGGGTCCCGAACTATGCATTTTTCATGTAATTTTCATGACTTCAGTGCGTCTTTTTTGGGACATATATTTGTCATAAGAAGGTAGTTTAGGCATTTATCTTCCTATTTTGATACCGGGAAAATTTCAAAAGCGAATAATATTTTGTGTATTTTGGAGCGCAAACCGCCATGTGGCTTTAATTTTCGAAAATATTCATCTTTGTTCCAAACACCATAAACAGAATAACATTAAAAGCATACAGTTTCGTTCATATATACCATGACCATCGCGTAAACAGCATGTTATCATAAAGACCTACTATATTTTACATAAGCAAGAGCCTGAATGTGTTACAGAAGACAGCACAGTGCTACTGGCTAACTACACACAAATGACATTAACGCTCTTTATTAGTTCCATATCAGGAATTCTCCAACAAAGAACGCTCTATATGTTTACCATCATAATATAAACAGACACCAGAAAAGTAACTTTTTATGCCTTTGTTCATATAACAATGGTCAAACATATGACAATAACATAGAGAAAAATGCATAGTTCGGGACCCGAACATTTTCTTTCAACCAGCCATTTCTTATTTGTATACGGACAAAGTCTGTTTACATTTTGATATTCTTTCTGTTTGTGGCGGTTTTTGACGGTTGGAAATATTTTCACAGGATACCCACCGCCAAGGCCAACCTTACCTTTAATTACTTTTCATAACGACAGCCCCCCCCCCCCAGTGTTCTACGTCGAACAATACAATTGAGAAAGTCCAGGGAAGAGATGCATCATTTTATCAGACTAACCGTACCCCTCCCACTCGAATTATCACTGCATGCGTCACGAACACAGTGATATTTCCACATATATATATTGACCATTCAAATTGGAACAATGCAACACGACTTACATTAATATACTGGAAGCAGTTTAATTAAACCCCCGAATGCGTCGCGGCTACAGGAACAATATAAGAAAATCGAAGTATACCAATCTTATTTTTACCATCGATTTACATATGAATAAATAATACGTATTTTTCTCTGCATGATAATTTTCCACCTTTGCTCATTTTTAGGAAATTTGGATCAATTTGATGAAGAGTTTTATCAATGGAGAAGAAACCATCGCACCAGTGAGTCGGGCCATCGTTAAAGCGTGTGCTATCAATATTACATGCAGACGAGACGAATGTTTGCGGCCTTTTACGATATACAAGAAAACCATAGTCAGAAATGGCAACGCCCTCGAGATCATATTATTAGCCATATATACAATCATTGGCTGCGAACACACGTACCACAGTAGCGATATCATAGTATATGTGTGACAATTTATTATGGTGGAGTTTGGTGACAATTGGTCGTCATAATTAATATGCCATAGCATGCTATGTCGCCCTCTACACATTCGCACAATGAGTCCACCTCAATGATGTGAATGTCTTGTCGCTGTGGATCTTCATTCAACACGCAGTGTTATATTCTGCATGCTAACACACAGGTGCACTTGGTAACTGAATGAATAACCCATTTCTGTCAACAGCCATGATTGTTCTTAATGAAATTAATATACGTAGATAAATATGCATGCATTGAGATAATATAAAAATGTACCACATGTATGATACGTGAGTCAATGAGGAATTGCCACCAGGCCACGGTCAAGCATAATTCTGGACGACACATCGTGCAATTATATATATCGTAGCGAATACAATTTAGCAAAACGTAATGAGTAAAGATTAATCTTGGTGAAACGCAATGGGTTCATTGGTCCAGTCAACTCGTGCCGAAACTGTGCGGGCAACATGACTGGTCCCGGGCTCTTTTTGTTTATATAGCATTTTACCGGATTTTGAGGGGTTAATAACACCGACCGGAGTCGAGCGAGCGAGTAACATTTTCTAGGTTGACCTAGTCGGCTATGTCGCTAACGTCGAGATATAGTGTCCTCGGGCCCATGGGGGCGGTCGCGGGCAGTCCCGGGCTCTTTTTGTTTATATAGTATTTTACCGGATTTTGAGGGGTTAATAACATCGGCCGTAAACACGTCACCCAGTCAATATATGGAATTCACACTCAGGTGTATTGCACTACCACGCATCACCAAAATATACTGTCTGAAAACACATTAATACACACGTAATCACCAGGCTCACTTAGCCAATATCGGCAATTGTGGGGTTAATATCACCGACCGGAGACGAGCGAACGAGTAAAATTTTCTAGGTTGACCTCGTGGGGTAATTTCGCTACGTTATAACGTCGAAATATAGTGCCCACGCGCCCATGGGGGCACCCGGGCGGTCCCGTGCTCTTTTTGTTTATATAGTATTTTACCAGATATTGAGGGGTTAATACACCGGCCGGAGTCGAGCGAGCGAGTAACATTTTCTAGGTTGACCTCGTGGGGTATGTAGCTACGTTATAACGTCGATATATAGTGTCTACTGGCCCATCTTTTTGTTTATGTAGTATTTTACCAGATATTGAGGGGTTAATAACACCGACCGGAGTCGAGCGAGCGAGTAACATTTTCTAGGTTGACCTCGTGTGGTATGTCGCTACTTTATGACGTCGAGATATAGTGACCACGGGCCCATGGGGGCCCGGGCGATCCCGGGCGGTCCCGGCTCTTTTTGTTTATATAGTATTTTACCGGATTTTGAGGGGTTAATATCACCGTCCGGAGTCGAGCGAGCGAGTGAATTATTTAGGTTGCCCTCGTGGGGTATGTCGCTACGTTATAACGTCGATATATAGTGTTCATTGGCCCATGGGGCCGCCCGGGCGGTCCCGGTCGGTTTCGGGCTCTTTTTGTTTATATAGTATTTTACCGTATTTTGAGGGGTTAATAAGGTCGGCCGTGGACGCGTCAACGAGTCAATATATGGAATTCACACTCAGGTGTATTGCACTACCACGGATCACTAAAATATACTCTATGAAAATACACGAAGACACCCGTAATCACCGGGCTCTCTTAGCCAATATCGGCTATTGTGGGGTTGATATCACCGACCGGAGGCGAGTAAAATTTTCTAGGTTGACATCGTGGGGTATGTTGCTACGTTATAATGTCGAGATATAGTGTCCACGGGCCCATGTGGGCGCCCGGGCGGTTTCGGGCTCTTTTTGTTTATCTGGTATTTTACCGGATATTGAGGTGTTTATAAAATCGGCCGTGGACGCGTCAACGAGTCAATATATGGAATTCACACTCAGGGGTATTGCACTACCACGCATCACCAAAATATACTGTCTGAAAACACATGAAGACACTGGTAATCACCCGGGCTCTCTTAGCCAATATCGGTATTTATGTGGTTAATATCACCGGCCGGAGACGAGCGAGAGTGTAAAACAATTTTATGTTGCCCCCAGGTGGTATATCGCTACGTTCTAACGTCGAGATATAGTGTCCACGGGCCCGTGGGAGCGCCCGACCCGGGTGGTCTCGGGCGGTAATTAGTCACACCCAATACACTGGCCAGATCGTCTTCTCCGGATTAAACCTCAGGCTGGTTTACGGAAATCTCTTGGTTTAAACCGCTGTTTTGTCGCCAATTCCGTGGTTTAACCACAATATCACAGGCATGGTTGATTCATTGATTCATCTCCTATTTGAACCTGGTCCAGCCAGATCCACGATTTAGCAGTAGTATCTTTGTCATCAAGCTAAATAATCGTTCTTGCCTAATTCTGACTACCGCATTCTATCGAGAGCGAAAATTGATAATTACGACAACGAGCATAATTTGATTTATATTTATAATGGAAGCGCGCACACCTCCGGATTGTGTGGGGATATGTTAAAACAATTTGTTTTTGAACGAGAAATATATACTGTTGACGAAACTAGTGAAAAATAACGGAATTGGTGGTGGTTATTGTCAATGAACGATACCCACCAGTGACTTTTCCCAGAAATTAACGATTTTGGTAAAGCGAGCCCTGCGGCTATGTTCTAACATATTTGCCCACATCGTTGGTGGTAACATTACTATATCATACCATATCTCTACCTGATATGCAAAAAGTGTTGGTTCATTCAGATTTTCCTACCATTGGAGCCGAAATCGTTCTTTTTCACAAAAATAATATAATTTAAACGATATTGCAATAATGCCGAACTAGTTAGTCCATATTGTGTGGTAGTTATCTGACAAGCATATGGAGAAAAAAGTTAATAGAAATTTTGAACGGTTTGTGAGATACTGGATTTTAGCTACCCCTCCCCAAACACGTTTACAAACATTACAAACATTTTCTAATTGATCTTAATGGGACCAGTACGAATCTTGTACTGAGAATTTTGTCCAGAGATACCGTTTAATTGATTACAGATATGTTCAGGCTTACAGACCCCAGGTAATTTTGCGTACATTAATATTGATGTTAAGTACTAAAATCTTGGCTATAATCAACATAGTAGAGGCTCTTATGTACTCCCGTGTGCACTTTGTGAAGAAATATAGCGACTATGCCAATGACGTTGCTTGGTATCTCAGGCACCAGAAAACAAATGTTAGACACTTTGGGGTCGCGACTGGGTGGATTTATGACGTCATCAAGATGGCCGCCATACACAATTTCACAGTATGCACTGAGTCAGTTTGATTAATATCTACTTGTGAATTTATTATAGAAATTTGATTGTCTCACCACTGACGTGAAACTAATGCACCATACTTCCATTTGACAGCAAAAGTGGCCACCAAAACCAAGATGGCCGCCAAAATGGCGACCGAAATTCGGACAATTTAGGATTTTTCACACTTTCCTCTTGAATCATTAACCGATGTTTGAAATTTGTAACGAATAAAGACCTAAATTTGAATAAATTATAGTATCCAACCATTTCTACAACATATTATGTCATATTTCTGATCTCATTCCTGCCAGCTATCTTTAAAATGTGAATTAAAAAATGTGCTATGAAAGTTAACCAAAATTCAATTATGTGATTCTAGCCAAGAGTTGAACAGAAAATAACTGAATTTGATGAAGATAATGTAAAAATGTTTTATATATGTGAATTGGCATATAGTTACACTGAAGATAGTGCATTTTCGTTTAAGATGGCGGTCAAGATGGCTGCCATAATGGAGAAATCACCAAAATCTGTCCAATTTTTATTGATATCACTCATGTGTTGGGGAAAAGTAAATATATGTGAATATATGCTAATTTTTCGCGGAAATCCATGGACTTATGCAATAATTTGTAAATTTGGTGAACCATATAGCTGCTTATACCCGAGAATTCAACAGAATTATACCAGAAAAATTAAGTCAAATCATCTTCATGGCAGCCACACAAAATTGCAGAATGGTCACTGAGTGAGGACGAAAATTTAACACAGAAAATGAAAAATATTTCTACGGCAATGATAAAATTGCACCAAGCTTCCTTTTGAAAGAACAAGATTGATAAAAAAACAAGATGGCTGTCAAAATATAGAAATGTGTTGAATTGTTACACATGCCCCTTACGTCATATTCGGTTATTTATAAACTGTGGCGAGTAGGACTTGTCTTTGTTTTTATCAGTTATTACACCAAGTACTTTGGAAAACATATTATGTTGTAATTTGATAGCATTGCTATCATACTGCCACCTGGAAATATAATTGCTGAACTTAGAAATACACAGGCATTACATGTTAGTGCAGACATTATTTCGTATCTAATTATGAAACAGTTGTGTCTAATAAGATGCAACAAGGGGAGATTGTATTGTTCAGTTTCTTGTTTTTTCACCCACTGACCAACGCGCGAAGCGCGTTCAGTGGGTGTACTATAATCGTAGGACTTATGCGTTTCTGCTGAATTGAACTAGTGCCTATGCGTTTCTGCTTGGCTGCACGGACGTTTGATCGCAAAATAAAATTATAACCATTATCAAAGCACACGTTTGGATAACACCGCCATAAACAGTGACATATTATGACGTTGAGCTCGTATCGTCAATAAAATTAGAGTTATGACTTATAAAACTAAGAATTACTGCTAAAGTATTTCTACCAATTAGGTCACTAGATTCGTGTTGAGCTGGAACTTGAGAAATTTTAATTTCAACCAATTGAAATGCCGTTGAAAACTGAAGGGTTAAGCGATTATCGCAATAGGATATTGGAACACGTGTGCGTAACGTAACTATCACAAGTATAACGTACTCTGATAAGTTATCGCCAAATTCGTGCTTCAAACAGTTTAAACATGTCATCTTCGGCTTCTTTTTTTTTTTTTTTATGAAAATGAATAATAAATGGTGTGATAAATATGTATAATATGTATATAACGACAAATAGAGTAAAATTAGACATTTCCCCTTGAAACTTAGGATTGGAAAGCCAGGTACAAAAATTGGTGAAATATGAGTACGAACGTCAAAGTGTTCCCTGTGTATCGTGATAATTGCCAACCATGCGAAGCGAAGCCTCCATTGGCGATTATTTTACGCTGGATTTTTATCATCGAAACAAATCAATTTCTTCCACCTAAAAGATAATTACGTGCTTAACCCTGCCGTTTGCGGAATATATAGGTATTCCACGCAGAAACACCTAGTCTCAGCTTAAATTTTTGAAAAATAACAGTTTTATCGACATAAATAGATTTGAATGGGACAATTCCATGTTAAAATTTATCATCGAAAAAAATTCAATTTCTTCCATCTAAAACATAATTACGCGATGGACTCTGTCATTTTAGGAACATATATGTATCCCACGCACATGCACCAAGTCTCAGCCCAAAGGTTTGAAAAAAGACAGTTTTATCGACATAAATCGATGTTAATGGTAAATTCCATGTTAAATTTTATCATTGAAAAAAATTCATTTCTTCCATCTAAAACATAATTACGTGCTGTACTCTGTCATTTTAGGAATATGTAGGTATCCCACCCACACACTCCAAGTCTCAGCTTAAAATTTTGAAAAATGACAGTTTTATCGATATAAATCGATTTTAATGGCAAATGCGGTGTTAAATAAATTTTAGGGCCCTGCGAATGTTTTCTGAGCTGTTCTAAATTGGTCACTAGAGTCCATATTTGACCGGTTACACCTGATAATTATCCGACAGTACAGTCGCGTTACTTTATAGGTCAACGTTGGTCATTATCACCCGACAAATTTATTTCGGTCTATCGTATCAACCCCTATTTTCTCCCGCGTAGCCTGACTAAATGTCAACATTGGTCTTTATCGCTCCACTAATTTGTATCGTTTCATCGGTATGAATTCCATATCCAATTATCAACATATAACCAACCCAACCTCTAATCCCGGTCCAATTTATTTATTTCTTTCATCGGTATAGTCACGTTACGTAATATTTTATCATGTGATACTTGTACTTATTTGTCTATGGTATTACTATAGTATACCGTATATATACGTATATCAATTGCTATTCCTTTCTATATAATCCTGGTGCTATATATAGAGATAGATAATTTCATACCCCCCCCCCCCAATTTGATATCATTGCTGCTTTAGTACAGTCGCGATGCAACATCGCTCCACTAATTTATGTCAGTCCATCGGTACAAACCACTTTTTCTCCGAGTCCATATAACCAACCCAACATCTTATAGAAGTCCATAAATGACTATTCTGGCACTATATAGAGATGACTAAGATTCTGACACCCCCCCCCCCTATTTTAAAGCCTTGTTGCAACAGTAGAGTTGATCTCTGAGTTCAGATGCATAATGTGTCAACATTGGTCGTTATTGCTCTACAAATTTATATCGGTTCAACCCTTAGTTCCCTGTATCGCCCACCCCTCCCTCAATTTATTTTTTCAGTTGTATTATAGTCTCGTTACATACACATTTTATCTTTTGTAACTTTTGCTTCAACGCGTTGAGTTCCGCTGCAGACAATATAAAACTGACGACATTTTGAAATGTAAGCAGGCTTCAAACTCATCTTATCCAAGAAAAACTCTGGTTACATAAGAAATTTGTGTATAAGGTGTATGCGCATTTGTCGCGTTAAAAACAAAAGGTCCCAAGTCAAGGTCCAAATCCCCAACACACTCATGTGAGGTTTAACTCCATCCTCATACAGTAATGTCCAAAGTAATTGACCACTTAACCACAGCATAATTATTGGTAATTTGTCAGGATTTTAAATGCTGAAAAAATACCCATAATTCTGCTGTGGTCAATTACTTTGGGCATTACTGTAACCAATATAAGGATTTGAGGTGTAATGATAACTCAATCCTCATACAGTAATGTACAAAGTAATTGACCACTTAACCACAGCATAATAATGGGTAATTTGTCAGGATTTTAAATGCTGAAAAAATACCCATAATTCTGCTGTGGTTAAGTGGTCAATTACTTTGGGCATTACTGTAACCAATATAAGGATTTGAGGTGTAATGATAACTCAATCCTCGTACAGTAATGTCCAAAGTAATTGACCACTTAACCACAGCATAATTATTGGTAATTTTTCAGGATTTTAAATCCTGAAAAATTACCAATAATTCTGATGTGGTTAAGTGGTCAATTACTTTGGGCATTACTGTAACCAATATAAGGATGTGAGGTTTAATTAGAACTCCATCCACATAACTAATAAATATGTGTGAAAATTAAACCAAAAAAAATAAATTCCATGATGGCGTCCAATATGGACTGCCTAATTCTGCTCCAAAACATGTATATTGAATATATGGTTGTTTATTGGGGAAAACCGATTATTTCAATAATATTTTCATTAACTGGGATCCAAAACCCGACTTACGGGAGCGCGCTTCATGCGCGACTGTATCTTAAGCATATGTGCATATTTAATGAGCCAACAATTGGAATCCCAATAGAGAAGATTGGCACGTCGCCCTTGCGCATAGACATCATTGATGATCTCTATGGGAATCAAAATTGACATTTAATAGACAATTTTGATTAACCGCAATAACTTAAGGAATCTCTAATTGCGCTTAAGCCCAATGAGAATGCAATAAGACATTCCTTATTATGCTTAACCGCAATTACTTCCCATTCCACTTAAACACAATTAATATATCTCTCATTAGATCACCCTTCTGCAAATAGTAGAATAATCCTATATTTGTTCCACCCATTGTGCCATGGATAATGGAGATGGACTACACCATCTGTATTATAAGGAGTTTATGTACTATATATAATATATTATTCTTTAATAAGAGATTCATTATTAGGCTTTATCAGCGAAATTTGAATATTCTTCATTGCGCTTAAGCGCAATTAAATATTCCCTTATTGCGCTTAAGCACAATAGAGATTCCCTTATTGAGCTTATAAGCGCAATAAGGAATATCCCTTATTGTGCTTAAGCACAATTAGCTCTTCTTGCTCTTAATTAAAAAAAAACAGTTATAATTGTATTGTAACTATTGGTTTGTCCTTTAAAGGTACTCAATCCGAAAAGAGGGTCCCCATCTCAACAGATTCCAACAACAACAATCCGATCAGAGGGTCCTATATTACTATTTCTTTGGCTTTGGGGGTAAAAAATATTTGATTCGAGTCGAGGAAACCATCAAACAAAGCTCAGAGTTATTAGATATTGATTTTTGAAATTTGTTAATAGCTCGAGATGAGTACTAATAACTGCCGTCAATTTGGTAACCTGCTCGAGATTTTACGCCAAAACTCTATTCAAACAGACAAGGATGGATAACTCTATAATCAGGGTACGCAATTTTGAATGTCTTCTGGGCCAGAAAGAATTCCCGATAATGAAAAATAATAGATTTTTAAAATCGATATCTAACAAATCTGAGCTTTGATGGGTGACTTCCTCGACTCGAATCAAATTTTTTTACCCCCGAAGCCATTGAAATAGTAATTGAGATGAGTTTTATCGGATTGAGTACCTTTAATATTTCCATACATCATGCCCACATATATTATAAAAGAATAGTACTATTATTATGCTCGTAGTAGTTAATACCACCTTACCGTCAATATTCTAGCATGGTTAATTTCAAAATCACAACGTTAATTGTTATTACTATTTGTGTGTACTGTATATGTACATCAGTCACCAATTGAGAAACTTAAGCACAGTCTGGTTGAATATCTACCATATATGGTGGATTATTCTCACATCCAAGCTGTTGGTGTCATTCGTGTTATTTTGCATGCGAAGTGGTAGACCCCCCCCCCCCCCCAAATAGCTTATCAATACCACCCAGGACAGTGGGTGTTTTTCCTCAATTAATTTAATTTCTTTTTGGCATATCTGTGTTTCATCACCCGAAATTCGTTTGAATAGTTGAGACATTGTCACACTTCTCAAGACGTGAGTCAGCACATGTACCACTCCTGTTACTTCGTCCAATAGATGGTCACATTGATGGTAGTCTATCTACAACCAACTCACCCCAGCAACTACAGTTGATTTACAAACTTATCTCGCAAGCTAACAGAGCTCACCACAAAACTCTCCGATTGCATATCAGAGACTCCATATAGAATGTTTGCTTCGGTTGAGGAATGGATAGTCCATAATACAGATTTAATTAATAAATTTCAATACGGCCGCTGACCTCATTGCAGATACATTTCATATTCACTTCGATGTAGTCTAACAGAACTGTGCACATAACCGAGTTAATGCTTGTCAGTTTATTTTAGAATATGTCAAAATATCAGTGTCTGGCAAAAATAGCCTAAGGTTTGTCATTCTCCA
The DNA here is from genome assembly GCA_032622095.1 of Siphonodentalium dalli. Taxonomy (NCBI): domain Eukaryota; kingdom Metazoa; phylum Mollusca; class Scaphopoda; order Gadilida; family Siphonodentaliidae; genus Siphonodentalium; species Siphonodentalium dalli. The sequence continues at coordinate 46,922,736 of CP136069.1, read as the reverse complement.
TGTCAAGTCCAGCAAGTGACAATAACTGCTCCTCAACATCTTCCTGGTTATCAACGAAAAAATATCGTGAAATCAAAATGCCTGTGCCTAGTGCCTGGATATTTAGTGATGAAATACCTCATCGAAACACCAGAAGCTCATCTTTTGTCCATGCCATATGATGGTGCATCGAACTAATGAATACAGTGACGGGTCATCAAGATCATTTAATGGAACGTTTATTAAGATTTCTTGCAAAACGTCCACATGGGGACATTCATTAGCATTATACATCAACTGTTAGTTCACAGAACGTAAAGATCTTCGAATCACAGACACCCCGCGATCTCGAACGAAATCCTTTAATTGTCCATCGAATACATGTAGTTTATAGAATTTGCTGTCAAACCGTACGACCATAATAGTCAGATCAACAAGTAGGCCAATTACAAGCTTGGAATATAGATACTGCGCAAAAGTTGGAAGTAATAGTAAACAATTGTATGCTTGAATTGAGAGAAGATTGTGGATTGTTAGCCATTTGAAGAGTCCATAACTGAAATGGACTTCAACTATTGCCCAGGAAGGTATAAGATTTCAAAGTTTAACGACCTGAGTTTTCTGCAGACCTGATTTCATTGTATTGGGATATCAAATGTTACTGTATAAAACATCTGGAAAGAATACTACAAACTTTCAACCCAATAATAATACATGTACATGGTGTGAATATGTTTCTTGTATGACATTTTGATGAGACCGCACAACGCAAGCATGAAAGAACTTCGATAACACATGTGACAAATATGACATGGGTGTATCTAATATAAACTTGATGAGTGCATAAGTTCTGCACGGGCAGATGGGATCATACACGGAACGAACTTGCAGTATATGTGATGGCCAGAAAACTATCTATGTGGAACTCAAATACACATGTATACCAATTGAACTCATTATATGAGGCTATCTTCCTATCCTAGCTCGATAAAAATCAGCCACGCTTTCGCAAATCTTGGGTGTGGAGTCAGTGAGTTGACCTATGAGCTGTCCAGAGCTCCACTGTTTTGGTACGAACCTGAACATAATTTATCTCTAGTCGCTATAGATCGCATGTAATAAGCAGAGGTCTGGTAGAAATCCGCCAATGCGATTCTTCTTCGCAGAAGACACATATAGCTCACATCTGAACGCTCTCGATTGGTAGTCTGCGACAAAGCAATTACTGTCATATAATCCCCTAATGCACACACAATTTGAACTAGATGTTATTCAACGAGCAATTGAAACTTTTCTCAGTTTCACAAAAGTATACCCTGTGTTTTCGTACATGTATATTAATAAGAACGAATCGCACAAATATTAGCTCCTATTCTTATATTTGGACTTAGTATACACTAATTATTAAGCTTGTTAACATGGAAGATGTCTGTAATGTCAACGCATTATATGCCGCTACTGTTTTTGGGTACTGCATTGTGTGATGTCCATTCAATTAATTTCAGTGAGCAGCTGCATTTCGGTAGAATTGACTTAGTATGATGGCATTACATGAGCAATACAGGAGTCAAGTGAAAAATTCTTATCCAAACCCCTTAAAGTCGCCGTCGCGAAAATTCTCAATATATGTTCATTTATTCATATTTGTATCAAGTTATGCACACTTATTTAAGAAAACAATCCCCCGCTGTCTGAAAGATACGAGTGTTTACGACTGTGTGTGTCTGGATGATAGCCTGATGCCTCACCTCATTATCTATTTTGACGGAAACAGTTATTTGCGAGAAAGCGTGTGACGTATTCAAGGACGGCGACGTCTCTATACGGACCCTCACACCGGATATAGTAATTCGTGACGTCATATTGACAGTTCGCCGATTCGTAACATTTAGCTGACATGAATGATTAAAAGGTTACTAAAATGCGTGCATTTGTAAGCAATAGAGTTATTCACCCTGAACTTCTGTCAATAGACGTCATCTAGACAGTCTAGAATGCTAAAAGTCAAATCCCAAAGTCGCGCAAAGGTCAAGGTCAAGTTGGCGGACGATTCATTCAATATCCAACTTTCTGCATTTTGCGTAGCCTGTTGATTCTCGATTCATCCACTTCCGGTTGGAGGGTCCGTATAGAGCTGATCCGTTCAAGGACCTTGGGTATTTCCCACTGAATGGCTGACACTGACAGAAACATTTTTGCGATCTGATTGTTCCTCGTCTGATTCGTCAGCAGAAGACACTTTAAATTTGACAACGGGAGCGTACATGCACGAGCCGGAATTACCACAAAATTACCATGGTGTGAGACCACCAAACGATCCAGACCTTGGACTGTTGGATGGCGAAGAGATGAAAATCGCGTACGAAAATGGTGAGTCACTGAGCGTCTCTTATTAAAAATATCGCGGTCACTGGCAAAACATGTGAAAATAAAATTGATGTAAATACTAGCTAAAACCCCGTTTATACGAGCGAACATGTGTAATAATCATTACGCATACTCAATACATCGAAATATGAAATATAATTCAAGGAAAAGTTGTGTGTCTGCCGAAATGTTAGTCTAAAAATACCAGTAGTATTTTTTTTTACTAAAAATGTCACTTTTTTATGTATTGAAATTCTGGACTCGACCACTGCCAGTCCATGGCTGCTCACGGATTGACATTGGATTCACCTATTAGTATCAGTACTATGACAATCAGAGACAGTGTTTGCACTGGCTAAAATAATAAATAATAATTTGCCAAAAATTAGCTAACTCTTGATTTGTGACATTGTCCCAGAAAAAAAAAGTGTCTTGAAAGTTGAATATTCAACATGTTAATTGTTATCTCGACACATCTTGAGATCCTGACATGCGCATCTCAAGCTCTGAACATATTACTAGTATCTCGCGATATTATCTTGAGATCTCTGCATATTTTCTTGAGATCTTGCCGTATGATCTTGAGAAAATATGTTAATAACTCAAGATTCTTTTCTCGAAATCTCGAGAGAGTCGAGATAATATCTTGGTGTGGATATTTTCTATAACAGTATATGGTACATTGTATATCATTTGAAGACAGATTCATTGTGGTCCAAGTGAGATGATTAATCATATTCATGGGTTCACATGACTGTCGGGGTACTATACATGTACATGTAGTATGTCTTTTGAATGAAAATCTGTTACGGTACTGGTATAGAAGAGCAACAGGAGGTATCTCGGATTCTCGGTCCAAAACAGCATCAACCCAACCAATTTCCCCAAGCTGTTGTGGACTGAGAAGACTTGGTCTATACATGCCAATGTATGCTATTGCTGAATATATAGTCATGAAACGGAAAGAAATTAACTTTCCAAGAAAAAGTTGTTTGAGTCAGTATTTGGGGCAGGAGAAAGATACCCGGATTTATTATCGCCCCCCACTCCCCAACCGACCAGCTACTTATGACAAAAATGAATTTATTATTTTATAAGTTGCTTATTTTGCTTCATACATCATGAAAAGGCGAGAGATACTCAAGCCTCGGTATTCCCCCCTCCCACCCCAAACCCTGACTCAATGAAATTTTTCTCGATTAATTTTAATTTCTCGCCATTTCATGACTATATAAAGCGACATACCGGTACATGTAAGTGATAAATAATAAGATATTTTTGTCTCATATGCAGCTGAGCACTGGTTTCTTTTTTTTGGGGGGGGGGAGGGATATTCAGGCCTGTGTAATTTCTCCCAACCCAAATCCTGACTCAATCAAAATTTTAATGGATATATAGCATTATAGGGCAATATAAGCAATAAAATAATTAGTTTATTTTTATCATATACTCTTATGTAGATGCTGGGTGTGGGGGATATTCAGACCTGGGTATCTAATTCCCCCCTCTCCACCCAAACCCTGACTTGTAACATGTTAATTTATCGCCATTTAATGACTATAACATAAAAATAAATAAGCAATAAATTAATACGTGTACATTTATATTTTGTCGTATGTTGAATTCTCGGTGGGTGTGAGCATTTGACAGACTGAAAATAGTAAAAAGGGGGGATGCACTGGGGAGATATCATGTACACCAGGTAAACAAACTACTATAGTATAAGCTGTGCATCTTTAAAACAGGATATTAACAAAACTGGATAATACAATAGATACCTGGTAAACAATTCAGCAGGTATAACTTCTGATAACAAATTTGTGCGGAACTTATCCAAGATGCATGTATCCATGAGAACAAGTGGACGGACAGACGCATGCCCACTGTCATTCATCAGAACATACAACAATGACCTAAACATTCAACCCCTTAACCACAGCAGAACTGTGGGTAACTTTTCAGGATTTAGTCCGAAATATGACTTGTTGCCTTCATGAGAGCTTTCCGATGAATTTCCACAAGCCATATTTCAAACTGAATCCTGAAACTATACCTATAATTCTGATGTGGTTAAGGGGTCGATTATTTAGGGCATTACTGTATGTCGAGTTTGTTACACATTTGTCAAAGTTTGCATCAACAAAATTGAGGAATTGAATGTTAACTCTGAGTTGTTCCATAATAAATGTATTTCCCTTGTCATTTCAGGTGTTCATGCAGCCTATGTATGTGATGGAGACTACAATGTACCTGTGAGTGCAGATATTGCCATGAGATTGAAAAAGTTGAGACCAAGCTAAAGGAAGTGACAAAAGCGATTTCATAGGAAGAAGAACACTTCAAGTGTATCACAGAGACTGTCCCCTTCAGGAGTGTGTGCCTGGACCCATGGCTACTTGAAGTTGCATGGTTAGGATACCAGCAACAGTATAGGCATCCGTTTAATGGACCTCTGCAAACAAATACAGGCATATCGCATATACAGTTTATTCGGTGGTGCTATGGCTACCATGGTTTGCATAACTGCAGACCTCTTCCATCGTGTGTTGTGAATGGCATCAGTAATTTCAGTATGCTTTCCCAAATGATGGTGGAAATTACAGGGGCTTTCGTTTGCCCGAGCTGGAGAAATGCATGAATAAATGAATGAAATCTTAATAGTTTGTTACAATGTATCTCCCTAATCTTCATCTTCCATATATGACTGAAAATAATTTCATTCATTTGATAACGTTTGACTCTGGAATGGCCAAATTGTTTGATATTTAACTTTGTTTTTATTTTTTTTTTAAATATTTTCAAGTGACAAATTTCCCCCCACTTTTCATAGTTTGATCCTGAAATTGCCAGAAAAATGTTTTTTTTTATAATTAAAATATATTTTTTTCCAAGCGACATAATTTTTTAATCACACAATTGATTATTTGATCCTGAAATGGTGATAAAAATGACTTGAGATTTAAATTTGTTTTTATTTAATTTCATTCTTTCAAATGTCCAGGTCTGAATAGCTACCCACAACCCAGCACCTACATGACAAAAAATTGTCTCATGGTTTCATTGCTTATTTTGCTTTATAAAGTCATGAAACGAAGATTCCAGAACATGATGTAGCCCTAGCCCCCCCCCCCCCCCCCCAACCAGCGCCTACTTGAGAAAAATCTGGGTTTTATTGCTTATTTTGCTTTATATCGTCACGAAACAATGAGAAATTAACTTCTTCCGAGAAAATGTTTGAGTCAGGGTTTGGGTGGGGGTAAGATATCCAGGCTAGGAAGGGAAGAAGTCCAGGACCTACATGACAAAAAATCATCTTGGGGGTTTTATTGATTATTTTGCTTTATAGTCATGAAATGGCAAGAAATAGACTTCTCCTGAGAAGGTGATGTATGGAACTAATCTGCATAAAATGACAAAATAATGATTTTTGTTCACTCTTTTTAAAGCAAACGCTTTTTTATGGTCGTTATTGTTGTCACATTTTTGTATATTATAATAAAAAAGAATGAGTCAGAGGAAAATTGGAAGAAAATAAATGAACCCCATACAATGCTGAGGATGCGGCCCATTTTGGGAGGGGCTGGTGTGTTTACCCTGAACATAGATATTATATTATTTAGCGTAATAACACTCCAGTATTTACTTTTTCAACTCAACGAATGGAAGAAGCCATGGTATACTGTATAGATCTGTATTTCACTGTTTGATCATATTAAAATCATTTTCACAAAGATGATACATGCAGATACGTAGACAGCATAGCCACCCAAGAAGCCCTTCTGATAGTTCAGCCAGAAACGTAATTAGTACTCTTCTTGTGGGACTTGAAAGCAGAAATCTGCGAAAGCGGTCACGTATCCCATGCATTTCATATCAACAATAGGTTGAAAGTTAATAAATTTCGAAGTTCCCGTGGACCTACATGTAGATCATGCCACGAATACCTACTCCAGCGGCACGGGAGTAGAGATTCATGGCATGATCTGCTGTGGTCCTATTCTGACAGTCACAGTGACACACGAACTTCGTCCAAATATGTACGAAATTACGAATTTACTCCGGAGTTGTTGGCCACGCGAATAATTCATGTCGTATTATTCAATATTTTATTACACACATAAATACATTCCGAATTCACGATTTCCAACGAAAACGAAACATGTTTGTGAACTAAAACAAAACCACGCAGAAACCGATTTCGATAACACAATGTCAACAGAATGCCGCAAGGTGATTAATGACGTCACGGGTCAAAAATAAATTACACCCAATCTGCAGTTCGCGTTTACTGCTGTGCGCATGCCAGGGGGGTTTCCTGGAATGCGAATCGATAGCGGCTAATCTTGGGACGATTAATTTCGTTCTCAGAACGACTCTGTTGGTCTAATAAGCGTGGAAATGGGTAAAATATGAACTTCGCGACGGCGACTTTAAGGTGGTCGATATCAAGGGGAAATAATTAAAGTATTGCTCAATATCGACAGCCTTATTGTTGAGGTAGGGATTTTTCTCCAGCCGAGTAACCCAATCAGGACATTTCCGATGTACATGTAATGATGGATGTAATCAGCATATATTCAAATTTGGATATTTTCAAATAGGTCAACATCAAATGAATTTATCTACTTTTCATGGTTTCTGTTTCCATTCTCATGAAATCTCGGATATAAGCAGCTACTGTTCGCAAAATATTCATATTGTATCAGATTGTATCAGCATTCCTGGCATTTTTGTCAACAGGGGAACAAATGTGTTTACCAAGTGGCACTGAAACCCACCTTAGGCGCGTTATCAATGAATACTAGCAAATTTGGATGATTTCTCCATTTTGGTAACCATCTGAGTCACCATCCTGAATTTAGATTCATATGGATAATAATATGTTAATCTAACATATCATGGTTGCCGAATGATTAGACAGTATAATTTATTCAAAAATAAGGTTGCTAGTAGCCACCGATTTCAAACCGTTGTGAATAATTTAAGAGGCGAGTATGAAAAATCATCAATTATTAGAATTTCGGTCGCCGGTTTGGGAGCCATCTTGGGTTTTGAGGTCCAAATTGCACCGTCAAGAGGAAGTGTGGTCCAATGGTATTATTGGTCGCGAAACATAATCATTTCACTATCTAAATATTCCTCCCAGACTCAATGCCAACTCTGAAATTGTTCATGGTTGCCATTTTGATGATTTCATCTCATTTTCGTCGTTTCATTCTCTCGAATTCTTGAGTATAAACAGCCATTGTTCACAAACTATTCATATTGTTTCATATATCTATGTTATTACGCCAACACGGAGCAAATATATTCACCTATATTCACTAAATCGCTCATTTTTTTTAAAATAATTTTGTTATTGAATAACAAAACATACACGGAATATCACAGACATACATTAGCATACGATACTTCAAGGGCGAGAGGGGAAACTATCTCACTGTCACATGCGCACTGTCTTACACTCTTCATTCGCACCTGGTGTCATCATATAATGTTACATGGACATATAATATGTTGATATCAAATATGGGAGATTGGACACGATACACGACACAGCGCTGCGAAACAGTCAGGATATGTCAAAACAGAAGATACAGCCTCGATGCCGGGGGCTATATTAATAGAGTTGTTACCCTTTGTTCTTTGTCGACAAATTATTTCGTTGTTTACGAATAATCGGTCAACGACTGGCCATGTTTCAACTTTCTATTCTGCCAATATAATATTGAGATATATATCCGAACGGCCTTTAAAGTGTTGTATCTTATCGGGTTTCGTTTTCAAGTGCTCGTTTCATTAGAAGCCACTTGGTATCGAACATATTACGTTCAAGTCTGCAGTATGCATTGTATTTTTCGCAATTATACCTAAAGTTGAATTCTGCAATTAAAGCATTCATAGACAATTGGTCCGTTGTAAATTTTGTTTTGTAAATATAGTTTTTAATAATCAAAATTAAATAATTTGTAATGTTATCCGTTCGATTGCTCATGTTTCCAAACGTCATTGTCTTTTTTGTTAAAGGAATGACGAAATTGTTTGATATTGTCCATTTGGAAAGCTTGTCTAGGAATGATTGAACATGCGGACACTCCCAAAATATGTGGCATATCGTTTCTTGTGTTTGACATCGGTTGCAAAGATCGTTTTGTCTAATCTTGGCCAGTTTTAGAAATTTATTGGTAGCTAAAATTCTACAGTTTATAGGAAATTGAAGCCAGTGTAATTTAGTGTCAGACGTGGACTGGAATTGGGCCTTGAAGCAAATATCCCATGGAATGTTGTACTCGCCTAGTTTGGATTCCCATTTCGAGCACACGTCCAGTTTCTTGTTTCTCGACACTAGACAGTTGTAAAAATCGCGCCCACCTTTCGCATTGCGTAATAATAATATGTAATTACTTGGGAGGATTGGTGCCATCAGCGGATTATTAGGTTGTTTAAGGGTTTTGACACTTTTTTCTGCTTGTCGAAGAAGTGCATGCAAGGTGATGAAATCTGTTCGGACATTAAATGTCGATAAGAGGGAATGTCTAATTTATTTTAAAATGTTCATTATTCCATAAAATTGAAGACAGTAAGGGTAGGGTCTCTTTTTCTGCTACCAATAGCTCAGACCAGGCGATAAGGACAGAATATAGCTTTAAGTATTGGCCTCCATATGCAAGAAAGAGGGGATCTTCGTCTATTGGTAAATCTACAAGGGGGTGCCATTTCGACCTTTTCAGTATAATTCGGCGGATCCATGTTATCTTCATAGATGAATTGAAAGCTTCGACATCAACCATTTTCAGGCCCCCTGCTTCGAAATTTTGGCAGAGTTGGGTTCTTTTAACTCTGTCTCGTTTTCCTCCCCAAACAAAGTTAAATAGAATCGTTTTTAAATTTAAAAAAAATGATGCTGTCAGGTTGGGAAGAGACTGAAATAGGTGGGTTATTTTTGGCAGTATAAGAGATTTTATTACCGTGATTCTACCCAAAGGAGTCAATAGCCTATGTCCCCATGATTTTATCAGGGTCTTAATATCGGATAGCTTTGAGTCGTAGTTATCTAATATGTTATCAAGGTTGGTATTAAATTTGATCCCTAATAGAGTAAAGGAGTTAGTGAATTGTACATGTAGTTCAGGGCATATGTTGTGTGTATTTCCCTTCAGAGCCCCAATCCACGATGCCTGACATTTACTGTGGTTGATATTCAGTCCTGACACCGAGGCGAATTTGTCTAATGTACTATAAGATTCTAATAGACTTTCCTGACTGCCATCGAGGATCAGCGTTGTATCGTCTGCGTACTGTGTTATTTTATATTCTAAACCGCCGAGGATTATTCCTTTAATTTTAGTGTTTTGTCTCATTAGGATACCTAGAATTTCTGCACAAATTAAAAAAATATAAGGTGAAATAGGATCACCCTGCCGACAGCCTCTGAATAGATTGAAACTTTGGGAAATATGCCCGTTTATGAGAATTGAAGAGGATATATTATTGTAGAAAATGGATATCCAAGACTTGATTGATTCACCAAAATTAATAAATATCTAGGCACTCGTGTATCTGTCTAGTAGAGGATACTTTATCTGTCTAGTAGACGGATAGAGGCGTGGTTTATCTGATGGGCTTTATCTGTATAGTAGACAGGGGTAGGAGGTGGATAAATACGTATCACTTACGAACATTCTGCGTTGTCGTTAAAGTGCGTTTATATAAACGACGAGTATAAATACGGCTCAATCGACCGTCTCGGAAACTGGAGATTTCGTACTTTGGGCTTCCAAGGGACGGGGGAGATTTCCGTCGGGTCAGTTTGTCCACATGAGGTGACCTTGACCTTAAAACGGGTACCCAAAAATTACCTTGGGCGATATCTCGGTCATCAGCGGTGACATCGACGTGAAATTTATTATGCATGGTCAACTCGGGACGTGCAATATTTTTGTCGGGTGCAAAACAAAAATTAATCGATCGACCAAATCCATGGGACCAATCCCGCCAGTGGCGGGCTAATCTGCTAGTGATGTATAATTCGAGTTGTGTCCCGTCGTGCAGTTGTTGGAGACATGTAATTAATTGGTATATTCCTGTGCCGTTTGTTACTCAATGTCTTAATTATACTTGATAGGGTGCCATAAGAGCAATACACAAAAACATAATATACATTTTTGTGTCATTTGTTGTGTCAGTCATCGGCTATATTTATTCAATCCATATACTGGATATTGAATATGACTATAATGTAATTATACCCACCCCCATCAAAGTTGTGGGGGTATACTGGAATCAGCTTGTCCGTCGTCTGTCCGTGGACACAAATTTGTCCGGAGTTTTTCTCAGTCGTTTTACGATAATTTTTCATAAAACTTGGCACAGACGTCAACCACCATGGCAACATGTGCACCTGCAATTATGACGTCTGTCTGATTTTTTTTGTGGTGGAGTTATCCTCCCTTTTTAGCAACATGCATAATATTTTCCGAGCTTTTATTCCTATATTCTTAGGTCAATGTTTTGTGATATTGGCACTGTTATTTAGGACCATGGGAACCTCTGCACCTGTGATTATCAGGTCTGTCCGACATTTTTTATTTTTTGGTAGAGTTATCCCCCTTTTTCGACTTAAAACATTTACGCAACATGCATACTTTTGTACGAGCTTTTATTCCTACATTTTTCGGTCAATAGGTTTAAGGTTAGGGTTGTTCAGCTGCAATGGGAACTGTTATTTTATTATTTAAACTAAATGTTTACTGACATGTGAAACATCTTAGTATTTCAAAAAACACGGGGGTATCATTAGTTCCATTGGGACAGTCACACCTCTAGTTATTATTGAAAAGTGCAGTAGAGTCCGCACATATATTAGCTCGAAAAGCGTTCTGTAATTATTATGGATCTCTGCTGGACTGTTTTAAAGGTACGGGCGGCGTTCGCGTTTGGCATGCTGTTAAAATATTCAGCTCCGTCAAAAACCGCCATAAACAGAAAGAATTGTAAAATATAGAGACTTTGTTTATATACCAATCAGAAATATGGCATAAACAGTATGTTATTGCCAAATGTTTTCCTTTGTTATGTAAACAAAATGTTACAGAACCTAGCTTTTTGTTTAAATCCGGATATGGTAAACATAAAGAGCATTATTTGTTGCTGTTTTCCTGATATGGAAATCATAAAGAGCGTTTATATTTATTTTTTGTGTGATTGACCAATAGACTTGCGCTGTGTTATGTGACACGATCAGGTTCTTGTTTACGTACACCATCGTACGTCTTGGCGACAATATACTATTTACGCGTTGATTATGTTTACAATATGAACAAAAATTATATATATTTTAATATTCCTTCTGTTGATGGCGATTTGAACAAATATGAATATTTCTGTAACGAACGCCCCCGGTTTCTTTAAATATAAAAATATTTTCCCTCAGACTATTTGAAATCGTGCCTTTCGGTGCGCTCTCTGTTGTTGCTCTTTCCGAAACTCCAGAGAAACATTCGTTTCTTGATTAACTTCGTTGGCATGTTTCCTCCAATGTTCGTAGAAGTCTTGAGTCACTTCTACACTTCGCTTGTATGTTTCCTCCGATGTTCATAGGAATGTAAGCTCCCATATCGTCGGTCCGCCAGTGTCGTAGATGGCGAAGTAGTTGGCTTTTGAGAACGGCACTATATCGTGAGGTACGTCAAATATCTTGACACCGTCAGCATAAATCTACAACAACAATAATATATCGTGCCAAATCGCTAGTAGTTTTTGGCATCTGAATTCTCGAAAAGTTGCATTATTGTTCTGTAAAGTATTGGTCAAATGGTCTTTGTCTCATACCGTGTGGTCGCATACATCGATACAAACTTGAAATAATGAGACACACCACAGGTAGCTAATAATTACATTTAGATTAAAATGAGTTTTGTCCGTTTAATTTCTCTGAAAAACATCTAACCAGTATAGTGTTGTTAGCTTAACTTGACATAGTCAATAATTTCCCTTGGCACACCCTACAGGCCACATCCATCATCCGATCTTCACCATACTTCATATGGATCTTCGGGGTGACGACTATGTCATAGCCATCGATCTTTTCCGGTATTCATTATAAAACATGGTCACCAGCAGGCATCTTGGATTTCAAATTTAAATCAATCGGTACTCCCTGCAGCCCGCATATATCGAAGAAATGTTTTTGAAAATTTACAGGCATGATTAGGATCGCCTCCAGATGGAAGCTATCAAATTTGAAGGGTTTTCGATGAAAAACATGGCCGCAGGCATCCATCTAGTATTTTACTCTTTTCATGCCACACCCCTCGTCCGCTCATCACCAAACTTTGTATGTAACTTCAGGATGAATGGGAGCCATCGATTATTTCCGAAATTCGTTAAATAACATGGCCTCCAGCACCCTTTGTGGGTTTTAATCTTTCCATGATTAAAGCCTTTGGCACAACTTACGGGCCACATCCCTCATCCGGTCGTCACCAAACTTCAAAACGATCTTCTGTCTGGCCACAGACCTGTTGAATCTTGGCCGTTGTCAATGTACTGAAGGTAGTGGTTTGGTACTACCGTCTATGGGGACATGCATATATTGACTGGCAATTGAAATTTCACGAAATTTGGTAATAAATATAATGAAGAGACATATACGAAGATTCAAGGGAGGTGAATGTCATCATCCAGATTATGTAACGAACGGAAGCGTGAACTGTAGAAGTATTACAAAGACACAACGAGGGCCAGCTTATAACGCATATTCAGAGGACGCTACCGCTGAGCATCTTCGTGAACTTCCCAAGGGAAATGATTATAGCAGACGGAATTTTGTATCAGAAATGTGTGGTGTGCTCGGTGAGAGAGAGAGGGAGAGAGAGTGAGTGAGCGAGAACGGACAGAGAGACAGACAGACAAATGGAAAGACATTCGGAGAGACAAGGATAGTTAAGTGTGTGTACATGGGTTTGACTATGAGTGAGTATCCGTTGGCGTATTACTTGTTTGTGATGTAATTTGTTATTGTATAGTGTATACCATCTTGTAGATATGTTGACCGTCTTGTTTCTATGTTTCATGTGCATATTTGTTATGTGTTAAATAACTCTTCATTTATGGAGGACAATTAAAGATATATATAAATCAAACAGGTAACACGTGCAAGAGACGCGTCAATGTTGAGCCAAGCGAAGATATGACGCGACGTATAAAACGGATCTCCAGTCATGTCCCTCTACTTACTTGCATGTTGTTCGCGTCGGCGTGAGCTTCCACTGTGAAGTTTTTTCCTATTTCAAATGGATCAGCTATGTTGGTGAAAGCAAGTGTTTTGTGACCGCTACCGTAAGGTTTGCTCCAGAGTGTCTTTGTGTTTGAAATGACCGAGATTCCGAGTTTGAGTGCGTAATCCTGACCTATTTGGCCGGCACCGGCAACTATGAAGTAAAACCTGAAAACAATGATGTTTATCACTTATACATAAGTATACTGTTTTGTGATACGAATTTACCTCGACTTATGGAGCTATGTGGAACATCGCGCCGGATAGTTAAAGGTTACACTGGTGTAAATAGGGTTCGGAGTGACATCTAGCGGATATATATATAGGAGAGAATAAAATAGACACTGGGCCCTGATTGGTCAATAGCCTTGTGTGCTTTTTGCATTAAAAAAATCATCACACCTCTTCCCTATGATTTCACATAGTCAAATAGCCATTGGAACAGGAATTAACCCTTTGTAGTGAAGTTTGAATTTTTTGGTGTTGTCTAAAATATGACAGTATTTTGTATGCGGTTCTGACACAAGTTACGAAAACACAAGATTTAAAGGCGAGTTCCCTGCTAGACGGACATGATATTTTTGCGTAAAAAGTTTCCCCAAATGTAAATTTTTCAGATTTAAAGAAAATTTTGGACCCAAAATTTATATTGCCAAAAGTATAAGCTAAAGCGGTTAGCAATGATGCCCATGGAAAACATTTACAACCAGTGTAACCTATAGTATATTCGGCACACACTAAAAGTGTAAATCGAGGCCGAATTGGGTTTATTTCATTCGTTTCTCAATAAATATGTGTGGAATTGGGATATACATGTACGTGTCCGCATTGGAGTAAGAAATGCATTTTACATTACAGTTTAATTTATTTTTTTAACAATTCGCTTGTTTTCTTGATTTTATTGGACGGTTCGTTTCTGAAAACCATGACACATGTAAGCGGCACGTTTACTTTGGCTAAGTAATTAGGATCAGCTTAACATGGGATTAAGCTCACACATGAAAACTGGACTACACATGAGTCAGTATTCCCGACCTGAGTTGGCCACACCAATAATTGACAACATTAATCACCTGCTCGCGAGCGGTTCATTGTTAACAGGCCAGACAAGTGAGTGGTGATAAGCGAAGTCAAACGGTCTGCTATCAGGACATTTAAGGCCAGTCCAAAACATGTCTTCTCTTACGGGTGTGGAAATTAGTCAAGTCTGTGTGATATCTAGCATTTATTAATGCACAAACGGCATATACTATACAGGCTTGATACAGAACATTTTCGACCATGATACTTATTTGGCGTGGGGTCTTGAAAGCTGCAAATCGCTAAGGGAGTTAGTTGAATGTATCGGTCGGAATAATCTGAGCAAGAAGGTACAATATAATATGTTTTACTTAAATAGCTCAGAGTTTGCCACCCCGCCTGGTAGCTTTCGGGATCACATATAGCCCCTGCATCGGGGAAATCCCGATCCACCACTGCTATAAATATCAAGAGAGGACTAGTAATTATTTAAATAAAACGTCCACTATATGGGTTATCCCACGAACAATTATTTTAAGTGACCTGACGACTCGGTTCAAGATAGCGGATTCTATACATTCCGGCTAAATTGGAACTAGAACTCAGTGCTGTCAACAAGTCGACAATGAGTGGGTTGTCAGTGGACACATATTACAGTGTCTGTATGATCCATGTAAAACGCCAAATACACGATAATTACAGAGATTACATGCATGTGTGTATTCACCCTTAATCGCTATGGCCTTGTGAATTGTCTTCAGATGTATATATTGTCCGAGGGTATTCGTCTAATTTTAATTAATTAAAGTTTTACTCTGTATATGTTATTGAACATTTTTATTGCTGTAAATAGAATAGAGTATAATTTAAAGGTGGATTATCCTTCGCAACATGATATATATGGTTTCCTGGGTATGAAATAATAAATACGAATCGAAGACCGCATTGGACATTATAACTTCATGTACTTTACTGTTATGGCATGAAAAATATTTAAAACTTCACTCTTTTCAGGTACCAAGAACTACTGTAAAATAGATACTTTTCTGAAGTGCAGTTCATATATCCATGATATCATATCTCAAGATCATCAGAGGAGACTTCATTATTCTTGATTAGTGAAAAATAATGATTATTTTCATATATAAAGACAACTACATAAAAATAATTTGTTTTCTATATTTGAGAATGTTCATGTCATGCCTCTACATCAATGAAATATTGGACTGAGATTAGTTGTGGATCATGGGTTCATAACCAAGTTAAACCTGACCACCATATCTCTTAAAGGCACGGTTGACCTTAATTGTCGAAAATATTCATATTTGTTCCAAACACCGTAAACAGAAAAACAGTAAAACGCATACAGTTTCGTTCATGTATACCATGACCATCGCGTAAATAGCATGCTATCATAAAGACTTACTATATTTTACATAAGCAAGAGTCTGATTGTGTTACAGAAGACAGCACAGTGTCACTGGCTAATCACACACAAATGATATAAACGCTCTTTATTAGTTCCATATCAGGAATTCAGCAACAAAAACGCTCTTTATGTTTACCATCATAATATAAACTAACACCAGAAAAGTAACTTTGTATGCTTATGTTTACATAACAATGGTCAAACAAATAACAATAACATACTGTTTATGCGATATTTCTTATTTGTATACGGACAAAGTCTGTCTACATTTTGATGTTCTTTCTGTTTGTGGCGGTTTTTGATGGGTCGAAATATTTACACAGGATACCCACCGCCAAGGCCAACCGTACCTTTAACATTGTGACCTAATTCAAGCTGATTAATCTCTGCTTAAGGGGACCACACTGCATATCAACATTTGTTTTCATTTGGCTGGAATATTTGTGACTGCTTTATTCTTCATTGTAATTTAGTAATATATGGGCGTATGATGCTGTATTGTGCATTTAAACATCTAACTCAAAATTATGATAAACATGAAGCCTCATCTCATAGAACGAAGACAATAAGCTATTTGGTTATTGAAGTTTTGTGTGAAATTATTAATTATTCTAGCCGTTCTTGGTACCAAAAGGGACAAAACAAAATAATATTTTAGCCTTCAAATGTATTAAAATCCATTGTTTTTGTTGTCTCTTCATAATTTCTCAAATTCTATGTACTACTAAAGATTTTTTGCTCGATGGATCCAGAGAAATTCTTTCTTGAAAATCTCTTCCATTTTTTTGGCTGGATTTTTGCAAAACGTGCGTCTCCCCCTTAACGAAATTCTTGTGCCATACAAATGTTGGTGATTGCAAGTATTAGACACCGTTCGTATAATGAACGACGACAAATAATTATTACGAATGGGGTTCAACATGTACGTCACTAGAATTATGTCTTCTTTCTGTTCGTTTACGTTTTTTCCCTATTCATTTTTGACGATTACAAGTTCGAATTTTCAACAAAACTCACAAATACATGCTACAGTAATAAGTTCGCGATCGTTTCTCAAATCCTCAATGTGGGAGATGACCATGATATTATGTCCTTCAATTGTGATCACCAAGTGGTCTTATTTTTTTCTCTATTAGTGCCATCAAACCATTCGTGGTCGTGAACCACGAGACGCCTTCAAAACACAAAGCGCTAAGCTATGACCTGATAACGCAGTCCTATGATCCCCTTACCGTTAGTAGCAAGCACGATTGTCTCAAAACCGGACTCGTTGTCGACAATTCTGCGAAAAAGTTTTTGGACCGTCTGAAAAAACTACAACAATTAGCTGTTCGTAATAATTATGTGCCGTAGTTCAAAATGCAAAAGGTGTCCATTCTTCATTTACATTTTTCTTGTCAGCTGGTAATTAACTTTCAAAATTTTGGACTTATTTGGTGTAAAACCGGACAGGGAATGATAAATTTCTCCTTTTGTTATAAATCAGTTGGAAAGGACCAATCCAACGAACAGATGCAGATGCAAATCGTATTACGGGACCATACGAATTTGGTTCAATGTGGGGGGGGGTGCAGTATTTGAACATTTCAAGGTGGACACCCAAACGAGAACCCTCTAGCCACGCCTCTGCATTCAGATCTGCATGGATCTATTTTTCCTTTGTTTTCATTGATTATATTGTATTCGTTGTTATACGTGAATATTGGCTATAATCTGTTCTATATGCATTTTGGCATAGTTTATAATCAATGCCATAAAGACACATTATAGAGAAGTGTATATACATTGACCAGGCAAGGGGGTGTTCGGGGGAAAGGGAAGGATACTTTGACCACCTGTGTACGTACATGTGTACGCAACTCACACGATTTATTTGTATAATTGTATGGTTTTATAAAGACCAACGCAGTCCTGTATGGTCATTATTATTGGAAGTAGTTAATTATACGCCCGAGTTCTTGGCGATCGACTAACGAAAAACTACGAGAAACTCGATATATACCTTTCTTAATTTACCTGCATGAACTGGCGTGGACATTAATAAATAATTATTAGATTACTCATTTTAAAGACATACTAATTACTTGTTTGGGTGGGTGGTACATATAAGTTAGTTTTCAGGCGCTATGCTAACTGGAGGAATGTTACATTCTACTATCATCGCCGAAAACGCAAGCAAATCGACCGTACATCTCCATAGAAAATGTCGTCTGAACTACGCTCAATTGTAAATATTTACTTCTCGATTCGGGACGCAACTATCGGCGGTAAACTGACGAAAACGTTTTCGCCACCGATAGTCACAGCATTTAATTCATATATAAGAATGATGGTGCAGTGTGTTGTTCATTTGGGTATTCTATTTGTAAAATAATACTATTTTGAACATGATTATTCCACAATTTTATTTGATCACCCTACCTGAGTGTTTCGCATCACCTTAAGACAACTGGATATATTTAAGAACCGTTGAACAATTGGTAACGTGTCACTACACCAGTGAACCCGTGTGATCAATACCGTTCACGACGTATACGTATACAAGAATCCACATTTAACAACGCACTCGTTGAAACTTTGTGTGAAACGTAATGCGAGCTAGAGGCTTGTGCCACACCGCGATATGCATCAGAGTATTTCCCCAGAAAAACATTTTTTCTCCTGATCTTTGCCTTTGTGTAACGCACAAGTGTGAGTAAAGGGGTTGTGCGCGATCACTCGTGAGTCCACGACAAGTGGTACCATGCCTTGACCACCGGTAGGTGAAATAAACTGATCACACACTCAGAAACTGTTGTAAAGGCAATTTCAGAATCAGTCAGAAAATTGAAATGAAATAAGCAAGAATGCCCCACGTCCGTCCATGGGTTTTTTGTATTACATGACCCTAACCTTATTCCATTCAATAAACCCATTCTTTAAATTGTGATAATAAACGTTCATTTAATAACAGGAAATAGTGCCAGGTGACCTTTGACTTCCGGTTGTCGTTTGTTTACTTTCCGTACACCTCGTCTAAAATAATATGGCTTCCAATAGTTTTCCAACAAACTATAATGAATGAAGAGTTTGAAAAATTATGTCATTACATTTTCACCATTAGATACGCCAAAGAGTATTTATTTATCTGGGACTATTTCATTACGCGGGCAAACAACGCATAGTTACGTGAAACGTCATCGCATGCCTTATAGAAGCCGATGTTAGTTTTGCGTCCCATTTGCTGATTTAAGTGTGTTTTGTCGAGGTTTTGGATCATGTAATAAATAGAATCTACAACTCGTCCCCAGTTTATAGCGGAATTTACAAAACTCGTCCAGTAAATTAGGTCTGGACTGAACCTATATAGTGTACCTGAATTAACGGTCCACAACATTAATATCAGTTATATATTTTTCAAATTGTATTGGCGTTGTACCATCCACAAAGTTATGTTGACGCTATATATTGTACGACATGTGTACTTATGCATGATATATAAAGCACTTACAGCTATTGGGTTTCGTGCGATTTAAATATAAAGGCTCTTTATATTGAATTCATTAGTTATGTGTCTCTATGTTACCATAATGAGATATTTCTTATGTCTAGGCTTTCATACACTATCGCAAAAATGTTTATTGTTTGTGTGTGTTTTTTTCATATGTGTCATTGACGGGAGCTGCGCTGCTGCAGCATTAAGGATCATGTGCCAGTGCATTCTCTTATATATGTGAGTGTTCCATATGGAGCCTCGCATATATAAGAGAACACTGGCTTATACAAGGTCATGGTAAATATTGTTAGGCCAATGTATTATCTTATATATGCGAGCCTCCATTTGAGACTCGCATATATATGAGAATGCATTGGCACATTCATATATATATATATATAAATTTTCGAAAACCATTAGCACATGGTTTTCGAAAAAAAATTTTAAGACGCTCCAGTCATGGAAGGGTTAAAGCGACAGTATATAGGTGGGGTGGGTCCTTAAAGCGATGGTATTTAGGTTTGGTGTGACTCATTGTTAAAGAGACGGTATTTAGGTTGGGGTTGGGTGGGTGCAAAATATAGCGTTATTTGTGGTTACGTTCTGGACACGATAATTCCGACCACTTCAATGAGTCTATCTGATTGCGCATACCGTTATATATCTAGTTATATTGTTCAATGAAGCCAATAGGACAACATATTTATCTATAAATCTCTACTTTAGTTATAGTGTCTCCTTTCCATATAGTGATTCGTGTAAAGCGTTGTAAAACAAATGTCAGTCCCGACTTTCGCACACAATAATCTCAAATAAACAATCACCATGCCTATGTGTTTGACCTTAACATGGGAACCGTTTCGCAGAGTTGAGCTGCGTGCCTGCGTATAATGGTCTCAGCATTAATCCAAATGTGTTTTTAATTTTAAGGCTTATCCCGGCCCATCAAACCAAATGATGAAATTACGTGCGGTGTGATCACCATGCGAGCCCGTTATATGTGAGTTGATGTGCGACAACAATTAAAAAAATGCTAACTGGGAACCTCAAATGTCTTTAAATACATCGCACTGAAATCAAGCACATGCACTTACGTTGTCGGTTACAGAATAACCGGAGACGACATCTATAAGATACACGCTTGTTGTCGAAACCCCTCCATAGCAACATACTTGTTAATTATATACATGTATATCCTGTCAGTATTTTTGTCATGAATTACTAGTATATGAATTAGATATTGTTTACCCGCCGCCGGATTCAATTCTTCCTTTGATTCTGATAACTCTCCCAGCAACCCATCCGCCGAGAACCGGAAATGAAGTATACATCTTACCCTGAAAATAACACAACAAAATGAAGTTCCAAAGCGATGTTGGAATTATATATAGAGGGTATCTCTTACATATATATGCGTTTCCAAAGACATTCACCATATACTCCGCGAGCTTATGCGCGATATACATACCTGCACCATCCAGGACTTCACTTCATCCCATTCATTTCTTCCTTATTATATCCGTAAACTTGTAAGTGTTGTTGAAATGAAAAAGTGGCCGTGTATGCACCAGACAAGATGGCGTCGAAAATGGGCGCTGTTTTTGAGACGAGGCACTACAGAAAGTCAGTTTGATGCTAATTATAGAGAAAAAATATTGTCAAATGTATACAAGTGTATATATGTTTGTTAAGCTAAGACGTAATAAAAAAAATTATGGCCAAATTGGAACTCCGCGTCCAAGATGGCTGCCACAATGGTCGCGTTAAGTGGAATATATGATATTTGTCACTAATATCTTCTTGTGCATTATTCTGCTGGAATTGGTGGAGAATTGTGACTTTATTTGTGTATCTGTTCATGTTAACTGATCATTGCAATGCAATATGGCATTATTTTGGTGCCAGCACATTCCGATCCATCAAACAAATAGATTTTACAGAACGTGGAATCAAATTTCGCCGTTGGTATTCTAGTCATATTTCAAAAGGAAATGAGCAGAATTGGGGAATATAAGTGAGAGATGGCATAATCTATGAAATTCCACCTCACTGGATCCAAAATTATCACTTTGGCTCAAAATAACCTGACACAATAAAATATTTATGGTCATGTCAGCGGTTAAAATAATCACAATTAGCAAATACGCATCAGAAATATCTTAACTCATAAGGTTATAAAATATGCTGTTAGTTTATAATAACATATCTAGTAAAAAGGTGAGTCACAACTGTTTCGGAACAGCAGAGAATAATGTTCGGATATATGTGAAATATCAATTTTGTTTACCAAATTTGGTTGCCATTTTGCAATCCACCTTGAGTAATTTGGTCTATAAAAACCTCAATGTTACACATTTAAGAAGTTCAAGAAAAACGAATAACTCTGATACCAAAGATAATCCCATTTTACTTGAAAACATTGTCCAAAGCTGAAAAGTGTTTGTTTTTTTCCGATTTTAATGACAAGTTTGTGAGAGAAAAATCCAATATGTCTGGTAACGTCAGTGGTTTCAAAAGTCACAATTAACCAATGTGCATCAGTAAAGTTTGTATTATATGTATAGAGGTAGATTATTCAATATTATTCACCATACAAATTGTAAGGGATTGCAGGGCACCCTCGGGCAATATCTACCATTTTCCATATTTTGAGCCAAAGGTGATAATTTTGGCCCCGTTGAGGTGGAATAATCATATGTAATGGTATGCCTCATTTACATTGCCAAATGTGTTACATTTGACTAGACGCTCTCTCTATAATTTGCATCAAACTGACTTAGTGCCTCGTCTGAAGAAAAAAAATATGCAGCTTATAGTATATACAGCCCAGGTAGTTTATATCGGACGAGGCTCAACGTGAAGCTATCCGTGGTCGTCGAGACCGTGTCTATTAATAAATTGCAAATTCCATAGATTGGGGTCAATCATATCCACGATATTATGCGTCGTAAGTCGTAAACGCTAGCGGATGTGTACAGTCGCTACCGACTAAACTCTCCGGTTTATAAAATGAACTCACTTGGTGAATAGGGCCCCTGTTGTTTTGTAGTTTAAGGACCATTTATGACCATTAAAATGAATCTAAATGTTCAGGCTTGTACACTTGGCCAACACAGAGCATTGCTCTGGAGAACGGGGCTCCTAGGTTCAATATTTACCAAATATGTGTTCTTTTATAACACAATATCATGGGGTTGGTCCGGCATTTGACGAGGAAACAGTTGCACTGACAAAAAAGCGATGCCATCAGTTATCACATGTTTACATTGCTTTTACCTTCAATTATCCATGTGATGCGAATGTTAGCTCATGCTATAGTAGTTTAAATTATATGACTATTCCAAGATAAACAGATTTTCTGTATTATTCATCCTTGCACTGTAAAAAGGACTGTGTGGCAGCTTCCACGCAATGACTGTGTGGAGGCATTATCTGAACATAAATGTGTACATAATACACACATATGTGTGTATCACCCAATATCCACACATATATGTGTACATCACCACACATATTTGTGTGTGACGTCGGTTTTTTAAATTCCACGTGGTGGTCACGCGCGCGTCGTTGTTTCGTACAGGCTCACAGGCTGCCGTAAAGTGTACACATGGAATCTTGTTGATTGTGGTGGATCTCGAAATTCGATATATTGGGCGGTCACTTCGATTATTTCTATAGTTAAGGTAAGATTATATTTAAATTGGCAAGATATTCACCTTTGTGAGAATGTCCGTATCTATATGCATGAACATCACCAACTTCAACTGGGGAACTTCAATCTTATCCTAAGTCTCAACAGAATGATGTCCCCGGAGGGTGAATTTGATGAGGCTAGCCCGATGTACATTCATCACCTGGGGATCTCATTCTGCAAATGACAGACACCATTGGCTTGCACTGCGTTCATGTGTAATGCATCCCTATATATATATTGTCCCCCGTCATTCCATCGGAGGACTATATAGTCATGACCACCGTCCGTCTATTTGTACGTCGGTGTGTGCGTCCGTCCGGAACATTGTCCAAGCATGTATTCTGTCATTTTCTGGTAAATTTCTTTTCAACTTTTTGAGTTCGGTCGGACTTATTTTGCCTTTTTTTTCGACATAGAATCTTACATCCTGGGACGCATCTTTTGTCCGAGGTAGTATTCCGTCATTTTCCAGTAAATTAAAAAAAAATTCGCACAGATGTCAACCAGCATGGAAACTTGCGACCCTTTGAGTTCAGTCGGAGTCATTCTGGTGGATTTATTGCCATTTTACGACATAAAATATTCAATGTTTTTTATTTTAGTGCTGTTGGCCCTTTCTCGACACATTATAGATCATGTCATGAATCTCTACTATTAGCTATACGCACGTAGAGATCATATTCCACCAGTACAAAACCTTGGAACATTTTGAAGTTTTGACAGGGAACCTTATAAAGTCGAAAAGATAACGCGGGGAATATATTTCTTAGTTATTACCTGTTCCTTCATAATGTACTTCACTGTATAGGTGAAGGTCCAAACTAGAAATTTCACGATTTAAGTGAATTTGTGAGCGATTTTGCTTTGCGTCGTGTACAATTATGGAATTTCTCCTCGGTAATTAATTCAATGTTTATTGCGATATCAGCTCACAAAAGTTACAGAAAAACATTCAATTTCTAGTTGGGATTTTCACATGCAGTGAAGTATATTATTAAGGAACAGATAATAACTAAGAAATATATTCCCCTGAGTTATTTGTTCGACTTTATGTCAAAACGTCAAAAAGTTCCCAGGTTTTCAGCGACTTTTTATTTATTTTGTTTCATCAGATGGTGAAATCGCTCCCGGCTTGATGCGCATATATTTTTTTCGAACTATGTTCTAGGTTTAGCGATATATTGACCATGCACATTAGAACAATGTAACACACAACTTACATTAATTATACTGGAAGCAGTTTAATTAAACCCCCGAGTGCGTCGCGGCTAAAGGAACAATACGAGAAACTCGGAGGATACCAATCTTATTTTTACCATCGATTTACATATAAATAAATAATTCGGAGTTTCTCTGCATGATAATTTTCCACCTTTGCTCGTTTTCAGGAAATTTGGATCAATTTTATGAAGTTTTTATCAATGGAGAACAAACCATTGCACCAGTGCGTCGGCCCGGTGTTAGGCTGTCCGATCAATATCAGTCGAGGAGAATGTTTGTGGCATTTCAGTACGATATATACACGGGAGATTAACCGTACTTGTTGCGGCTTCAACGGTCAGCTTTTACTCAGTAATTTTAATATTTTGTTAAATGAGATGAAATTCTGCGAACCTGTGAGTTTGGTCTGATCCAAGGGTGGGGTGGAGTGCAGTAAATAAATGAGACACTGCAATACGGACTTTATATGCTACCAGAAAGATTCATTAAAGTCATAGAATCTGTATTTTCTTCAACTCAATGTTGTGGCGACAGGGGAGGGGAGTCGAGTGGGGGTCTCAACCCCTCTCCCCAACTTGGCCAAAATATTCAACATTTGGAAATTTCATGTCTGACACAACATTTTTTTCAGACCAAAAGCTGGTTGTAGTTTGTACTATATATATCATAGATTTGTTATTCCAACCGTATTTACTGTGCAATTTGTTGTTTTCAGAGACAAATATTGTCCTGGGGGGCGAGTAAAATATTGTCCTGGGTGTGTGTCAAATGTTTCTTCAAGGGGAGGTTGGTAGATAATGACATGAATCTCTACTCTAGCTACGCACCTGGATCATATTCCACCACTACAAAATATGGGTGGGAACTTTTTGATGTTTTGTTTAGTTATATATAGTTATATACCATACCGGTACATATTGTCCATGCTATTAAATTACTTCTAGATCATTTTGAGGTTTAACCCTTTCAGTGCCAAGTCCAATTTTTGCTTGATCATTCAAATTTATTGATTATAATAATGTGATACATTGATGGAAAGAGCTCTAAAAATGATCAAGGAAATATGGTTTGATACAAAAATCGGAATTGGCACTGAAAGGGTTAAATGAGCCAAGTTAAAATTGGTAAGCTCAGAAATCAAAACACATGCATGATCTGAAATTGCTCTGCCACCTCTCTGCACCAAGCCTGAGATTTGTGTGCCTGTCATTTGCAGAATGAAGTCCCCGGAGGGTGAATTTAGTTATGCTATCACGTATAGCGGGCTAGCATCACTAAATTCACCTTCTTGGCACCTCATTCTGCTTAGGCCTCATTTTCTCTGGAAAGTTTCTTATTATAACTTCTTCACATAGATGAGGCCCCCCCCCCCTCCCACACCCCCCCCCCCCCCCCCTGGAATACGGAATACCACTTTACACAGAGGGTGGAATACGGAATACCAGTTAACAGCCATATGGAATACATACAAATATATGAAAACTTCATTTTTTGGAAGGTCGGCGTACGAATACCGGTATTTTTGGAATACCGAATACCTCCTAACAGAGGGGCCAGAATACGGCGTACCTCATAGCAGGGCATGGAATACGGCGTACGAAAGGGGGGTGGGGGCCTCCTATTTTGTATAACATGATTGAACGAAATAATAAACTTGATTTGGATTTTCTGATTCAACAATTCCCTATCGCATAGTCATATATTTACATTTTAGAGTTGTGCGTTTATCTGGGTTTATCTGTTGTTTCTGTAGTCTATATGATACGCATCTTTCCGAAGCATAAAACCTATTTCTAATTGTCTTTATGTAAATTGACAAATTCAACTGTGTGGTGAAGACATTTACTGAACAAATGAGTGTTCATCACATACACACTATATATTATACAGCGTGCTTTAAACCAGAACCACAATTTTATTATTTTGCACGGTAAGGTTCTCATGTTGATAAAGTAACGACGTTTTTTGTGTTTATATGGAATGCAGATGAGAGGAAATATCTACTGAGACCAGTGACGTGGCGACAGGGCGGATATTGGGAAGGGTGTGTCTATATCCCTATCCCAAACTTCGGTAAAATTTACTAAAAATTCCAACAGTTGGAAATTTCATGCCTGACGCAAAGTTGCAAGTTTTACACCACATGGATTATAATAGGTTGAAATTGTTCTCTTTGTTTGATTTTTCAACCAGTAATTAGTGGGCAATTTATTGTTTTTTTTTAGACAAACAGTAAGATATTTTTCTACTTTTGGTAAAACAAAAATGGCGTCAATTGGCCATCGGGTGGAAGACTTCCATTTGGTTGGAAATTCTAATAGTTGGAAAGCTTGAGGTACCAATTGGAAAATTCAGCACGCGAGGGGGTGTGTAGTACTGTAGATATAATTCTACAAATATGGTTCAACGGGAGGGTGGGGTGCACTTCGACATTTGAAGGTGGACACCCCTCGCCAACGGCGACCATCGAGCCGCGTCCCTGAATGCGACTTGTGGATGCCACTGGAATGCCCTAGTCGTATACTACGAAGTTCTATATGTGGCACCGCGGAATCACACAAAATGTGTAAAATTTGTGTTTCAAATTAATTTCATTTGAATATGATGATCATGAGCATCACTGTTGCAATAAACCTTGAAATACCACAATGGACGATCAATGTACCAAGTGAAACAAATTGTTGGGTGGGTGGGGTATTTATTTGTCCATTATATTGGTGGTTTACCGAGACGATGTGAAAAATTAACATGCATATTTTGGCTCCTCTGCTGTGTATAACTTGCGTAAATTCGGTTACCGAGGGAGGGGCCGGGGGTGGGGGTGATGTCATATATCTAATACATATGTAGCCACCGTTTGTGTCCAAAACTTTAAATTGTGAAGAATATTATGTGATTCAATAAATGTCATAATAGCAAATAATGAACTTATAAATAATCTAAAATTATAAATACTGCAGAATAGTGAGATGTGTCATTAAAGTATTATTAGCATTTGGATTAAGTGACGTACATGGTGAAGAGTTATCGTTTATACTATAAAAAAGGGGGGGGCTTATTTTCAAACTCGCCATGTTTCTCATATTATAATCCTTATATATGAATGTATTGTGTTATATAGCTAAAATTCCGGATGTAAATTTCAAATTTGCCGTGTCAAGATTCTGCTTAATGGGGCATCGATCTGGCCATATAGATAAAGTAAAATATATTTATAAAATGTCCGAACATTCATTATGTGAAGCTATAATGAGTAGTACTCGTATGTATATATTTAGCATGTTTCAAAAACTATATTCCTTTCTGAAAATGCGCTCTTTAATGTATGAATTATAATACTTTTTTTTATAATTTATTTTTATTTTCATAGTCTGTCTCAATTACATATTAAAGTTGTACATAATAAATATACATTAAACATGAAAAAATAAATTCTTATAGCAATATATCTTTTATCACATGCACACTTGAATAATCTCTGTTTTTGAAACTTATCCTTTTTCTTGTTCTGTCTTATTAAATTATCTATAGCGTTTTTTCTTGCTAATGTGTCATTTTGACAGTTATTCTTTTTTTAATTCAATTTTTGTGATACTGCAGGGTCGGTCTAAAAATTTAAAATAATTTTTTTTTTATCTATTTTATTTAAGTTTTTACCAGAGTAATTTCCGGTCAAGGGTCATTAATTAAATTGAGGACACTGTTCCACTTATTATCAAAGGCTTTATTTGTTGAATCAGTCCATTTTAGTGCCTGCTTTTCTAGATTGTATTCTTGTATAACAAATTGTATTGCCCTTTTTTGGCATAGATTTGTCTTATTGCACCTTGTCACATAAATATATCGTTTTATTAATAGTAGTATATTGTTAATTTCAAGTGTGCTCATGACAAAGTCTGAATCTATTCCAAAAAGTAATTCTTCAATCTTTGTTGGCATTTTGATGTTACATTTGGTATACATTGTTTTGGAAATTTCTTCCCAAAGAGTTTTGCTCTGATGACAGGTAACCAACAAATGTTCTATAGTTTCATTTTCTTTTCAACAGAGTGGGCACAATTTTGATGCTATAATCTTACATTTTTCAAGGAAGACATGTGTAACTAAAGTGTTGTGATTTATTTGGAATTGAAAGGCTTGCAGTTTCGTGTTTTTCGTTGTTTTAAATGTGTGCTTATATATTGAATCCCAGTGAATTTCGTTTGTTTCTAGTTTTAGTTTATGCTCCCATCCTACCTGAGCGCATGGTTTATTTGGAATGACAAGAGTTACAATTTTCCAGTACAGATGGTTGTTCAATTTCTTTTCATGAATTATATTTTCTACTAAATCAATTCTAGAGCTTTTAGTCAATTTGTTTTGTGAGGCCTTTATTTCTTTTTTCCAATTTAAAGGAATAGAGGATATTACTCCTTGTAAAGTTAAGTAGTTAACTTTAAGGTCATATTTTGAGAGAATTTCTCCAGTGTCCATAAAAGAACCATCTTCCCGCAAAATATCATTAATATGCAATATTTGTTTTTCTATCCAGCTTTTAAAAATTAAAGGTTTTTTTTTCTCTCTGAATGTGTAAGTTATGGAAGAGTGGCTGTTTCTTATATTCTACTTCTGTATTTGGGTCTGTGGATAATGTTGCATAAGCTATTAGGACATCTCTCCAGAATGGATTGAATAACCTTAGCAATTCTCATCAGACTGGCTTTATTCAAATTTAGAAGAGCTGAGCTATATATGCAATTTATCTATTAAAATGAATAGTTAAAGGGATCTAGGAATTTTCTAAGCCATGTTATTTTTAAGGATTTTGAAAAGCTTTTAATATCTGGAAGCTTTAGTCCACCATTTTCAATATTTTGGACCAGTGTGTCTCTCTTAATTTTATCTCTTTTTCCATTCCAAAAAAACTGAAACAGCAAGCCCTGCGTTTCCTTCAATATGTGTGCAGGTGGTTCTGGTAAAACGGTCAAGATTTGTATAATAATTGGTAAAATTAGCATTTTTATCACTGTAGTTTTTCCAATGTGAGACAGTGTCCTCAATGCCCAATGTTTTAAAATGTTTTCCATTTTATTTTTATTTTCTTTCCAATTTTCAGATACGAGAAGAGGATCTTCTAAGTCAAACAAAATCCCCAGTGTTTTAAACTTTCCCTGGTAGTTCCACTTTATTTTAGTGTTATTCTTTAGGGTTTGTGTGCATCCTCTTTTGGATCCAAACCATATAGCTTCAGTTTTTTCAAAGTTTGCCTTCAAGTCTGATATTTTTTCAAACGCGTTAATGAGATCAATTGCCCCTTTGAGTGATGATTCACTACCGTCTAGCCATATTACTGAATCGTCAGCATACTGACTTATTTTAATTTCTTTATCGTTTATTGTTATCCCCTTTATATTATTATCATATATTAAAGCTGCCGAAAATAATTCAATACAAAGAATAAATAGATAGGGAGACAAAGGATCTCCCCGTCTAACTCCCTTTTGGAGGTTAAATTGCTGTGACAAATGTCCGTTATTGATAACAAGACTGTTTGTTTTATTGTATAATGTTGTCACCCATTTGCATATATTTTTCCCAAAACCGAAAAATTCTAAGGTTTTCTGAATGAATTTCCATTTTATTGAAACAAAAGCTTTTTCATGATCTAATAGTATAATTAAACCAGGGATATTTTGTTCTTGGCAGTCTATTATCAAATCATAGGTTAAACGTGTACATTCCCCTATATATCTTCCTTTCATGAACCCTTTTTGTGTATCACTTATCATTGTTTTAATTTGTGTTTTTATTCTATTAGCAATTACTGCTGAAGCCAGTTTATAGTCTACATTCAAAAGAGTGATAGGCCTAAGATTTTTAATATAATATGATTTGTCTTTTCCTGGCTTAGGTAAGCAGGTTATCACTCCTTGGCATTGCGATATTGACATATGTCCTTTTTTAAATGCATCATTTATAGAGTTCAACAGATAACTTGAGATATCGTTCCAGAAAAATTTATAGAACTCGGCTGTAAAACCATCTATCCCAGGTGATTTGTTGTTTTTTTACATTTTCAAGGCGTTTACTAATTTTATGTTTGTTATAAGTCCTTCACATGCTTTTGTCTCATCACAGGATTTGTTACCCAGAAAAGGGTTGTTAGAATCCATAAATTGGTTATAGCTTGTTTCATTACACTTTATATTTTTTTCTTCATGTTCACTGTATAAAGCACTATAAAAATTTCTATGCGCTTCCAAAATTTCTTCTATGTCGGATGTAGAAGTACCATCTTCGCGTATTATTTTTGGGATAAGTTTTTCCGTGTAGTTTCTTTTTTCTAAATATGCAAAGTATTTTGTATTCTTTTCCCCTTCAGCATACCATTGTGCTTTGGCCCTAATCATCAGTCCCTTTACATGTGTTTGTCTTAAGGTATATAACTCATTCTCTAACACTTCTCCCTCTTTTTGGTACTTTTCCATTTTTGTCTCATCAAATAGTTTTTGATTTTGCTATATCTTTTATTCTAGTTTTCTTTGCTTTTGGATAATATTTTTCTTTCCATATGAATTATAATACTGTTATAGATGTACATACACTGTAAATAATATTCCCACAATGGCATGTTATAAACAAAATAACTTCTCTGCTTACAGGTTCAATGGTGAAATCATGGCGGTCACGCGGTGCGACGTCGATGTAAATAACAAGATATGGACATGACTGCCTTGGCAACGACGCAGATAAACTCTAGTCAACCAACCAAGAACCACGGTGGAATGTATGAGTTAGACACAAATTCCACAATCAATGATTTTGGTATACATATGACGATGTCATGTGCTGTAATTTGGTTTCTGTGCAAGAGGCGATGACTTCTATTCTTCGTGAACTCGAAATTTCTCCCCAGAAATTGCACCGATATATATACATTCAAAAAGACTATCCTCTTTTGAGCCCTTAATTTTCTTGTATAGTTCAAGGGATATCAGAAAGCTTCAGTTAGTTTTAGAGCTTGTTCTTCTACACACGTGAGGGTGACTCTGATGTAAGACAGCCAACCAGTATAGCAATATACATATATAGGTATATATAGCAGAGACTGAATTTTAATTGTTCCAATACATTCAAGTTGGAGGAAAATTCTAGTTATTGATGTGAAACCCATTGATGGAACTGAAACATGCACGCTTATAGTTTAAAATTTCTTTGAAATCTCGTCGGATGACCAAAATATTATGTGAATGTGTTAAACGGCTGTTTTGTTTTGTGTCGTTGTATTATTGAAATTAAAGACTATAGCTATACTATATCATTCGACAATCACGATTTCTGCTGTGTACACAAAAGAAGGCCGCGGACCCCCGGGATATGCATGTTTGCTGTTTGATAAGTTAATATTCTAAAACGTCCAGCGCCGCACGTCAAGCATCAGTAGACTATAACATTTCATATGTATGGCAGGAAAAAAACGTCCAACGATAGCCGAACTATATGTATGGCCAATAAATATCGGTGTAAACACTCTTCGTTGAATATGATTTTTTTGTGCAGGATTAGCAGCCTATTGTTTGGTTCGACCACACAAATTTGTACACATGTAATTAACACATATGTGTTGTCTTGCCCAACAGCAGTGTGTACAAGAACAATACAAATAGTGTAATGGCGGTGAACACAATTGTTTGGACCAACAACACAAATGTGTACGCATGCGATTAACACATATGTGTAGTCTCGCCCAACAACATTGTGTTCAATAACAATACAATCTTGTGTGGTAGCGGTGAACATATTGTTTCCTTAGTGCAAACATATTTGTGTCCATTCAACGAACAAATAAATGTGCTGGACCCAAACATCTGTGTGTGTGTCAACTACACAACTATGTAGGTCAGTTACCACACATAAACTGTTCATCTGCATCCACACAATCTTGTGCGCAACTTAGCACACATTTAATGTGTGCCTACAAAGAACAAGTTGTTTGGTCGATCCAC
Organism: Siphonodentalium dalli; assembly: GCA_032622095.1. Taxonomy (NCBI): domain Eukaryota; kingdom Metazoa; phylum Mollusca; class Scaphopoda; order Gadilida; family Siphonodentaliidae; genus Siphonodentalium; species Siphonodentalium dalli. Next base: position 46,890,288 of record CP136069.1, on the reverse strand, counting down.
ACAGTTTGTTCGCCACCGCCACACAACAGATGTGTGATCATTTGCCACACAATTCACCACACAATGTTGTGCTCGATCAAGTGGCTACACAAACTGTGTGGTAACTGTGTGGTTCTACCACACAGTAGTTTTAAGAGTGCATGGTTAGATATATGTGACCCGCCATATCAAACCAGTCGGAAGTCGGGATTTTGTTACCCTGTGCCAATGCAATCTCTTATATATGCGAGTCGACCATAGGTCGCCTTGCATATATAAGAGAATGCATTGGCTTAACAATTTTTTATCATGTTTTTTAAATAAATGTTTCTGACAATTTTTAGGACATAAAATAAAAAAAACACACATTACCCTGCAGGGAGCCCCACACATATATAGAAGCACATAGAAGAGTGTCGTCTGCTCATGTTTGTCTGGGGCTCTGTATGGGTGAAATTATAAAATTGTTAAAGAATACAAGAACAAATTATTAAAATTGTAAAAAATTGTTAGGCCAATGCATTCTCTTATATGCGAGGCGACCTATGGTCGACTCGCATATATAGGAGAATGCATTGGCACAGGGTAAAACAAATCCCGACATCCGACTGGATTTGATATGGCGGGTCACATATATGACATGTGTTGAACTACGCTTAAATTTTCTCAATCAGATTCGATGGTCCCCATATAATCAGATTCCAACAGCAACAACAACATTTTTAGAAATGCCGCTTCAGTTATCAGAATCGATTAATTGTCCACAATACTGCTAACCACTGCCAACTATAGCATAAAATTGCCCGAAACATGTTGTTCAACGAAATTTGGCCTTCTTATCAACAGAAATCCTCTTGATTTTTAGAGCTATACATCTTCATCCGCAATTTGGTCCGAGACAGTCGGCTCGTGGACTGTTTACTGGGCCTCTAATAATTATCGATGGTGAAAAATAATGGATTTAAAAAATCGATATATAATAACTCTGAGCTTTGATATGTGGGTTCCTCGACTCGAATCAAATAAGTTTTACCCCCGAATCCAAATAAATAGTAATTGAGGGGCGCTTAATCGGATTACATCTTTAAAATAAAAAGCTGAATGATTGAACATACAACTTACTCACTATTACAAAACAAGTACTCATCGTTGGGATGATAACACACTTTTTATTTCGGAATTCCTGTTTCTGGAATTGCAAATATGGCATGTATTTTTTAGTCTACTTGTTACTGGAGATTGGAACAGACTGCATATTATATAACTGAACCAGAGATTGTGCGATCATGGTCATCTGGTCGGGGGTAGTACGTTCACACACTGTCGAGTATGGCATTTTTTGCAGGCATTTCATCACAGAAAACCATATATTGCCAGCATATGAACTACAATATCAGTATAAATTTTTCAGGGATTACGAAGATGTTTATGGACACTATGGCAAAAGTCCTCTAGAATCCGCGTTGAGCTTTTTGAGATATCATGATTTTTCTTAATGGTGTAAATTCTGAAGAAATTCCATCAGACCATATGTGAATGCAGTCATTTAGGCTAATTTACGGACTCAATCTTTACATATACCCGTCCATCGAGGAGCAGATGTCGCTAGATATATGTAATTGCTGCTAGAGCTTACTAACAGTCGATATTCCACAATTGTGATCACATTTATTGCCGAAGAGAGCATATACATCGCATGATGATTCAAAATTTTCCTAATAAAAGAGGGCGAGTAAAGATATTCAGACGACAATGAGCTAAAATATGAACCATTATACTAGAACAGTGGTTCATACAGAAAAATAAATTGACAAGATATATCGAACCATCACCATCCTTAAGATTGTATAGCCGGAAACGTAACACGTTTGGCGTGACAATTGTGCAAATGGTGATAAACTATGATACTTAGCACATAGGTTCCTTATACACTATTAATCATTTTCAGATGTGTAGTCATCGCGGCAGGTTCTTCATTAACAACGGTTGCTAGGCAACTATCCGACATCGAAGAAATACAGATATGACTGATGTTATGGCAGTTTTAACAATATACTTCGTCCTGCAGCACTTTTGTGGTGAAAATAATATTAGTTGTTAGAGTTGATCTGGCTGGAAAATTACCATATTTCTTACTTACAGGGGTGGTAACGGTTGCTATGGACATACCAGAAAATCGAAAAATGCCGAGCTGACTGATATTATGGTAGTTTTAACTAACTAATATAAAATAGTTGTTGTTAGTGTAAACTACGTCATGTAACTTTTTCATATTGAAAACAATGTTTATAATTGTTGTTAGTGTGAACATGACAGTAAAATTTAACAATCGTTACCTAACGGTTGGTGTAGTGGTTGCTATGGACATATCCACCTTTGGTAATTTAACTGATATAACTGTTTAATAATATGGTATGAGTTTCGGGCAATTTACATGATATAATTGTTTCATAGTATGCTTATATTGACAATAATGCACCACTAAAGATTGATGTATTGTGTACTGGTGCATTCTCAGGTGATTCTCGTGTGGCAGTGTGGTATTGGGGTTTCAATGCTGCTAGGTAACCACATACCAATGGTAGGCTACCATTGACAAATTTACTTAAAACTGACTATTCAGCTGGGCTATTCAGTTATTTTTATCAGAATGACATACCTGTGTGGAGTTTATGATTGTATCTTCCACCCATCGATGTTGGAATACATTTTAATGAGACATGTAAAAATATTGACCCACATTTATGTCGATACCACCTGACTTCCCCCCCCCCATGGAATCCGACATTCGCACTGCATTTGATAATGGCATCCATGCAGAACACTCTACCACGATGTGGTAGCATCCGCATACTAGTTTATATACGGTAGGAACTAACTGTGTGTCCTCCCTATCCATGCCATAACTACATATTTACATGGGCATGGGTCATTTACAAGTCTATATGAGCTCGTACGTTAGCATGGCCTATATATTTCATACTGAGATGCCACGAACTACCTTTAGGAACCGGTGCCCATTTCCCATTTACATTGGCAGCTATGGACCAATTACCAACCCATAGTAACCATGGTTCATGGCCTACATATATGGAACTGCATCCAATTACGTGTCTAATGTGTCCGTGTCATAGTAAGGGGCCTGGACCGATGATATACTATTTAGGGCTGGTTCTATGGATTTGCTGTATAGAACTGGGTACATGTCATGAGCTCATATCTATAGGCACCTGTGTAACTGCACTTCGTGTGGTATTCACATGGGTCCATGTCGTATGCGTGACTGATTATAACCTAGATGTAACATGTAACATGTACATTCATGTGATGGGTCCATGTCTTACATATAAATACTTGGTAATAAGGTCATAACTGAATAAGCCTGGATACATGGGCTGTCCATGTGGCCCGTCTCAATTTCCTACCTATATGAGCCTGGGTCCGTAGCCAAGCTGTAGTGGTGCAAACAGCCTATCTATAGGGACCTCCATTATATAGGGCGTTTGTCGAATGGCTGAACACGGGCGTAAGTATGTGGATATAGAGATGTCGATCCATGCACATGCATTTTGGTCCATGACTTACCCGTAGGGCGTGGGGTCCATGTGTCTCCTATATATGTTCCGTAGCTTATATTTAGGGACCTGTGCCCATGTTCTACCTATAGGCACCTGTATCCGATGCATACATAATTATATTCACATGAGTATTAGCACTACTTAAACGTGCCTGGGTCTTTGGTGTAGATATATCACGTATAAGGGGTGTGTTCATATCCTACATATAGACATCTGCTTATACCTGGGTACAATGCTATATGACATACATATATCGGCCTTGGTCCATGGTCTACACATATGGGCATGTGTCCATTGCCAACCTACAGTGCCAATATCTATATATAGATTCGTCTGTCACAAAATTGTCCCATATGTTTATACCATATATACATGTAGGGCCCTGAATCCATGGTGTCCTATGTATTGTGCATCGGACTTGGTCTATGGTATATGAGTACATGGTTTACCTGTGGGCACTTGGGTATTTGCACCATGTAACCGTGTCATGGTCCTTGACCATGCAGCTTAGATATCATACAACATGTATAATGGGTTGGGGCCATCGCCATAGAGTATACTATTGTATTTCTATAACACGACATCGCTCCATTGCGGCCTCGGTGACCAGGTATAACCCGTCTAACATCGTGGTTAAATGGTGTATGCCTAGTCTATAGATGCCAGGATCCAAGGCCAATATGTAAGGGCTTATATGAAGCGGTCTGGTGCATGGACTATACATAGCCTACGTCCGTAGTATATATGTATGGACATGGGTTCTATGTCTATGTATATGTGCCTGGGTCCTAATCTAACTATTGTAGGCTAGGTCCATGGCTAACATATTGGTGGCGGCCCTATGTTCTTCATATATAGTAGAGTGGGTCCGTGACTTACATTATACATCTAGCTCTGTGGGTATATGGCTTATATAACTATTATGGCCATGCCTCATATTAAATATAAGCAACAACTTTTCAACTCTCACTTTGAATTCCCGATATCTGAACTGATGGAGCATAACGGATAATAGTATCCATATGAAAACTAAACTTGTACCACATTCTGGTTATGATCACACTAACAACATTTATAATTGTTTTCACCATAAAAAAAACGAGTTTAGTTAAAACTACCATAATATCAGTCATATGTGCATTTTTGTATTTTGGGTACCCTGGCAACAGTTACCACTCATATAAGTACGAATTATATGGTATTTTTTCAGCCAGCTCAACACTAACAACAACTATTATAATTGTTTTCAACATAAAAGTGCTATTTGGTGTAGTTTAGTTCGTTAAAGCTACAAATAATATCAGTCATGCGTGCAGTTTCAGATTTTGGGTGCGTCTCTGACAACCGTCACCCCCTGTAAGTAAGAAATATGGTAATTTGTCAGTCAGGTCAAAACTGACAACAATTATTTTCATCATAAAAATGCAAAACAACGTAGTTTAGTTTGTTAGAACTCACATAACGTCAGTCATATGCATTAATTCGACGCGGGGTAGTTGTCTAGCAACCGATGCTAAGAAGAGCCTGTCACGAATGTCGCCACATATGAAAATGAGCAGTAGCATATAAGCAACATACGTGCCAAGTTTCATGCTTTTATCGCCTCTTTCCCAGTTGTGGTGTTTCCTCCAACAAGCGCTTGGACTGGCGGAAGAGCAAAATGTAACGAGAGCCAGGGTAGGGTTATGTTTTTACAAGCATTGGCCACTTATCATAGATAAGATAAGATAAGATAAGTTTATTGACAATTACACCCACACGGGGCCGATGTCACAACATAAATAACAATAAATATATATATGATACAATAAGTATACACAATTGTAATCGGAATTAAAATGGAAAACAAATTCATGTTTGTTCTTGAAAATCTGGTGTTTCAGACCTTTTGTGGAAAAAGAGACGGACCATGTTGCAGATGATATTGCACGTTTCTGTTTTGTCATTTCGAAGTATGAAAATGAATTTTTGGGCATCAGTCATATTAATAAACTTATGATTTACTTTATTTATTTCGTCAAAGAAACGGAGACGAATGCTTTTGTAAATAGGACATTTTAAAATAAAATGTTCCTCGGTTTCCGTTTCCAATCCACACTTTCTGCATATTCTCTTGTCTACAGGAATCTTCGGTTGTTTATGGCGCCCTTTTTCAATTTCTAGAGTATGATTGCTAATCCGCAATTTGCTGAAGATCTTTCTTACTTCGATATTTTTTACTATGGCCAAATATGGCTCCAATCAGGGGGGGGGTGAAAAAAAAAATCCGGCACGTATGCCGGGGTGTGTGGGTGGTCAAAGCCACTAACAAGCAATTTTTTCCGCAACTAAAAAAAAAAATTCCTGCTTGTTTTTTAGTGTTTTGGCAATGAGTTGGGCTTCAAACCCACTTTGAATGAGAGAAATAATGTAATTCTAACTGTAAACTGACTGCAGGCAGTTATCGTGTTGTATTTTGTTGCAAATTTTGAAATCCAAGATGGCCGCTGGCAGCCATGTTTTTTTGGCCGAATGACCTCAAAATGACTCATTCTTATTTACATGTCCATGTTAACATCCATGATAAATAGTATGCACAGAAATTCATATACAGTTGTTTACAGTGAATTCCCCCCCCCCCGCAAATCTCTGTTTTAGTGTTAAAAGGGGGGTGGGTGTCAAAAAATGGTCGGAAAAAACTGCCGAAAACGGAAAAAAATTTGGCGGTGGGGGTGGGTGGGTACAAAAAATGATCGAAAGGGAAAAAATGCCATACGTGCCTGAAATTTTTTTCCGACCGCCCCCTGCTCCAATCGGTAATCACTCATTATTTCTCTATACACCCTCAATTTGTTCTTACCTGATGGTTTTTCATCGTTATATATATCTCTTCTGAAACACGACACATGGTCAATCTTGAAACTATCACACAAATAGTGTGTTGAATTTTCTTCAAATACTGATCAGTTTTATCAATAATTTCCGTGAGTTTTGGAATGTCAAAGTTAAAGGACCACTTATTTGGGATTATGCGGTCATCGGACATTGTGGCTGATTTATGAACGAGGGAATGTTTTTCTGCAGTCGATATTTTTAACGCATATTTAGTAGCACGAGATAATGCTTCATAAACAACGGGGTATCTACCAAGCTCAGCACGTACCGCGTGATTTGATGCTTTCCTGTTTACTCCAAGTGCTCGTTTGCAAAAATTGAGATGAGACGATTCACATGGCGCAGTATCTATATTGTTGAGGTTGATATCAGAGGCCCATATTTCGCAACCATATAGTGTAATGGGTTTAATGAGTTTATCATACAGTTTGATCCACAAATTAATTGAGAATATATCGTGTTGTTGTAGTGACCTAACAAGCGAATAGAGTGCCTTCATGCCCTTGTTGCTTACTTCATTTTGTGCCTTTCTCGATGACCCATTAGCACAGAATCTAATGCCTAAATATGTGTACTCATTAACAAGTGCAATGGGAAGATTGCCAATCTTGAACGAGGGAAATTTTTCTGAGTTTTTCTTTTTCGAAATACCATGCATTTACTTTTTTCAGTATTAATTGCAAGGTTGTTGTTATTTACATATACTTGTAAATTATTCAGGCAATTTTGTAAGCCGTCCTGTGAGTCAGATAATAAGATAAGGTCATCGGCAAAAAGAAGATGATTGATGGCGGTGTTCCCAATATTCACACGCGAGCATGATTGGTCAAAAATTTCCGATATGTCATCTATAAAAATATTAAATAGTGTGGGAGACACAGTACATACCTGCCTTGCTCCAATATTTGATCATTGTTTAGGTCCCACCCCATCCCTTGTCCGCGTCATATAATAACTCGAATTGTACATGGACTTTAATGTGTGTCAGAGGTTACCAGTAATCCCAATGCGGTTAACTTTTTGGAAAAGTATTTCCCTATCTATGGAGTCAAATGCTTTACGGAAATCTATGAACGCTGCGTAGAGTGGTTTTGTTTGTTTTTGGTACGTAGCGATTAATGTTTTCAAAATGAAAGCACTATCTATTGTGCTCTTGTTTTTTCGAAAACCAAATTGGTTTTCACTTATCGGATTATTTTCTTCTAAGAATTTCATTATTCTCTTATTTATAATTTTGTTATATAATTTTCCTACTGAACTACTCAGAGCAATCGCTCGGTAATTATTGGGGTCACTCCTATCGCATTTTTTGTAAATTGGTTTCAGTATTGATTCGCCCCATTTTCTTGGATAATGAGAAGACTTAAGTACAATATTGAAGAGACGTGTGACATCTTCAATAATAATAGGAACTACTGTTTTTAGTAATTCATTTCTTATACCATTTATATAATTTCTTTTGTTCTTAATTTCTCGCAGAGCAGCGATAATTTCGCTTTGTGTTATTTTTTCATTATTAAGTTTATTCGCAATCAATGGCTTATCTATTCTCAAAGTATAAACTGTTGTATCAGTATTTTCACGACAATATAGTCCGTTGAAAAACTCGACAGCAGAGTCGGGGTTGAACCTATCATATTCAGATTGCTTGGTCGCTCTTATATTTTTAATAATGTTCCAATATTCACTCGGGTCACAAGTTTCCAGAGAAGTTAATTGATCCTGTAACGATTGGTGAAACAATTTGCGTTTATGTTTTATTTCTCTTTTATAGGCTTTTTTTGCTGCATGAAAGTTGCTTACCAATAAATTGTCATATGGATTTTGTTTCATAGCATGGGCAATGGTTTTCATGTCATTTTTGAGGGTTTTGCATTTGTTATCAAACCATCTATTTTTCTTCTTCTGGTGTGTTTTGTGACAATTAATCCGTTTCGATGCTTTCCCGTTTACGTCAGTCAAAATTGATGAGAATTTTTCAATCGCGTTCTCAGTTCCATTTTCATTGTTTTCGTAGGTACCTAATCGTAATTGCATTAGCTTATTATGAATTTCCCTAGTACCCAGAGCTGTTTCAGCTTTGTGAGAACTTTCTGGGGTCCATTTCAAAGAATGTTGAACTTTAGCGTAAGTGAATTTAGTTTGTTGATCGCGTGTATTTTTAGGAGTATATTCTATATGCAAAGCTAGTTGACTGTGATCTGAAAACTCGTTCGGTGATTTGACACAAAAATAGGTAATATCTGAGTGATATCTTTCAGACATTAGAATATAGTCAACGACACTACAACCATTATATTGGTAACTTGTGAAGTTTCCGAGTAGGTCACCGGTTGTCCTTCCATTTACAATGCGCAAAGATGAAGATTTGCAAAGTGATATAAGTTGTCTACCGAATGAGTTGATTTGTCCGTCCAAATTTTCGCGGGGACATATGGTATCAATTATATAGTTTTCCGGTAGTGGAACATATCTGTCATTATCATCTGTAACATAGTCTGGCATTTTCCCAGTGCGCGCATTGAAGTCTCCACTTAAAATAATCATGTCATTTAACCCATATTTATTCAACAACAACTTAAGAGAAGAGAATATTCTTTCTTTTTCCTCCATTGTCTTCCAGCTTGAAGAGTTAATGGGCGGAATGTAAGCTGATATGAAAACAATTTTGGATTGTAAATTGAATAATCCACCATTAAATTCAACAGCTATAATATAATTATCTAGGTGATGTATTTTCTCAATCTATTTCTCGTACTCTGTACGACAATAAATGCAACCCCTCCTTTAATAGAATCAGATTTCGGTCTGTTTTCAATACATCGGTATCCTGTTATTTGTATATCTGATGCATCTTTGTGCCAAGTCTCACAAATTGTAATAAAGTCATATTTACACAAATGTTCCAAGCATTCGGTATTTTGAGATGTGTTCGCAAATCCTTGTGCGTTCCATGACGTAAGAGCCACTCTACGCCGATGTGTGGATATAACACACTCTTGTTCTCGAATCATTATAAAATCAATAAGTTATAATTAGTTCATTGGCGGACAGTCGACGTCCAGGAGCAAGAAACAAAGCTGAAAGGCATGTATACTAGTATTTCGCGTGTCTAACAGATGTTGAGGATTTTTTTTTTTCGAAAAAAATATGTCATACAGTCAAATATAGTATGTCATATTGGTTAACTTAACATATCATATGTATGGTCGCTAATTCCGCATATCTTATTGAAGGAGTGATGTCTGTGCAGTTTTTAAAACAAATTTCTTCTTTTTGTTTTGGTAATTTTTTGGGTCATTATGTTGTTTTATATCAATATCTGCGAAATTCATTCAAATCCCCGCGTTGAATTGATATCTCTGGTTCGAGAATGGTGTATTGAACAATATTGAGTACATTTTGTATATGTTTCGGCTGAAAAAGTGTTATAGCATCCGATTGTTCCCATGATTGTGAAAAATATAAAAGTTTGTTTTTTTATATATGGACAAAATTATTTAACTCAGAAAGCTCAACTCGGATTTTAGGGGACTTGTCGTGTCGCGTCCGCGATGATATGGCATAAATAATATTTTAAAAAATCAGCTTTCCCCGATTTATTTCCTTACTTTTCCCTTTCACGTCTAATGTGCCTGGACTAAAGTAACATCTATGTAGTTCCACACGTAATTGTACTACTAACATTTGCCTGTCGGCAGTTAGTTGAGGTATATATATGCATTATTGTATAAGCACTTTTGCGTTCGCTTTCTGGCACATTATATAGCTTTGTGTATCGAAATGGCTTCGATTGACTCCGTCGAGTTATATATCAAACGAAAGGAAATATTATGGCCTAGACGGGTTTGCAAGTATTCGGCACGATATCTCGAGTTGGCTTCCATTGACTTTGTCGAATTATATGAAAGATTTGTCCAAGAAACATATATTGTGGGATATCTTAGGTGAGATGACTAATTTTGTGAATTTGGTAGGGATGTGGTAGTTTGTGTGCTTCTGCCAGAAATCGAACGTGTGAACATTGTCAACTGGTGTATTATATGTTGGTATATCTGGTATTTCCCCAGGGGGTGCATCGTATCCTTATTCTAGAATAATCGTTATCTGCTCAACACAAGAGGACACTACAAAATATGTACACACTCAACCAGTGACGTCGAATGGGTCACTCTCACCAAATATAGTGCTGAATGGTACACAGCTTTATACAACAGAAAGGCCCTGTGCCAATGCATTCTCTTATATATGCGGGTCGACCATAGGTCGCCTCGCATATATAAGAGAATGCATTGGCTTAACACATTAAAAATTATAAAATTGTTAAAGAATGTAAGAAAAAATGGTAAAAAGTGTTAAAAAAAAGATTTTTTTTAGGCCAATGCATTCTCTTATATATGCGAGGCGACCTATGGTCGACTCGCATATATAAGAGAATGCATTGGCACAGGGCATAACTGTAACTATCACAATGTGGTCAAGGAGCCGGTTCCAATGATATCCATATTTGTATGGTTCTATTGAGACAGACCGAAGATATTTTAGGCTGTTGAAGCTTTATTTGGCCGGTTTTGGCCGGTTTGTTGGGTAAAGGGTTAATAATCGCGTCTGCCAGGATTTGTGTCAGAGAATAATTGTTGATGTTCCAATTAAAATGAACTGAATTTACTGAAAACAAACTACTTGGTGGGCGCCAGATGTTAAAGAACACAGTTAAAGTAAATGCGTTAGTGCCAATAGCAAACCCTGTGTACCCTTCAGCACATTTTCAAACACTGTGTTAAGCACTTATCTAGGTGATATTGACCCCTTCAGCGCTAGTGACCGCATGTTATGAACAGTACTCAAACTCACAGTTTCGTACATATATCTTGGCGTTGAATCTAGTGGTCTTCCAGACACCTGTAACGACAGCGACGTGCAACATGTAATGATTCGTTCACACTTCATCATTTTATATATATTTGGCCATATACATGTGCTATTTGCAGTCCTGTAGTATATTATTACACTGACAACCCAATCATAACAAGCACACCGAACACTGTTTAAAGGCACGTTCATATTAAGTAATATTTCACCTCACCCAGAAATGGGGCTTCTATATTCTGATTGGTCGAGAGATGTTTATCCTATATGTATTGGTATGATGGTGTGCTAAATTTATCACACTACTGTACTAATATAGTGCTAAATTTAGCTTCACAATATACCAAAACCAGATGTACATATCAATGACCACATACCCCATCTCGACAAAATGTCTACAGAAATGCAGCCACCAATTTACAAAAGCGTATACAAATGTTTTATGGTGCTGACATCAGAATGAGCAAATAGTTATGCCACAGTGTCCTGGGCCCAAATGTACAAATGAAATCAAAGCGTTTCTGTGAGCACTTTTTTCAAACGACGGGGTAAAATTAAGTGATTGCGGTTCAATTCCTGGTTTTATAACTAAAGGTAGTGAATGTTCAAACACCTCTCAATTTCAAACAATCAATTTGAAGGAAAAATCATTATCCCTTATAGCCAATGTATGCTATAGCACTACAACAACATTTTACCCTCACACTATGAGAGATATTTTCCAACTATGTAAAAAAAAGTGGATTAATAAAAACCCAGATTTTTTAGGTAGGTCGATAGAGAATTGGACAGGAAATATTTGCAAAAGCCACCCTGACTATGAAGCCGAATAGGGTATACGCTCAGTCTACCATTTGAAATCATGGCTGTCAGCGTGAAAATAAATCAAACAGTTTTCATTGCATGTTTGTTTTTTTTTGGCAGCCATTTGTAGAACTATTTTTTTAGAACAAATCACCATACAACTGCATAATGTCTGAATAGATTAATCAGTATTGTTGTTTTGTTCCTTCACACGATAAAAAATAGTTCTGCAAATGAATGATTTGTATTGTTTTGAATGGTTGTCAGCCAAACATTGTTTTGTTTTGAATTGCCAGCCTAACAAAACATCCAACGAGTGCCTGTGGCAAAGGCGTCCATTCTAGTCTAGTCTAGTAGAGAAGTCTCATTATGTCTTCATGTGACTCACCATGTACATTACACTGCTTCCCTGTTCGCTCGCGAAAAAGTCACATGGTCTGTCGATGTAGGAATCTCTGAGCAGCGAACACACCCCTGTGTCGTAGAACACAACGGACGTACACCACTCGTCTCCGAGACATTCAAAGGCACAGTCGCGCTTACATGTCACAGTTCTGTTCTCGATGAAAGATATACTGTAGAATAGTGGGGCTTGTCTCCCTTTACATACGATGAACCTTGACCCCAGGACGTCTGCTAAAGCACACACATATACCATCGTATAGCAACTTAGCAACACCCTGGCAATCCAACCGATGTTTTTCATGATCAGTTAGTTTGAGTATCCGCTGATTCTCCTTAGGTTCACTGGCTTTCGTGGATTATGCGGCTTCGTGTCCCTTTGTGGTAAACTGTAAGTAGATTGAAGGTTTCCATCCATATTCATTAGTGGGTAGAGCTTTCGTCTGCAGAAATAGTTTAATTAGAAGCGAAGCGCCTGACTATATGCTATACATACTACAGAAAAAAGTTGCGTCATCAATTGCGAAAACTGTGACTTTTGTGACGCAAAATGAAAAATAGTGTTATAGTCATGGATACATTTCCAATTTAATTGCGCAAATAGAAATTTCAGTACATTATGATTTGACATAAAAAACGTTGAACATAGGCATCTTAACACTGAAATTATTCACGGATATCAAACTACGTTTGTAGTGAATCGATTGATGTGAATTTTAAAGATGCAATGTCCTATTTAACACCTCCAAATTACTATTACTTTGGGTGTGGGTAGGGGGGATATACTATGTCCTTCGAGGAACATACCATTCCCGTAAAAGCTCAGAGCTATTAGATTTCGATTGTTTTTCATGTCATTAATTTATCTGAAACGAACTACATGAAAAACAGACATGAGGCAGATTTCATCACGAATCCAGAAGAACCAATCGGTTGACATGTGTCGCAAGTCACATATCCAGTTGGAAGAGGAATTTTGATGTTTAATAGCAAACTGTTGAATGAAGCACTCATCATGATAAACACAAAAGCTGGAATGTCGTCAGCGATCAGCCTGAACAGAATCGGAGATCTGACCGACAATCAGGCTTTAGTTACACAAACAACATTCTATTGTAAAGAACCGTCTACAGAAAAGATCAATGACCCCCCCCCCCCTGGTCTACGTGGATAATAGTGATTTTGCTATTTAATCGCGTAGACTACGCCTACGGGAGCCGTACAAACACCCGTACACGTTTGTGCATCGCAAACTATTTTGTATGGGTATAATTGTACACATCGACTGGTTAATGTTTGGCGATCCAACTGGGAAAAAATGACATACATATTTAATATAGAGAAATTGTAATTCGCATTCGCGTTGTATCGGTCGATGTTATATAGACGATGGGCCTCAGGCTAAGTTGCATTCACCAGGGACGAGGCGGCAGTGTGAATGGGTGTCTTTCTTTCTCTAATCTTGATAAAATGTTCAACAATTAGATTTCACGAATATTCATAAACCGATTAATTGATTACTAAAACAACAGTTGGAATTTTCAGACTGAGAGAAATAGGTTATGTTAGCTCTAATATACATTAACTAATATACATTTAGTTGAATTTCCCAACCAATTTTCGATGTAACGTTTATTGTTTTAACCCAGCGTCGGACAAATCTTACTTTAAGTCAAAAATGTACGCGAATTGGCCCCTTATACTATTCTTCAACATCAGCAAGGCATTTAACAAAGTGTGGCACATTGGCTTACTATACAAGCTGTTTGCGGTAGGTGTATCGCCGACAAACGTTTAATGTAATCGGTTCGTACCTCCGTGGTAGACAACAACATGTAGTTATGTGATCCGAAACATGAAACTGGGCAAACATTGCAGCTTGGTTTCCACAAGGCTATGTTCTATGCGTTACCATATTAATTGTGTTGTTAACGACACAGTTAACGAAATAATATGAAGTATCCCCCTCTTCGCTGATATCCATTTCGATAGAAGATCCAAATGTTTGTGCATTAAGATTACAACAGGGTCTCAATTGACTTCAATCCTGGTCAAACTCATGGCTTTTACATGTTAAGAGTCAGGAGACGTCAAATAATATCAAACTGGAAAACACGTTTGTGTCCATCTAAAATATATAATTAGTTGCACACACGTTGACCCATATGTAAAAGATTTAGAAAAAAACATTTTAGATGGAAACTGTATAACAAAAACAAGAAATTTACCTTGAAAATTTCACTGCCAAATTTCTTGTTGCCTGATTCACTGAAAACATGTGCTCAAAACTTCAAATAATTATCAAATTTGCTACTCTTCCACTAAACGTATTGCCCATTGAGCAATTAAAAGTGATGATAAGGTATGTGAATACAAACAATTATTTTTACTTAACAACTCATTTAAAACAAAACCTAAACCCTACATGTGATAGCCCATATGCCTACTCTAAGCTTCGTCCTTTCTTATTCTTAACTCAGAGTTATACCGTATTATCAATATTAGTATTGATTATCTATCTCTATTCAGCAGCAATAACAACCCACAATTCTATTAAACTGTTTCGAACGTGATGTGTTATTATTATTTCCATGAAAAAAATATAATCAAAAGATGTCACACTTATAAGTATTTAGCAGATTATTTATTAATAACAAGTTAATGAAAAGAAGTGGAAAGAAGTGTGAATAAATCTACTGGACGTCTTTCCGACTCAAAATATTATTCTACATCTCTGAACCAATAAAAAAAACCCAGAGAAGAGATACACCATGACTATCTATACCTAGCCAACATATTTTCCTTATGTTTTAAACACAGTTACACAATGCCATTACCTGACGTACATTGACCGATCCCACCTTGCGAGAGCATTAAGGTGTATTTACATTGCTGTAGATTTGTATACAGATATGTGTGAAGTCACGTGTCGCAGATTACTTTGATCACAACATGATTACTGATAATGACCGCGCGCTCATCAGTACTCTGGTAATTGACAATTCGCTATGAGTCGTGTCAGTTTAGGCCAGACAAACAAATGAATCAACTATCAGCAGACCAAAGCAGTTTATTCTTACACCAGTTGATAATGGTTCGAAGAAAGAATGAAAGGCGCATGAGAACAAATAACATGAATACACAATAAACAACAGTATACATGTACACAAATAGAAATATAGGGCTACTTCATCTCCCAGTACACAGGTTCTCGCTTACACAGTGTGAAATACATGGGTTGAAATTACAACGAAAGATTAATCCCGAGTAACAATTAATCAAATCGGATTTGCCTCTCGCAATGTCTCGGTGTTGACCCTGACTTATATAAAAATCGTGCCCGATTTTTGCTTATACGAACGAATACCGTTTTCTTTCTGTGTGCATTTCTATATCAACCCGTTTACACTAGTATGCGTGTAGAACTGTATACAGATCTACAGCAATGTAAACAAACCTTAAGCGTCTACACGAAACGAAAGTCATATCTGTATTAAAATGGTATACTGTACCACATTTTAAGCAGACCACTCCCTCGCTAGGTGGGATGGATAAAAACGTATTCAAGGATACGACTCGCATAAGCCCACACGCTTGATATCGAATACGGACCATGACGTTATATATACATGTACCAATTTTGATGCAGTTTATATTGTATTATTCATGGAATAAATACTGTTTAAACTAACTTAAAAACGGCAATTTTTTTTTTTTTTCCTTTTTTTTTTTTGAAAATGGCTGAAGAAAATTTCATTTGGTCAAACATTTGGCCAAAACAATTCAAGACTACATTCAACAATTGCCTTTCAAATTATCATCAGACCCCCATGCAACTCTTAATCCGTAATCATGTAAATAACAATTTGTATTACATTATCCCACCCTTATTCCATTTTAATAAATCCATTCTATAAATTGTGATATTAAACGTTAGTTTCATAACAGGGAATAGTGCCAGGTGACATTTGACTTCCGGTGTGTCGTCTGTTTACATTCCATACTCTATGTCTCAAAATACTATGGCTTCCTTTAATTTTGCAACGAAACTCTTAACGAATGAAGAGTTTGAAAATTTCATTAATTATTCGCCTTTAAATGCGTGAAAGTCTTTATTTATCTGGGACTATTTCCTTACGCGGGCAAACAATGCATATATATAGTTACGTGAAACGTCATCGCAGGCCTTATAGAAAGCGATGTTAGTTTTGCGTCCCATTTGTTGATCTAAGTATGTATTATCGAGGTTTTGGATCATGCAATAAATAGAATATACAACTCTTCCCCAGTTTATAGCGGAGTTTACAAAAGTCGTCCCCAGTTTATAGCGGAATTTACAGGTTACACTGGTGTAAATGTTTTCCATAGGCCTCAGTGCTAACGTTTTAGTGTATAGTATTGGCAATATAAATGTTGGGTCCAAAATTTTCTTTAAATCTGAAAAATTGACATTTTGGGAAACTTTTTACACAAAAAAATCATGTCTGTCTAGCAGGGAATTCGCCTTTAAATCTTATGTTTTCGTAACTAGTGTCAGAACCGCATAAAAAAATACAGTCATATTTTAGACCACACCAAAAAATTCAAACTTCACTACAAAGGGTTAATTCCTGTGCCAATGGTTATTTTACCTATGGGAAATCATAGGGAAGAGGTGTGATGATTTTTTTATGTGAAAAGCACACAAGGCTATTGACCAATCAGGGCCCAGTGTCTATTTTATTCTCTCCTATATATTCCTCCCGCATCCGCTAGATGTCACTCGGAACCTTATTTACACCAGTGTAACCTAAAGCGATAGCCCGTTTTTTCGCGGAATAATTGTAACTCCCTACATTTCTTCAGAATTGCCCATCAATGGAAAAAATGTGTTCAAAAACAATATCACTTCTGTGGTTCTTTATTTATCACACACAATTTAACCCCACCCCCTTTAACAAATTATTCATCAAAAAAGCACAATTTTCCACCACCAGTCATGTTCAGGCCCCATTTTCACTCAGTTTTAGGGGTCTGGTGTTGCAAACTTGGATCAGCTATGGAAGACTGTACAATATTCTTTCCATGAGAGAACTTCTGGTGATGTGAGGTCATTGAGTCCAGATCTGATCAGCTGAGCATCAAGCGCATGACTTTATCAGCACATTGAAGAATAAAATATGACATTTTCAGGTCTGCAAGGGTGATCCAAGATAACTGGATGTGGGTGTATATTGAATTAGTTGAATAAAGATATGCTCTCTTTGAATTGCTGAAGCATTTTCTTAAATGTGTCCAAGTTTTAGTGCTATTAACCTTCAAATGACCATACCCACCAGTGGAAATGACACACTTTTATGATATATATCTGTATATCACTGGCTATAAACTCCAAAATACTTGTTAGATTAGGTTCTTATAACAATTGTTATATGTGTTGTTGACATGCTCATGTTATGGGTCATTTGCATTATCATGTGACTATTACCACCTTGAAAACTTTTGAAAATACCTAGAAAAATTGGCATTTTTTATGAAAAATCTTACTATTTTTTTGGCTGATGTAAGTGAAAGAAGTCATCAGCAGCAAGAATAGCCACACCAAGCATGAGATATTCATTGGACTGAAATACCAGGCTCTGTAAAATGCATTAAAATGCCTTAAAGTGACTCCCAGGAATCAAAAATGATAAAAAGCTATTTTTTCCCTTTAGGTTACACTGGTGTAAATGTTTTCCATAGGCCTCAGTGCTAACGTTTTAGTGTATAGTATTGGCAATATAAATGTTGGGTCCAAAATTTTCTTTAAATCTGAAAAATTGACATTTTGGGAAACTTTTTACACAAAAAAAATCATGTCTGTCTAGCAGGGAATTCGCCTTTAAATCTTATGTTTTCGTAACTAGTGTCAGAACCGCATAAAAAAATACAGTCATATTTTAGACCACACCAAAAAATTCAAACTTCACTACAAAGGGTTAATTCCTGTGCCAATGGTTATTTTACCTATGGGAAATCATAGGGAAGAGGTGTGATGATTTTTTTATGTGAAAAGCACACAAGGCTATTGACCAATCAGGGCCCAGTGTCTATTTTATTCTCTCCTATATATTCCTCCCGCATCCGCTAGATGTCACTCGGAACCTTATTTACACCAGTGTAACCTAAAGCGATAGCCCGCTTTTTCGCGGAATAATTGTAACTCCCTACATTTCTTCAGAATTGCCCATCAATGGAAAAAATGTGTTCAAAAACAATATCACTTCTGTGGTTCTTTATTTATCACACACAATTTAACCCCACCCCCTTTAACAAATTATTCATCAAAAAAGCACAATTTTCCACCACCAGTCATGTTCAAGCCCCATTTTCACTCAGTTTTAGGGGTCTGGTGTTGCAAACTTGGATCAGCTATGGAAGACTGTACAATATTCTTTCCATGAGAGAACTTCTGGTGATGTGAGGTCATTGAGTCCAGATCTTATCAGCTGAGCATCAAGCGCATGACTGTATCAGCCCATTGAAGAATAAAATATGACATTTTCAGGTCTGCAAGGGTGATCCAAGATAACTGGATGTGGGTGTATATTGAATTAGTTGAATAAAGATATGCTCTCTTTGAATTGCTGAAGCATTTTCTTAAATGTGTCCAAGTTTTAGTGCTATTAACCTTCAAATGACCATACCCACCAGTGGAAATGACACACTTTTATGATATATATATGTATATCACTGGCTATAAACTCCAAAATACTTGTTAGATTAGGTTCTTATAACAATTGATATATGTGTTGTTGACATGCTCATGGTATGGGTCATTTGCATTATCATGTGACTATTACCACCTTGAAAAAAATTGAAAATACCTAGAAAAATTGGCATTTTTTATGAAAAATCTTACTATTTTTTTGGCTGATGTAAGTGAAAGAAGTCATCAGCAGCAAGAATAGCCACACCAAGCATGAGATATTCATTGGACTGAAATACCAGGCTCTGTAAAATGCATTAAAATGCCTTAAAGTGACTCCCAGGAATCAAAAATGATAAAAAGCTATTTTTTCCCTTTAGGTTACACTGGTGTAAATGTTTTCCATAGGCCTCAGTGCTAACGTTTTAGTGTATAGTATTGGCAATATAAATGTTGGGTCCAAAATTTTCTTTAAATCTGAAAAATTGACATTTTGGGAAACTTTCTACACAAAAAAATCATGTCTGTCTAGCAGGGAATTCGCCTTTAAATCTTATGTTTTCGTAACTAGTGTCAGAACCGCATAAAAAAATACAGTCATATTTTAGACCACACCAAAAAATTCAAACTTCACTACAAAGGGTTAATTCCTGTGCCAATGGTTATTTTACCTATGGGAAATCATAGGGAAGAGGTGTGATGATTTTTTTATGTGAAAAGCACACAAGGCTATTGACCAATCAGGGCCCAGTGTCTATTTTATTCTCTCCTATATATTCCTCCCGCATCCGCTAGATGTCACTCGGAACCTTATTTACACCAGTGTAACCTAAAGCGATAGCCCGCTTTTTCGCGGAATAATTGTAACTCCCTACATTTCTTCAGAATTGCCCATCAATGGAAAAAATGTGTTCAAAAACAATATCACTTCTGTGGTTCTTTATTTATCACACACAATTTAACCCCACCCCCTTTAACAAATTATTCATCAAAAAAGCACAATTTTCCACCAACAGTCATGTTCAGGCCCCATTTTCACTCAGTTTTAGGGGTCTGGTGTTGCAAACTTGGATCAGCTATGGAGGACTGTACAATATTCTTTCCATGAGAGAACTTCTGGTGATGTGAGGTCATTGAGTCCAGATCTGATCAGCTGAGCATCAAGCGCATGACTTTATCAGCACATTGAAGAATAAAATATGACATTTTCAAGTCTGCAAGGGTGATCCAAGATAACTGGATGTGGGTGTATATTGAATTAGTTGAATAAAGATATGCTCTCTTTGAATTGCTGAAGCATTTTCTTAAATGTGTCCAAGTTTTAGTGCTATTAACCTTCAAATGACCATACCCACCAGTGGAAATGACACACTTTTATGATATATATCTGTATATCACTGGCTATAAAATCCAAAATACTTGTTAGATTAGGTTCTTATAACAATTGATATATGTGTTGTTGACATGCTCATGTTATGGGTCATTTGCATTATCATGTGACTATTACCACCTTGAAAACTTTTGAAAATACCTAGAAAAATTGGCATTTTTTATGAAAAATCTTACTATTTTTTTGGCTGATGTAAGTGAAAGAAGTCATCAGCAGCAAGAATAGCCACACCAAGCATGAGATATTCATTGGACTGAAATACCAGGCTCTGTAAAATGCATTAAAATGCTTTAAAGTGACTCCCAGGAATCAAAAATGATAAAAAGCTATTTTTTCCCTTTAGGTTACACTGGTGTAAATGTTTTCCATATGCCTCAGTGCTAACGTTTTAGTGTATAGTATTGGCAATATAAATGTTGGGTTCAAAATTTTCTTTAAATCTGAAAAATTGACATTTTGGGAAACTTTTTACACAAAAAAAATCATGTCTGTCTAGCAGGGAATTCGCCTTTAAATCTTATGTTTTCGTAACTAGTGTCAGAACCGCATAAAAAAATACAGTCATATTTTAGACCACACCAAAAAATTCAAACTTCACTACAAAGGGTTAATTCCTGTGCCAATGGTTATTTTACCTATGGGAAATCATAGGGAAGAGGTGTGATGATTTTTTTATGTGAAAAGCACACAAGGCTATTGACCAATCAGGGCCCAGTGTCTATTTTATTCTCTCCTATATATTCCTCCCGCATCCGCTAGATGTCACTCGGAACCTTATTTACACCAGTGTAACCTAAAGCGATAGCCCGCTTTTTCGCGGAATAATTGTAACTCCCTACATTTCTTCAGAATTGCCCATCAATGGAAAAAATGTGTTCAAAAACAATATCACTTCTGTGGTTCTTTATTTATCACACACAATTTAACCCCACCCCCTTTAACAAATTATTCATCAAAAAAGCACAATTTTCCACCACCAGTCATGTTCAAGCCCCATTTTCACTCAGTTTTAGGGGTCTGGTGTTGCAAACTTGGATCAGCTATGGAAGACTGTACAATATTCTTTCCATGAGAGAACTTCTGGTGATGTGAGGTCATTGAGTCCAGATCTGATCAGCTGAGCATCAAGCGCATGACTGTATCAGCCCATTGAAGAATAAAATATGACATTTTCAGGTCTGCAAGGGTGATCCAAGATAACTGGATGTGGGTGTATATTGAATTAGTTGAATAAAGATATGCTCTCTTTGAATTGCTGAAGCATTTTCTTAAATGTGTCCAAGTTTTAGTGCTATTAACCTTCAAATGACCATACCCACCAGTGGAAATGACACACTTTTATGATATATATATGTATATCACTGGCTATAAACTCCAAAATACTTGTTAGATTAGGTTCTTATAACAATTGTTATATGTGTTGTTGACATGCTCATGTTATGGGTCATTTGCATTATCATGTGACTATTACCACCTTGAAAAATTTTGAAAATACCTAGAAAAATTGGCATTTTTTATGAAAAATCTTACTATTTTTTTGGCTGATGTAAGTGAAAGAAGTCATCAGCAGCAAGAATAGCCACACCAAGCATGAGATATTCATTGGACTGAAATACCAGGCTCTGTAAAATGCATTAAAATGCCTTAAAGTGACTCCCAGGAATCAAAAATGATAAAAAGCTATTTTTTCCCTTTAGGTTACACTGGTGTAAATGTTTTCCATAGGCCTCAGTGCTAACGTTTTAGTGTATAGTATTGGCAATATAAATGTTGGGTCCAAAATTTTCTTTAAATCTGAAAAATTGACATTTTGGGAAACTTTTTACACAAAAAAAATCATGTCTGTCTAGCAGGGAATTCGCCTTTAAATCTTATGTTTTCGTAACTAGTGTCAGAACCGCATAAAAAAATACAGTCATATTTTAGACCACACCAAAAAATTCAAACTTCACTACAAAGGGTTAATTCCTGTGCCAATGGTTATTTTACCTATGGGAAATCATAGGGAAGAGGTGTGATGATTTTTTTATGTGAAAAGCACACAAGGCTATTGACCAATCAGGGCCCAGTGTCTATTTTATTCTCTCCTATATATTCCTCCCGCATCCGCTAGATGTCACTCGGAACCTTATTTACACCAGTGTAACCTAAAGCGATAGCCCGCTTTTTCGCGGAATAATTGTAACTCCCTACATTTCTTCAGAATTGCCCATCAATGGAAAAAATGTGTTCAAAAACAATATCACTTCTGTGGTTCTTTATTTATCACACACAATTTAACCCCACCCCCTTTAACAAATTATTCATCAAAAAAGCACAATTTTCCACCACCAGTCATGTTCAAGCCCCATTTTCACTCAGTTTTAGGGGTCTGGTGTTGCAAACTTGGATCAGCTATGGAAGACTGTACAATATTCTTTCCATGAGAGAACTTCTGGTGATGTGAGGTCATTGAGTCCAGATCTGATCAGCTGAGCATCAAGCGCATGACTGTATCAGCCCATTGAAGAATAAAATATGACATTTTCAGGTCTGCAAGGGTGATCCAAGATAACTGGATGTGGGTGTATATTGAATTAGTTGAATAAAGATATGCTCTCTTTGAATTGCTGAAGCATTTTCTTAAATGTGTCCAAGTTTTAGTGCTATTAACCTTCAAATGACCATACCCACCAGTGGAAATGACACACTTTTATGATATATATATGTATATCACTGGCTATAAACTCCAAAATACTTGTTAGATTAGGTTCTTATAACAATTGATATATGTGTTGTTGACATGCTCATGGTATGGGTCATTTGCATTATCATGTGACTATTACCACCTTGAAAATTTTTGAAAATACCTAGAAAAATTGGCATTTTTTATGAAAAATCTTACTATTTTTTTGGCTGATGTAAGTGAAAGAAGTCATCAGCAGCAAGAATAGCCACACCAAGCATGAGATATTCATTGGACTGAAATACCAGGCTCTGTAAAATGCATTAAAATGCCTTAAAGTGACTCCCAGGAATCAAAAATGATAAAAAGCTATTTTCTCCCTTTAGGTTACACTGGTGTAAATGTTTTCCATAGGCCTCAGTGCTAACGTTTTAGTGTATAGTATTGGCAATATAAATGTTGGGTCCAAAATTTTCTTTAAATCTGAAAAATTGACATTTTGGGAAACTTTCTACACAAAAAAATCATGTCTGTCTAGCAGGGAATTCGCCTTTAAATCTTATGTTTTCGTAACTAGTGTCAGAACCGCATAAAAAAATACAGTCATATTTTAGACCACACCAAAAAATTCAAACTTCACTACAAAGGGTTAATTCCTGTGCCAATGGTTATTTTACCTATGGGAAATCATAGGGAAGAGGTGTGATGATTTTTTTATGTGAAAAGCACACAAGGCTATTGACCAATCAGGGCCCAGTGTCTATTTTATTCTCTCCTATATATTCCTCCCGCATCCGCTAGATGTCACTCGGAACCTTATTTACACCAGTGTAACCTAAAGCGATAGCCCGCTTTTTCGCGGAATAATTGTAACTCCCTACATTTCTTCAGAATTGCCCATCAATGGAAAAAATGTGTTCAAAAACAATATCACTTCTGTGGTTCTTTATTTATCACACACAATTTAACCCCACCCCCTTTAACAAATTATTCATCAAAAAAGCACAATTTTCCACCAACAGTCATGTTCAGGCCCCATTTTCACTCAGTTTTAGGGGTCTGGTGTTGCAAACTTGGATCAGCTATGGAGGACTGTACAATATTCTTTCCATGAGAGAACTTCTGGTGATGTGAGGTCATTGAGTCCAGATCTGATCAGCTGAGCATCAAGCGCATGACTTTATCAGCACATTGAAGAATAAAATATGACATTTTCAGGTCTGCAAGGGTGATCCAAGATAACTGGATGTGGGTGTATATTGAATTAGTTGAATAAAGATATGCTCTCTTTGAATTGCTGAAGCATTTTCTTAAATGTGTCCAAGTTTTAGTGCTATTAACCTTCAAATGACCATACCCACCAGTGGAAATGACACACTTTTATGATATATATCTGTATATCACTGGCTATAAAATCCAAAATACTTGTTAGATTAGGTTCTTATAACAATTGATATATGTGTTGTTGACATGCTCATGTTATGGGTCATTTGCATTATCATGTGACTATTACCACCTTGAAAACTTTTGAAAATACCTAGAAAAATTGGCATTTTTTATGAAAAATCTTACTATTTTTTTGGCTGATGTAAGTGAAAGAAGTCATCAGCAGCAAGAATAGCCACACCAAGCATGAGATATTCATTGGACTGAAATACCAGGCTCTGTAAAATGCATTAAAATGCTTTAAAGTGACTCCCAGGAATCAAAAATGATAAAAAGCTATTTTTTCCCTTTAGGTTACACTGGTGTAAATGTTTTCCATATGCCTCAGTGCTAACGTTTTAGTGTATAGTATTGGCAATATAAATGTTGGGTTCAAAATTTTCTTTAAATCTGAAAAATTGACATTTTGGGAAACTTTTTACACAAAAAAAATCATGTCTGTCTAGCAGGGAATTCGCCTTTAAATCTTATGTTTTCGTAACTAGTGTCAGAACCGCATAAAAAAATACAGTCATATTTTAGACCACACCAAAAAATTCAAACTTCACTACAAAGGGTTAATTCCTGTGCCAATGGTTATTTTACCTATGGGAAATCATAGGGAAGAGGTGTGATGATTTTTTTATGTGAAAAGCACACAAGGCTATTGACCAATCAGGGCCCAGTGTCTATTTTATTCTCTCCTATATATTCCTCCCGCATCCGCTAGATGTCACTCGGAACCTTATTTACACCAGTGTAACCTAAAGCGATAGCCCGCTTTTTCGCGGAATAATTGTAACTCCCTACATTTCTTCAGAATTGCCCATCAATGGAAAAAATGTGTTCAAAAACAATATCACTTCTGTGGTTCTTTATTTATCACACACAATTTAACCCCACCCCCTTTAACAAATTATTCATCAAAAAAGCACAATTTTCCACCACCAGTCATGTTCAAGCCCCATTTTCACTCAGTTTTAGGGGTCTGGTGTTGCAAACTTGGATCAGCTATGGAAGACTGTACAATATTCTTTCCATGAGAGAACTTCTGGTGATGTGAGGTCATTGAGTCCAGATCTGATCAGCTGAGCATCAAGCGCATGACTGTATCAGCCCATTGAAGAATAAAATATGACATTTTCAGGTCTGCAAGGGTGACCCAAGATAACTGGATGTGGGTGTATATTGAATTAGTTGAATAAAGATATGCTCTCTTTGAATTGCTGAAGCATTTTCTTAAATGTGTCCAAGTTTTAGTGCTATTAACCTTCAAATGACCATACCCACCAGTGGAAATGACACACTTTTATGATATATATATGTATATCACTGGCTATAAACTCCAAAATACTTGTTAGATTAGGTTCTTATAACAATTGTTATATGTGTTGTTGACATGCTCATGTTATGGGTCATTTGCATTATCATGTGACTATTACCACCTTGAATATTTTTGAAAATACCTAGAAAAATTGGCATTTTTTATGAAAAATCTTACTATTTTTTTGGCTGATGTAAGTGAAAGAAGTCATCAGCAGCAAGAATAGCCACACCAAGCATGAGATATTCATTGGACTGAAATACCAGGCTCTGTAAAATGCATTAAAATGCCTTAAAGTGACTCCCAGGAATCAAAAATGATAAAAAGCTATTTTTTCCCTTTAGGTTACACTGGTGTAAATGTTTTCCATAGGCCTCAGTGCTAACGTTTTAGTGTATAGTATTGGCAATATAAATGTTGGGTCCAAAATTTTCTTTAAATCTGAAAAATTGACATTTTGGGAAACTTTTTACACAAAAAAAATCATGTCTGTCTAGCAGGGAATTCGCCTTTAAATCTTATGTTTTCGTAACTAGTGTCAGAACCGCATAAAAAAATACAGTCATATTTTAGACCACACCAAAAAATTAAAACTTCACTACAAAGGGTTAATTCCTGTGCCAATGGTTATTTTACCTATGGGAAATCATAGGGAAGAGGTGTGATGATTTTTTTATGTGAAAAGCACACAAGGCTATTGACCAATCAGGGCCCAGTGTCTATTTTATTCTCTCCTATATATTCCTCCCGCATCCGCTAGATGTCACTCGGAACCTTATTTACACCAGTGTAACCTAAAGCGATAGCCCGCTTTTTCGCGGAATAATTGTAACTCCCTACATTTCTTCAGAATTGCCCATCAATGGAAAAAATGTGTTCAAAAACAATATCTCTTCTGTGGTTCTTTATTTATCACACACAATTTAACCCCACCCCCTTTAACAAATTATTCATCAAAAAAGCACAATTTTCCACCACCAGTCATGTTCAAGCCCCATTTTCACTCAGTTTTAGGGGTCTGGTGTTGCAAACTTGGATCAGCTATGGAAGACTGTACAATATTCTTTCCATGAGAGAACTTCTGGTGATGTGAGGTCATTGAGTCCAGATCTGATCAGCTGAGCATCAAGCGCATGACTGTATCAGCCCATTGAAGAATAAAATATGACATTTTCAGGTCTGCAAGGGTGATCCAAGATAACTGGATGTGGGTGTATATTGAATTAGTTGAATAAAGATATGCTCTCTTTGAATTGCTGAAGCATTTTCTTAAATGTGTCCAAGTTTTAGTGCTATTAACCTTCAAATGACCATACCCACCAGTGGAAATGACACACTTTTATGATATATATATGTATATCACTGGCTATAAACTCCAAAATACTTGTTAGATTAGGTTCTTATAACAATTGTTATATGTGTTGTTGACATGCTCATGTTATGGGTCATTTGCATTATCATGTGACTATTACCACCTTGAAAATTTTTGAAAATACCTAGAAAAATTGGCATTTTTTATGAAAAATCTTACTATTTTTTTGGCTGATGTAAGTGAAAGAAGTCATCAGCAGCAAGAATAGCCACACCAAGCATGAGATATTCATTGGACTGAAATACCAGGCTCTGTAAAATGCATTAAAATGCCTTAAAGTGACTCCCAGGAATCAAAAATGATAAAAAGCTATTTTTTCCCTTTAGGTTACACTGGTGTAAATGTTTTCCATAGGCCTCAGTGCTAACGTTTTAGTGTATAGTATTGGCAATATAAATGTTGGGTCCAAAATTTTCTTTAAATCTGAAAAATTGACATTTTGGGAAACTTTTTACACAAAAAAAATCATGTCTGTCTAGCAGGGAATTCGCCTTTAAATCTTATGTTTTCGTAACTAGTGTCAGAACCGCATAAAAAAATACAGTCATATTTTAGACCACACCAAAAAATTCAAACTTCACTACAAAGGGTTAATTCCTGTGCCAATGGTTATTTTACCTATGGGAAATCATAGGGAAGAGGTGTGATGATTTTTTTATGTGAAAAGCACACAAGGCTATTGACCAATCAGGGCCCAGTGTCTATTTTATTCTCTCCTATATATTCCTCCCGCATCCGCTAGATGTCACTCGGAACCTTATTTACACCAGTGTAACCTAAAGCGATAGCCCGCTTTTTCGCGGAATAATTGTAACTCCCTACATTTCTTCAGAATTGCCCATCAATGGAAAAAATGTGTTCAAAAACAATATCTCTTCTGTGGTTCTTTATTTATCACACACAATTTAACCCCACCCCCTTTAACAAATTATTCATCAAAAAAGCACAATTTTCCACCACCAGTCATGTTCAAGCCCCATTTTCACTCAGTTTTAGGGGTCTGGTGTTGCAAACTTGGATCAGCTATGGAAGACTGTACAATATTCTTTCCATGAGAGAACTTCTGGTGATGTGAGGTCATTGAGTCCAGATCTGATCAGCTGAGCATCAAGCGCATGACTGTATCAGCCCATTGAAGAATAAAATATGACATTTTCAGGTCTGCAAGGGTGATCCAAGATAACTGAATGTGGGTGTATATTGAATTAGTTGAATAAAGATATGCTCTCTTTGAATTGCTGAAGCATTTTCTTAAATGTGTCCAAGTTTTAGTGCTATTAACCTTCAAATGACCATACCCACCAGTGGAAATGACACACTTTTATGATATATATATGTATATCACTGGCTATAAACTCCAAAATACTTGTTAGATTAGGTTCTTATAACAATTGTTATATGTGTTGTTGACATGCTCATGTTATGGGTCATTTGCATTATCATGTGACTATTACCACCTTGAAAATTTTTGAAAATACCTAGAAAAATTGGCATTTTTTATGAAAAATCTTACTATTTTTTTGGCTGATGTAAGTGAAAGAAGTCATCAGCAGCAAGAATAGCCACACCAAGCATGAGATATTCATTGGACTGAAATACCAGGCTCTGTAAAATGCATTAAAATGCCTTAAAGTGACTCCCAGGAATCAAAAATGATAAAAAGCTATTTTTTCCCTTTAGGTTACACTGGTGTAAATGTTTTCCATAGGCCTCAGTGCTAACGTTTTAGTGTATAGTATTGGCAATATAAATGTTGGGTCCAAAATTTTCTTTAAATCTGAAAAATTGACATTTTGGGAAACTTTTTACACAAAAAAAATCATGTCTGTCTAGCAGGGAATTCGCCTTTAAATCTTATGTTTTCGTAACTAGTGTCAGAACCGCATAAAAAAATACAGTCATATTTTAGACCACACCAAAAAATTCAAACTTCACTACAAAGGGTTAATTCCTGTGCCAATGGTTATTTTACCTATGGGAAATCATAGGGAAGAGGTGTGATGATTTTTTTATGTGAAAAGCACACAAGGCTATTGACCAATCAGGGCCCAGTGTCTATTTTATTCTCTCCTATATATTCCTCCCGCATCCGCTAGATGTCACTCGGAACCTTATTTACACCAGTGTAACCTAAAGCGATAGCCCGCTTTTTCGCGGAATAATTGTAACTCCCTACATTTCTTCAGAATTGCCCATCAATGGAAAAAATGTGTTCAAAAACAATATCTCTTCTGTGGTTCTTTATTTATCACACACAATTTAACCCCACCCCCTTTAACAAATTATTCATCAAAAAAGCACAATTTTCCACCACCAGTCATGTTCAAGCCCCATTTTCACTCAGTTTTAGGGGTCTGGTGTTGCAAACTTGGATCAGCTATGGAAGACTGTACAATATTCTTTCCATGAGAGAACTTCTGGTGATGTGAGGTCATTGAGTCCAGATCTGATCAGCTGAGCATCAAGCGCATGACTGTATCAGCCCATTGAAGAATAAAATATGACATTTTCAGGTCTGCAAGGGTGATCCAAGATAACTGAATGTGGGTGTATATTGAATTAGTTGAATAAAGATATGCTCTCTTTGAATTGCTGAAGCATTTTCTTAAATGTGTCCAAGTTTTAGTGCTATTAACCTTCAAATGACCATACCCACCAGTGGAAATGACACACTTTTATGATATATATATGTATATCACTGGCTATAAACTCCAAAATACTTGTTAGATTAGGTTCTTATAACAATTGTTATATGTGTTGTTGACATGCTCATGTTATGGGTCATTTGCATTATCATGTGACTATTACCACCTTGAAAAATTTTGAAAATACCTAGAAAAATTGGCATTTTTTATGAAAAATCTTACTATTTTTTTGGCTGATGTAAGTGAAAGAAGTCATCAGCAGCAAGAATAGCCACACCAAGCATGAGATATTCATTGGACTGAAATACCAGGCTCTGTAAAATGCATTAAAATGCCTTAAAGTGACTCCCAGGAATCAAAAATGATAAAAAGCTATTTTTTCCCTTTAGGTTACACTGGTGTAAATGTTTTCCATAGGCCTCAGTGCAAACGTTTTAGTGTATAGTATTGGCAATATAAATGTTGGGTCCAAAATTTTCTTTAAATCTGAAAAATTGACATTTTGGGAAACTTTTTACACAAAAAAAATCATGTCTGTCTAGCAGGGAATTCGCCTTTAAATCTTATGTTTTCGTAACTAGTGTCAGAACCGCATAAAAAAATACAGTCATATTTTAGACCACACCAAAAAATTCAAACTTCACTACAAAGGGTTAATTCCTGTGCCAATGGTTATTTTACCTATGGGAAATCATAGGGAAGAGGTGTGATGATTTTTTTATGTGAAAAGCACACAAGGCTATTGACCAATCAGGGCCCAGTGTCTATTTTATTCTCTCCTATATATTCCTCCCGCATCCGCTAGATGTCACTCGGAACCTTATTTACACCAGTGTAACCTAAAGCGATAGCCCGCTTTTTCGCGGAATAATTGTAACTCCCTACATTTCTTCAGAATTGCCCATCAATGGAAAAAATGTGTTCAAAAACAATATCACTTCTGTGGTTCTTTATTTATCACACACAATTTAACCCCACCCCCTTTAACAAATTATTCATCAAAAAAGCACAATTTTCCACCACCAGTCATGTTCAAGCCCCATTTTCACTCAGTTTTAGGGGTCTGGTGTTGCAAACTTGGATCAGCTATGGAAGACTGTACAATATTCTTTCCATGAGAGAACTTCTGGTGATGTGAGGTCATTGAGTCCAGATCTGATCAGCTGAGCATCAAGCGCATGACTGTATCAGCCCATTGAAGAATAAAATATGACATTTTCAGGTCTGCAAGGGTGATCCAAGATAACTGGATGTGGGTGTATATTGAATTAGTTGAATAAAGATATGCTCTCTTTTAATTGCTGAAGCATTTTCTTAAATGTGTCCAAGTTTTAGTGCTATTAACCTTCAAATGACCATACCCACCAGTGGAAATGACACACTTTTATGATATATATATGTATATCACTGGCTATAAACTCCAAAATACTTGTTAGATTAGGTTCTTATAACAATTGATATATGTGTTGTTGACATGCTCATGGTATGGGTCATTTGCATTATCATGTGACTATTACCACCTTGAAAAATTTTGAAAATACCTAGAAAAATTGGCATTTTTTATGAAAAATCTTACTATTTTTTTGGCTGATGTAAGTGAAAGAAGTCATCAGCAGCAAGAATAGCCACACCAAGCATGAGATATTCATTGGACTGAAATACCAGGCTCTGTAAAATGCATTAAAATGCCTTAAAGTGACTCCCAGGAATCAAAAATGATAAAAAGCTATTTTTTCCCTTTAGGTTACACTGGTGTAAATGTTTTCCATAGGCCTCATTGCTAACGTTTTAGTGTATAGTATTGGCAATATAAATGTTGGGTCCAAAATTTTCTTTAAATCTGAAAAATTGACATTTTGGAAAACTTTCTACACAAAAAAATCATGTCTGTCTAGCAGGGAATTCGCCTTTAAATCTTATGTTTTCGTAACTAGTGTCAGAACCGCATAAAAAAATACAGTCGTATTTTAGACCACACCAAAAAATTCAAACTTCACTACAAAGGGTTAATTCCTGTGCCAATGGTTATTTTACCTATGGGAAATCATAGGGAAGAGGTGTGATGATTTTTTTATGTGAAAAGCACACAAGGCTATTGACCAATCAGGGCCCAGTGTCTATTTTATTCTCTCCTATATATTCCTCCCGCATCCGCTAGATGTCACTCGGAACCTTATTTACACCAGTGTAACCTAAAGCGATAGCCCGCTTTTTCGCGGAATAATTGTAACTCCCTACATTTCTTCAGAATTGCCCATCAATGGAAAAAATGTGTTCAAAAACAATATCACTTCTGTGGTTCTTTATTTATCACACACAATTTAACCCCACCCCCTTTAACAAATTATTCATCAAAAAAGCACAATTTTCCACCAACAGTCATGTTCAGGCCCCATTTTCACTCAGTTTTAGGGGTCTGGTGTTGCAAACTTGGATCAGCTATGGAGGACTGTACAATATTCTTTCCATGAGAGAATTTCTGGTGATGTGAGATCATTGAGTCCAGATCTGATCAGCTGAGCATCAAGCGCATGACTTTATCAGCACATTGAAGAATAAAATATGACATTTTCAGGTCTGCAAGGGTGATCCAAGATAACTGGATGTGGGTGTATATTGAATTAGTTGAATAAAGATATGCTCTCTTTGAATTGCTGAAGCATTTTCTTAAATGTGTCCAAGTTTTAGTGCTATTAACCTTCAAATGACCATACCCAC
This sequence comes from Siphonodentalium dalli, assembly GCA_032622095.1. Taxonomy (NCBI): domain Eukaryota; kingdom Metazoa; phylum Mollusca; class Scaphopoda; order Gadilida; family Siphonodentaliidae; genus Siphonodentalium; species Siphonodentalium dalli. Next base: position 46,857,576 of record CP136069.1, on the reverse strand, counting down.
CAGTGGAAATGACACACTTTTATGATATATATCTGTATATCACTGGCTATAAAATCCAAAATACTTGTTAGATTAGGTTCTTATAACAATTGATATATGTGTTGTTGACATGCTCATGTTATGGGTAATTTGCATTATCATGTGACTATTACCACCTTGAAAACTTTTGAAAATACCTAGAAAAATTGGCATTTTTTATGAAAAATCTTACTATTTTTTTGGCTGATGTAAGTGAAAGAAGTCATCAGCAGCAAGAATAGCCACACCAAGCATGAGATATTCATTGGACTGAAATACCAGGCTCTGTAAAATGCATTAAAATGCTTTAAAGTGACTCCCAGGAATCAAAAATGATAAAAAGCTATTTTTTCCCTTTAGGTTACACTGGTGTAAATGTTTTCCATATGCCTCAGTGCTAACGTTTTAGTGTATAGTATTGGCAATATAAATGTTGGGTTCAAAATTTTCTTTAAATCTGAAAAATTGACATTTTGGGAAACTTTTTACACAAAAAAAATCATGTCTGTCTAGCAGGGAATTCGCCTTTAAATCTTATGTTTTCGTAACTAGTGTCCGAACCGCATAAAAAAATACAGTCATATTTTAGACCACACCAAAAAATTCAAACTTCACTACAAAGGGTTAATTCCTGTGCCAATGGTTATTTTACCTATGGGAAATCATAGGGAAGAGGTGTGATGATTTTTTTATGTGAAAAGCACACAAGGCTATTGACCAATCAGGGCCCAGTGTCTATTTTATTCTCTCCTATATATTCCTCCCGCATCCGCTAGATGTCACTCGGAACCTTATTTACACCAGTGTAACCTAAAGCGATAGCCCGCTTTTTCGCGGAATAATTGTAACTCCCTACATTTCTTCAGAATTGCCCATCAATGGAAAAAATGTGTTCAAAAACAATATCACTTCTGTGGTTCTTTATTTATCACACACAATTTAACCCCACCCCCTTTAACAAATTATTCATCAAAAAAGCACAATTTTCCACCAACAGTCATGTTCAGGCCCCATTTTCACTCAGTTTTAGGGGTCTGGTGTTGCAAACTTGGATCAGCTATGGAGGACTGTACAATATTCTTTCCATGAGAGAACTTCTGGTGATGTGAGGTCATTGAGTCCAGATCTGATCAGCTGAGCATCAAGCGCATGACTTTATCAGCACATTGAAGAATAAAATATGACATTTTCAGGTCTGCAAGGGTGATCCAAGATAACTGGATGTGGGTGTATATTGAATTAGTTGAATAAAGATATGCTCTCTTTGAATTGCTGAAGCATTTTCTTAAATGTGTCCAAGTTTTAGTGCTATTAACCTTCAAATGACCATACCCACCAGTGGAAATGACACACTTTTATGATATATATCTGTATATCACTGGCTATAAAATCCAAAATACTTGTTAGATTAGGTTCTTATAACAATTGATATATGTGTTGTTGACATGCTCATGTTATGGGTCATTTGCATTATCATGTGACTATTACCACCTTGAAAACTTTTGAAAATACCTAGAAAAATTGGCATTTTTTATGAAAAATCTTACTATTTTTTTGGCTGATGTAAGTGAAAGAAGTCATCAGCAGCAAGAATAGCCACACCAAGCATGAGATATTCATTGGACTGAAATACCAGGCTCTGTAAAATGCATTAAAATGCTTTAAAGTGACTCCCAGGAATCAAAAATGATAAAAAGCTATTTTTTCCCTTTAGGTTACACTGGTGTAAATGTTTTCCATATGCCTCAGTGCTAACGTTTTAGTGTATAGTATTGGCAATATAAATGTTGGGTTCAAAATTTTCTTTAAATCTGAAAAATTGACATTTTGGGAAACTTTTTACACAAAAACAATCATGTCTGTCTAGCAGGGAATTCGCCTTTAAATCTTATGTTTTCGTAACTAGTGTCCGAACCGCATAAAAAAATACAGTCATATTTTAGACCACACCAAAAAATTCAAACTTCACTACAAAGGGTTAATTCCTGTGCCAATGGTTATTTTACCTATGGGAAATCATAGGGAAGAGGTGTGATGATTTTTTTATGTGAAAAGCACACAAGGCTATTGACCAATCAGGGCCCAGTGTCTATTTTATTCTCTCCTATATATTCCTCCCGCATCCGCTAGATGTCACTCGGAACCTTATTTACACCAGTGTAACCTAAAGCGATAGCCCGCTTTTTCGCGGAATAATTGTAACTCCCTACATTTCTTCAGAATTGCCCATCAATGGAAAAAATGTGTTCAAAAACAATATCACTTCTGTGGTTCTTTATTTATCACACACAATTTAACCCCACCCCCTTTAACAAATTATTCATCAAAAAAGCACAATTTTCCACCAACAGTCATGTTCAGGCCCCATTTTCACTCAGTTCTAGGGGTCTGGTGTTGCAAACTTGGATCAGCTATGGAGGACTGTACAATATTCTTTCCATGAGAGAACTTCTGGTGATGTGAGGTCATTGAGTCCAGATATGATCAGCTGAGCATCAAGCGCATGACTTTATCAGCACATTGAAGAATAAAATATGACATTTTCAGGTCTGCAAGGGTGATCCAAGATAACTGGATGTGGGTGTATATTGAATTAGTTGAATAAAGATATGCTCTCTTTGAATTGCTGAAGCATTTTCTTAAATGTGTCCAAGTTTTAGTGCTATTAACCTTCAAATGACCATACCCACCAGTGGAAATGACACACTTTTATGATATATATCTGTATATCACTGGCTATAAAATCCAAAATACTTGTTAGATTAGGTTCTTATAACAATTGATATATGTGTTGTTGACATGCTCATGTTATGGGTCATTTGCATTATCATGTGACTATTACCATCTTGAAAACTTTTGAAAATACCTAGAAAAATTGGCATTTTTTATGAAAAATCTTACTATTTTTTTGGCTGATGTAAGTGAAAGAAGTCATCAGCAGCAAGAATAGCCACACCAAGCATGAGATATTCATTGGACTGAAATACCAGGCTCTGTAAAATGCATTAAAATGCTTTAAAGTGACTCCCAGGAATCAAAAAAGATAAAAAGCTATTTTTTCCCTTTAGGTTACACTGGTGTAAATGTTTTCCATATGCCTCAGTGCTAACGTTTTAGTGTATAGTATTGGCAATATAAATGTTGGGTCCAAAATTTTCTTTAAATCTGAAAAATTGACATTTTGGGAATCTTTTTACACAAAAAAAATCATGTCTGTCTAGCAGGGAATTCGCCTTTAAATCTTATGTTTTCGTAACTAGTGTCAGAACCGCATAAAAAAATACAGTCATATTTTAGACCACACCAAAAAATTCAAACTTCACTACAAAGGGTTAATTCCTGTGCCAATGGTTATTTTACCTATGGGAAATCATAGGGAAGAGGTGTGATGATTTTTTTATGTGAAAAGCACACAAGGCTATTGACCAATCAGGGCCCAGTGTCTATTTTATTCTCTCCTATATATTCCTCCCGCATCCGCTAGATGTCACTCGGAACCTTATTTACACCAGTGTAACCTAAAGCGATAGCCCGCTTTTTCGCGGAATAATTGTAACTCCCTACATTTCTTCAGAATTGCCCATCAATGGAAAAAATGTGTTCAAAAACAATATCACTTCTGTGGTTCTTTATTTATCACACACAATTTAACCCCACCCCCTTTAACAAATTATTCATCAAAAAAGCACAATTTTCCACCACCAGTCATGTTCAAGCCCCATTTTCACTCAGTTTTAGGGGTCTGGTGTTGCAAACTTGGATCAGCTATGGAAGACTGTACAATATTCTTTCCATGAGAGAACTTCTGGTGATGTGAGGTCATTGAGTCCAGATCTGATCAGCTGAGCATCAAGCGCATGACTGTATCAGCCCATTGAAGAATAAAATATGACATTTTCAGGTCTGCAAGGGTGATCCAAGATAACTGGATGTGGGTGTATATTGAATTAGTTGAATAAAGATATGCTCTCTTTGAATTGCTGAAGCATTTTCTTAAATGTGTCCAAGTTTTAGTGCTATTAACCTTCAAATGACCATACCCACCAGTGGAAATGACACACTTTTATGATATATATATGTATATCACTGGCTATAAACTCCAAAATACTTGTTAGATTAGGTTCTTATAACAATTGATATATGTGTTGTTGACATGCTCATGGTATGGGTCATTTGCATTATCATGTGACTATTACCACCTTGAAAATTTTTGAAAATACCTAGGAAAATTGGCATTTTTTATGAAAAATCTTACTATTTTTTTGGCTGATGTAAGTGAAAGAAGTCATCAGCAGCAAGAATAGCCACACCAAGCATGAGATATTCATTGGACTGAAATACCAGGCTCTGTAAAATGCATTAAAATGCCTTAAAGTGACTCCCAGGAATCAAAAATGATAAAAAGCTATTTTTTCCCTTTAGGTTACACTGGTGTAAATGTTTTCCATAGGCCTCAGTGCTAACGTTTTAGTGTATAGTATTGGCAATATAAATGTTGGGTCCAAAATTTTCTTTAAATCTGAAAAATTGACATTTTGGGAAACTTTTTACACAAAAAAATCATGTCTGTCTAGCAGGGAATTCGCCTTTAAATCTTATGTTTTCGTAACTAGTGTCAGAACCGCATAAAAAAATACAGTCATATTTTAGACCACACCAAAAAATTCAAACTTCACTACAAAGGGTTAATTCCTGTGCCAATGGTTATTTTACCTATGGGAAATCATAGGGAAGAGGTGTGATGATTTTTTTTATGTGAAAAGCACACAAGGCTATTGACCAATCAGGGCCCAGTGTCTATTTTATTCTCTCCTATATATTCCTCCCGCATCCGCTAGATGTCACTCGGAACCTTATTTACACCAGTGTAACCTAAAGCGATAGCCCGCTTTTTCGCGGAATAATTGTAACTCCCTACATTTCTTCAGAATTGCCCATCAATGGAAAAAATGTGTTCAAAAACAATATCACTTCTGTGGTTCTTTATTTATCACACACAATTTAACCCCACCCCCTTTAACAAATTATTCATCAAAAAAGCACAATTTTCCACCAACAGTCATGTTCAGGCCCCATTTTCACTCAGTTTTAGGGGTCTGGTGTTGCAAACTTGGATCAGCTATGGAAGACTGTACAATATTCTTTCCATGAGAGAACTTCTGGTGATGTGAGGTCATTGAGTCCAGATCTGATCAGCTGAGCATCAAGCGCATGACTTTATCAGCACATTGAAGAATAAAATATTACATTTTCAGGTCTGCAAGGGTGATCCAAGATAACTGGATGTGGGTGTATATTGAATTAGTTGAATAAAGATATGCTCTCTTTGAATTGCTGAAGCATTTTCTTAAATGTGTCCAAGTTTTAGTGCTATTAACCTTCAAATGACCATACCCACCAGTGGAAATGACACACTTTTATGATATATATCTGTATATCACTGGCTATAAAATCCAAAATACTTGTTAGATTAGGTTCTTATAACAATTGATATATGTGTTGTTGACATGCTCATGTTGTGGGTCATTTGAATTATCATGTGACTATTACCACCTTGAAAAATTTTGAAAATACCTAGAAAAATTGGCATTTTTTATGAAAAATCTTACTATTTTTTTGGCTGATGTAAGTGAAAGAAGTCATCAGCAGCAAGAATAGCCACACCAAGCATGAGATATTCATTGGACTGAAATACCAGGCTCTGTAAAATGCATTAAAATGCTTTAAAGTGACTCCCAGGAATCAAAAATGATAAAAAGCTATTTTTTCCCTTTAGGTTACACTGGTGTAAATGTTTTCCATAGGCCTCAGTGCTAACGTTTTAGTGTATAGTATTGGCAATATAAATGTTGGGTCCAAAATTTTCTTTAAATCTGAAAAATTGACATTTTGGGAAACTTTTTACACAAAAAAAATCATGTCTGTCTAGCAGGGAATTCGCCTTTAAATCTTATGTTTTCGTAACTAGTGTCAGAACCGCATAAAAAAATACAGTCATATTTTAGACCACACCAAAAAATTCAAACTTCACTACAAAGGGTTAATTCCTGTGCCAATGGTTATTTTACCTATGGGAAATCATAGGGAAGAGGTGTGATGATTTTTTTATGTGAAAAGCACACAAGGCTATTGACCAATCAGGGCCCAGTGTCTATTTTATTCTCTCCTATATATCTCGCTAGATGTCACTCGGAACCTTATTTACACCAGTGTAACCTACAATACTCGCCAAAGGTCCGGTCCAGACCAAATTTACTCGACTCCTTTTATTTAAATCCGCTAAACTGGGGACTTGTTTTAGATCATCTACATCTAAAGTCGCGAATGTTTTCTTGTAAGAACACTGATGTTTATAAATGCTAGAACCGTGTGCTTTCTTAATCAAGTGGAATTATATATTAACCCATTTCAACACTCACTAATGGTGAAGGAGAAGATCACTCGATCTTTTCGACCATCATGATCGCGAAGCGCCCATTTACCCTCTCTACTCTACTGCACTCGACTCTATTATGGTATTTGAGTATACATGAAACCACCGATATATATTGTCGACTAGACCGTTTTTTTTCCCATTGTCCAACTTGCAATGTTTCAGTTATGTCAGTGTCTGTTTCTTAATATTTTTGTTTCAGATTCATATACTCTATTTTGCAAAACTTTCTGAAAGATGGCCGAACACATTTATTAATGGCCACAAAATTGGCCAAATGAATTTCCCGGCCATCATGAACCCTGTAGTCATGCTATATTATTTGAATATTTTCTTCTTGTTCTTTGCGATTAAAGACACGGGCGGCGTTCGTTGCAGAGATATTCATATTTGTTCAAATCGCCATCAACAGAAGGAATATTAAAATATATATAGTTTTTGTTCATATGCCAAACATAATCAGCGCGTAAATAGTATATTGTCGCCAAGACGTACGATGGTGTACGTAAACAAGAGCCTGCTCGTGTTACAGGACTGTTGCTTCTGTTTACATAACACAGCACAAATTATATTGTTCAATCACACACATATGATATAAACGATCTTTATTATTTCCATATCAGGAAAACAGTAACAAACAACGCTCTTTATGTTTACCATATCCTGATCTAAACAAAAGCCAGGTTCTGTAACGTTTTTTGCCTTTGTTTACATAACAAAGGAACACATTTGACAATAACATACTGTTTATGCCATATTTCTGATTGGTAAAAGAACAAAGTCTGTCTATATATTACTATTATTTCTGTTTTTGGCGGTTTTTGACGGAGCTGAATATTTTAACAGCATACCCACCACCAACGCCGCCCGTATCTTTAACATTTGAGTCATTTTCACACATTCTCCGAATCGTTCTTGCACCTCGAAGTCCCCAAATTAACTCTTGTAACATCAATTCTATATTAATAAATACGTCATACTATTTGGCAAATTCACTGGGCTCAAGTATATAGACAAACTACAAGTAGACACTAGGCTCACGTAGACAATACCATTCACACGTCATCAGTAACGGGATCAGGAAAAACAGGAGATGGGCGCGCAGTTCCTCTCCCGAATACCACAAAACTCAAGCTGCATGCCGATATGTTGTAACGGGTTTGTTTTCGTTGTGATAAGGGAAACGCGTGTCGATTTGACGGCGATTGATCAGCATGAACCGTTCATGAACCGGTATTATACCGAAAGGGGGACTTCATTAGTTGCAAAACGTGACCCCCAATCCCTTTTGTATATTATTACAACTAAAATATGTTTCATGTCAAGACAGCTATCATTGATGGCTTCTGAATTGTAACAGCATTCATTGGCACTCACGAGTCGACTTCAAAAACCCCACCTATATATATATACGAAATGTATATTGAATAGGGGAAGATATATCAATATTTTATTTTGTCGGCGACACCTCAAGAGTTTTCGCTTGTTTTAATGTTGGGATGGCGTTATAACCATGCATGCTAAACAATTCAACAGCAAACATATAATAGTATAATTGAGCATTTATTTGTGCCTCGAGATCACTGTCGTAAGTGTTAACATTCCTTGCCGGTGTTTTAATATTTGACTGAAAGAAATATTCAATTCTTCTTCAAATTCTACTTGTATACGTTTGGTTTTGAATCGCGTGGGAACAATTAATGCCATGCAACAATAAATAGTGAAATTTCTTTTGCGTTGACGCCGATAAAAGGATATGTTGACATCTTCCAGAGTTCGAATATAAGTTTCGTAGAGATGCGGGTTTGTGTGACACTTTTCTCATAATGGATCCATTGCTATTGATAACGCTATCACTGAATATCTGCTTGTGGATAAATAATAGAATTACTTTGATATACGCTCCTTTTTGTTTTTAAAATTCGGCCGGGTAGAAAAATACATACCGAAAATGGGACGTGACACCGAACCGCATTCAGGTGATTACAGAGTGTGATACTTACCGAGTTTTCTCGACAAACCAGTAAGACAGCTATCGTTGGAAAATTATGAAGAGTCACAACACTGGTCGACAGGCACCATATAACTCTAAGTTAACAGTGAGCTTGAAAAAAATCTCATTTCTTGTCGTCATGGTCATCTATCGATCAGAATGCAACATCGATATGTCCCCCCGACTAACGCAAGCATTCAATAGAATAAAGATGCTTATTCCTGTCCATTATCTCATATTTTATTAAACAGAACAATTAAGAGTTAAGGATTAAAATGTGTGCCCTGGTATCCACGGCTCATCACTGGCGATAATAAATGACAAAACAAACACACTTGCAGGATCGTCATATCCGGATTAAACCTGGTTAACGGGAACATCTAGGTTTAAACCGCCGTTTTGTCGCTAATTCCATTGTTTAAACCAGATACCGCAGGTATGGGTGACTCATTAGTAATCCCTAGTTTGAACCTGATCCAGCCAGACCCATGGTTTAGCAGTAGCATCTTTGTCATCAAGGTAAATAATAGTACTTGACTAATTCGGACCACCGCGTTCTATCGACAGCGAAAAAATTTAATTGCCACAAGGAGCATATTTTGATTAAACTTTTAAGTGGAAAGCGTGTGGGGATATGTTGTTGTTGTTGTTGTTGTTTTTTGTTTGTTTGTTTTTGTTTGTTGAAAATTGTGGTTTTATGTCCTCAAACCGGAAACAAAACTACATCAATCGACGGCCCAGCCGAACCCAGTTTATCGAGGATAGACATTGGGTGGCGAATCCGTCTTATTTTGGAACGCGGTTTACATGGATGCGTGAGCTGTACATATCGATTGATGGCGTGTCTATAAGATGAGAGTGGTGGCTTTGTATTATCATCTTACAATTGATTCATTCTCACACGAGGGTTGTTATAAACATGTGCTTGTTCGCGTTAATGAGGGCGAGCCAATACTATGTGTACCGACCTGCTTGTGCTCCGCCTAACTGTGTTGTTCGAATACATGTTCAGCTTATACTGAATCGGTCAGCCACTGAATGGAAGTCGGTAGCCGAGAGGTAGCGTACTGGTCTCTCGTGCTATCGGACCGGGAATCGCAACCTGGTCAGCGTATTCTGACAAAAATCAGAACTCGGTCAGATAGCAAGTTTGTCAGGCTGAAAAGTATCATTCAAGATCATATAATAAAGATCCGAATGCAAAATGCCGACTCCCCCCCCCCCCCCCATTACAATACTTGTCCGCGTATGTTGCCGTGGGTGCAGTACGCTGTCACATCGGGCGCGGACATTAATGGCTGACCCGTGTACACGCCTCGGTGTGTGCACGTTAAAGAACGCTACTGGAGTCACACAGGGTTATAAAGTTACTCGGCCGTGGTTGCACCTGGACCTCCACAAAATCATCAGCACATTGAGGGCGATGGAGTATCAAGTAGATGTAGATAACCAGAAACTCCCCCTTGGTCCGGTTTGACTGGGCGTCAATGTAGGTCTAAACCAGGTTTAAATTCGGGAGATTAAAGGCACGTGCGGCCTTAATTGTCGAAAATATTCATATTTGTTCCAAACACCGTAAACAGAAAAACATTAAAACGCATACAGTTCCGTTCATATATACCATGACCATCGCGTACACAGCATGTTATCATAAAGACCTACTATATTTTACCCAAACGAGAGCCTGATTGTGTTACAGAAAACAGCATAATGCTACTGGCTAATCACACACAAATGGCATAAACGCTCTTTATTAGTTCCATATCAGGTATTCACCAACAAAGAACGCTCTTTATGTTTACCATCATAATATAAACAAACACCAGAAAAGTTACTTTTTATGCTTTTGTTTACATAACAATGGTCAAACATATGACCATAACATACTGTTTATGCGATATTTCTTATTTGTATACGGACAAAGTCTATCTACATTTTGATGTTCTTTCTGTTTGTGGCGGCTTTTGACGGGTGGAGATATTTTCACAGGATACCCACCGCCAAGGCCAACCGTGTCTTTAAACTGGAGGTGACGAATCTGGTCACTATGTACTCGCTTACCTATTGTTCGGTCCTCGGTAATAGTACGTCTGTTCTCGGTGTGCAATTTTTCTGCGCTGTCCAATCGAATTTCAAACACAAAATGGAGCGTACTTCAAAGTAATTTGTTAGTGCTTTATTTATTTATCAATTTTATCACACAATTAACCCACAAAACCAGCTTCATAATTACTGGCCAGACGCACGTGTACTATTAGTGAGTGCGATGACGTCACGCCATTAGTTAAATGACTTGCGATCGCTGAAGTTTATGATTGTTGTTTTCGATGAATACTTCGCGTTGCTTCGCGTTTATTTGATCGTGTGATATATTATGTCTCAATACTCATGGAAATGTAACATGAGTTTAAGTGAAACAGGTAGCATATTGTGAGCAAGTTAATATACTATAATAATTATATCTAATAATTCAAGCAAATATTCAGGTTATCACTTGCCTCTGTCGCAGTTGATCTTCAATACAATTCTAAAGAACGGATTATAATTTCACCCATGACATTTAGTTATCTTTTTTTATTATTTCTCTTCAACACGGTGATAAAATTACCGACGTAATTAATTATTTACATAAAAACCATGGTGCCCGCGAATGTGATTGTTCTATTTTGTGTTTTCTACAATTTAAAGTGGGGTCTAATATTCTTATTTTGAAACTGCATGTAATTGATCACCCCTATCTTGGTGGCCAATTGGGCGCATATTTAGACAGGGTATTCTACCCTGTTCTATTCTGCTAAAACAAAAATCTTGATTACACCCGCCTTCGGATCACTAATGGCATAAGTTGTTGAACACTTATCATATGCATCGATCTGCATCAATTGGGTGATTATTGAGTGGATCATATTCATATTTATCTCAAGACAAATGATAGCATGTTAATTATATGTTAACATGATATGATACAGTTTAAGTTTATATGTTATGATAATATATTTTGTTACTAAATTTCTCCAGTTAAATTATTGCCTCAAAACTTATGTTATTGTCCATGATGTTATGGCGAATGGTACCAAACACACTGGATTAGATTTAAGACCTTGGTTTAATCTAACGCACTTTTAAATCACCGCAGTACTGCAACACATATATGTATACCTTACTCATATCTAAGTGCGCGCAGTACTATTTTTTGCTCAGTTTTGAATTCGCGCACATTGAATTCGCGCACCGTACTGCGCGAATTCAAAACTTATAAAATATTCTCGTAAAAGACATGTATCTGGTTACATTTTCAGTTCTTAATCTCCCTGCAGGTACCTGTGTGTATTAAAGACCACCACGACGAAAATTAACATCCAATAAATTGTAACTCATCACCATTTTGTTGAGCAGATGAATGGTTATGTGCTCAAAATAATCATTCTGACACAATCATGGACATTAATGAAATGAACTTTACAGAATACAGAAGTACATGTAAAACAACAATGCACGTATACGGCTGACTTGAGAGCAAGTGTGGGTGTGGCTGTGTGTGTTTCAAATAGCTGGGTTGACATATTGTACTCAGACGGCATGACCACCTTGTCAATCCATGCATGGTGTGGGTATGGATATAGGTTTGCGTGTCCCTTCGCACGGGAGTATGCATACAAGTACTGCAACATTTAAGACTTTATACCATCATTTACATGATAAATAATGGCATTGAGAAGGTATGCCCGCTTGTCAGTGTAATGGTCTATATTCAGTCCGACCGTCTGTACATGTAATTCAATAAAGCTGAATTCCCCTGTGGATTGGTATAAACTCAGGAGTCGTACTATTTTTCGCGCAGTTTTAAATTTGCGCATCGGTGCTATATAGTGTTATACATAAAGGCTGCTAATCATTAAACTAGTATGAGTGTTTTGTAAGCCATTAGGAAAGCCCCATCATAAATATATTGCAAGCATTGACAAATTTGGTTTGTGGGTTGCTCCGGACCAACCACCTCTGTCCTGTTTGCGGATTTTTCATCAGACTCTAAGCAGGTACGAAATATACGAAATAGTACTAACACGTCCATCTAAAAACAAATGTCTACTCTCTATAACCTGTATTCCAAAAAACCCGCACATTATCTGCTTATTATAGAACTTATTTTAGGTAGATAATCTGCAGAGATTCGCCTTATTTTGTGTGCTGGAAATGAGAGCGTTTTTGTCACATTATCGACTCATAATGAGGCAATTCTATGCAGATTATGTGCGAAAAATTACGCAAATAAGCCAGCTCTCGACTGTTCAGGTGTACGCTCTTTAACATGTGTTTTCACTGTGACCCGCGCCATAAAACGAAATAACGGATATGACTCCATTATCTGCTTATCCCCGAATAATCACATTATGTACCTATTTCACTTTATATGTCGATTATGTGCGTATTTGTGCGAGGATATGTTTCTATATAATAACACTACAAACAAACGTCTTTTGTTTTATCAGAAAAATGCTGTTTAGTCGGGACTTAAATTCGTGCTTCTGATGCGGCATTTGTCCTCCACATTGGTTTGCGTTCCATTTTGTATGGATGCAAGTTTGTTTGACATTATGTGTGAAATTGTTACACACAAAATGTTAGACAAAGTTGAATCCATACTCTATGGAACGCAACACAATCAACATCCATTACTTATATTTACGCTCAACCCAGTCAAGTGGCTGATTAAAGAGAATTTTGCGCCAAATTCCAAAGTTATTCTTTTAGCCCGTTGCAAGTTGCGTCTATACACAATATCGATGCAAGTAGGTGTCTGCGTGCGACGTGACGTCACGTGACGTAATTTCGTCCAACGAACGTACTGCATCCATGTACTATATACAGCGCGAATTCACGTGTGAGTGTAAAAAATAATGTCCTGTATTGCGATATCTTTGACTGGTCATTGCTTAGAGATCCTTAGATTTCCCGGTAGGCCTGTTCCACCCCTGGCCAAGTGGTCTTGCTAATGTCCTATTATTCTGGTGGTCCTGCTGAATTGCTATGATGCTGCATGTTAGGACAAATTGATGCCATTACGAAAAAGTGCCGTTATTTTTTCTAAAGTTGTCATTTTCACGGTGTTAGGTTAATCCGAGCGATTTCATATGAAACATTCAAGAACATAAATTTGAATTTTTCATACACGTAATTGCTTTTCCTGGATATGTTAAGATTATCTGAACACAGCGAAAATGACAATTTAAACAAAATAACGGTATTTTTTATTAATGGTATTGGTTTTCCCTAACAGCACATTAGCAGAACCGCTTTAACAGGGATGTATTCTATATAGTCAGGTACCGGTGGGCATTGTCCGGTGTATTATAATGCATGGGTACCAGCTTTATATGTCACACAGTGTACAAATGTTTTGAAAATTTGCTGAACGGAATACAGGGTGTGTGATCGACTTCAATTGTGTTCCGGAAAGTCTGGCGCCCATCAGCAATTTGTTTTAAATTTGTTCTCTTACAGAAATCATGACAGACACGATAACTAAACGTCATTTAGAACGAGATTTCAAAACATGTGTACCATTCAGCACTTTTGTTTATGAGAATGACCCGTTCGGCGATTGTTATGTTAGAATATAACATTGTGTTCTGCAACCATCACATGACGAAATCATTAGCCATCACTGACTATTAGCTACATTTGTTGAGCCTTGTTTGCACAACCAAATATAGAAGAGATATATGATTTATAGACGAACATTGGTAGCGTATGGCCATATAAGCTCAGAAACAGAAAATAACATAAACGTTACCAACAACTGCAAATGTGCACACAATGCCTTGGCGTACCGTACTTCCCGACTTCTACGAATGAAAAACATTAGTATCACTCTGAATGCAGTGCATGAGGGATAACTCTATGTTTGAGTCACATGCGAGACTGCACATACGTTATCTATCGTGTTATTTTGGATATGCTCTTGAAACTATTCACAATATTCACACCATTCAGAGGGGTACCAGAACGTGACTGAAATAAACTACATGTAAGAGATACAGTCTGTCCGAACTGGCAATCTGTACTTGAAAGAAACATCAACATTAAAGGCCCAGGCCTTTCGAACCCCCAAATCACATATCTATAATATAAGTCATATTACACACCATTTGAAATAGGAAGCTCTCATTGTATTATCAACTTATCTGGTGTAATAAACTGTAAACATGTTGTTTTTTGTGAGTTACCGACGTGTTTTTGTGCTTAAGTTTCATCTGGTTTTTTTGCTCAAAGTGTATTATTTTCAATGGAGGGGAATAACTATATTTTAAAGATAGAGTTATTCACCTTTCATTGAAAATACATTTTTAGTTTGAATTCTGTTGCGTTCTGGGAGCCATGACGGGGGAATCTTGGGAATGATTTCACCTGTTTTCTATTTCTCATTGGGCATCTTCCGAGACACAGAAGTTTCAAATGGTGATGAATTACAGTATTTTAATCATATGGTATGGCATATATTGTTATTAAAACCGTATATCAAGGCACTATCAAAAAATAATAGGTGAATCGGAAATTAAGTGAGCATTAAAGTCAATACACAATTGCAGTTACGTTCATCTCATATCCGTCTATTAGCGATATTCTGTTATGCAGTATGTTATGGCGCTCCAGTATTCATTGAGCGTTATAGCGCCACTGTTATAATCCGCCTTTAGCTGGCGTATTCTTATTATTGAGATATAACGTCATACGCAATGACATTAAATCGTATGGAAACATAGCAATTGTGTGGTCTGCTTGATGTGAATATGTATTGAGGAATAACGTGATACGTAATGACATTAAACCCCAAGGAAACCCGCGAAAACAAACAAAATCACATTTAATGTTTTATTGTTTTATGTTATTTCTTTCATAAAAGGAGTTTTCGTGATAAAGAACCCTCTCAATACTTCAGAATATAGAATTAACCTATAAAATAACAAAAACCTTCGGAATAGCGAACCTTCGGAATAGTGAACCTTCGGAATAGCGAACCTTCGGAATAGTGAACCTTCGGAATAGTGAACCTTCGGAATAGCGAACCCTCGGAATAGAGACATGTTCCCCATTCAGAGTGCAATAACACGTGTTGCCTACTGGAGCAAGGAGTAACAATAAATGTATTTTGAACGTGTTAAGATGCCAATTACTTATACATTCATAAATATAGATGGGACAATTCTATGTTGCACATTATATTATCAACCAAAGGTTTTGTGAGATACAATATATTCAAACATGTTGTGCTACTCGTTCAGATGTTGGCAAAATCGAATGCGGTTCACATAAGGATGAGATCTTGTTCGTACCTATGCATAAGTGGACGCTCATTGCTTTGATATGAAAATGTTCCGGTATGTGGATGTCGGCGCGCGTATACACATTCGCCGTAACCACCAAACGCATATTAACCTCGCGAATAAATTATACAAATTATAAAAATGTTCCCCGATTCAATAATTTTAATAGCCTTTCCATCATTGGACTTCTCAAACATATCTGGATATTGTTCCTTTCCTCTGGGAATCGATTTTCTTGAAAATGTGTTGTACTACATTCTAAGTATGTTCTATATTATGTTCCGACTTCAGTAAGAAACAGCGTCTTTGATTGGTCGGAGCTTCTGTTTACGTTGCAAGCCAGTCAACATAAGGGAAATCAAGACAACTGTTATATCGTCTCCTGTCGGGCTGCTTTTTCGTGACGACATTTACGTTGATCAACGTACGGAAAGACCGATAGATGAAATTGGCATTATATGGTAACTTGGGCAGATCATTCTTCCGGAATAAATATTAATTTCCTATAAATTACCAGGACTGTGGGCTAAACATCGCACATCGCGCCTCGACTCGGTTGATCATAAACTCCAAACGTCAATGTCACATAATGTCACCGTCAACCAACCACAATGGCTTATAATATCATGTTATTATATATTTTACAGCTCTAGAATTGTGTTTTATGATATATAACGTTCGTTTATATGGTTATTTTCCATCCTATATGGACACGGGATATACTATATGGCCACCGCCCCACTGTGAGAGATAAGAACCCCAGTATGTTGCTCCTTATTTGCCGTTGTGCATCCCGTGATTGGTGATATATTAGTCGTGTTGACAATATGTGGGTACCTCTTATGACTCACGTGTGCATGGTATCTACTGACGAATTTTACCATAATTATGTCAACATGGGTTATCGCACTATGTATGATAACTTCCGTTTATTGCATATATACATGTATTACACCACTGATGAATTATGTCTAAATATATACGTGATAATGAAATACATAACTAATTGCAAGCAACCGCACAGAAAACATCACATTTATATTTACACACCTATACTCTGTATGATGGTGAGCTGAATTAATTGAATTTAAAAATTAGCCCATTTCATAGGGATCTGCGAATCGGGGATTTTGCATCGAATAGAATCTTGATATCGAATCTCCTTCCTGATATCGACATCGAATCGAATCTCGAGTCGAATCAGGGCTCTAGTGCATGATTGACATTGTTTACCAGTGTGTATTTTGGTGTCTCGTGACAAAAAACTGCAAACTTCACTAGGTACTATATAACAATGTTAATCTCCTTAATCGTCCTTTGGAACTTGTGTTTTTTAAGGAAAATCATGACATAGGCAAGTCACTCAATCTCGTGTAGGGTTTGGAATATGTTGCTTTGGATTTATATCTAGTTGTGGCATGGCGAACAAGACAGAAGCAATGACAGCGAGACACTCTCGATGTCCCGGGAAACAGAAACTGAAAGTAGAAAATTTATATTCTGCCGGCAGTGTCCCAGATAACTGGTCGCACATGATGACGTCCATTTAAGAACATAATAGACAGATTGTTCTAATGTTTCTCACCGTTTCTGTACATTCCAATCTATGTTCTGTCGCTCATAACGGCGGCTGACATTGAATTGTATTCATATAATCTGAATTGGATATCTGAAGTTCTAAACATAAGGCAATCAACTGAGTTCCGCATCTAGCGATCACGCACCCTGTAGACAATTTACATAATGTCGATACAGATTACAAATATATGCGGCGATAGGTCATCGTCGCGGGTTGCGATCGAATCACATAATTATCTGAGCTGATAATGAGCACTCTTTATTAACCATGCAATGTATTTGTCCCCTATAAGTCATCTGCATGAAGTCGAAGGCGCCTATCCCATGACATTCCCCTGGCCATGTGACCAATGTGTACCAATTTTCCTACATATATTCTAAGCTGATAAGAAACGCTATTTTTTGCTCATATAAGTTTTATATAGTTGTCTGATGAGGTCAAAAATGACGGGCGACAATCATGACATGCATGAAAATATCGTCACCGCTGGTAAAAATATAAAGAAAGCAGGTTCGCGGAGTTTGTCCAGAATTTATGACAGACGCCGCTGAAACCACATTCGTCTTTAGAGAAGCTAACGCACACACAGAGGTAAACACTTGGCCTTTCTATATAACTAGCAGATGTCTTCGTCCGAGCGATTTAGGGATTTCTTTGTCATCGTCTCCGTCTGGGCAGAATATACACCCTCTGTCCAGAAACATCCCTACGTGAGAGTATATGAGCTAGGTCAAGGGCACGGTCGCACGTGAAATTGGACCATTTTGTTCCCGGGATCAAAGTTGGCCTACATACCAAATTTGAGTCGGATCGGTCGAGCAGTTTTCTAGTATATAACACACATTCATACATACATACGTACGTCTATAACACACATACATACGTACCTTACGTATACCTCCCCATATATAGATATATATATAGCGTGAACAATACAGATTCAACAATCATCGGGACGAACACAAAGGAGACAGGAGAGAACAGAGAGAAAAGAAACATCATGCATAAAAAAAAACAGAAAATAGTACTTCAAACATCAGACGAACAATACAACAGATAACAAAATTTAATCTGAAACACCGTGGAGAAGCTGACTAGCCGATTGGTTGAACCCGGTCAACTCAACCACCCGTCTGTGGGACCAATGTGGACCATGAGCTAAGCCGTATCCTCAGGTAGACGCCTTACACGGTACGGCCGCCCTAGTACATCCATGACTCATACACCACACCTCACGGGGTGAACCCCACGGCAAACAGGGTGCCACATTAGGGGACTCTTACCACTCGCAGTGGGGCGGTAGGCTTATTCTACCCTGGGCCCACACGGGGGTTTAAAGTCGATATGTGACCCGCCATATCAAATCCAGTCGTAAGTCGGGATTTTTTTTTACCCTGTGCCAATGCATTCTCTTATATATGCGAGTCGACCGTAGGTCGCCTCGCATATATAAGAGAATGCATTGGCCTAACAATATTTTACAATTTTGATAATTTTTTCTTGTATTCTTTAACAATTTTATAATTTCACCCATGCAGAGCCCCAGACAAACATGAGCAGACGACACTCTTATATATGCTTATATATATGTGTGGGGCTCCCTGCAGGGTAATGGATGTTTTTTATTTTATGTCCTAAAAATTGTAAGAAACATTTATTTAAAAAAATTGTTAGGCCAATGCATTCTCTTATATATGCGAGGCGACATATATAAGAGAATGCATTGGCACAGGGTAAAAAAAATCCCGACTTCCGACTGGATTTGATATGGCGGGTCACATATCTGGTCATCACATAACGGGTTCGTGGGTTCGATCAACGTACATGGCTTCATGGTGCCAAATCGGACAGGTCATCTCCAACCGCCAACTACTTATGACATGCTATGTGCATCACGCCCTATACTTACTCTACAACAAATATTTGACCGAAATTAGCCTCGCAATAATTGAAAATGATCAATCATGTAATGTGCCACGTGCCAGTTCATAGCTCTTATAGGCGAAATAACATCGAAGACGCGTACTGTATCAGGGTATCTGGAACCTAAGTCACTTCAGACGTCTGGGTGTATTCGAATCCGTGTTCTTCTATGTTCGTGACCGACAGGCGTCCATGACCATATCTATATTAATCCCATTGGTACAATCGTTCCCCGATTGTCCGCGTAAAGCACACCAATTCACATGGCTGGCAATGGAGTGGTTCAGCTCACGGATTGGTTGTCTTGATCAGCACAGGCTCAATGACGATTTCCAGTTAATCTCATTGTATGCAGTCAATTGTGCTATAAGTCGGTCAGAGCATGCAAATAGTTATTCGGGAACAATGCCACGTCATGTTCGCCGGCCTAGATTCTTATTGCCCACAATTCGGAGAGTAAGAATCCAGAGCAGCGAACATGACGTGTACACATTTTTATTTTAAAATATATATATATATATATATATATATATATATATATATATATATATATATATTTATATGAACAGTTAAAAAACATTATTTTTAATTTTTTTTAGATTCAATTCCTAGCTCAATTTAACAAAACATTGGGGTTTTTTTTTTTAATTAATATGAAATGAAATTGAAATTTTATTTTTGAATCAAAATTTGGATAAACTATTCGCCTTCGGGAGACGTTAATCATCCTTTTATTGTTATTTATTTGTAACAGTTTAAAACATATTGTAACTGCAAAAACACCATATCTATGTTTCTGTGACCCCATATGGGCCTCAGTGGAGATGACATTAAGTTATGGCATATTGTATGTGGGACAGTGAGGTGAAAAACTTCTTTCCCAACACCCTTCGGAAAGAAACTTCGAGAAATGTAAAACTGAAATTAATAAACTTGGACTGATGTAACTGAGAACTTTAAGACTATATCATTACACGCCTTACACGGTTATGACTTAGAAATTATCTCCTTAGTTCAAATGACAGTTTAACCTGTTTCAGAAGCTGTTTTAATAAGCCTTTTTACTGGTTTTCTAAGATGTGCATGGAAAAAGATCGAGCAACTATCTCAAACTGTCAAACATTACTGTGAATATCAATGGCTAGAAAATAACTGTCATCAGTGCATCAAGCTAATCAGTGATTTGTTCTTGTCTTTAACCTCAGATGATCTGTTTCTCTCACAAAACCTAAACTATCCAAGTCGGGTATAGTGTCTGCTTGTCATTTAGTATAACAGAAGTTGCTCCAGTAGACTAACAAAAGTGATATGGAATAATGCTAGACGATGGGCTGGTTGACAGACTAATCAGGAAATATTAAGAAATTGTGTATCCTGCTCAATGACCTACATTGTAGGTTTGCAAATATGTGACCCGCCATATCAAATCCAGTCGGAGTCGGGATTTTTTTACCCTGTGCCAATGCATTCTCTTATATATGCGAGTCGACCATAGGTCGCCTCGCATATATAAGAGAATGCATTGGCCTAACAATTTTTTACAATTTTAATAATTTGTTTTTGTATTCTTTAACAATTTTATAATTTCACCCATACAGAGCCCCAGACAAACATGAGCAGACGACACTCTGCTATGTGCTTCTATATATGTGTGGGGCTCCCTGCAGGGTAATGGATGTTTTTTTATTTTATGTCCTAAAAATTGTAAGAAACATTTATTTAAAAAACATGATAAAACTTTGTTAGGCCAATGCATTCTCTTATATATGCGAGGCGACCTATGGTCGACTCGCATATATAAGAGAATGCATTGGTACAGGGTAAAAAAAATCCCGACTTCCGACTGGATTTGATATGGCGGGTCACATATGTCTACACAATGTCAACAGTGACTCAGAAGTCAAGATTGAGTTTACTATCCTGAAATGTTATCAGCTTAAATAGCCAAAACATGTTCGGTTCATGTAATTTAGCTTGCAGGGGGAATGATATCACACTGGATATGCAGTTGGTATGCTGGGATATGTGTAACTACTTCCTTTTGTAAACTTGGATTCAAATACCTTATACTAGTGTTGCATATGTACCTATCAACTTCTGGTGGGTTACTGTATTTGTCCACTACATTGATGCGTTCGAGTTCCCATTTAGCAGTATGGAAGTTGACCACCCGGTTAGAACTTAGATCTAGCATGCATGCATGTGGTAGACAAATGCCTATCAGTATTTGAAAAAATATCATCATATTTGCCTGCATTAACCATTTTTTTCTCAATAAGTGATTTCACTTACTCGCGGCGAATCCGCCATTTGGTCTCCGGAGGTCAAAGTTAACAAGTAGCATCTATTTTTAGCATATGACTCCAGCCTGGGAATTCCCAAAATAAAATGGCAACAGGTCGTTATCGAATCGCAGGTGCGAGAACTTCATAAAACTAATTATTGATTGATTGTTTATTAGCAAACACTCACCCTGGATACATACAATACGTAGGTTTCGCACAGTAGATGGATTGGATGTATCACGTATGTTTTTGAGTTATTTTTTTAACGCAAGAACTCGCTATTTATATTATCAGTAACTTATGGGAAGTTCGTTGACAAAAAGGGCGTCTGAATGTCTGCATCGTCACCAGATCCTAACTCTATAGATGACATGGCCACAAAACAATTCTTAAACACGTAGTTGCACTCAGAATAAATGAAATTAAGCCATAAAATGTTGATAAAAAATTCTCGCACTCAGCTGTCGAATGTTTACAAATGGTCGAAATGAATGCTACTTCTCAACTTTGACCTTTTACCGGCTTTTACCGGTGGGTTGGATAAAAAGCTAGGAATCGGACCATATGGAACCATCGGCCATCTTGAAAATCGCGAACCAGTAAAAAGGCTTATTAAAACAGCTTCTGCAACAGGTTAAACTGTCATTTGAACTAAGGAGATAATTTCTAAGTCATGTGAGTGATATCAGTAGGGTATTATGTGGTTTTAGACCAAAATTAATGAAATTTCGGGGGTGGGTGCCGAGATATTGGGAGTAAAATATATTTGTTTTCGCAGGTTTGGGGGTGGTGGGTCATCGAAAATGCCAGAATAAAAAAAAACGGCATACCTTCCTACAAATTTGTACTACTCCCTCTCCCCTACCGGGTGCGTAAAAGAAGATACAGTTAAAACACTACTGGCTGTGATTAAATTTTGTTGAATGAATTGAAAAGAAACATGTTCACACAGAAATTCAAAGATTCATTCTCCCACAAACTCCATTTGCCAAGGGGCCCATTCCTTAACCATTCCATGACTGCAGCTTCCTGAAAATATGCTAAAACCCTGTACCAATGCATTCTCTTCTATGTGGGGTCTGCCATAGGAAGCCTCGCATATATAGAATACATTGGCCTAACAATATTTACATTGACATTGTAAGCCAGCGTATTCTCTTATATATGCGAGGTTCCCTATGGGAAACTCGCATATATAAGAGAATACATTGGCACATGGTCTTTAATGCTGCACCAGCGTGACGCTCGTCATAAAAGGGCTATATAGCACTCCCCTGTGGGGCCTCACGCAGACCCAAGCAGACGACAGTCATCGGTGCATCGTTCTCTCTGTCTGGGGTTCCATAAAGGGTAAATAGTGAAGTTTCCACAGATGCCAAGCTCACATAATGTGAAAGCATTTTGAACATTTTCCATTTGGCCTTTGATGCACATCAACAAACGTTATCATTGAAGCCTATGGAAAATATTTACCCCAGTGTAACCTATATCACCACGGTTGACCCATTCGGTTCACCTAAGTTACAATATAATTGTCATTATGTTATCATGTTAAATACCCATCTGCATGCAGTGACATGGTTATTGACCCGATACGTGAATTCAGGGCGACAGTCTACTGTTTACTTGTGACAAACGCGTGTGTTAATATGTCAACAAGAAAACCAATGTCAGAAATGGTAACGCCCTCAAGATCATATTATATACCCATGATTGCAACTATCTGAATATTAACACCAAGTAACATATTCATATATTCCGTTTTCATGTAAATATGTTGTATGTCTATATATTGTTTAATATAGCATACTACATTATTACGTTCCACATAATCATGTTTCCCTGTGGTGTGTGGATTGTCCCGGGTCGGGTTGGCCCTTGTCAATTGGGTTAGACCATCAATGTGAGGATTTGCTGGTCAGATTTTGCATGACTTTCGGAAGAGAAAGATATAATACGTTTTGATTTTTTGTCAGTGTCCATTACTAATCATTCCAATGATCGTCTATGACCATCGCCAAAAAGGGGTACACGATAAAGAGCGTTCTCAATTGTATATGATAGATTTTACTCGTTTTCAACGAAATATTTATGGTTGCTTTTGTAGATTTTCTCGATCCCTGTATGTGCCATACACATGATGCTGATTGCAATTTCCCCTTTTTTATTTGCGTGCATGGTAAGCTGAACATTAACAATTTTTTTGTTAAATATTTAAATATTTCTCCGAAATAATTATGATCGTCGGAATTTCACAGAAGCGACACCTGTGCTGGTTTAATTAAATGAAGAGCGTCGATCGTCCACAATTCTAAAGATCGTATATGAGAAAATGATTTTTTTTACTAAATGTTGCCATAGCTTGCCAATAACGGTAAATATTACAACTCGTTCTTTAAAGATATATATTTTATCACCGTGTTATTTTGGATACGCATGGGGACCCACTCATCACCCGCAACTTTGGTCAAAACTTCCAACGGTTGGAAATTTCATGCCTGGCACAATATTATTTGGAAATTTCACACCACATATATATGGAAATTGTTCTCAATGTTTGATTTTCCAACCAGTAATTCGTGACGAATATGTTGTTTTTAGATCAACGGCTTATGTTTGTACTTTTGGTCAAAATTGTGGTATGAAATGGCTATCATCAGTTGGAATTTTTCCAGCTTTAACCCTTTACCCAACAAAACGGCCAAAACCGGCCAAATAAAGCTTCAACAGCCTAAAATATCTTCGGTCTGTCTCAATAGAACCATACAAATATGGATATCATTGGAACCGGCTCCTTGACCACATTGTGATAGTTACAGTTATGCCCTGTGCCAATGCATTCTCTTATATATGCGAGTCGACCATAGGTCGCCTCGCATATTTAAGAGAATGCATTGGCCTAAAAAAAATAAAAAATTCTTACATTCTTTAACAATTTTATAATTTTTAATGTGTTAAGCCAATGCATTCTCTTATATATGCGAGGCGACCTATGGTCGACTCGCATATATAAGAGAATGCATTGGCACAGGGCCCTTCTGTTGGGTAAAGGGTTAAGGGGTGGGATGTCAGGTAGGAAATTACCAATACTTAGAACATTTAAGGTATCAGTTCGAAAGTTATTTCGCGAACATGGGGAGTTTTGTCTTGTTCAGGGGGGGGGGGGGGGGCAGTTGGGAATTTAAAGGTGGACACCCCCTAACGAAGACATACTAGCAACGTCCCTGTCCCCATATCGAATGGCAACGAGGGAAGCTGCTAACCCGAATTAGTGGCTACGAAGCATGTGTTAACTGTTTACTTTCGACTAAATAGCGTAATTTTCTGATACATTTTACAACGCCACAAGTGAAAAACTTCGGTCTGATATAATTCAAATTCACGCATTGTGCATGTGGTTGGGCTTGCATGGTGGGGTTTGTGGTCGCTCTTTTAAATCACTTCTTCGTGAAATAAAACGCTCATTAAAACACGCTCTTCAAAATCACTTCTTCTGTGGGGGTGGGGGCTCTCTTTAAAATAACTTTTGTTTTCGAGAAGAAGAAAAAAACAGAGCTCTTTAAAAAATACTCTTTAAAAATGTTAACAATGTCAGCGGTGCCAAGAACGGAGATCGGATCTCAAGATATATATATATACACCTCTTGGAAATCAACAGAGCCCACGTACACGAAAGGGGGGGGCGAAGTTTCTCCCACGCATGCATGCGCCGCCTTCTATCATATACAAATGAAAAGAGAATGCCGAGTAGCTTGGAATAATACCCAGGCGCTTAGTACTCGATATAGTATATTGAGTACGTGCCTATTCGCATGGGCAATATTCAAATAAGTAACTACTATAATGAGTATAAGTATTGAATGGCTGTGGACAGGTTTTAAGACAATTCTTGCGGTACCCGTTTTAAGACAATTATTGGACTCTTTTGTTTTCGTTAGAACTATATGTGATTAAAAAATCAAACAATTTGCAAGTTAATCCCACAACTCATTATTTTACCCCCAACCGCCTGTATTTGTAGTCTCTACCTCTGATTAAATTGTTATTCCATTCGGAGACCTTGATACATCAGGTTAATAATTATATTCTAATCTAAACAGCAAAGCGGTCGATGATACCTAATTATGCCGAGTCAGCCCACTATCGGTCACACAGGTGAACTCAGATACTGTTACCAACTTCAAAAATCATAAACATCATAATGAAGCGTCGGAATATTCAAAACAACTGAGTCATTTATATTGTATTCTGTCTTTTCACTACCGCCATCTCAACGGCTGTTTTAGATAGTAATAACAAGCATTATATATCAAGAATATCGCTTGGGTACAACCTTCCTGTACTCGCATTGCCGATTGGACTCGTCTGCAGCTGGGGGGAATTCCAACCACAATATTATTGTTTACATTTTGCAACCGCATGTTTTTGTTATAAAATAAATATTTATCCATTTTTTTTAGGTTTAAGCGAAAACATGCACCCTTTGTATTGATTAAACTCCCTGTCACGCTTGAACTACACGCCTTCTAATGAATAAAACAGTTATGAACACAATATCGCTGAGCATTAGAAGCAGCGCGTCCGCATCTAATTATCGGAATAAAAATTCCCGCGGGTGGAAAATTCCAGAACGCGTTTATCCACGCGTGGTGGTTGTGACACAGTAACACGGATTGCTTGTTGTGGATTAACAAGACACTGTGAGCACTGATCTTATATTCATACAAAACCATTAGCAGTGATTCGTGAATAATATGTGACATTGCAGATTATCTGTATAATACGTTGTTTAGGAGGACATACGAAAAAAAATATTCATTGCGAATTTGTGACCTTCTAAACGCTGTTGTTTCGATGGTGTAAATGCACTTCCTGTTTAACAGTACACTGAACAATACAAAAGTGCATTTTGATATCTGAAGCCTTCGAATCAAGGACAAATTTCATCGCAAGGTTGTGCATTCGAACAGGATACAGTCATTAAAGTGGACTTTCGTGTCTCAAAGGATAAATAATTTTCCGAATTTCAAAGGATTGAAGTTTTTTTGAAATATTCGCATGTCTTGACTCAATTACATTGATAGAGTTTTTGGAAGCACGAACTGATTAACTATATTATGATACAGCTCGGAGATTTCGTATCTCCCGACAGTTTACGTGGAGCTAACGTCGGTGACGTCATCGAGGTTGACAACATTCTGTATTCACGATGGGCTGTCTACGTTTCGCATGACGAGGTGGTTGTTTTGTGT
Organism: Siphonodentalium dalli; assembly: GCA_032622095.1. Lineage (NCBI taxonomy): Eukaryota > Metazoa > Mollusca > Scaphopoda > Gadilida > Siphonodentaliidae > Siphonodentalium > Siphonodentalium dalli. Next base: position 46,830,768 of record CP136069.1, on the reverse strand, counting down.
AGAGATCGTGCGGACATATCTGAAAATGAGGCGGTTGTGAAGAGATGCACGTTGTCGAACATCAGCGAAGGTTGCCACTTGAGAATAAACAATAAAGAGGTCCCTGCCAAACAGAGGGGACTGAAACCGCTGCCAACGGACCAAGTGGTGAAAAATGTACGGGCGAATATTGGTGATAAACTGCAATATAATTTGTTGTCAAAGAACTCTGAATATTACGTGACGCTATGGAAGTATGGACGAGGATGGAGCGACCAGGTGAGAACATATTCAGTGGTTCTTGTGGGGGGGGGGGGGGGGGGTGGCTCAGTTGGTAAGATGCATGGTGCATTACGGCAACATATATAAGCCGTCCAATCATTCATTAGTTTATTTCTCATAAATCATAGATCGTAGATATAAAGACAATACATATACAGACAGACCGACCCTTGGTTCACATTAAACTAAACAGACATTGAATCATTACAAGCATTACATCGAGATTTGAATGATGGTTATCACATGTACACGTAGACGGGTACTGCGATATGCATCAGAAATCACGTAATTTTAGTTTGGCTTCATGATCCTCTAAGTATCACTATGACACTAAGCAAACAAACCCATCAGATTTCAGAAATTAATTATAAAAAACAAATTGCAAAGTAACATCTAACATGATCATTTAGTGGTATCAATCCATTTTATCAGTCAATAAATCATGTAGACCTACTATATATTGCATTACTGCGGGGACCTACGCGAATTGAGTGACCTACGGGGATCTACGCAAATCTAGGGACCTACTGCATAACGCGTCACCGCACGTAGACCATGTCATGATTCTCCAACCCAGCGTCGCCCGTATAACGATCATATTCAACCAGTACAAAACATATGAACGTTTTGATGTTGTGACAGGGAAGGGGTATAACATTGGAAAAACAGTGCAGGTAATATATTTTTTGTTAATACCTGTTCCTTAATAATTTACATCACTGTAGGTTAAGGTCTCAACTCATTATTGCATTATTTGAGTGACTTTATGAAAATTTTTGCTTAGCATCTCTTACAATTATGGAATTTCTCTGGGGTAATTAACTCAATTTTATTGGGATATTGGCTCAAAAAATTCACGAAAAAGTTTGCAATCTCAAACTGGGACCACCATCTATTCTGAAGTAGATTATTAAGGATCATGTATTAACAAAGAAATATATTTCCTGCCTTGTTTGTTCAATGTTATAATGTTACTTGTCAGAACGGATCAGAACTTCAAAAAGTTCCCATGCAGGTTTGTACTGATGGAATATGATCTCTACGGGCATAGCTATATATAGAGTAGAGATCCATGGCATATTCTGATGTACACTTAGAACAAAACAAAAACTAAATAAAAAGGCGGGGGGGGGGGTCGGTCCAAATATAAACAAGTGATGGGGAAGCTGGTATAATCGCGATTCGTGTATTTGCATGAGAAAGTTTGCCAGTTGCCTTTGCCGAGGATCAAGTCGTGTTAAAATTTCTTTTGAAATTCGATGTCTGGATATCATAACCTCCCATCTAATTGTCCCACGAAAACAAAATATTTCAGGGGACTATAGAACTCACTGTGTGCGATTGTTTTCCAATTTGGTATATGGATTACTCACATGAAAATGAAGTGAATATGGGTGAGGTCCGCCCATTTTACAGGAGTTTTGGCCCTTGTGGACTTAGCATATACCGATTATTTTCGTTTTGGATGATAACTTCATAGCCTTAGAATTTACTGATTATTCTGGTGTCTAATAAAATAAAACTAGGTGTGTTAACAACATAGACAGAATGGTGGAAGCAAAGTTTATTTAATGGACTTTCATTCTAACTAGTGTCTTACGAAGTCAAATCGTCTGGTGTGAAAAGGACACGAACACTAAGCATTATGCATCCATAACATAAATTTGTAGTTGCGCAATATAAGTCATAAAATTGAGACTATAAACTAATGAGATACCGTTAAGTGGGATTGTACACTAAATCCGCCCGGACAATACCAGTACTTTATTGTTGTTATTGTCATTATGATGTATATTAAATGGCCATGTATATATAGTGTCAATAAAGAATTTAAATAAAAAAGAAATGTATCTATATATATGCAACAAATGAATGACTTTGAACCATGCAGGGGTGAGTGCAGAATACACTTATGTACTCTGAACGATGTACAGTAATGCCCAAAGTAATTGACCGCTTAACCACAGCAGAATTATGGGTAATTTTTCAGGATTTAGTCGGAAATATGGCTTGTTGCCATTCATCGGAAAGCTCTCGTCTGTGGTTAAGCGATCAATTACTTTGGGCATTACTGTAAACAACATCGCAATTATAATGACAATGAGAGTATTTTGCACTCATCCATGCCTCAAATTCTCTCATTTGTTGGATATATTATATTATATTATTATACTTTAATTGAGATTAATGTCTTGCTCAATCAGGCTCAATTTAAAAAAAATAACACCATTATAACATCCACCAGTAATAAATGAAATGACAGTGTTAACAAGATCTGTTTGGAATGACAGCTTTTGATTAATAGCCTAAATTTCTCTGCCTGTTAGAGAGTTTGTATATAAATGACCCTGCTTATGATAACAACTCCACTCCCAAGGCCAAGTGTGAATGATGAATCTGACAGTAGGCCAGTAAAACTAAATACCTGTTTTCTCAGGCGATTACATATGGGAAACTGGATGAGAAAGATGGAGGCATTTTCTTAGCTTACCTGAGATGAAGATTTGAGACATATTTTGTGTGGATGGTCCCTATGTGGCTGGGATTCAGTTCTGTTCAAATGGGGGTCACATGGTCAAAAAAGTGGCATTGCTAGGGACCTAACTCTTTCCATCCATAGTAATTCTTAAAACATCTTCTCAAGAATCTAGGGACCTAACTCTTTCCATCCATAGTAATTCTTAAAACATCTCAAGAATCATCGGGGCTATTTGGCTTATAATTGGTATGGAAGGTTTTTGGGTGACGGGGATACAGATGTGTTAAAATGAGGTCACCTGGTCAAATAAGGGCGGAGCCAAGGACGTAACTTGTCCATCCATTGTAATTCTTAAAATGTCTTCCAATCAAGAACCATAAGACCTATTCAGCTTATATTTGGTATGGGTGACTAGGATTCAGATTTGATTCAGAATTGGTCAGAGCCAATGACATAATTCTTTCCCTCATCAGTTATTAGCTCAACTTACTTTGTAAGTTTGAGCTATTGCCATGGATTGGCGTCCGTCGCCCTTGTGTCCATGTGTCCGTCAACAATTTCCTTTCCCGCGGGCTACAGGTCATACCTTTGGTCTGATCTTTATGAAATTTGTCATGAATGTTGACATTAACATGTAGATGGGAATTAGTCAATTTGGGGTCATTCGGCAAAAAAACATGGCTGCCAGCAGCCATCTTAGATTTTACTCTTTGCATAACTAGGCCTTTCAACTTTCCACATTTCTAATCACTCCATTGACTTTAACACATGAAATTATTCCCTTTCCAAGTTGAGCTACAGTGTCATTGGCGCTTTCATTTTTAAAACATCTTCTCAAGAACCATTTGGCATATTTGGTATACATTTGGTATAGAGAGTCATTGGGTGACTGGTTTCAGATTTGTTGAAATGGGTTCACCAGGTCAAATAGGGGTGCGACCATGGACATAACTCTTCCCCAAAGTAATTCTTAAAATGGCGCTCCTCAAGAGCCATCAGTCCTATTTAGCCTGTAGTAACCAGTATGGAGGATCCTTGTGTTACTTGGGACTGGGTTACAGATTTGTTAAAATGGGTTCGACCAATCAAGAAATGGCATTTGGTGTAAATGGCCTATGGAGAGTTGGGATCAAAATTCGTTTGAATGGGGTCCACCATTAAAAAAGGGGAGCATGTCAGGTTGTAACTTTGCCACAGTTAGGAAAGCTTGAAGTGTCAGTTGTAATATTCCAACATGTGCAAAGGAATTTTACGAACTTGGGAGTGTGTTTGCTTCAATTGAGAGGGAGCAGACTATGGACTATGTGGGGTGGGGGGATCTGGACCATATTTCAAGGTGGACACCCCACTGCTCAGCGGAGACCATCTAGGCTATGTCCCTCTTTATGACTACTTGTTTTTAAGTGAATATGACAAGTACTAACTCTTATGGTCTTCCGAGTCCCAGTCTTCCTAGTCTTTACAGTTTGGTGAGCGTCTCCACAGTCATTGACTGTCTTGTCATATAAAACCACTTCAATGTGATGCAACATGATTAAATTAAGAATCAGACAAGAGCTAACACAACTTTTCTTGGTTCTTACAGGGCTAAACAAAGAATATGTTGGAAAATGACCCGATTATTTCACCCCTGTATATATTATTATTTAAATTTGAGGAAATTCCCCCATCTATACTATTATTCCGACCCCTATGTTTATGTGGATCCCAAGCGTACGTTACTTGGACTACCTATAGGAACGCTCTTGACTGATTGGTTGTCAGTCCAAGTTTTCTTCGCCGTTACGTTACTTGGACTAGTCTATAAACAACTCTCTAACTGATTGGTTATCAGTCCATTGAGTGTCCTTCAACGTTACGTTATGTGGACTACCACTAGACACACCCCTTGACTGATCAATATAGTTTGTCGAGATTATGCCCAAATCACGGCACGACCCCCGGTGTTGTTACTTGCTAGTAAAATCCTGATATGTTCACCTTTCATTTTGGCTGAATGATATGTAACCTTGCCTTTATGAACAGAACTGATGAATATGAACAAAATGAACAGCGATCTTAAAAGGCTCTTATTTGGTCATATAGTCTAAAGCTATGATAGTTCAACCAGATTCACTGCACTTATGATACAGTAATATTGGCCCAGTGTTTGGTACAAGCATACTATGTCCACCATGTAAATGGTTTGTATACGCAATTCGGACAAATTTTTTCATATTGGTTTCATGAATTTACATGTTACGTTGTCATTTTACTATATTTAAATCCATTTCCATACAGGGACAGCACGAATGCGGCCTATATGGTCATGTTGCTCCTGCAAAGGAGAATCATGTTTATTTTTGAATATTTCACTGCTATAGCATTATGTTTGTAAATATTGTACAAAGAAACAATCAATCAATCACTCAAGGCTCAATTGTATAACATTCTAATAGGTCGTCTTCTGAAATTCAACACGGGTTCTGAAAATTATACACGAGACAATTAACCCTTTACCCAACAAATCGGCCAAAACCGGCCAAATAAAGCTTCAACAGCCTAAAATATCTTCGGTTTGTCTCAATAGAACCATACAAATATGGATATCATTGGAACCGGCTCCTTGACCACATTGTGATAGTTACAGTTAGCCCTGTGCCAATGCATTCTCTTATATATGCGAGTCGACCATAGGTCGCCTCGCATATATAAGAGAATGCATTGGCCTAAAAAAAATCTTTTTTTAACACTTTTTACCATTTTTTCTTACATTCTTTAACAATTTTATAATTTTTAATGTGTTAAGCCAATGCATTCTCTTATATATGCGAGGCGACCTATGGTCGACTCGCATATATAAGAGAATGCATTGGCACAGGGCCCTTCTGTTGGGTAAAGGGTTAAGACACCACTGATTTTGGAGTGGGGCAGTTGAATATTCTAAGTTGTACACCCCCACTGACACCCTCTAGAAACGTCCCTGATGGTGGTCGGTTGTGTAACATTGTTTAATGTGTTCTGAATATCTTACAGCCAAATTCTTCGGCAATTCACGGGCTCTGCATGTAAATGACCCACGAGACATCAGTCCCTGAGTTCACATGTTCGATTAATTCGGTTGCTAAGGGGTGCGGCAGACAGTTTTGAATAAACAGAAACTGCAGTCCCACCAGAACACGCATATAATTCTATCGACGTGTATCGATCACTGCTGATATATGTCATTTATTATTTACAAACGAGCCCGGAGAAGGAAAAAAACTACTAACTAATCACGTATCACGCATGAACCGAGCTTACTTCGGGATTAAGATGATATAAGAGCACGGTTCGACGTTATTGGCGTGTTATTTTAGTCGGTATAAGTAATCCCTCATAACGGGTGATGTCACTGTACCATGTGATTACGCTGTTCCCGGTTATTGGTCGGTATAAGTCGGCTGAAGTAATCCTTCATATGGCGTGGTGTCACTGTATCCTGTCATTATATGCAGAGACTTCGCTGTACCATGTCATTACATGGCGCGAAATCAAGTAAATGTTTTAACGGTACGAGGCCCTAATCACATTGGAACAACCCGTGATGACTTTGCTTGTTTTTAGTACCGTTTGGCTTACATTAATCACAGGGTTTCATTGATACCACTGTGGATCAGTTTGTAAGGTGCATAGCTCATTTAACAGGCCAAATTAAATTGTAGAGCAAATTTCCTTCGACGTAAACCAGTTAGTGTAATTGGTAGGGATAGTACTGGTTTATATCGATGTACTGTTGCCTTACTCTTCTATAGCGAGATTTACGCCCATATCCCGTGGCGGGAGTTAATTTAATTGTAATAGACTTTATCCGACAAATAATTACAAAATGTTACATTTATCGGAAAGAGTAATATCTTATTGTCATCATCATTATGTATTATAATCTAACTGTTGTGTTAAATTACGCGCATAAAATGCCGTGTGATTAGGAGTAACCTCACATTTGATCGGGTTGTTTTACTTCTGGAGAAGAATCGAACTGTTACGAAGTTCGCGAGGTCTAATGAGTTCGTATTCTTTTGAAATTATGTAGTAAAATATATTTTTCACATTAAATTTCTACATGTATAGTTTCAGTTGACAACGTGTGTGGATTTCAAAACAAATCAAATGTTTGCTATTAAATAAACGGCTTACTTTCACAATTATGACATTATATTATTGGCATTGTTGATTTTAGATGAGCGAGTGATTTACGCCTACGGTCCGCTATATATATATAGAAGAGTAAGACAACCTTACTTATACGTAAACCAATATTTTCCCTACCGATTTCACCAGCTGGTTTATGTCAAAGGGAACTTAGACTACCAGTTATGGCTAGTTCTATTCCGATAAACGCAGATTTGTGCAGTAATATATGGTTGTGTATCTGTGCAAATTTCTCAGTTTCGCAATCATGGGGGATCGAACCATCATTGTCATCGCTGGCCGCCTTATGAAATCCTAACGACCGCGACGCGTCATCAGACGCATCAGTTATATATACGGATCTTCAATTAACACTTTCTATACTAAATTGATTCTCCCACTCAGTTATAAACGTATACAATGGAATGGTCTATTATTCATTTGGGGGATTTTCATGAAAAATAAGCAGGCGACAGATAATACAAGTACAGAAGAAGTCCCATTTATTGCCGGGAAATGTTCAGATAATAATTCAACAAATGGTATGTATAATCTGAACATTTTCTACGGGATATAGCTACTCGCCAATGAGTATTTACTGCAGAAAAGGTTAAGAAATGGTTGTTGATTTGCTTGCGTCCATGACGTATGTATATGGATGCAAGTTCGTCTGACTTAAACATAACTTTCTTACATTTATTCAACTGGTAGATTCAAAGATCATTAGAGTCAATTTCCAATGGCATTCGGGTAGCGCGTTAGAAATTGATTCAATACAATTTGAAAACAAGTCGGGGGCCAGTGCACGACGTCACATGACGTGATTTCAACCAACCAACTACCTGAATTCAAGTTCCACCGTTCGAATGCATGTGTAACTATACACATATACAAGTATAGACTGAAGTAGCAGATAACAGAAGTCTTGTCGGCGGGCAAGAGATAGCGTCGTGTGCCAACAGCTATATATATATAAGTCAACCTTGTGTGCACTTTGGTGTCAAGGTTATCGTTCATCTTTGTTGATAAATTAATGGAAAAAGCCTCACGTCGGCATATTCATCCTGGTTAAGTGGTGCTGCTAATTTGCTATGGTGTTGGTGGGTCCTGCTGAATTGCTGGTATATGTACTGAGAATATAACCATGCACTGGATGTTTAGGTGTTTCTTACCAGACGTCCTCCATATGCGGTGTGGCGTTGATGGGCGATGCACATTAACGACTGAGTCATCCGGAACCATTTTATCACGCCACATGGTGGTGTAACTAGTTTCGGTGATTTTGATATTGTGTGGTGGACTGGACGAATGTATTCTTGGAGATTTTGTTTGTACCTTACTCAATCGTATCGATAGAATCACGTAGATGCCGAAATGTAAAGTTAACGCCACCGGTGTATAATATGTTTTTGAAAATATGATAAATCGTATCGATAGAGTCAGGACAGGCTGAAATTGTAAACTTAAAGTCACCGGTGTAATAATATGTTGTTGAAAATATAAATAATCTGATAGCCTGAAAATATTGTATAACCCATTGGGAGCCCCTGGTGCAGTGAACTGAATTATGGGTAATTTTAATTGGAGCGCGCATGTCTGTTCTGTTGGAGACTTGGATTAACCGCCATCTTTTATTTTCTGGTCATCAAAATTGTATCGTATACACAATGTGTTTGTACCGATGGATGTATCTCGACTCGTTTTCGTGGTCATATAGGCCCTATATAACCTATGATCACGAAAACGAGCAGAGTCGCGATATCTGATAGAATTCCAGGAATTGTACATTCACTTCCAATAGTATAGATTCACTGCAATTTGCCGCGGAAATCCCAAAAGTGCAGGCTACTTTCATTTTCAATAGGATTTTCCACTTTCACTTTTCACTTTTACCACGCAAAGCGACCTTAGTTGACACATATATATGGCACACTGGCTGAGTCCATGACAAATAGTTTATGTAGAATGCTTCTTTCGTTTAATTAAAGCTCACCTCGTTAAAACGCATGTCAATCGTATTTGTTTACAAATTGCATTGGGTGCGACGATTTGCAGTATGTCCCGATTTGTGGAGATCACTTTGCGGAAGTCCCCGAATTCGCGGAGGTCCCCTAAAATGGGCGATATATATAGATTTTAATGAGGGAACGGGTGCGTATATGTCAATTGATACGTATCTTAAACAAATAACGACACGATCATCATAATAGAGGTCTGTTCTATCAATTATATATGCGCCGAGTTGACTTGGTGCAAATCAAACGGCGATAAATATTCTCGTGTGCCAGAAGAACTCCTTAAAGTTGTGAATAAGATGAATATTTATTAGATGTTATTTAACAAGCCATTAGTTAGCGCCTATATTAGCGCTAACTAATGAATAATATTTTATATTATAATTATATTATAATTTATATTTATGGCTAATAATATGATCTTGGTGGCGTTACCATTTCTGGCTATGGTTTTCTTGTATGTGCTATGGTCTTTCGTTTTCATTTCTATTATGATGTATATACTATTGCGAATTTTACCTCTGGCTATTTACGAGTTTCTTACCAGACGTCCTCCGTGACTGTGGGTAGTTGCTGGCCAATCACCTTACCGCGCGACTGAGGCAACTGGACTCCTTTGATGTGTTACCTGGTCTTTCACTTTCTGATATAATAACCTTGACTCGGACTGTTTACGAGTTTCTTATCAGACGTTCGCGGCGGTTGTGCATGGCTTTGATTGCTTCTGATCGTGCAGTCGATTGCATTATTATTAAAGTTCTCACGCGACATGTCGCCATAAAATGGGATTTAATTTGAAGTACACTCATTAAAAGCTGCATGTCTACCTTTGTGTATTTATTTTCAGTTTCAATCATTGATAAAGTACACACGAACATTATCCATGCGTAATTAACCCTTTCTATACCAAATTGATTATCCCATTTAGTTATATAGGTATGCAATGGAATGGTCTATTTATTCATTTGTAAGGGCCTTCATGACAAATTAGCAGACGACAGTCAGTCGAAATATATATGATTCATATTCATAGGTGGGAAATGTTCATCTAATAAGTTCAACAAACGACCGATGTCATTTGTTGAATTTATTATCTGAACATTTCCTATAAGGGAGCTACTCGCCAATAATTATTCAACTTTGAAAGGGTGAAAGCGGTATAAGACTCCTAGACTTATTATAGACCCACTTAATTTTCGAACCCCCATATCACATTATATGAAATATATGCCATTTGAAATAGGAAGCTCCAGACTGGTATGGTCGATTTCTTTTAAAAAAATTGGGCGATGTTAGCAGAATGCTACATTCGCCAGGTTGGCATATATAGCGCCTGAGTACTAACTTACCATTTTCACGCTCTCGAACAAGTCCATAATATGTCTTTAACACTGAAAGAATGCGCGAATATAAAAATTAGAGTTAACAAAGAATGAACTACCAAGGCAGCATGCGACCGGCTCAGTCGCTGATTGGTAGAAAATATCTGCTGATAATTATTTTATTGACAGCCGTCGAAAGTTCTCTTGCACATTGTCTTCATACCATTCTTCACTGGTCAAATTATCTCTGTAGATTGTAAACGTAACCATGAGATTTAAATATAGCTAGATATTGACTTTGAATCAAACAAACGCATGCATCTAATCACATGGGCCAGCTCAACTCACATTCGTGCTCTTATAATCAACTTCATGCATAATATACATATACATGCAGTAATGCCCTAAGTAATCGACTCCTTATACACAGCAGACTTATGGGTAGCTTTTCAGGATTTAGTCGGAAATATGGCTTGTTTCCATTCATCGGAAAGCTCTGCTGTGTTTAAGGAGTCGATTACTTAGGGCATTACTGTATTTATCGTACTTAAAGCAATGAGGTTGGGGAACTCCAACGATCGGCCACGGATCTTATCGTATCGCGGGTGATTGCGGATCATACAATTCATCATTCCAGACAGATTCTCATTGTAAGTCACAAGACTAGGAAATTAGCCTTTGGACTTCTGCCAGATCCGAATTTCTCTTTATATAATATACTAATTGGTGTGCCCGACTTCGTCCGGGCTATTTAGGGATTTCTTTGTGATCGGCTCCGTTTGGGCAGAAAATACAGCGTCAGGAGAAAGAAAACACTGCTGAGAAAACTATTGACAATGAGAGATTGATCTACTTATTCAAAATGACAACGTTGAACAATACTGAGCGAACAACGTTGAAAAGTATTAGGAGAAAGAAAAACAATTGTTGTTCGATCGGTCCAGAAACATGCCTATATGACCATATATGTGCGAGGTCAAGGGCATGTTCAAGGACACGGTCGCACGTGAAATTGGACCCGCCCATATTGTTCCCGGGATCAAAGTGGGCCTAATTTGAGTCGGATCGGTCCAGCAGTTTTCGAGTCTATATAACACATACAGACAGAAGTTCCAAAAGTTATAATAGATTGTGTATCTTGTATTTAACTTTATTTACCTATAATTGAGAATAAATATTGTTTATACACTAAATTATCTTTGGTTTCAGGCGGAGATAGCACTGCGAGAACTGTCGCCGCCGAACTCTCCTGCGCGGGATCTCCAGGTTTTACACCACTACATGCTCACTGGACTGCAGAGCATCCTCAAGGCCGTCTAAGTCTCAACTTTGAACTCTCACCTCTTGCCACGTGCTTAGCTCACGCTTTGGTGGGACTGGACTGTATAAAATCTGAGATATGTGTTGGATGAATCTAGTGATTCTATGTGTTGGAACTTTTCAGGGAAGGGACTGAAGGGCATACATAAAACAGTTGATGTCCTGAAGATTGTTTATTTGAGTACTTTGGTTGATGGAACGAAACGACCGACGTCGAGAATATAAGCTGCCTGTCACCACCGATATCATGGCAATTTAATATTTATTTTCGCATTTTCTCGACACATGCTATATTGATATTGATCTCGGAGAAACTGCAACTTTCCATTCAAGTTCAACGCCAGCCTCACGAAGTTTGGGCAGTGTGTGCTTGTATTTTTGTAATATTCGAAATATAGTCTGTCGTGACAAGAATGGAATGTAACATCAGCAGATTCGTTCTCAACGGGACAGCAGATTCGTGTATTACGGGGCATTTTCACCAGGAAGTGGTTTGTATGTTCATGCACATCATCATTCCTGGTAAACTTGTATTCTCTGTGATGCGGCTCAATTATGAAATTTTAAGACCCCCTCCCCAACTTTGCCGACACTCCAGAAATCGTTATAGATTAAGGGGGAGGTCAAGTGACCGATTTTAATGGGGATTTCCATGCAAATCTGCGGAGCAAAAGCTAGAGTTGCAAATACTTATGAGTGTGACTTGAAAACAATAGTTATTTATTTGGCAGGTCCGCTTAGAACTTGGTCCGTTATAATTTTAGTGTATTTATTTTTGAATTTTATTTTGATTTTTCAAAAGTAGGTCAAATGTTGTAATTCTAAAAAAAAAAAATCTTAAAAATAAATTTATGGAAAAATATTATGATTGACCAAGCGCCCCCGCCAAATAAATGTTATGACTGTTCAATGATATGCCTTCTTTGGAAATGCCCATTCAAAATTTTGTCACTTGATCTCCCCCTTAACTCAATTTATATGGAAGTCGTCAACTAATGTGTCTGGATTTGTACATAAAAGTTAAATATTAAATTACTGCCCGCTATACGACACGATCTATACGAAACATCTGAACAGACGGTGGCATCGCGTGACTTAGGTTGACAATTAAGGCAAATTTGGCAATACATCAGAAGTCACTCATGTGTAACTCTACTTGGATATTATTTTGCAAACTGCAAGCCAGAGTTGTGCCCCCTCATTACGCTTGACATACCACTGACATCACGTAGTTAGTGTCTATTTTTTTGAATATGAAAATGGCTGTTGTGTCACATTATATCGTTTTTGATCACGATTTATTGTCTAACTTCTGACATTTCTAATTGATTCAAGGTTACTCAACTTCTGGCTTATCTGCGTATACCGCGTAGGTGTTGACTGTTTTGTGCTACTATATATACACTGTCAAAAATGTTTTTATAGGTAAGAAATATTTCTTATTTTGAAATCTATTTTCTCATTTTAAGAAATAATTTTCTTTTTCGAGAAAAAGTCTAGAAATTATTTCTCACCTATAGCACATTTTCTTATATCTAGAATTGTTTTCTAAAAATAAGAGAAAAAATTATAGGTTATAAGAAAACCTGTTAAGAGAACAAGACATTTGTTCTTGTGTTAGAGAAAGTGTTCGTGTAAATTTGTTTTCTGTTTTTAGAAAAAAAGTTTTAGAGAACAAGAAAATATTTCTTGTATTAGGGAAAGTGATTATGTCATTTCTTACATTAAATTTTTTTTCTTTCTGATGTTAGAACAAATTATATGGAGAACAAGACCAATTTTAAGTTAGCAAATTTGGACCATGTATCGCACAATTTCCGGCAAAGTTATCTGATCGGACCACTTTCCAATTTAAGATAGACATTTAGTTTCTCAGAATAATGCAGAAAGAATTGAAACCGACAAAAGTCTTTAATAAAACAACGTAAGGAGAGATTACATTTATACGTGATGGCAGTGGTCAGACCATCGTAACGAGGGGACAGAACTCTACATTGATTATCGTTATGCGCCGCATCATTCACTCTATATAGATGCTTCGTTTGACAGAAATTTTACTCACGATTAATAATATTTATCGTTATGCTTGTCGCCATCTGCACAAAAGATTGCTCAATGCACACACGTGACGTCATTATGGCACGCACATGCGCATCTTGTTCTCATTTAAAATGGCATCTCCTGTGATATATATACATTTGTGTTATATATTTTCATTACATATCTTGAAATATGTATCAGGTCTAGCATGCGAAATATTCTGTATAAGTGCATAAAGCCAAATTAATATCTTGTTCGGCTTGTATACAAGTCAAAACAAATTACGGTTGGAATGTTTCGACACAAAACAGAACCATTGTGAGATTTTTTTTAAATTATAAAAGATTTCAGAATCATTTCTTGAAAATATGACAAAATCTTTAGTGTAAGGTTTCAATATAGGGTCGACATTGTGCATGTTGTGGCCCGAACCACAACACATGCAGATGTCTATAATCTGCTACATATATAGTATATGCAATATTTGACAAACAACCTATGAAATGCATCTTTACTATACATGCGCAGTGAGATCTAGTTACACAGACAAATCTGGACTGAGTGTGTCTGACCTTTGCAGAGTGATGTCCCCAAATGGTGAATTCAGTAACGCTATACCACACAGCGGGCTAGCATCACCAAATTGACCATCTTTGAACCTCATTCTGCTTAGTCCTCAACTGCTATGTGAGACCTAGGATCACATTTAAGTTCCCCAGTTGAAGTTGGTGGTGTTCACCCATTAGTCACCTCAATTATGCAAGTTATCTTCTGCAAATTATGGAATATTTAAACTGAACAGAAGGGAGAACGTAACTAAAAACAATGTTAATTTGAGATTAGTGATACTTCCCAGAATATGATTACTAAGTTTAATGGGGTCCCAGAGGGGGAATTTGGTGATTTGCTTGCTAGCCCGTTGTGGAGGATATCCAGCATAACTAAATTCATGCTCTGTGTAACTCATTCTGCAACTGCCAGACACACTATATCCAGGGTTGCACACAATTGATATTGACCAGAAATTCGCCTTCAAATATCTGGCAAAAATCCATTTCGTGTAATTTCGTAGCTCTAATAAAAGAGACAGAAACGACTCAGACAAGGTTTCTTACAGATACGAACGTGCCAGGCATGCGCCATTCCTGGACTCATCACAAAAGCTAGGCCTGAATTGTGTGTGACGTTGCGTTTGTCACACATTCTGCCATTTATAGACATTCTAAACTGATTGCTTTCTTCGTATATAGTTCGTTTGTACATCACCATCGAAGAAGAACAGCCTCTTGTGTAACTTATCTCTAAATATTAAATCGGATTGAACAGGAATCATATACGGGGTCAATGGTGGGGCCAGTATTATTGCTAAACTATTTCTCTATGTGTATTCTCATATTGGGTGTTATTGGGGGAGGGGTCATAAATTAGAGGTCAATATATGTTTATAACTCATTGCCGAGTCATTGGTATATGAACTCGAACTCGCAATTAGTAAAGGTAAAAAATATAAATTGTTTGTAAAACCGTGATCACTTAGCCCTTTACCCAATAAAACGGCCAAAACCGGCCAAATAAAGCTTCAACAGCCTAAAATATCTTCGGTCTGTCTCAATAGAACCATACAAATCTGGATATCATTGGAACCGGCTCCTTGACCGCATTGTGATAGTTACAGTTATGCCCTGTGCCAATGCATTCTCTTATATATGCGAGTCGACCATAAGTCGCCTCGCATATATAAGAGAATGCATTGGCCTAAACAAATCTTTTTTTAACACTTTTTACCATTTTTTCTTACATTCTTTAACAATTTTATAATTTGTAATGTGTTAAGCCGATGCATTCTCTTATATATGCGAGGCGACCTATGGTCGACTCGCATATATAAGAGAATGCATTGGCACAGGGCTCTTCTGTTGGGTAAAGGGTTAAAGGAACATGGAAATACAGAGAGACGTTGTTCTTATTTTAATTATATTCACGTGGTAGTCACGTGGTTTCGAGTTGATGAGTATCACGCATTCAAAATGGCTGAGGCGTTCGCAAACGCGACCAGAAACGAGGAAAAGGGTAATAAAATAGGATAATGATATATTACATAGTATTTTGGCAGCTATGAGCATATGATATACTATTTTTCAAACGAGCTGATACCTCATTTGTGTCCAAACTCACAGTTGTTTGCTCTAAGATTTTGACCAAAGTTGTCAGTCGAAGGATTCTACTAGATGTATGGACTTGTGTATATTCTACGAGACTCCGACTAGCAACTTTGGTCAGAATGTTATAGAAAACTACTGAGTACTTCTGAACAAATAAGGTATCAACTTGTTTTACAAATAAACTAGCATATGCTCGTAACAGTCAAACTGTTATGTTTTTTGTCAGTTCCTGGTATATTATGATTTTGTGCGTTTGCACATTTTAAATGCGTGGTACTCACCAACCTCGAAACCACGTGATTACCCCACCGTGATATTTATAACTCGCCACTGACGCTGAAGTGGTCACTGTCGAGTGGTATCGTGAATAAAGACATCCAGGATCTCTCAAACGTGCACAAAAGACACACAGGATCTCCCAAATGTGCAAAAAGCCAACCAGGATCTCAAAGTCTCGTTAGTCGGCGACAGTTAAACTCAACTCTGGTGGAATACCCATTCAAATTCCATTGAGATTCCAAATTTCAAAATCACAAAGGAATAATTATTTTAATAATAATTAACATGCAACTTATTTGAAATCGATTTTTTATGAAACCTTGAGAAGCTGGGTGACTTTATGCACATCTTGGAGATACTGTGTGTCTTTTTGCGACAGTGGTCAATTCAACGCCACTGACCGAGATTCCTAATGTTAAAACCTGTTATGTATAAGCAGCACTGCTACAGTGAAAGTTATTTTATCAAGAAACATCGTAATTGTGAATCAAATGTTGCAGTTGGAAATATGTGCTTCGGGACTATTTTTCATTCCTCTGACCTACTGTCATATAGACCTTCATGATTTGATTAGATTTGCTCAACTGTGTGTTGATCAAATGGTTGGCACTGTAACAGTAATGTTTACATAACAAAGGTTTTAACACGCGATGGAGAATTGTCAATAATAAGAATAAGAATAAAGTTGAGCCATGTTCCGTGTTCTTCTTAGTGCTATTCATTTTCAAATTTACTCTTTGCGAGTGCCTTACGTCCCTTTAACCCTCTCGTGACAGGAGCTGCGCTGAGGCAGCATAAAACAAAATCCTGTGTCTGTGCATTCTCTTATATGCGAGTATCCCATGGGGAGCATCGCATATCTAAGAGTATGCACTGGCTTTTCAGATCGAGGTAGATGTATTCTCTTATATATGCGAGTATCCAATAGGAAGCCTTGCATATATAAGAGAATGCACTACTTTATAAGTTGAAGGTAAATATTGTTAGGACAATGTATTTTCTTATATATGCGAGGCCCCCTATGGGAGTCTCGTATATATAAGAGAATACATTGGCACTGAGTTTTCGCAAAATGTCAGGATGCTCCAGTCATCGAAGGGTTAAAAACTAAATCATGGGTATCTCATAATAATTTCATTTCATGATCTCAACTTCTATTTTGCAATTTGTAATCTTTGTCATAATGTTTGTTGGAATAATTAATGGTTTGTGAACTATGTTTGAAATGGAGTTATTACATACATTTTTTTTACATATTTTTTAAATTTATTTACTTATTTTTTCGCACATTTCTGGTACATTGAAATATAGCTGAATTGGTCATTACCATACGGTTTTAGGTACATGTACAGTAATGCTCTAATTAATCGACCTCTTAACCACAGCAGAATTATGGGTAACTTTTCAGGATTTAGTCGGAAATATGGCTTGTTGCCGATGAATGGCAATAAGCCATATTTCCGACTAAATCCTGAAAAGTTACCCATAATTCTGCTGTGGTTAAGAGGTCGATTAATTAGAGCATTACTGTACTAAGTTTTCCTGAAACTAGTTTTATGTTACCCATGTCTCGTCTAGTTAGTGAGATTGTTTTGGTTCAACCAATTTAAAGGGGTATGTACACTAAATCAGGACATTGGATCATCTCATATTGTATACTCAACAGAATATATATGCAACAAATGAATGAAGTTGAGCCATGGATGAATGCAAAATACACTCATGTGCTCTATGAACGATGTAAAAACGTGGTAATTATAACGAAAATGAATTAATGTCTCGATTCATTATTCATTTTCATTATAATTACCATGTGTTTTACATGGTTCATAGAGCACATGCACGAGTGTATTGTGCACTCATCCAGGGCTCAAATCCATTCATTTGTTTGCATATACATGTATTATGTTGAGTATAATACGAGATGGCCCCAGAAATGGTCGGATTTAGTGTACAGTCCCCATTTAAGACAATGTTTGACATAAAATTGTTATTTATTAAATTTGAATTTCCCGGCCTTTGTTTTGCATTTTAGTCAGGCGGATAACTTTAAATGGAATAAAGGCCTTCGCATATGTTAAAGACGCACTATCCGATTGGATGGGTCCCCGTATCATCCAGTTACAACAACACGGAATTTCACCAAAAGCCGATTTATATCCAAATACGATTAAATATTCACAACAATACCAATCACGATATCATATGTGCCGAAAAAGTCCTATAATACAAATTTGGACGGTGAGTTGTTTACATGGTATGTATATATGGTGATGCCTCGTTCAAATTGGAATTCCCAAACATGTGTCATCACAAATGTAAACAAACATATATTCCCATGTGTAACCAGCATTGTGATATAACGTGTCTATTTGCAAGAATAAAATTATTACCGATTCGTAATTAAATATGTGTATGTATCCGCAAGCCAACTACCACAAGATACCTTATTTCTGGTTGATTGCCTTACCTTTCGTCGTCTTATATTCCGAAAATAGTTTCCGATCGCCACTGGTCGACACCGCAATCCAGGACCATGCGGGGCCTCTCAAACTCTCGTATCGGCGTCCACTCATGTCCGCATATTTCTAGAATAAGTCAGTGGAATTTTTGCTAATCTGCATGAAAATTATTCGAGGGGATAAAATTCAAGTATCCAAATATGATAACTCTAAATCTTTGAGGGGTGGTTTCCTCGACTCAAATCAAATATGTGTTACCACCGAAGGAAGGTGTTAAATCTGATTAAGCACCTTTAAATGTGCAAAAATTAACCAAAAAATTAATAAAGTGGTTAAATAGATAAACTTTGTTCTTATATAAATTATCGACAGCTCTTCAATTAAGAAATGTTGTGCGTTGAAAGCATTTTATATAAACGAAACTGTTACAGTGATTTGTAAACAAACATCGCTAATCGCGCAGTAAGTTCAAATATTTGAATAGTTGTCAATGTTTCGACATTTTCCAATCTATACCTTCAAGTTTTGATTAAAGTTTCGTATTATATTGGACTAATTGGGCTTTGATTCGTATAGGAAGGCTTTGGTTTGTAAATGTAGCATATATGTCACGTCTTGTGTTACGTGGTCCATAAAGCAAACTGTGTCCAACATGCATGCGTAACAAAATACATATTTCGGCGAACTTGTGCTTTTGTACCTAAGCCCATTGGATAACGAACAATTCAACAAGAGTAAGCACTCATATATATAATATGTTTTACATGTGAGAGAGGTGAAATTGTGGTTTGCGTATGTATATGTGTGCAGATTTCATTCAGAAGGAAGTTTCCAATACCTGTTGCATTCATGTTTTGAATTATATTTTTGCTTGAACAAACATGGTTGTATTTTTCTTGCTAATTAATAAAAGCCTGAGCTAATACCAACGTTTTTCTTCATTTTTAGCTCAACATGACAAAGTCAAGCTTGAGCTATATTGCCATAGCTTGTCGTCCGTCCGTCAACAACTTCTGTTAGCACACCCTACAGGTCACATATCTCATCCGATCATCACCAAACTTCATATGGATGTCGGGATGACCTCTAAATGGGAGCCATCGATCCCCCCCCCCGAAATTCGTTAAAATACTTGGTCGCCAGCAGCCATCTTGGATTTCAAATTTGAATCCATCGGCACACCGAGCAGCCCGCATTTATTGGATAATTGTTTTGAAAATTTACAGGCATGTTTAGGACTATACCTCTGGACGGGAGCTATCACATTTGAACAAATTTCGATGAAACACATGGCCGCCGGCAGCCATCTTGGATTTTACTATTTGCATATAAACTAAATCCTTTGGCACACCCTACAGACTACATCCCTCATCCGATCATCATAAAACTTCATATGGATCTTCGGGTGACCTCTAGTTAAATTGAGCATCACGATCCTTGTGTGTGTATGAACATGTTTTGTGCCGGATATCTGGGGCTGGGCATTATGTGTATGGCCATTGCAGGGTTGTGGAGACTGCTGTGTGACAATGATACGACGACATACATGTAGTTTGTTGTAATCATATTGAATTGCTCTAAATCGTGCACAGAAATGAACACATTGTTCAATAAAACATAACGACAATGACATGTACATTAGAGAAGGGGTTTGGGAGAAAGCGTGTATAGTTTTGGCAGAAAACATGTAGTTTCGTACTGTAACGAAATCATGTTTCTCGAACTGCGAAGCTGTTTCTGGTCAGGATTCCAGACTAGTGGCGACATGACAATTGAGTATTGTGCGAAACGAGCACTAGGACTACACATTTTAACCAGTAGTATACATGTATGCTTATCTCGCATATCGTTCTATATAGCATTGAATTTTGGATGTTTTTATATATATCAAAATAAATGATGATCTGCCACATTCGTGGGACTGCTCTGAGTACATGTACTTCTGCTTCTAGAAATGGTCACATAATTAATACTTACTTGTTAAATCCAATGCAACTGTTTAATAACACATATACAGCACGATTCTATAGATGTAATGTCAATGCGTAGGGACTATGAGTGTGGACCATATTCTCGAGAAATAGGTTCATATTGGACATATTTTTTGATTATATATGAAGAGAAGTTTGGAGTTTGGGATGATATCCGGGAAGGGCTGTCAATTTGATTATGATATTTTTTTTATTGGGATTTGGGAATTAACCCGGGAAGATTTGGAAGGGGTGGCACCCCTTCCCTACAACCCACTTAGGAATTTTTAATGTACATGTCATGGAGTTACAATAACATGAGGTGATGAGCGTGAGGTGGGAATGATCTAGGCATATTTTTATAATTTTTTTCTTCTTTGCATTCTTTGTTTTTCTTTGGGATGATGCTGTTGTTGTTGTTGTTGGTTGCGATGGAAGTTCAAGTTGTTGCTGTTGTTCTTGTAGTTGTTGTTCTTTTTCCTATCTGCAATGAACTTCCGAGTGTCCCTTATGAACTCCGGCCTCTTCGGTGACGATGGAGCTGCCGCTGTTGTTGTTGTTGTTGGTGCTGGTGTGGACATTTGATTATGAAATAAGCCCATAGTGAACTTATACCCGTTATTCCGTTGAATGGCGCGGGCCACAATGAAAACACATTACCACAGTGAACAGGCTTGTTAGATTGCTGAAATAGTGACATATTGGACATATTTGAAATACGTTTTTTATGTGTAACCATATAAGGTAAGTGTGTGTCTGACCAGGTAGCAGAACTGTCAAGGTTAGTGACCCCACACCTAGCACACTAGAATGACAGAGAAAAAATGCACTGGCTGTTGGACCAAGGAGTCCTTTTAGAAAGTCAACTAAGGAAAAAAGTAAACGGCCAGGAAAGCATTTGTCATAAGAATTTTCCAAAAAATTATACTGGTAGGTGCACAATGTACGGCCTATATGACAGAGTATGCATTGATTGTTATGTATAGCATTATACTTACTAGAAAATATTATCACTAAAAGGTAGCCACATTTATAAATTTTATGAGTTTAAACCATATGTTCTTAACTGGTCCCTTAATATAATTTAATTTATGGTGTATCTATGACACATAATTTGTCAGCCACCGTGTAATATAAGTATATGTATAACACATACAGGCTATATGATGGTATCACCCCCCCCCCTTCGGTACGCGGGATTCAGTGTGTTTTGAAGCCGTACGCGGGATTCATACCCCCCGAATTAACTGGTATTCGGGTTCAAGCAAAACATCTTGGACGCAGGTTTTGATGGCGCAAAATAATATTTTGTTCTAGTTATCTCTATGAATGAGTGGGTAGAATAGCTTCTTGGGCATATTCGACCACCATGCCACCATAAGGTATCATTATTCGTATCATAACGGCCTCATAACGCCCATAACGCGACCGGCGTCTCTTCGGTCGTTAACCAGAAAGCGTCTGGAAACTATATTTGATTTGTGTTCCAATTCCAAACTTTTAATTAACCGGTATATTAAAACAGTCAATTTGTATGTCATTTATCGCATATTATTTCTTAACATGTATTCAGGATTCACCCCCCAAAATTAACTGGTATTCAGGATTCAGGGGGAGGGGTGATACCCTCCTATATGTAAATGGCTATGTATATAGCATAACGTGTAGGCCTATATGAGGTCTTACTTCGGTAAAAAAGACTTGCATATAAAGAACCTAAAATATCTTCGGTCTGTCTCAATAGAACCATACAAATATGGATATCATTGGAACCGGCTCCTTGACCACATTGTTATTGTTACAGTTATGCCCCGTGCCAATGCATTCTCTTATATATGCGAGTCGACCATAGGTCGCCTCGCATATATAAGAGAATGCATTGGCCTAAAATTTTTTTTTAACAATTTTATAATTTTTAATGTGTTAAGCCAATGCATTCTCTTATATATGCGAGGCGACCTATGGTCGACTCGCATATATAAGAGAATGCATTGGCACAGGGCCCTTCTGTTGGGTAAAGGGTTAAATAGTGCCACATTGGACTTACTTCGTTTTGAAATATGTTCATATTGAGCTTAACCCTTTCAGTGCCAGGTCCGATTTTTGTATCAACCCATATACCCTGTGCCAATACATTCTCTTATATATGCGAGTCGACCATAGGTCGCCTCGCATATATAAAAGAATGCATTGGCCTAACAATTTTTCATCATTTTTTATTATTTTTTACAATTTTTTACAATTTTAATAATTTTTTCTTATATTCTTTAAAATACTCGAGAACAGGCTCGGTTTGTAGATTTTGAGACAGGGCTGCATCTCCAGGGAAGTGTGGACTGGGTATGTGGATTGAATGGGACAGGGTATGTGACTATTTGACATGCTGGAGTAGAGACTGAGAAGCTTTTTGGTGAGTATTATGTTAACACTTCCATGACTGGAGCTTCCTGAACATTTAAGAAACCCTGTGCCGATTCATTCTCTTATATAAATTATGCGAGTCTCCGATAGGGATCCTCGTATATTTAAGAGAATACATTGGCCTAACAACTTTATTCTCATGCCTTAACCGTCCAATTACATTTCATTAATCAGTCAAAGCCAGTGCATTATCTTATTGCTAGGCTCCTTGCTCGCATATATATAACAGAATGCACTGGCACAGGATCATTAATGCTGCACCTGCAGCACAGCTCCCGTCATGAAAAGGTTAACAATTATATAAAGTGAGATATTCAAACCGCCAGAGGCATTTTTTTTTAATGTGGGTATTATGGTTACGTCATGGTTGTTTACCTACAATGAACGTCAATGTGTGCAAACGGCTCAACAGTACAGTACGGGTTGTACATGTACGGTTGTACAGCTGATAGTAAGATGTTAACGATCCCCGAGGTTATTTTATCATGCAATATTCTCAAACATTAAATACATTTTACATAAATTGGATCGTTGACGCATGGGCATGGCATGTTTTCGAAAGCGTGACCCGAATACACTACGCCTTTGTCAAACTGAAGGTTTTATGATAAATTTGTCTCGATCCATAACCATCATATCTGTGCCGAGCAATAAGCTGTATAACTGGGTTATTGTAGACCAACACACATGATAAAACATACCTGATTACATCAATGGGCTTCTTTGATGCTATTAGCCTAGTACACCGAGTACATACGAAATGTGGGTCACTGTGTTAAAGAGGCACATTACATTCAATTAGTCATAGCCGTATATACGGACATGCAGGGTGGGCTGCAGCCCCATACGTTTTGAAAGCTAAAACTTCGGGCAATTTTCTGGTAAATTTAAGACATTTTTGGTCAAATTCGGGCAAATTTCTGGCAAATTTAAAGGTATTTCGGGGGTAAATAGTGGCAAATTACTGTATTTTTTCAAATTTCTGCCCGAATTATATATATTTAAGGTTAATTTGAATCTACTGTGTTACACGTTTGTGTATATATTCTACAAAATAGGTATATTCAACAAAAAGTCTGAGTTCGGGCGCCCGTACGGCTATGCAACTAGAATAATTATGGATAATTATCTTTCAAGATGCCGCTGTCCGTTTGTTCGTTTTCTATATCAGAATATAATTCGACCATACTCATGATATTAATGTAGGTTTTGGAGGTCAGATATCCATTTTAAAAAGAGGATGTTTTAAAATTTAAATAACACGTATTCAATTGTTGTCATGAGAGAGAGAAAAAATTAATGATCATTTCTGATAAAGATTATCCATGCATGCTTTCGTTGTCCAAAAGCGGTATATAATACATATATTATATAGGCCAAACGCATGTGATAAAACGTAACATATTACATTTGTGGTTTCTTTGAAGCTAGTACATTTGTACGAGTTGTGTGTCACTGTTTTAAAGAGGCGCGTTGTATTCAACTATTGAAGGGATGGTTATCGTGAAACCTCAAATTAAAGATACCCTTTCCGATTTAACACCCATAATTTACTATTTCTTCGTCTTCGGGGAGGGAGAGAGGGAGGGAGGGGGTAAAATGTTCTATTTGTGTAGAGGAAACCACGCTTCAAATCTCAGAGTTATTAGATTCGATATTGTTTTTATTTATTTATTTTATCCACCTCGATTATGTGGCTTTTGAACTGAGCTATATACATCCACACAAATGGTCTTCACTCAAGCATGCAAGCACTCCGGTGAGTCAGAATTATCGTAAACCACCAGTCATGATACTGACCATACATGCCAAAGTTCCTGACAATCAGCCTCATAATTATTGAGATACAATGCAATAATTATGTCGGGGGAACTTATTTTGTAGTAACAGGAAGGACACACACATACAAAATGTGACCAAGAACACAATATAGTATGCGACCCGTCATAGGATAACAAAAAGCTAACATTCTGATAGTAAAATATGGGTACAATTGATGAAATTTATTAAATACACGCGCAATTTATCTCCGGTAACAGGAAGGACATTAGCATAAGTATAGCATATTGACAATTCGTATTTGTTGTCAGACTATAACGCTGGATTTATTTTTCGTATGATGTATTATTGCAGAAACTGCCTGACAATTATTTCAGCCAAACCTTGGCTGTTTATTTCACAGTGGTTTCTGGGATGATCTGTGTGTCGACTGAGAACCTGTGTGTCGACTGAGAACACATGGAGGATTTGTGTAAATGTTAGCCCAAACTACATTTCGAAGTAACGAGGGCTTTGTTGTTTATTTCGAGGAATAATACCACATCAGATGAATTCAGCCCAAATATATTGACATGTGTCGAGGGTCTAACTCTATACTGAGCAATAAAAAAGTAATATAATAAATACCGAGTATATTTAATGTAACGCCAATGGGTCGTTTCTGTGCGCTTTAGAGTGTATTTATGCTTAAAGCAAAGTGAAATAACGATCTTAAAATGAATTGGCCGGTATATTTTATTAGTTATCAGGGTTACCAGGGTCGTAGTTGCATAAATTACAATATATCTTATTTTTATGCTAAGATAATTGCGTGGTAATTTGTTATAGCTTGATCGGTATTGAGGTTAACACAAATCCCATATATGGAAATTCCAAATATGGAAAGTGACTTGCGCATGCAAAACAGATACAATGGTCTTACTAAAACGAAGCAATAAATGATTGATAACAACAAACGCCGACCCAGTTAAATAACGACATTAAATGGCGGTGTATTGCGTCTTTAATAGTGTGTTGATGTCTCTATCATGTGATTAACTAATTAAAAATTATTTCGCCTACATATTTCGATAATTATCAGGTCCGCAGTTCGATTATGAAACGTTAAGATTATTGCTTGGTATTTGTTTCAAATCAGATAGCTGCATCTCGGTTATCTTGATCAGATATATTTATAGCGTCGAAGCGAAGAAATGTTGTCAAATTCCACGTCTGAATACGCGTCTTATTCTCACTTATACCGTGTTTATATCAGTTTTATTCTATGTGTTGTTGTGTATTGTATTACTTTGATCAAGGTTGCGCTTTTGTTATTCTCACAAAAGGTAAATTTGATGCGTGTTTGATGCGTGTTTACATTTCAAAATTGCGTCTGCCATGTACAGTCTGCGACGGAATTCCACATGTCCGAGCGC
This sequence comes from Siphonodentalium dalli, assembly GCA_032622095.1. Lineage (NCBI taxonomy): Eukaryota > Metazoa > Mollusca > Scaphopoda > Gadilida > Siphonodentaliidae > Siphonodentalium > Siphonodentalium dalli. The sequence goes on along the minus strand of CP136069.1, from coordinate 46,804,691 downwards.
CATTGATTCCTTAATTACGAGACTAATTTATCGAATGAGGTCAAATTTTCGCATATAACAAGACTCGTATGTTATTCTGCACCATTCTGACGAGTGCCGACTTTCATTTCGAATTATTTTCGTTTTTATCGAAAAATAATCGTTCTCTATGGAGATTCCCATGTAAATTTTTTCAACCAAAAAAAATTCATTGTTTTGGCAATTTCAAGCTAGTTTATAGCATGGTCATGGCATAATTTGGCCTAGCGAGTGTCGGTAGACGTTCCTTGAGTGTGCACAACAAATTTTGGTCCCAACGAAGCAGGCTAAAATCCTGAAATTTGTCAATTTTACTTTGCGTGTGAAGAAAATATTCATTTAAACTTCCAAAATTGGTTGAAATATGCTCAACAACATTCAGTTGAATGGTGACATTATTTATAGTCACCGACTAACTTCCACGATGAATCAAATGTTTTTATTGGTGACAATTATGTCGCGAGAGATAAAAATGTAAAAACAATTAAGAAAATGTAAAATTTTAGCTCATTTTAAGACTTTAATTGCTTGGTAATTATTGAGATTGCAGTTTCCTTATATGGCAACTCCTTATTTGGAAGTTTCTTGCGCATGCGCAGAAATGATAGAATTGCATGAAGACGTCGCCATTTTTTGTATTAGTCCAGGCAGAGAAATTTTTGTTTCATTTATTTAATTTATGATGGCGATGTTATTTGATCAATAATAGTCAATTTTGTGTTGATAACACGATGGTAAGATCAGTTCTGCAAATATCCACCGCACCTGCGAAGTTGATTTGTATAATCGCAGATTTCAATGATCCTTTGTTCTTGTACTAATAATAATACTATTACGCGGATCTACTGGTTATCCGTAACTTTTTGATTATCTCCCCTGATCTCGTTAGGTGATCACGTGACCCAATACGAATGGCAGCTACCATGGAAATTAGAAGATTCATCGTTTGCGATACAAAACATAACTAAAATGGCAATTTTATTGGAGGAAAAATATAATTTATTTTGCGAATGCAATGTAAACCTCACCGCGAGGATATGCAATATATAAAAGTGTTTATGGGTGGCTAAATCAAGCAGATATCGCCATTATTGTTGCCTGCATTGTCTCTGTTTAGTTTTTTGCCTTCTGGAAGTTCTGCCAAGTTCTGGCAGTTCTGCAACTCAGTGTACTATAAAACCTGATATGTTTGCTCTGCTTCTTTCCATGGTGGCTAATAGAGAAGCAGGATACCAACATGAGATTATCAATATTAATCAGATAATAGCAGCCGAAAGACTGTCAATTACCTTAAGGTATTTGGCTACTGCCACTACTGGTACGTACTTCTCGTAGATCGGTGTTAATTATCTTCGTCAATGATGTCATGTCACGCTTGTTAATAATTCATTTGTTCGGAAATACTTATTGGGGGTCGAAATGTATAAAATTGAACTACCACCACTTCCAAAAACAGCACCGATAAACAATAACGCTCTTTTCTGTTCCATGCAATAGAAATGGCTATTTATTGTCCTGATATCAGTCATATAAATGAATGCCTAAAATTAGTATTATCCTGAAATAAATTTATGACACTTTGGCGAACATGGGAATCACGGTACAATTTATGCCATTTAGGCACACTTCAGAGTGAAATCAGGGCTTATATTTCGGCGAGAATCCAAATCTAGATTCTCGTAAATATTCTCGCAAATTACCCTGGATTCTCGTGAAAAAGTATATATGGATTCTCGCAAAATCAGATGAAATATATGCCCTGGAAATATAGCAAATCGTTTAATGCTTTAGAATTTTTGTTTTCGGATATTTATATATATGCTTAAAGACATATTATGGACTTGTTATGGACTTTTTCGGTGCGAGAAATTGATAAGTTAGTGCTCAGGCACTTTGCCAACCTGGGGAATGTTATCATTCTACTAACATCACTGAAAATTTCCAAAAAAATCTACCACACCACTTTATAGAGAACATCGTCTAAACTACTCCAAATTGTAAATATTTACATCTCGATTCGGGGCGCAACTATCGGCTATAATTAAACAAAAATGATTTCACCATCGAGAGTCATTGCATTTAACTAATATATAAGAATGACGTTGTGTATCATCCATTTGGATTAATATTCGTAACAAATAACTACTTTGAGAAAGATTATTCTTAATTTCTATTTGATCACTCTGCCCGGTGTCTGCCGGAGTGTTTCACATCACTTTAATCAAGGAAGACTGTTCAGAAAAACTGCATTTCAAGACTTTGCTAATAAACAATTCAAGCTTCAATTCAAGAAATCGTTTAATACTTTAGAATTTTTGTTTTCGGAGATTTATATATATGCTTAAAGACATATTATGGACTTGTTATGGACTTTTTCGGTGCGAGAAATTGATAAGTTAGTGCTCAGGCACTTTGCCAACCTGGGGAATGTTATCATTCTACTAAAATCACTGAAAATTTCCAAAAAAAATCTACCACACCACTTCAGAAAAACTGCATTTCAAGATCACCAAACAACTTTCCTTTTTAGGGCCACCACATCTTTCCAAAGATGTACTTCTTCCATTTTGCTATCAAAGACCGAAAAATGTCGTTAAACTAGATATCCAAATACCCACTAAGGGCCCCTATATCTTGAAATATTAAAGACCGAGAATGTCGTTAAACTATAAAGACCGAAAAATGTCGTTAAACTAGAGATCCAAATACCCCCTATATCTTGAGATATTATAAAGACCGAAAAATGTCATTAAACTATTAAAGACCGAAAAATGTCGTTAAACTACAAAGACCGAAAAAGTCGTTAAACTAGAGATCCAAACATCCCCATCCCATATTTTTTTAGACAATAAAGAACGAAATATGTCGTTACACCATTAATACATAATTTGTGTTTATGAAAGTCTGGCACCCATTAGCAGTTTGTTTTCAGTACATTTTAATATTCATTGGAACGTAAACAATTATTCGCTGACAGAAATCATGTTAATATCGCCTTTCGTTACTGATTTCCTCGACTCAAATATTTCTCACTGCTCAATACATATAATTTTTTTTTTAAATCTGTGTTTTGTGTCACTTCTTAATAGCATTATGTATTCTGCTATTGAAAAGAAAAAAAGTTGCAGTATACCTTAAAGGTACGGAAGGCCTTGGTGGGCATCCTGTGAACATATTTCCACCTGTCAAAAACCGCTACAAACGAAAATAATATTCAAATATAGACATACTTTGTTAATATACAAATGAGAAATATCTCATAAACAGTATGTTATTGTCGTAAATTTGACGATTGTTATGTAAACAAAGCATAAAAAGTTACTTTATTGGTGTTTCTTTATATTATGATGGTAAACATAAAGAGCGTTCTTTGTTGCTCAATTCCTTATTTGGAAATAATAAAGAGCGTTTATACCATTTGTGTGTGATTAGCCAGTAGCATTGTGCTGCCTTCTATAACACAATCAGACTCTTGTTTAGGTAAAATTTAGTAGGTCTTTATGTAAGCATGATGTTTACGTGATAGTGATCGTATATTTGAACCAAAATGTATGCGTTTTAATATTTTTCTGTTTACGGTGTTTGGAACAAATATGAATATTTTCGACAACTAAGCCCCCTCGTCCCTTTAATATAATTAATATAACATCCCTCATCCAATAATCTCCAAATTGCATATCTAATTTCAATCCTAGTTACACGTCACGCCGCCCCTCATCATTTGCCAATTGTACACCCTTTTTTTGCTGCTGCGGCAACTGCTCAATTTCTTTAAAAATTATTGAAAAAATGGCCCTCCCGCCCGCCGACATTTACCTCTGATTTTGTTTTTGATCATCGGTCCGCACCAAAATTGAGCACACGTCCCTATATAATATATCTATTTAAACCGAGTATACACGGTGGTGTAATAGATCAACCGTTAATTTAACCGTTTAGGTAGCATATCTCAACGTATACGTTATCACGACAAATCCCTGCTGATCTGTTATTAATGAACCAAACAATTAACATGTCAACACACTCTGGCCCGCCAATGCTACAGTGTATAAACGTAACGGGGCAAATATGCACATTATATTGGCAGCTAACGAGAACATTCATCACCAGCAATCTGCTCACCCCTTTTAGCCGATACGATAGAAACTAAACGATTTGTTACTTCTAATTACCCGTACTTAATTACACTACTTGCGTGTTAATAAAGTACGACCCCATTACCACTAAAGGTGAAACATGGGATTTAGAACATTAATATTCACTCTTACATAGTTCCACATTCAAGGTTCGTCTTGTGTAATCGTATGTCAGTTGTAACGTTGTGAAACTGCAACCGAACTGAATTATTCTATGCTAAATAGTTCATGGCTGACCTGGTGCATGCATCTTAGTTTTCTTGTAACACACTGGTAATGGCATAGTAATAAGAAATAGAGTGACAACAAGCAGGACACACATGAAGATTGTGTTTAAATATAGTATTGAACATGATAATACAATAATACATTTTCGCACTGTGTTCATCAACGCCCTGCGCAAAATTTGATTGAAATGACATTCATCCGACTCATTGTACAGCTCTCGTATCTTGAACAAAATACGTTTTATTTGAAATTCCACTGTAATTGGCTTCTAAAGCGATTGTAGTTTGGTTACTGGGCAGGTTTAGATTGAACAACTTCTGACTTCAAGCTCAAAGTGACTATATAATTTTCCACACGGTGTGGCGGGTGTTCGTGTGCGTTATACAGTAGTTTACCTTTACTACTATTATGTTGATAGCTAATATCCACTTAACACAAATTGCTCATTGTTATTTGTTTACACAATAGTGGTCTCTATAAATACCTACTATAGTAAACCCTGCATCTTTCATGTATTTGGTAGACGACTAATGGAATCGCTGTGGAATGATGAAGATACTTTGTTTGGATTTAGAATATAGTACCTCACAATTAAATGACTTTCCACATACATGTACCGTGAGCATGACCGCAATCATTATTCAATTTCGTGGGTGCTTGAAATTATAAGTTTGTCAATCAAAATCTACCACCAGCTCATATTTCGAGGTTGCACCGACATATTTATCATACACCAATATGCAAAATAGTAATTGGATAAATATGACTCTTTCAGAAATCAACGATGACGTTGTTTTTCTGCTGCTGAAAGTCCCATAATAAACTGAAAAGAAAAATGAATTAAATACTGGTGAGAATTGCTCAAAGCAGAAACCTGTATCACCCCTGGTCACGTGGTCTGCCAATGTGCTATGATGGTCATGCTGAATTGCTATGAAGATGTTAGGGCAAACTGATGCTGTTAACAAAAAGTTCCGTTACATTTTTTTAATTTGTCTTTTTTGTGGTGTTCCGATAATCTGAACATATCCAGGAAAAGCCATTCTGCGTATCAAACATTCAAACATATATTTATTGCGAAATATTTTTAATACTAAATCTATTAGTTGTTTAAAATTAACTATAATCAAGATGCGTTATTCACGTCATTTTAGAAACACCAGCGCAGGCGTTATTATATTTTATAACTTATATATGTTCTTGAATGTTTCATACCCACACTAGTTTTTCTCAAATCGCTCGGATTAGGCAAACAACCGTGAAAATAACAACTTTAGAAACAATAACGGTAGAATTTTGTAACGGCATCAGTTTGCCCTATCCACATCATAACAATTCAGCAGGACCACCAGCATCATAGCATATTAGCAGGACCACTTGACAAGGGGGAGTGTATATATTTGACAGTTTACACGGGTTTGTGTTGGGAATGGGAATGTGCCCTATGTGAATGTATGTGAAAACTTTTTGATCATTGCGAATGAGCTCCGATACTTTCATTTACTGGATCTCAATCAAGTATAAGAGAACAAATTCTATACCAACATGAGTGTGTGGAAGACAGAAAAGGAAGGTGTTATGCAAGGAAATACAGATATATGTCAATTGATTGCCAAAATAACAATTGTGTAATGGATTGTCACTGCTGTCACCGCACTGTCCCTCCTGTTACCACGTCCAGCATTATGTGAATCAGACAGAAATGACGGGTAAAATCTGTGAAATTATTAATGTAATAAGCAACGAACCAGAGCAGGGTGATGTCAAAATAATTATGACATGCAAACTGATACTTATTCATGCCTATTTCTGAATTTTGTCCCTGCTGTTACCAAAATGTTCACTACTGTTACTATGTCAAGGGTAACAGTAGGGACGGTAACAGTATGGACGTTTCTGGTTTATAAAGGGGATTCGCCCTGGTCGTCCATTGGAATGAAACAAATTGTATATGTTGCCTCATGGGGATCACCTTGGACAAAACTAAGAAGAAAATATTTGTGTAACAATAAACACACATACATGTATCTATGGGTAACAGTAGTAATACACTCCCAATGTACTCACCTGTTTGGTGAATAATACTGACAATTACGGGCAAATTAACTGCACCGACCAGCAGACGACATTTGTTTAGCCATGTGTATTGATGAGTAGTATGGGAAACCAACTTGCACTTCCTTATTCGCCAATGTCAAGACAGTTGTATTCTGTGTTTCTCTCTTTGTAACAGTAGGGACCACCACTCGTGGGACAGTTTTGTGAGCTAAATTTTGTCACTTGACTTGGTAAACATTTCGCATACATTGTGATTTTATGATCAGGCATGTTACATATGATGCAAATTGTGTAATAAAGTGGTATTTAATGGTCATATTTTATACGAAATTGTCTGCATTTGGGGTGATTTCGGAAAATGGGAAGGGCATAATTGGCCATTTTTACCATATTACGAGTCTCTGGGTGTAGAGATACCAAGGAGCGGAAGATCTACGGTCAGTAACAAGTTGACCCCATCCCATTTTATATCTCAAATTTTAAAAATGTGATCATTAATGCACTTTTGTAAAAAAAAAAAAAAAAAACTAACAAGAGAATCGCTAGGGCGTGGCAAAATACGCCCTTTAGCCATTTCGAATTGTACTATCGCAAAATAAGATAATACTTTGAGCTTACATTTGAAGAAAATCTGATATACCCCTAATTTCAATGCCAAAATGTGGTCAAATTCTAAGTCGAAAAATGGCCATAACTCATGTAAAAATAATTAGACAGAACCTATATTCAAACTTAGCCTGTAGTTTTAGCTGGGAAATACACATACCAGCTTTGGTTCAGTTCAAATTATCAAAACTGGAGTTATCGGTCGGAAACCAAAATGTTATGAAATTGGTCAAATTCTAAGTTGAAAAAGGCCGTCACTCATGTAAAATATAATTGGACGGAACCCATATTCGAACTTGGCCTGTATCTTTAGATGGGAAATACACATACCAACTTTGGTTCAGATCAAATAATACAAACTGGAGTTATCGGTCGGAAACAAAAAATGTTAACAGACGGTCAAATTCTAAGTCGAAAAAGGGCCGTAACTCATGTAAATATAATTGGACGCAACCCATATTCGAACTTGGCCTGTATCTTTAGCTGGGAAATACACATACCAACTTTGGTTCAGATCAAATAACGTACGGAAAATCCAATTTTTTTTCAAAAAGGGCGTATAAAAAATGATGATGGACAGAAAACAATGCCCATATGCATCCAATTTTACAAAAACAAATTATACATAAGGTTCCCAGCATAGATCTATCCCCTGCGTATCCAGTGAGATATCATTTCCCCCTGCAAGCTATCACATGGACCGAACATGTGTTTTGGCTATTTGCTGTAATACATTTTAAGCTGATAACATTTAAAGGTACTCAATCCGCAAAGGGGGTCCCCATCTCAACAGATTCCAACAACAACAATCCGATCAGAGGGTCCTATATTACTATTTCTTTGGCTTTGGGGGTAAAAAATATTTGATTCGAGTCGAGGAACCCATCAAACAAAGCTCAGAGTTATTAGATATTGATTTTTGAAATTTTTTATTAACTCAAGATGAGTACTAATAACTGCCGTAATCTGCTCTGGATGTGTACTCCAAATCTATTCAAACAGACAAGGATGGATAACTCTAAAATCAAGTGGTAATTTTAACGCAATTTTGACTGAGTTCTGGGCCAGATAGTATTCCCGATAATGAAAAATAATAGATTTCTAAAATCGATATCTAACAAATCTGAGCTTTGATGGGTGACTTCCTCGACTCGAATCAAATATTTTTGACCCCCGAAGCCATTGAAATAGTAATTGAGAGGAGTTTTATCGGATTGAGTACCTTTAAGGACAGTGAACTCAATCTTGACTTTCGAGTCATTGTTGACATTTTTGTAGACATAGCCATGGCATATCAGTTGTTAAGCTCCAATTCAACTAGAGTTGACAACTTGACATATATGAAAAATAATAAATACATAGAGAGGACATCTACAAGGCTTCAATTGGAAATATTATTTTATAAATTGCTGATATCTGCAAACCTAGGTCATTGTACAGGATACGCACAATTCCATAATTGCTAACTATTTCCTGATTAGTCTGTCAACCAGCCCGTTATCTGGCATTATTACTTGCGCAAAGTCTATGCTGGACGCAAGTAATGTTTTCGGTCCGGATCTCGAGATCTGTTTATCTGTTTATCTGTTTATTTGTATGTCCTTCCACGAATAGGCCTATGTTACGTCATACCGGAAGTGCATAATGTAAAGAATGAACAGGCTCTAATATGAAATGATTGCACCAATTGTAATTTAAATCTACATTTATACTAAATTTGCATTATTATCTGGTGTTATTTTGGTAATAAATCGTTCATAAAAGAAGAATATTGAAAGATTGCTTTTTGGAAACCGATAAAGACGCCATGACGTCACAACGCACATCAGGACGTCACAAGCTACGTGGGCGCGTAAAACACCAGACACGATTGCGTCGATGTCCAGACAGCTGCTTTTCTATAGATCTCTCAAAAGAGGACACAGCACCATGCAACGGGTGGTTCAAACTGCTGTTGGCAAGATATCACAAAACATGCCAAATGTGTTATGGGCGCAAGCATAGGCAGCTCCAGTGAGTGCATTCTAGTTCCATAATACTTTTGTTAGTCTACTGGAGCTATACTTCTGTTATACTAAATGACAAGCAGGACTTCACTATGCCAGACATGGATACGTTAGGTGTTTTGGGAGTAACAGAACGTCGGAGTTGATAGACATGCAAATAATTCACTGATTGGCTTGATGCACTGATGAGTTATTTTCTCGCCATTGATATTAATGTTTGAGATAGTTGCTCGCTCTTTTTCCATGCACCCAATGATCTACTAGTAGGCTTAAATGTATTAGTTACATCAGGACAAGTTTATTTATTTCAGTTTTAGTATTACATTTCTCGAAGCTTCTTTCCGAAGGGTGTCGGGAAGGAAGTTGTTCACCCCACCGTCCCTATTCGACATTTCATAGCTTAATGTCATATCCACTAATACCCACATGAGGTCCCAGTAACTTAAATATGGTGTTTTTGCAGTCATAATATGTTTTAAACTGTTAAAAATGACAAAAGAGGGCACAAAAGGATTTTGGTAAACAATTTGCACAAGGTTGTTAAAAACGAGTTTTTTTTTTTTTTGCCTCTCTGAACACCCACCCACCCCGGCATACCTTCCTGTATATGTTTTATTACCACCACCACCCCCACCCCACCCTCGGCGTAATCATTATGTTTTACCTCAAGCTGGATAAGGCGACAGGCGGTGCTGTATCGACTCTGCTTTGTGTCGTTTACAATCATCTATCCCCGGTAATGAATGCATGACTATCACAAAATCGGCTCATAAAAGCAGCTGCTTACTAATGTAATATCGAGCTGGGACCTTTACCATCTGTGAAATGCGTTATTGGGAACAAGAATATATTAACTAGAAATATATTACCTGCATTGTGTTCCAATGTTATAAAGTTCTCCCTCAGGACTTCAAAAATGGGCCAGGGTTTGAACTGTTGGAATGTTATCCCTATGGGCGCAGTCAGAGTAGAAGTTCAATGTATTGTGTGGAGAAATACAAACCAGGTCACGAGAGATAACTCTATTATATGTATGCGCAGTGCATGGTTGGCGCATTCGGCAAACCTCGTCAGATTCCGTCACAGAGGTCACAGGTCGAGGAGTTCAGAATGATGGTTGGCGCTTACAATTTTTACAGGTTATACATATAGAGTTATCTATCGTGATCTAGTTTGTATTTCTCCACACAATGCCATGAATCTCAACTCGGGCTTCGTCCACAGAGATCAAATTTCACAAGTTAAAAACCTGGTCTCTTTTTGAAGTCTTCAAGGAGAACTTTATAACATTGAAACGGTAACTAGCTATTTTGGCTCAGTTCTGCAATGTTATTTTTCCGTTTCAATTTAGGTTGTGTAATTAAGTTTACATTAAAACTCTCTTTCAGATGTTTGTTGTCGAAGTGAACTGGCGCGGTGAATCGCCATCGTGCAAACCAGATTGTTAAAGCGATTTTGAGCACCTTTTTACTTTAAAAATCAATATAATGCTCCTTAATTGTGAATACGTAATTTTGCAGCATGGACAATATAGGTTGTGATACAAAAATACCATTGAACCGACTCGATATACTCTGAGAAAAATCGAAGTTAAACGGACATGGCTCGTTCGAACCCCAAAATTATACATAATTTGGAAAGAGGTATCTCAAAACATACCTTCACGGAAGATTTCCGAACAAATTAGGTGAAAATACGTATTTTGTTCCATCTAAAGGGTGGCTAACTTTGTTTACCCTGTGCCAATGCATTCTCTTATATATTCGAGTCGACCATAGGTCGCCTCGCATATATAAGAGAATGCATTGGCTTAACAATTTTTTATCATGTTTTTTAAATAAATGTTTCTTACAATTTTTAGGACATAAAATAAAAAAACATCCATTACCCTGCAGGGAGCCCCACACATATATAGAAGTGTCATAGGGTTACTATGGGTCCATTTATATTATTAAATGTCCTTGAGCCTTTGACATTAAATTTATAAAGTTAGCCTTGGCAGTATGGGCTCCGTCAATTAATTCTCAGTCTTGGTGGGCAGGGTCTATGGAAAGTTCATATTACCTTTTGTAGTCTTCAATAGCATTTATTCATCTTAATAACACATCTTGATTATCATCATCATCACCACCAATACATACAATCAAACATCATCCACAGACTGGCATAGTATGTTCACATAACACAGAGAGTGTTATCATACATCACTATAGGCATAGAATAGGCCCTGCAACCAAATGCAAATATATTACCATTTGCATGATAAGCACGCATATGTGCATACACAAATATATGTTAAAGGAGCTTGAGGAGTTCCTGAAAATACAAGAAATGCCAGATATCCAATCTATCTAATTGAGATATCTACAAACTGGCATCTCACGTTATCGGGAGATAACCTCACAAAAGTAACTGTTGGATCATCAACTGGAAGATCAAAAGGAATTGAACCAATAGGTAATAAATGATTCCTATGTAAAGTTCTGGTTCTACCTGAGTCATCCTGCAACACAAAAACTGGAATATCACTATTCGGTTGCTCTTTCACAACATACACATCCGGATCAAATTTATCCGCCAATTTATGCCTGCCATCAAAAGCTAAAGTTTTAACAAGTACACGGTCGCCTACATGTATAGTAGCGCCTCTCACTTTCTTGTCATAATTCCTCTTATGACCTTCTTGAGACTTAGACATACCACTGGAAGCTAACCTGTAAGATTCTCTAAGTCTGTGCTTAAGGTCAGTAACATAATCACAATACGAACGATCATCATCAGATTCAGATTTATGCAAACCAAACATGACATCAATTGGTAACCTTGGTTCTCTGCCAAACATTAACAAATATGGTGCATAACCTGTAGTTTCGTGACGTGTGCAATTATATGCATGAACAAGTGGGCCAATAAAGGATTTCCAATCTTTCTTTTGGTCAGGATGAAGAGTACCTAACATTCCTATGAGTGTACGATTAAATCGTTCTGTAATGCCATTACCCATGGGGTGGTAAGGCGTAGTCCTAGACTTCTGTATACCACACAGCTGACAGAGTTCTGAAATGACTTGTGACTCAAAATTTGCACCTTGATCACTATGTATACGCTGTGGGTATCCATAATGAATAAAGAAATTATTGAATAAGACATCGGCTGTAGTCTTGGCTGTCTGATTCTTGGTAGCAAAAGCTTGAGCATACTTAGTAAAGTGATCTGTAATAACAAGAACATTTTCATAACCACCTTTACAAGATTCTAAACACAAAAAATCAATACAAACTAACTCGAGTGGCTGTGAAGTAGAAACTGAAACTAAAGGAGCTCTAAAATTTGTAGAAGTCTTTCTCCTTATACATCTATGGCAATTCTTGATCCAGTTATCTACTATACTGTCAATGCTGGGGAAATAAAATCTTTCTTTCACCAGAGAAATAGTCCTATCCCGTCCGGGATGTCCAATGTCATTATGCAATGACTTCAATACAAGTCTAACATAAGAAGAAGGTAATACAAGTTGAGACGTTGAACTACCATTAAAAGTTGACTCTCTATATAAAACACCTCTCTGCAACTTCAACTTCGAAAAATGCCTGAAAAAAGGAGAATGATCCTTTGAAGGAGGCAAAGACCTTCTATTCGGACATTTCTTCTGCCTAACTGCTGTCATCCAAAATGATAAAACATTATCTCGCTCCTGTGCTCTCCTCCAATCCTTGTAATTCATCTCATCAAGATCATAACCTAATTCATCAATTGGTTTCAATACATCAGAGTCAACACATAAACTCTCAACAAAAGGCTGCTGAACCTGTAAAGAGTTACAGATAGTCTTTACAGATTCAACTGGAATAAATTCATGATTAAAAGCTGAAGAAGGCTCGTCCAACCTAGATAAAACATCTGCATCTGTATTGGTCTTACCAGGCTTATAGAGAATATCAAATTTAAAAGCACCAAGGGCTCTCAACCATCTTTGACCTGTAGCATCTAATTTAGCTGAAGTAAGTACATAAGTTAATGGGTTATTGTCTGTATACACAACAAAATAGTTTCCATATAAGTAATCATAAAACTTCTCTGTCACTGTCCATTTCAAAGCTAAAAATTCTAATTTGTGGGCGGGATAATTCTTCTCTGCGGCAGTAGTACCTCGGCTGCCATATGCTATCACCCGCATCACGCCATCGTCTTCCTGGAGAAGGACACAGCCTAAACCATGCCGGGACGCATCAATATGAATTTCAAATGGTCTGCTATAGTCTGGGTAGCCTAAAATGGGGGGATTTGAAAGACGATCTTTCAAATAATCAAATGCAGACTGCTGCTCACTTTCCCATTTCCATTTACCTGTAAAAGATGATTTCTTCTTATTCTTTGACTTCTTAACATTAGTGGGTGGGAGTAAATCTGTAAGGGGTTTAGAAATTGCCGAAAAATTCTTGACAAATTTCCTATAAAAACCACAGAAACCTAAAAATTTTCTCAACTGATCTGGATTCTCTGGAGCTGGCCAATTGACAATTTTGTCAAATTTCTCAGGATCAGTTTCAATTCCATGCTCTGAAACTATAAAACCAACATAAGTACATTTACGTTGAAAGAATTTGCATTTTGAAGGTGCGAGCTTCAAATTACACTGCCTCAATCTGTCAAAAACAGCTTCAAGTCGCTCTATCATCTCTGGAACCGTCTGCGACCAAATAATGATGTCATCAATATAAATATTGCAGATATTATGGTTTAAACCTTCGAGACAATCCTCCATCATTCTCTGAAATGAACTTGGACTATTGTTAAGTCCAAAAGCTAAACGATTGTACTCGTAAAATCCTAATCCTGAAACAGAAAAAGCAGTTCTCTCTTTGTGTTCCTCGGAGATCTCTAATTGATGAAAACCCATTTTCAAATCAAGCACAGAGAAGTACTTGGCACCTTTGAGAGAATCAAACAACATTTCTGGCCTAGGCAAAGCATAATTATCAGGTATAGTCTGTTTATTGAGTTGCCTGTAATCAACACAGAGTCTAAGAGCATTAGAACCGCGCTTCATAACAAGCACAACATTAGAAGAGAATGGACTCCTGGATCTTCTAATAACTCCAACTGAAAGTAACTGATGAAGATGATTTCTGACCTCTTCAATCATACTAGGTGGAATGTGTCTTGCACGCTGCTTAAAAGGTGTACTGTCATACATATCAATCCGATGTTTAATCCTGTTATAAAAACCTAAGTCCAAGTCACTCTGAGAGAAAACATCTGAAAAACTTTTAATAAGTTTCATCCCAGCTTTAAATTCATCAGCTGTCAAAGAAGATAAGTCAAACTGAAGTTGATCTGTAAATGAAGAACTTGTTTCACCAGGCTTAGACTCCTCGGTATCCTCTACTGAAACAGGTTGAATCTGGCATATTACAGAGTTAGGAGCAATGCTAATGGTTCTGGAAGAAATGTTGGACAGATGAACATCAATCGAATCATTACTCTTGCAATCATATTTAACAACGTACGGACATATTTCTAAAAAATCAAATCGACTATCATCTGGAAGTGGTTGCAAAATTGCACATGTAGGCTGATATGGTATCTTGTGATCAATAAAACCTGAAAGAACTTTCTTTGTGTTTGGATGAAGGATCACATGCTGATTCTCTGCAGATTTAACCTGCCCTAAAACAAAATTATTCTTTGCAAGGTTCCTTTCTCTGAATGTCATACAGCGGAATGACATATACCATGGAGAAGACAGATTAGATACCTGCAAAAACTTGGAACCATGCTGCTGCTTACAAATCTCCATGAAATCAGCTAACACATTTGTACCTAACAACACTGGAACTGAAAAGTTATAATTGCTATTTGGCACTACAAGAAAAATACAATCTCTTGTCGCATTCCGAGTAAACTCAGAAACTGTCACTGGACAGTGTATGTACCCTAGGTACGGAAGGCTTTTACCATCTGCACACTCAATGTTCAGGATCTGGTTTAGAGGCTGAAGTGGGGACTTCGATAAAAATGAAGTATAAAATCGCTCTGAAATAGTACTGACTGTGCTCCCTGTATCAAGAAGTGCTTTTGTATTAAAGCCAGCAACTTGAACTTCAGTCTCTGCGGGACTTCCACTTAGACCAGAAGGATCCTGTAAATTAAAATTCATGGACTGCTGCTGAGGTCTGAAAGAATGACTATTATAAGTCTGTTTGGCTCTGCCCCTATTCCAGTACCTGAAATTCCTACAACCTCTAGAAAAATGTGAGTCCTCTCCACATTTATAACAACCTACAAATTGTCTGGAACAATTTATATCATCTTGCAACCTGTCATTAGAAGGATGATTAAAATCATTCACTTCATGAGCATCTCTCTGAGAACCTTTATAGTTCTGTGACCTCTTCTGCTTATACCGTCTACGCCTAGAATAAGTGTTATTATAATCATAACCATTATTATAATAATTGGTGTAATAGGCATTCTCATTCTGCATTTCCATCTCCTGCTCCTCCTTGAGTCTCTCAATCTGTTCCCTTAATTTACCAATCTGAGCTGTAATCTTATCTAATAACTCATCGTTCCGCTCCATTGTCTGTAAGTCATCAACACCGGCCATCATGATTCAATTTAATGAACAATATGGAAATAATAATACAAATAAACACAATTATTCAAATGAATCAGCAAGTTGTGGTTAAAGTAATGTATTAACCAATAATTTATTCAGAAAAATATCTGAAAAATATTTCAAGATCAGCTATCTAATAACTATTGACTATCGTAACCTGTGAAAAAAATATTCAAGTCCAATTGCTAAATGAAATCTGAAAAAAAAATATTCAAGTCCTAAGTTCACTGTAAATAAATTACATCTTTAGCATAAAAAGAAGAAATAAATCTCTGTATGTACGATAACGCAGAAATATCTGGAAAAAATTTCTAAGTCCGATGAAGTCACCTAATGTCGATGTAAATCGGCTACCGTCTACAAAACAAATTTCAAAGTACAACCATGTCACCTAATTTCAATGCAAAAACAGCTGAAAAAAAATCTAAGTCGGGACAAGTCACCTAACTTCAATAATGTCTGACGACGAGCTGAAAAAATTCAAAGTCGAAACTAATCACCTATATCCGAACTAAAATGCGAACGAACTGAAAAAATTTCTAAGTGTCCTATTTTCAATGTACTGCGGCCACCGTCTTCGGAAAATCTGAAATTTTTTTACAAGACGAGCGAAGTTACCTAATTTCACTAATCTGATGTAGACGTCAGAATGAAAAATTTCTGACACTGCGAGTCAGTGAGAAAAACTGAAACAAAACTAAATTTATAAAGCAAATCAAAGATTTAGATATAATTAGCTTAGTTAATTAATTATACCATTATTAATTTGAATTATTTAATTCATGCGATGATATGAAATGATGCGAGCGCACGGTATTGTACGACAAAAAGATTGAAATGTCAAGCGACAAGTGGGCAAGTCAGAATGTAGGTCGGGGAAAGTCGGTATGGACAAGATACCGTGACCAATATTATTGGCCAACTGACTAGACGACACTAAACTTACCGTCTTATGTTATCTGCGACTACTGAACATAACACAAAAACACTGAAGCAGAATGAAGAATATCGAACAACAACGCTGATGGAAAACAAGCTGAAACTACCATTTTCACAAATGCCAGCTTAAACACTACAGGGATGATGCAAAAATTATTTGCATCCAAAATGCCAACACAAATGATGCAGTAAGTTAAGTATGCATCCGCAGAAAGCGATTAAATTTACACAACCAGAAAACACGGAATGTTTGGAAAAATTCTAATATTTTCCAACAAGTCCGGCTTTGGAAAAATATCACTTAATCAGCAGTGTGATTCTGGCACATGAGAAATTTGACAAAGTGGCCTGACAAATTTTGTTGTCAATTTTGGATACTCAATCAAATACAACATTTTGAACATGCTATGAGCCTCAAAATAAATTACCAGTATATTAACTAGTCTATAGTTTGCATGAAAACAACTTACACTTACAAAAATACTGGCACTGATGAAAAACAATGACAAAATCGTCCGGATCTGCTCACGTTGACATGTCAACAAAAAGCCATGTGTCAATGTTTACAACGCAAAACCGGAAGTTCTATTTATGTGTCAGGTTTACTAAACAGAGCACTTTATTGAGCGTTGAAGAAAACAGACACTGCTTTGAATAAGAAATAGAACGCTCTTTATACACGACACACGTTAGTTATAAGATTATACAGGCACATTTGACAGCATGACCGGGGTCACGTCACCAAAGTTGCATACACAAGCTCACAACCCTAAATAAACTAATTAAGCTATTGATGATGCATGGCTCAAATCAGAATGAACAGAAGTGCATATAAACAAAACAAGTGTGCATATAAATAAACAATGGGCATTTTGAGAATAATTGACATCAGATCCCAATTGAATGTGAATTGTTTACAATTTAGCACGTCACAGTTTGTGATTCTACACACTGTAGTATTTGTCTACGAATCTAGGTCATCACTCCATCGATGCGCGACTTGGTCAAGCGATAATTGAATAGCACAATAGTTTGCCTACACACTGCACTGGATCAAACAATCACTGAACGAATAGATCACACCGGCGAAACATTGTTGTTACTGCGTGCGCGTCCTCAGTTGACAGGTTGGGATTTCCCAGTTTCCAGCAACAGTTATCTTTGGGCTGGTTTACCAGTTTCACTTAAAGAAACACAACTTCTTCGAATTTCCAAGAGTTCTGGAAGCCACTGCCATTACCACGGTGAGCGCCAAATGTCATAGGGTTACTATGGGTCCATTTATATTATTAAATGTCCTTGAGCCTTTGACATTAAATTTATAAAGTTAGCCTTGGCAGTATGGGCTCCGTCAATTAATTCTCAGTCTTGGTGGGCAGGGTCTATGGAAAGTTCATATTACCTTTTGTAGTCTTCAATAGCATTTATTCATCTTAATAACACATCTTGATTATCATCATCATCACCACCAATACATACAATCAAACATCATCCACAGACTGGCATAGTATGTTCACATAACACAGAGAGTGTTATCATACATCACTATAGGCATAGAATAGGCCCTGCAACCAAATGCAAATATATTACCATTTGCATGATAAGCACGCATATGTGCATACACAAATATATGTTAAAGGAGCTTGAGGAGTTCCTGAAAATACAAGAAATGCCAGATATCCAATCTATCTAATTGAGATATCTACAAACTGGCATCTCACGTTATCGGGAGATAACCTCACAAAAGTAATCACATTAAAATATAATTAAAATAGGAAATATACTTTATGTCAAAATGGACAAACTCTATGGTGATTTACTTGAAGACAAAAGTATTAATAAAAACATGTTATAACGATAAAATATAGAAACTGTGAACATACCAGTTCAATGAGACATAGGCCACTATGTCAGGATCTGTATACAACGATAGTCTAAACAACTTGACGACATCTTGACGACAAAATAAACTAAGACTTTAAGACAATAACTTTCCGAAGACAACTTTACTTTCTGACCAACTAATCTAAAACCCCGCGAAACTGTTTAACCTTTGACAACTTTACGCGCGACCATGTGTCATCCAATCAGCTGCGAGCTTACCTGTATTATTTGAAGTGGCGGTACTAGAGCGTTTAGCATTGGGCTGAAGTGACAGTGATAAGACAGGGACGGATCGAATACAGCAAAGTTGAGAGGGTAAACGGGATGTCGTAAATACCGGTGATATGGATGAATATGTTAGCTGCTAGTTGTCAGTATTAACTTGTATTAGTTGTATATAAACTAGGGCTAAATTACACCGTCACAGAAGCACACAGAAGACTGAGAAAAGTGTCGTCTGTTCATGTTTGTCTGGGGCTCTGTATGGGTGAAATTATAAAATTGTTAAAGAATACAAGAAAATACGTATTTTGTTCCATCTATTTTTTCGATAAATTTGAGATCGTTTCGTTTGTGCAGGGTTTGATTTTTTTTTTATCAGGAGTCGCATAAAAATTGCAACTGTAGATGAGCCCCCCCCCCCCCCCCCCACCCCCCCCCCCCCCTGGAATACGGAATACCACTTAACACAGAGGGTGGAATACGGAATACCAGTTAACAGCCATATGGATAAATTTTCTATTGCCGTACGAACGCCGGTCATCCCGCAGTGTCCACGTCTAAAATGATCTAAAATGACGATGATCGACGATCTGTATGTGAAACCGTGAATTTATTGTACACAAATCGCATTTATATTATTATATTATTATTATGATCATTTTTTGGAAGGTCGGTGTACGAATACCGGTATTTTTGGAATACCAAATACCTCCTACCAGAGTACGTCGTACCTCATGCATAACAGGGCATGGAATACGGCGTACGAAAGGGGGGGGGGGGGTGGGGGCCTCGTAGATCATGGGCAGAAAATCTATAGAGCTGTCGTCGCTCCGAAACGTTCATGGTACTACATAATTACATCTAATACCCACGCGATTGAAGAGCGAAATATACTTAATCGGGGTTGACGATTAGATAGGGATTGGTATTCGATCTAAGTAACAGGTGCCACGCGATGTTTGGATTGTATTTCGAAATGAGTATCCTGAATTAATCGGAATGGTGATAACCCAATATAGAACATACATTCGTCTAAATAATGGATTCGTCTGAAACAGTTTATAGCACCACAAGTGATCAACTCAATGCATTAGGAATGCGGAAAGTTAAATGTCTAAGTTATACTAAATGTGAACATGAAGAGATATATATAAATTAAAATCCAAGATGGCCATGTTTTTAAAAAAGAAATCGGAAAAAAATTGATGGCTTCAATCTAGTGGTCACCCCGAAGTTCCATATGAAGTATGGCGATGATCATATGGGGGATGTCGTCTGTAGGGTGTGCCAAATGATTTACTCATGCAAAGAGTAAAATCCAAGATGGCCACTGGCAGCCATGTTTGTCAACGAAAGAGGGACGTAGCTAGAGGGTCTGAGCAGTGTGGTGTCCATTTTGAAATTTTCAACTGCATGGCCCTGATCCGCCACCCCACAGAGTCCATAGTCTGCTCTCTCCTAACTGAAGCAAACACACTCCCAAGTTCGTAAAATCCTTTGAACGTGTTTGGAATTTTACAACTGATACTTCAAGCTTTCCTAACTGTTACAAAGTTCCAACCTGATATGCCCCCTTTTATAATGGTGGACCCCATTCATTTTTTGTTTATCCCAACTCTCCATAGGCCAGATACACCAAACGTCATATCTTGACTGGTCAAACCCATTTTAACCAATCTGTAACCTAGTCCCAAGTAACACAAGGACCCTCCATACTACATATAAACTAAATAGGCCTGATGGCTCTTGATGAGCCATTTTAAGAATTCCTATGGGGGAAGAGTTATGTCCCTGGCCGCACCCCTATTTAACCTAGTGACCCCATTTGTACAAACCAAGGACTCTCCATACCAAATATATGCTAAATATGCTAAATGGTTCTTGAGAAGATGTTTTTTAAGAATAACTATTGAGAGAAAGAATTATGTCCCTGGCTCTGCCCCTATCTGACCCTGTGATCCAATTCTGAATCCCAGTCACCCATAGCAAATATAAGCTGAATAGGCATGATGGTTCTTGATAAGACGTTTTAAGAATTACAATGGATAGACAAGTTATGTCCCTGGTTCAGAGCTGAATCCCAGTCACATGGGGACCATCCGCACAAAATATGACTCAATTCCTCACCTGGCCTTGGGAGCTAGTTTGTTATAAGTCATAGGTCATTTACATACAAACTCACTATCAGGCAGAGAGCTCTAGGATATCAATCAACAGAGCTGTCACTCCAAGCAGTTTTGTTGACACTGCCATCTCATATCTTATATAGCTCTGAATATCTGATGTTTGCATGTTCTCGATTTCAGACTGATTTAAACAAAATTTGGTGTGGTCATCCTGTTGGGTGTTATAATGGTGTTAGTTTTTTTTTTTTATTTTTAAATTGAGCATGCCTTTTTTTAAATTGAGCAAGGAATTAATTCTAAATTAAAATTAAAAAACTTTTTTTTTTTTTTTTTTATTTAGTACTTTTTTGGTTAAATTGAGCAAGGAGTTTAATCTATAAAACGTTTTTTATGTCCCTATATGACCCAGTGACCTCATTTTAACAAATCTGAAACCCAACCACCAAAGGACCCTCCGTACCAAATATAAGCTAAATAGGCCCGATTGTTCTTGGGAAGAAGTCATTTTAAGAATTACTATAGAGGGTTAGAGTTATGGCCCTGGTTTTACAACTATTTGACCTGGTGACCTCATTTGAACAAATCTGAATGTGACTAACCTGGGGAACATCCGCACCAAATAAGAACCCAATCGGTAGCATGGTTCTGGAGATGTTTAAAGAATTGTTGGTGGATGGATGGACGGACGAGGAGTGATGACTGTAGCTCTGCCGGAGTCTTTGTCTCAGGTGAGATAAAAAGGCTCGGATGTATCTCAAAAAGAGGAGGTATAACAAGGGGGTGTATGACAGGGACCAGTCTAGAGGTTTCAAATTGTTCGGGTATTAGGGAGAAGTGGACTGAAATCAGGGAGAAGTTACAATGGCTGGTGTTCAATCCACAACCCAAAATCCCCCTTCTATGATCCAATAAGTATCATGCAACACAAGAGCCCATTTATAAAAACCATTGAAGTGAGTAAGAACACTATTATAATCAGAAAATACACTTTAAACATGGTGTCTAGACATATGCATACTGGTATATGAGAGAGGTCACTTCTCCCTAGGACAAAAATAGGGAGAAGTGACACAATTTAATGAGAAGATAACTCCCTTGTCACATTCTAGGCTGGTCCCTAGTTTATGGACGTAAAAAGAGAAAGGAATAGATTACTCTTTATTAGAAATCTCATATCTACATAATTATATAATTAAGACACTCACAATCAACAATAATAAATGTCGGCGGCCAGCGCCTTCAACTCAATGGCACACACTAAAATACGTTGTCCGAGTCAGAGTCAGGGAAAAGTTGTAGTTGGGGATTTCAATTTCTTTTATTGTCGTTAATATATTCTTAAAGATGTTGATTTATGGTTTGTAACAAGCTAAGCCAATTACAAATAAAACAAATTATAAAATTTGAAATATAAGACTTACAAATTATATTTTTAATTTCTTTTATTTGTAATTGGCATAGCTTGTAACAAACAAAAAATAAACATTTGTTGGTATATATTAATGACAATAAACAAAATGGAAATCCACAACTACAACTTTTCCCTGACTTGGACTCTGACTACAACTTTTAGTGGGTGGCAAATGAATCATTCATAACCCAACAACCACAGAGTGACCTCTATCAAACATTCTGAAATAAATGTAACAACAAATGGACAGTGTGACCCCTATCAAACATTCTCAAATAAATGTAACAACAGAGTGACAGCGTGACCCCTATCAAACATTCTCAAATAAATGTAACCACAGTGACCACTATCAAACATTCTCAAATAAATGTAACCACAGCGACCACTATCAAATAAATGTAACCACAGAGTGACAGAGTGACCACTATCAAACATTCTGAAATGACAGAGTGACAAATTAACCACTATCAATCATTCTCAAATAACTCTTGTCTCCATTAAGTTTATGCTTAACCCTTTACCCAACAGAAGGGCCCTGTGCCAATGCATTCTCTTATATATGCGAGTCGACCATAGGTCGCCTCGCATATATAAGAGAATGCATTGGCTTAACACATTAAAAATTATAAAATTGTTAAAGAATGTAAGAAAAAAGATTTTTTTTAGGCCAATGCATTCTCTTATATATGCGAGGCGACCTATGGTCGACTCGCATATATAAGAGAATGCATTGGCACAGGGCATAACTGTAACTATCACAATGTGGTCAAGGAGCCGGTTCCAATGATATCCATATTTGTATGGTTCTATTGAGACAGAGCGAAGATATTTTAGGCTGTTGAAGCTTTATTTGGCCGGTTTTGGCCGGTTTGTTGGGTAAAGGGTTAATAGGGAATTCAATGGCCCACTGGTTAGCGTGTCCGACTTGTAATGGTGTCAACGCACCGGTATGAGTTCGCCGCCCACTGGTGGATTATTTAGTCTCCCGCGACAGTGGCTTGGTCGGCTTTAGCAATGTGTGTCTGCAGAGTCTCACGCTGTTCAAATCTCATGCCAAGTTGTGACCCTTGAGCAAGGTCACTCATACATTGACAGCTTTGTCAGACGAGACGAGAAATAGGCACCTAGCATGTTGAGCAAGCATAAGTTTGTGTGGAGGTATGAGTTTGTACGTGTGCATGTCTCGCACTCTAGTGCCTCTAAAATGCAGCCCACATTACACTCGGTATGCTCAACAACTGGGGTATTAATGTAACTGTTTAAATGCTCAGGGACTCATGCGATTGAGTACTATATAAAAACTATCCATTATTATTCTATCAGTCTATTAATAGTAACAGTCTGTTGAAATTAAACTTACATGTAAATGGATTTGTTTAGAGTGATAATGTCTCAGTATATTAATAGTTTGAAATTCAAGTCAGAAAGTAATAAGTATCTAAACAAATTGTAGTTATCAGTCCTTTCGAAATAGAGATATATATCATTTATTGATAAGATACAGTAATGCCCTAAATAATCGACTCCTTAACCACAGCATAATTATGGGTAACTTTTCAGGATTTAGTCGGAAATATGGCTTGTTGCCATTCATTGGAAACCTTTCTGAGAGCTTTCCAATGAATGGCAACAAGCCATATTTCCGACTAAATCCTGAAAAGTTACCCATAATTCTGCTGTGGTTAAGGAGTCGATTATTTAGGTGTACTGTTTGAAGTTTTGGATGGAATATTCTGTTGGTGCTTGGCGAGTGAAGTTTTCAATCAAAACCTCTCCGATTACTCATGTGATGATGATATGATGGAATATTATAGTCTGATGGTGCTCGGAGAGCGAAGTTAGTCATTCGAAACATCTTGTTTTTCTCGTACAAGATACAAGGATTACAAAACACCTCAATGGGCAGTTGCAAGATACTGATGAGTATCATATACATAAATAAGCAATACATAAATAAATTAAAATACCAAACACAGTTTTTATCAACACTCCCTCAACAAGGTCTTCAAGTTTTATGTTTCAATTGAAGGAAGAACAGCCGGACTATGTTGCAAACTATGTTAATTATAATTTTTACCATTTTGCATAAACAGTGCAAATTTATCTGTGTCATTCAAATTATTAAATTCACTATCGTGTTTCACAATTTCGCTGAATAAATTAGATCTTAAATCTTGTATGCCTTACATTCAATGATAAAATGCATTTGAGATTTGACACACTGTTTGTCACACATGAAACACAGTTGGTTTGCTAATGATATGATACTGCTGTAGTATTAACCCCTTACCCAACAGAACGGCCCTGTGCCAATGCATTCTCTTATATATGCGAGTCGACCATAGGTCGCCTCGCATATATAAGAAAATGCATTGGCTTAACACATATTATTAAAAATGATAAAATTGTCAAAGAATGCAGAAAAATATTATAAAAATTGTTAAAAAATGTAAGAAAAAATTAGGCCAACGCATTCTCTTATATATGCGAGGCAACCTATGGTCGACTCGCATATATAAGAGAATGCATTGGCACAGGGCATAACTGTAACCATCACAATGTAGTCAATGAACCGGTTCCAATGATATCCATATTTGTATGGTGTTATTGAGACAGACCGAAGATATTTTAGGCTGTTGAAGCTTTATTTGGGCGTTTTTGGCCGTTTTGTTGGGTAAAGGGTTAAGTCACTCTGAGGTTGGCACGGGATGCGTCACACACCAGGTGTGACTAGTATAGTTCGCTGAACAGGTACTTATGTTAAATTCCATAAAATTATATTAATCAGGTCTGGGAAATCCTATTTATAGCTATTATAGTTATATATATAGGTACTCTTTTAAATACGACTATTACTGAAGCTATTGAAATAAAATATCTGTGTTCTCAGGCAATTAAATCTCTATTCTGAGGTGAGGGAGGGAGGCTATTTATTTTTGTCTCAAATTCTGGAAAACATACTCCAAAAACAAACACTTCATTTTTGTCGTTCAAATTCAATATTTATAACAGAAAATATTGCAAAAAATGTTTTACAAGGTTTTTTTTCAATTTCCCATAATTATGGATGTATCAGAGTTCAATATTATAGATCAGAACATACTTCTAAGTAGATGTGTGTGCTTCTTCAATATTCCACGACCACAAGCTGGTGCAACAGAATTTTGACAGAAGTGGTGTTCAAGATAACACCTCTGAGTGATAGTTGCAACAGAAGGTGGTATTGCTTACATGCAATGCAAATTGGTATAATATTGTTTAACAATAGTCATATTTAACTAGAATAGCCACATGTATATTTTACTCTTATAGCTATAGATCGGATTTCCCAGACCTGTTAATCTTCATTCATATACATCATGTCAACATACGTACCATCAGGTACCACAGATAATTAACACCTTTCGCATAATGAACTTCTACTGATAAGAATTACAAATAGCTTATAGTAGGTCCTAAATTTTTGGACAGCCCAAAAAACATTTTCGTAGAATTGACAACTACGGGACTGTTTGTGAAAATATAGTGCAGTTCAAAGACTTGAAATAGTGTGTGTCATTTGCAGAAAGAGGTCCCCAGAGGGTGAATATAGCTTACACCTCAGCAGAATGAGGTTCCCAGAGGGTGAATTTGGTGATGCTAGCCCACTATGTGGGGTAGCATAACTAAATTCACCCTCTGGGGACCTCATTCTGCAAATGACAGACACACTATTTCAAGGCTTGTGCAGTTCAAACTTCTTGTCACTCACAGTAAGGTAATATAGTTCTGTGTGCCATGATTATTTTGTACTCAATTATGTTGTTATCAGGTCATAATCAGAGGTAAGCTCGATGATTGCCCATAAATCTTGCATGCACATGCTTGGCTTCTTGCAAGCGTAATCGTAACTACGGATATGGCAAACGACAACAGATAGCAAGAACACAAAAGTCTAGTGACATAGTACTCTATTCGTGATTGTTTTCAATTGTGGTTAATCATGCAAAAGGTGTCCATTATTGAACGTTCTTACATAGTATTCCATAAAATTATATTAAAGATGGGTTCAGGGTTCCAGGCTAATGTTACTTTTCATTGATATTGGTGTGAATACATTAATGCCCTAAATACTCGACTCCTTAACTACAGCAGAATTATGGGTAATTTTTCAGGATTTAGTTGGAAATATGGCTTGTTGCCATTCATCAGAAAGCTCTCACTGAGACCTTTCCGATGAATGGCAACAAGCCATAATTCCGACTAAATCCTGAAATATTACCCATAATTCTGCTGTAGTTAAAGAGTTGATTATTTATGGCGTTTCTGTAAACTGGCATGGATGGAATGAGAAGTGATACACGAAAGATGCTATATTATTACACATACATGTATATGGCAGATTTTGGTACGATGAAAAAAATCATAACTTTTGTACCCTGTTGTTATGTCGGCTACATTGGGTAAAAATTAGAAAACATATTGCCTGAACCACTTTCAGGTACATGGGTACATAGGGTACACATGGTTACTTCTGTTTACTTTACCAATCAGTTTCTAGTAATGTTAAATTCGGTACTTTTATTTTTTTTCCCTCAGAAATCCCAAGGTAGCAGGGTACATTGGGTACAAATTAGAAAACATTCAGTTCAGTGAACATATTTTCTAAATTTGTACTTCTGAAATGAAACCAATGTACTCAAAGTAACAAAAGGTAAAAGTTCAGATATTTTGCTGCATACCAAAATTAGACATATCTATTATTTTATATTGGATTTTTAATTTATTTATTCCATGTCCTTTCAATGTTTTAGTGGGACACCAAATATTAGTTTGTTAATTTTTCAATAACAAATTTATACACTTGGGTACTTATAGGTCTAGTTGCTATGACATATTTAGTTTTCGACATATTTTCAACAGAACGAACCAATTGTACATATGGTTTTTTTAATGTTGTTGTAACTGGTATGGAACCCTGAATTCATAATATTGTCCATGCATATACATCAACTAACGCACTGTTACTCATGTATTAAATATATTCCATAAAATTATATTACTGTTAATCCAATTACATCAACTAACATACTGTAATGTGCCACTGTTACTCATGTATTAAATATATTCCATAAAATTATATTAATGTTCATTCTTATACATCTATTAACACATGGTAATGTGCAACTGGTAGTATAGAAAGTTCTCATGTATTAAATATATTCCATAAAATTATATTACTGTTGATCCACATACACCAAGAAGGACTGCACTGCCAGCTTCAACAGGTAAGACAGCCAGTAAACGTCAACTTCTTATGTTTATGTGGACTCTAATTGTTCCACTGGGGTTGAACTGGCCCCCATCTATAATTCTTTACAATTATCATACATACCAACTTTTCAAAATAATTATGTGATTCCCACTTGGTCAAGACAATCCATTAAAATATAGTTAAAGGTTCATGTGCGACCTAAAACTGTCCAGTCGACGGGCTCCAGAACAATAAATACAGCACATTTCACAAATATAAATAAAGCCCTAAGTAATCGACCCCTTAACCACAGCAGAATTATGGGTAACTTTTCAGGATTTAGTCGGAAATATGGCTTGTTGCCATTCATCGGAAAGCTCTCGGAGGAGAGCTTTCAGATGAATGGCAACAAGCCATATTTCCAACTAAATCCTGAAAAATTACCCATAATTCTGCTGTGGTTAAGAAGTAGATTACTTAGGGCATTACTGTACGTCTCAAGATTTGTGAATTAAAATTAGTTTCTGTATTGATGGGATTCCCTCCATTTCATTGGAGAGTGGAGCAGAATACGGCGATTTCATTGGTTAATGGCATAACAGATCACTTCACAGGTCTATGACATGTCGACAATTTTCCCACCCATTGTCAAACACAACTAATGTTGGAAAACTGAATACAGGCGATATATCCATAATTCATTATACTCATCGAAATATAGGAGACATCATCTTCGAGTTTTTATCAGTCAACGATATTCATAATGGATTATTCTTTAGCATCTTGTTGTAGTTATAACTATGATTCTCACAAACATTTGCTACACGAGGAATGCACTTCATATTTGGAAATGATTTATTACGTCATGTTAGCAATGCCGCATCATCGTAGAAATGAACATTTTCTGTAAACCAGTTGATGAATTTAGTGATGCTAGCCAGCTGTGTGGGGTAGTATCACTAAATTCACCCTCTGGGGACCTTATTATTCTTATTGCCATACTTTGAGGCCTGTTTATAGCTAATATTAAAGGTACTCAATCCGATTAGACGCTCCTAAATTACTATTTCTTTGGCTTTAGGGGTAGAAAATATTTGATTCGAGTCGAGGAACCCACCCATCAAAGTTCAGAGTGATTAGATATCGATTTTTGAAATCTATTAATTTTCGGAGATGTGGGTAGAACCACGTGCTCAAAACGGACAAATTGCGGGTGTAAGATGGATAACTCTAAAATCAAGTGGTTATTATTGTTAACAGTAATCACTTGATTTTAGAGTTATCCATCTTACACCCGCAATTTGTCCATTTTGAGCATGTGGTTCTGCCAACTTGTGGCCCACATCTCCGAAAATTAATAGATTTCAAAAATCGATATCTAATCACTCTGAGCTTTGATGCCAAATTGATGGGTGGGTTCCTCGACTCGAATCAAATATTTTCTACCCCCAAAGCCAAAGAAATAGTAATTTAGGAGCGTCTAATCGGATTGAGTACCTTTAATATAAGTGGGAAAATTTATCGGCACAGAACAGGGAAATGAATGGAGAATTTTAGTCTTGTCATGTTTTCTGGTGTGAGCAACTTGTGTCATGAGTGAAACAAGCCTGAGGTTAGTGTGCCTGTCATTTGCAGAATGAGGTCCACAGAGGGTGAATTTAGTGAATTTAGTGATGCTACCCCGCATAACTAACACACTGTTACTTACGTATTAAATATATTCCATAAAATTACATTAATGTTCATTCTTATACACATGGTAATGTGCCACGGATAGTATAGAAAGCTCTCACGTTATAAATATATTCCATAAAATTATATTAATGCTCATTCCTTATACATCAACTAACACATTGTAATGTGCCACGGATAGTATAGAAAGTTCTCACGTCTTTAAATATATTCAATAAAATTATATTAATGTTCATTCTTATACATCAACTAACACATGGTAATGTGCCACCGATAGTATAAAAAGTTATCACGTATTAAATATATTCCATAAAATTATATTAATGTTCATTCTTATACATCAACTAACACATAGCAATGTGCAACTGATAGTACAGAAAGTTCTCATGTAATAAATATATTTCATAAAATTATATTACTGTTTGTCCATATACACCAACTAACACATGGTAATGTGCCACTGATAGTATAGAATGTATAGAAAGTTCTCATGTAATAAATATATTTCATAAAATTATATTACTGTTCGTCCATATACACCAACTGACACATGGTAATGTGCCACTGAAAGTATAGAAAGTTCTCACGTATTAAATATATTTCATAAAATTATATTGATGTTCATTCTTATACATCAACTAACACATAGCAATGTGCAACTGATAGTACAGAAAGTTCTCATGTATTAAATATATTCCATAGAATTATATTACTGTTCGTCCATATACATCAACTAACACATGGTAATGTGCCACTGATAGTATAGAAAGTATACAAAGTGGAACTCATTTTGCTTAGGCCTCATCGTCTCTGGAAAGTTTTTTCATTATCAAATTTCTATAGAAACTTCTTCACATAAATTCTATTTCTTTTTTAGTTTAGTTTCTCTATTTCCCCAAATTGGCAGACGACACATTGAATAATCAAGGTTCCTAGTGGGTGTACATCACAATATTCACCATTTTGGGAACAATCTGAGTTTATCTGAGTCTCCCATAGCAGATGAGGCCATGCAGAATGAGGTCCTCAGAGGGTGAATTTAGTGATGCTTGCCCACTATGCAGGATAGCGTCAATAAATTCACCCTCTGGGGGCCTCATTCTGCAAATGACAGGCACACTAAACTCAGGCTTAGAGCAAAATAAGTTGGCTGCAATCATTCTTTAGAAAAGTTTGAGATCATTGAAAAGTTCCTCATTCTACTCATACAGTAATGCCCTAAATAATCGACTCCTAAACCACAGCAGAATTATGGGTAACTTTTCAGGATTTAGTTGGAAATATGGCTTGTTACAAGCCATATTTCCGACTAAATCCTGAAAAGTTACCCATAATTCTGCTGTGGTTAAGGGGTCAATTACTTAGGGCATTACTGTACTTTCACAAAAATTTATTTGTCAAAACATTTAAAGATGATCTATCTCTTCTGGGCCACAATTACAACATAATTTTTATAAATCATGATTTCAAGATAACACAGATACAGATAAGATGTTGTATATCATTTGTCTTCAAAGGCATAATAAAGTGGTTTATTTCGATCATAATTGTGGTAAATCTCTTAGCTGATCAGCAATTTTACTTGATTAAGGGCAGTAACGAGATAAGATTGCTCTCTCTTGGTATGCTTTCGCGCGGATTTCTGATCCTAAAAATAGCACATAAAACTGTCCCACAAATGTCATAAGAAATTAAAAATAAAATTTATTTTAAAGGTACTCAATCCGATCAGAGGGTCCTATATTACTATTTCTTTGGCTTTGGGGGTAAAAAATAATTGATTCGAGTCGAGGAACCTACCAATCAACGCTCAGGGTGATCAGATATCGATATTTGAAGTTTCGTTATTTCTATTCTTTCTGTCCCAGAACAGTCAAAATTGCGTTATTATTACCACTTGATTTTAGAGTTATCCATCCTTGTCTGTTTGAATAATGTTTTGGTGTACACATCTCGAGCAGATTACCAAGTTAAGGGCAATTATTAGTACTCATCTCGAGAAAATAACAAATTTCAAAAATCAATATCTAATAACTCTGAGCTTTGTTTGATGGGTTCCTCGACTCGAATCAAATATTTTTTACCCCCAAAGCCAAAGAAATAGTAATATAGGACCCTCTGATCGGATTGTTGTTGTTGGAATCTGTTGAGATGGGGACCCTCTGATCGGATTGAGTACCTTTAATTGATAGAAGCTTTCCCGGACAGGTGTCCTTGATTCACATCTTATCTATGCCCCAGAATCTATAGTAATGGCCTAAATAATCGACTCCTTAACCACAGCAGAATTATGGGTAATTTTTCAGGATTTAGTCGAAAATATGGCTTGTTGCCATTCATCGAAAAGCTCTCAAGCCATATTTCACACTAAATCCTGAAAATTTTTACCATAATTCTGCTGTTGTTAAAGAGTCGATTATTTAGGGCATTACCTTATAGAAAACTTTCTGGGAAGAAATAGACCATCTTTTGTGAGCCTGTTGGAATAAAATATAAGATAATCATCATGCTGTTATAAATTCACTTTTTTTGGCTAAAAACTCTGTGACCTCTGAAGTTTTCAACAGCTTCTGTCACCTCTAGTTTCAGGATAACACTTCATATAGATATGTGCACATACGAATAAATATGTTAATTAACATATTATTAACAGACATAAATAACTAATAAATAAAACATGTGAGTTTGTTCAGGTACACCGGTGAATAAATAAAATATGTGAGTTTGTTCAGGTATCAACAGATATGTAACGTTCAGACAACTGCATTGTGTTGGTCCAGTGCGTTGATCCATTGCGATGACGCAATACATTGTACGTAAAACTGTTCACACGCGTGCTTTGCGTTATAACACAGACCTTCCGATTGCAGCTAATAAGTTCGATATTGGAATAAATGCAACATTGGAAATCAATCGATCTGTTATAAATCAATTTATATGAGATGAAACCCCTATTATATCAATAAAAAAGCCATTACATATTTCATTATCTCCCAATTAGTTACATATCACTTGGCATCGCACCAACAAAAAACACTGCGCATCTTTACATTGATTCAGGCAGATTAATAATATTTTGAAAAGCCACGCATGAGACCAACACCAGACAATGCAAAATTATTGCTTTGTTCATTGAAGTTAAATTCTTGTCCAACTTCATTGCACTAACAAAAACAGACACAAAACCAAAGAGGCAAATTGGGGGACTATATTTTCCGTCGCCAGTCCCAGAGCAAGCAATACTGTCGTATACGGTTATGAAGACTCGCATATATAAGAGAATGCATTGGCACAGATTTTTGGCAAAATTTAGGAATCAACATTCATGGAAGGGTTGACACGTTGACTACCGACTATGATTTGTCTCGTACTTTTTGCATGTAATTGAATGGGAGTCGGCAGTCAATTTGTTAATTACCATACATATTTCAGGTATGTGTTATGGCTTGCAAGCCTTGAAATAGCGTGTCTGTCATTTGCAGAATGAGGTCCCCAGAGGGGACGTCATTCTGCTTACAACTCAGCAGAATTATGCGGGTAGCATCACTAAATTCACCCTCTGGGGACCTCATTCTGCAAATGACAGGCACACTATTTCAAGGCTTGTTCAGGTATGTGTTATGGCTTGTATACCATTGAAAATAGAATCTCTCTGTTGTGTGCGTTAACAGATACAACGGAACGGACACATTGCAGCTGTCTGAACACCTTAGTGTTATTGCTATATTCCAAGTTCAACGCGAGTCACGCGACACACTTAACAGCCTCGTTCGAACACTCCTTTAGTCTGACTCAAGTTCACACTTGAAGTAATTACTAATGAACTCATGTTTAATGGAATGCAAGGCCTTCGAAGTGGATTCTTGTGAAATAACATAAAAGTATTAAAAACAACTATCATTCACAAGCACATGAAAAAATAGATCCACCTTATTCTTATTTTCATTATTAATAACTCTCCAATAAGATTTCACAAGTTAAATCCAATTGATGTAAATATTACTGTTACAGTGTTATTACCGATAAATGTTCAACCAGTACAATAAGAATACCAAAGTTTAATCCAAAACTGATGGCAAACATTACAAAAGGTTAAAGCATTGAAAAATATTCTAAAATTCATATTCAGACTAATTCCGCCTCCTAACATTGTGGCACTTACTTGACTCTGATGGTGTAAGAGTTACGCCGTGGAGTTGCACGGAACAGTGAGCGGAGCATCTGAGCCAGGTACAAGACAACAGACAAAGTTCATAGAAATGACAATGAGTCTGGATTTTATCAGACTGCAATAATTTGTGTGGCCTTATGTATCTGTGCAAAGGTGAATAAATATGTGGGTGGGTGATCACTATCTAGCTGCTCAAATGCGTTGTCTTAACGTGCAAATCCTAAAAATGTAACAAATTTTATGAGGAAAACTCAAAAAAAATTAAAAAATTAAAAATAAATACAAATTTAAACAAAATTCATTTTCAAATCAAGAACTACAAATGATGTATTCAGGATTTCAGATTAACCCTTCCATGACTTGGAGCTTCCTGAAATTTTGCGAAAACCCTGTGCCAATGCATTTTCTTATATATGTGAGTATATATTAGAGAATACATTGGCCTAACAATATTTACCTTAACCTTGTAGGCATGTGCATTATCCTATATATGCAAGGCTCCCCATGGGAAACTCATATATATAAGAAAATGCACTGGCATGGGATTTTTAATGCTGTGCCAGCGCAGCTCCCATCATTAAAGGGTTAATTGTGAATCATGGAGTGAATGGATGGAAAATGACGTTATCTACAGTAATGCCCCAAGTAATCGACTCGATTATTTAGAGCATTACTGTATGCCTATGGCCTCATCAATATTTTGTACCCTAAAATCTAAATTTTGTACCCTATAAATATGGTTGTACATACCCTAAATCTAAATTTTGTACCCTATAAATATGGTTTGTAAACATTAGCATGGAACCCTGAATACACCTTTAAGGTCTTCCAAATCCTTTAAGAAAATCATTCTGGACAACCACAACTGAATCGTAATTACAGCACACACTTCCTAGTCAAACAGCAGCAAGCAAATTCATGGAAATATAAATATGATATGACACAGAATGAATTCAAGCAGCCGTCTGTAGCCAGTTTAACCCTTCTATGACTGCAGCTTCGTAAAATTTTGCGAAAACCCTGTGCCAATGCATTCTCATAAATGCGAGGCTCCCTATAGGAGCATACATTGGCCTAACAATATTTACCTTGACTTTGTAAGCCAGTGAATTCTCTTATGTATGCGAGGCTCCCTATGGAAGGCTCACATATATAAGAGAATGCACTGGCACAGGATCTTTAATGCTGCACCAGTGCAGTCATGAAAGGGTTAAGTCTATATTTCTCTAGTTCACAATTGCGAATCGAATTGAAATGGCATTTTGCCTTGATGGATGATGTTAACAAAAGTTATCCCTCTTGCTATGCTCAGAATGCATCTGATATTTATGTTCTAAAAATAGCCCATAAAACTTCCCAGAAAGGTTGTCGCACATAATTATATTTTATTCTGCTCAATTAATTATATTTATGTATATTTGACGGACTTCATAAGTTCAAAGAGGGAAGAAATCTGAGTATGTAACATCATCAAGGTATATCAGGAATAAACGTTTATCGATAGAGTTAATGAACACTTTACGATAAAAAAATTATCAAGTTGAAAACAGCTGGAAAATGGCTGTGACCATGGTAAGTATTTCTCAGAGCACATTAAGCGGGCATATCAAAAGTTTCTGTACATGTATTTGCCAACCTATCTTATAATGCCTTCCAAATTACATAGACAAAATTTAGAAGCTCAAATGAGCCATGCCCATTTAACCCTTTCAGTGCCAGGTCCGATTTTTGTATCAACCCATATACCCTGTGCCAATGCATTCTCTTATATATGCGAGTCGACCATAGGTCGCCTCTCATATATAAGAGAATGCATTGGCCTAACAATTTTTCATCATTTGTTATTATTTTTTACAATTTTTTACAATTTTAATAATTTTTTCTTATATTCTTTAACAGACTTATTTTGTAGGTTTAGTGCCAGGGAATCTTACGTTTTTCATGGGCATAAAAATTATTACTATGAATACTTGGTGATAGTTTTGAGTTATAACATGCCCCTAAGGTTTTATCCAGTTTGTTTTAAAATTCGCTATAGCTATTTTTTTAGTGCCGATTTTACAGACCGTAAATTAGGGGCGATGAGATCGGCCCCTGGCACTGAAAGGGTTAATGGTATATGATGTCAAATCATCAATTAAACTCAGGGTTCATGTTTTCGGCCAATGTTTTATGAAAATGGTCAAAGAAAATTTTGTTTGGCCTAAAGTTTTGAAAGAATCATTGCCAGTTATCAGCTATATATATACTACACTTACTAGTGGAATGGAAAGTTATAAAATTAGTTTTTTTTTTAAAGACATATTATGTACTTGTTCTGGTGGGTAAAACTGATCAGTTGGTATCCAGGCGCTATGTTAATTCGAGGAATGTAGCATTCTACTAACATTGCCGAAAATCTGAAGCAAATCGACCGTACAACTCCATAGAAAACATTGTCGTAACTATGCTCAATTGTAAATATTTACTACTCGATTCGATATGCATCTATCGGCGATAAAGTAACGAAAACGATTTCGCCATCAAGAGTCACTGCATTTAATTAATACCAGTATATAAGAATGACGGTGTTTGTTGTCAATTTGGATATAACATTTGTAAAAATTACTACTTTGAACAAGATTATTCTCCATTTATATTTGATCACCCTACCGGAGTGTTTCATATCACTTTAATGGTACAATAATTATGGTCAGATTTGTCTGTAATTTTAGTTACCGGTAGTTGAATGTTATATTTGTTCAGTGAACATAGTGCCTGGGTACTCAATTAACAGTTTAATTCACTGAGATAAGTCCACAATGTCTATACATGTAGTTCTCAAATTGTAAAATTTCCGAACCTCCTTACTGGCTACAGCTGGCGCTCGAACTCAGGGGTGCAGGTTTTATGCACGGACTCTAGAAAGCTGCTCTCAAAAAGCATTGTCATCGCAGCTAAACCTCAAATATTTTTAGAAAAATATAAAAACAAATTCTCACATTGAATTTAGCACAACAATTGTAAGTACCAGTGAACACATTGATACAAAAATAAATATATATATTTATCCAAATCTGTTTACAAAAATACAACTGGCTCTGCCTTGCTGACAATCAAGGGTAGAAGGAATTAGTATCACACATCAGTGGAAAGCTTATTAAAAATGTAATCGATGATGAACAAGAATTGGCATCAACATGGTCAGTCATCACATAGGGGGAAATCATCAAATATTGTAATCTCATTCAAGAACGATAACTCTAAAATGGTGGTCTCAGGGCTTAAAATCTGATGAGAATCAGAATCATGATTCTTAATTTGATTCTTGTAAAAGCAGCCGATTTGCAGTAGAAATGCTATATATGTTGACTCTCGCAAACTTTTTGAGGGATCTTAAGGCCTGGGTGTGTACTGTCACACACCAATAGAGTTAGTTACTCCTATCTAACAACTATCAAGTTCTCATTAAAAAAAAAATCCAGTTATCTTCATTGTCCAAATGAGGGACAGGTCTGTCAAGATAAAAACAATTGCCATTTAATTAACCCTTTCTATAATAAATACTCACTGACGAGTAGTTCCCATAGGACATGTTGAGATAAAAAGTAACAAACGACCTTATTATTTGAACATATCCCTCCAATAAATATGAATCATTCAGTGCTTATATTATCTTTTTGTCTGACTACTGTCAGCTAATTTATCCTGAAACCCCAACCAAATGAATAACAGACCATTCCAATGTATACTTTTATAACTGAATGGGAGAATCCATTTAGTATAGAAAGGGTTAATATAGCAATAAATGAGCATTATCATTTCATAGGAAAGTATTTAATTGAAAATCGTTTGATTTTACTTCCAAGCCTTGAAATAGTGTCTGCCATTTGCAGAATGAGGCTCCCAGAGGGTGAATTAAGTAACGCTATACCACACAGCGGGCTAGCACACTAAATTGACCCTCTGGGGGCCTCATTCTGCTTAGGCCTCATCTTCTGGGAATTATATATAGTCTCAAATTAACATTGTTTTTAGTTCCTTTTTCCCTTCTATTCAGTTTCTATATCCCCTAATATGCAGAAGATAAAATGCATAATGCAGGTGACTAATGTGTGAACATCACGAACTTCAACTGGGGAACTTCAATCTAATCCTAGGTCTCGCATAGCAATTGAGGCCTCAGCAGAATGAGGTTCTCAGAGGGTGAATTTGGTGATACTAGCCCGCCGTGCATGATGGCGTCACTAAATTCCCCCTCTGGGGACCTCATTCTGCAAATAACAGACACACTATTTCAAGGCTTGTTTACTTCTGATGACAAGTTATAGAATGTTAAGAGATAACTACTGAGAAAGTGAGGGTGTAATTATCTGTAGACTGGAGACCAAAACAATTGTAGACAATGACATGTTTTCCACCAGGGGTTGGGGTATAGAACCTTGATAGATTCATGGTAATCTCAGTCCATGTAACTAACTGTAATGTAAATTTATTCTTCATAATTTGACACTTGTTACCCTTGACTGGAGCTTCCTGAAATTTTGTGAAAAACCCTGGGCCAAGCTTTCTCTTATATGTGCGAGTCTCCCATAGGGAGCCTCGCATATATAAGAGAATACATTGGCCTAACAATATTTACCTTGATCTTGTAAGCCAGTGCATTCTCTTATGTATATGAAGCTCCCTATGGGAGACTCCCATATATAAGACAGGAGATTTAATGCGGCACCAGCGTAGCTCCCATTATGAATGGGTTAATAGGTGTGAATATTAGTGATTTGGTAAGTTTTCTGAATTTGCAGAAAAGCAAAAAAAAAAATTAAAATCTGATTAAAAATTGAAGGAGAATTTATATAAGTCGTCATTCATTTGTAATGTTCAGCTGATAAGTTCAACAATCAGGCTGCAATTTTAACTTATTAGACACTTTTCACATAATGAACTAATGCTGATAAGAATTACGAATAGTGTCACTAGAATTTGTGTTCTTTTTATCAGTTGTCGTTTTTCCATATCCATAGTTACGATTACCGCTTCAAATATTCAACAAAACTCACAAGTACATTGATAGTGTCAATATGTGAGTTGACTCCGAGATTGTGTTCTTAAATTGTAATAACCATACGGCCTTAATTTCTATCTCTGAGTGGCATTCAAATCATTCGTGGTCGTGAAACATGATAATTACATGTATGTACAAAAACATCACGGCAACCAGAAACACATCACCTTAACACGATTTCTCACAATAGGACTCATATTCGTCAATTCTGCATAAAGGTTTTTGGACCATCGGAAAAATTTAGGACCGCTATTAGCCAATCGTAATTCTTATCAGTAATACCCCGCTCGACAAAACAAGTGTCCACTGCCACCGCGGTGTACTAGCCATTCGGCCGCGGTGTCAGAGTTTGTAACAGTGGTTGAGCACCGTGGCCGAACGGCAAGTACACCACGGCCGAACAGCAAGTACACCGCTGCCGAACAGCAAGTACACCACGACCGAATGGCAAGTACACCACGGCCGAACAGCAAGTACACCGCAGCCGAACAGCAAGTACACCGCGTCCGAACGGCAAGTACTCCGCGGCCCAACTGTAGTTAGCCGGTGGAGCCGCAGTGTAGTTGCAGTTCGGCCGCGGTGGCAACGCAAACCACACCGTGGTTAAGTGGACACTTGTTTTGTCCAGCGGGGTAGGTCATTATGCGAAAGATGTCTAATATCTGAACATCCCAAGAATGAATGAATGGGAATGTTTTTGTGCCTGAACAAATTAAGAATAGACCCTTCCAAAGTAGTTTTAGAACTCAGGCCATTAATATAAAATATCTGTGTTCTCAGGCAATTAGGATCTCTATAGATATGAGAGAGGAGGCTAAGTAATAAATGTTTTCTCAAAATCTGGAAAACATAATCCAGAAGGAAACAAAAATTTATTATTGTTCACATCCAATATTTCTAAAAATATATTGTAAAAAAAATGTTTTGACTAGGCTCTTAAAAAGAAAAATTCAATGACGAAAGAGATGCCTGGGAGCACAAAATTTGTATTTATTTGACCTTAATGGGAGGATTTATTCTGGGATCAGTACTAGAAAACTTCTATGCATGTAAATTAGAAGATACGAGTACCATACAGGTAAAATATTGATAATAATATTACCTTTATGTTCATGTTGTGTGAAGACACATGTAGGGCCCCCCGAATAATATTAAAAATTCTGAAAATCTTGTAGATATGAAGTTTTCATAGTACTGACCCCTGGAGTCGGATGGTTAAAGTAATGTCTATATGTGAGACCGCCACCACAGGAAATTCTAAGCCTAATTAGCTTGAGAGTGAAAAATTGGTTAGATAATGTAAACAAGATTATCTCTTTCAGAAACTTTACAAAAAATATTTCAATTGTCAACAAGAAATATGCAAGTTGATCAAACAAACTTATCACTATATTTACTGAGCATCATTCAGTGCGAGGTAGGTGTGGAAACTTCAACTGGTATTACATTTTCCTTAACACCCTCCTCTCGTATACTCTCCTTAACATCCTCCTCTTGTAAACTATCTTTAACATCATCCTCTCGTATATTTTCCTTACAACCCTCCTCTCGTAAACTATCCTTAACACCCTCTTCTCGTATATTTTCTTTAACAATCTCCTCTAGTATATTTTCCATAACATCCTCCTCTTTTATATTTTCCTTAACCCCCTCCTCTCGTAAACTATCCTTAACAACCTCTTCTCGTATACCTCCTTTAACATCCTCATCTAGTATATTTTCCTTAACACCCTTATCTAGTATATGTTCTATATTATCCTCTTCATTTGTCTTGTCACCAGAAATATCACAAGCAACACTCCTGTTCTCCCAGTGTTGAGATTCAGTGTCAACCACGTCAGTTTTTCTGGTATTTCCCATTGTTAGGCACGCACCTTGTGCATCTGTCATCGGAAAATCATTGCAAGAAGAATTGTCAATTTTTACTGAATTCTCTGCCTCTATACATGGTTCAATCTCAACACTTTTTGCAGACACACAATGAATGTCCAAACTTCCTTTATCATCTATGTGCCCGACATCTATTACCTTATTGTCATTTCCAATTCCTAAAACTTCTCCCTTTTGTGGATCATTAGAATGTTTTGGAATACTTCCATAAGGCAGATTGGAAGAACTTTCATTAGGTAGTTTTTCT
Source organism: Siphonodentalium dalli (assembly GCA_032622095.1). NCBI lineage: Eukaryota > Metazoa > Mollusca > Scaphopoda > Gadilida > Siphonodentaliidae > Siphonodentalium > Siphonodentalium dalli. The sequence continues at coordinate 46,764,158 of CP136069.1, read as the reverse complement.
GAAGTGTCAGAACACGTCGTAGATGAGAGATCGGGACTGATCGTTATCCCGGTCTGAGAATCACAAATCTTCTGATCGCTGTTCAATATTAATTTGTGAATGACTGAATCACTCGACTTTGAAAGATCGTCGGTATTATCTGACATTTCTGAGCCAGAATCGTCAACGATTCCCTCGTCAGCGTTATCAATGTCGGCTGATTTTACAGTTTCTTCGGAAGATACACTTTGTGATGCGTGAGGCGTGTCATGCTCAGACTTAATGTCGCTTGCTCGGACGAGCTCATCCATAATATCACATGAATGCGGCTCGTTGAAGCTGCCCTGGCTCTCTGATTTACTGGCTTGTCGAGACATGTCGTGAATGGCACTTTCGGTACCTGTACAGAAAGATAACGAAATATTTACAATATTTAAACTAGAGATGGACCTGTTCTAGATGGGACTAAGGTATACCCCCCCCCCCCCCCCCCAATGTTATTCCATCAGGAAAAAAATGGAAAAAATTATGCATTTTGAAAAAACTCCACACAAAAAAAGTCTGACAAACTTCATAATCGCAGGTGCACAGATTCCCATGGTACTAATTAACTGTGCCAAGTTTAAAGATAATTGATCTGACAAGACATGTTGTGAATGTTTTTAAAATGCGATGTCTCGTTACTGAAGAGTTATAAATTATAAAAATTATAAAAAATTCTATCTATTTTTCCATGTTCTTAGTGATGATGGTTGTAATAACTTTTATGATTTTTGTATTTTCCCACTGCTAGTGCCCTATGTCACTTTAATTAGATAGATCATTGGCGTATGCCTTGTATTATTGCCGCACATCTTGATACCAAACATGAAAATATGGTGCTGGACATTTGTAGAATGTGGTCCCCAGAAGGTGAATTTAGTGATGTTACCAAGTACACATCACTTAATTCACCTTCTGGAGATCTCATTCTGCATAGGCCTCATCTTGTATGGAAAGTATCTTTATTATCAAATTAAGTTTTTTTCAGTTTCTTTAGAAAGTTTATTTTACTTTTTAAGTTTAGTTTCTCTATATTCCCAAATTGGCAGACGACAGAATGCAAAGACAAGGTGCCCATCACCATCTTGGTACTTAAATCTGTGTCTGAGTCTCCCATAGGAGATAAGGCTATGCAGAATGAGGTCCCTTGAGGATGAGTTTGGCGATGCTAGCCCCAGGGTTCACGCTGCCACTTGCCAAATTTGCCAATGGCAAAAATAATTCACATTTGGCAAAAAATATTTTCATTTGGCAAAAAATTTGGCAAGTCACTTATTAATTCCTCAATAAAGTTGAATAATATCGGTCATTCAATACCATTCATTTTAGGAGACTACAATAGAATTATATTAGTAGTGCTTTACTTGGTTTCGGAAAAGTTAACACCTCTATTAAGTCTGATAGCATTAATATCGATTGGGTGGAGGGATTACCCGTATTTAGTGTGATGGTGGTGTTTACATAGCTAATCCTCTTGTGGTGTGCCCTTCTGATGAAGCAATCCTTCTACCATTTTATTGTTCGGTGATTTGTTTTTGTTGTATGATAAACCATAATAGAGATGCGAGTATAATTATTAACGAACTGCTTTCGTATCAATATCAAACGTCGATCAAACCGCGAGTGTCAAAACATAGCATCCAATCAATGTTGCTGAAAATGATACTATCGTGGATAAAATTTGGCAAATTCAAAAAGAATTTGGCAAAAAATATTTTCATTTGGCAAATAATTTGGCAAAAGTAAATTTCAGTCCAGCGCGGACCCTGGCTAGCCCGCTGTGCAGGGTAGCATCACTAAATTCACCCTCTGGGGACATCATTCTGCAAATGTCCGGCACCATATTTTCATGGACATAAGATATTTAGAGAGATATAGGTACCTGAATTTCCTGCTTCACTCAGGCTGTTTTCTTCACTAAGAGCGGTGATAGGACTATTCTTCATGAATGCCCATGTTTCGGCTCGATCACGGAAGTTGAGATTATCGAATCCGGACGGCCGCGATTGAGCACCGACTGTTGAAGTCCTCCCTCTGATCACAGTCTGCTCGTAATACATCTAAAAAGAATGTTACAAGAATCAGATACATGTAGAAATTAAGCTAATGAGTTAACCCTTCCATGACTGGAGCTTCTTGAAATTTTGAGAAAACACTGTGCCAATACATTCTCTTATATATTTGAGTCTCCCACACAGAGCTTCGCATAAATAAGAGAATACATTGGTCTAACAATATTTACCTTGACCTTGTAAGGCAGTGCATTCTCTTATATATGTGAGGTTCCCTATGAGAGACTCGCATACACATGTCTATAAGAGAAGGTACTGGCACAGGATCTTTAATGCTGTAGCAGCGCAGCTCCCGCCATGAAAGGGTTAAATACAGAAATTATGCCAGATATTAAGCAAAATAGTTTGTTTCTCAAGAATTTTTGTTTCAAAGTGATGAATGGGGCAGATATCTGTATTTATCTATCATTTCCTATGAAATTCCCTGATAAAATTAGCGAAAACAAATGAATGAACTGACATCACATCACAATCACATGCAATCGCGTGCAAAATCAAACCAACATTCTCATGAACAACATATATTCTTGCGCATTATAAAAAAATTTAGTTCCTAGTTTTTATCATTATCAGATTGCCTCCCATCATGGGCATTACATGTAATATGGCAAAACATATCACAAAGTAACTAATATATATTTGTTAAGTATTTATTATATAGTTACATAAAATGTAGGTGTAAGCAGTTTTGTCCATAGAATTCAATTTCTGTTAGACATATGTGCGTGTAATTGCAGGTTGGGAGAATTAGCTAATGGTGTGACACAGATACACTTGCAGGTTGGGAGAATTTACTCAAGAAAGCTAGGACACAATTGCAACTATTTTATTATATGACCACATTGTGAATCGTCGATGGGCTTCTAATAGGTAGTACCTCGGGGAAAATCAAATTGTTCAGGAGACACAAAAAACTATTTATCTCTGGAACTATAATTGCTATCTTTATATAACACTTTATATCACAGTTGTTATAATAAATACACTTTCATATTCATCTAGTTAATGAGAAAACATGATTTTATTGTTTTCGAAAAGAAACAATTTAAATCTAGTGAGATTGTAGTCAGGTACGACATTTTAGTTTTGATCATTTTCGTGGATTTGTTGGTCTCAGTCACTCACAATAAAGAGGATACACCCTACGACTAGTCCTCTTCAAAATCATCTAATCATCTAAGCCTGCTCATTCACAAACTGTTTTCATGCTCGAATCCCAGAATGTACAATGAAACAGGGTACGTTTATCTCCATTGTAATTCAATCTAGCAAGGAATTTGCAAAACAAGAGGTGGCATCAGAGATGCCGTGTCTCGTTTTCGGTGGCTTACCGCCGGTGGCTACCGCCAATTGGTGTGCATCAGTATCGGTAGACTAATTAATAGGTAAAATCGAAAAATGACTAATTAAGGGCCATAACTCCATCAAATTTTATCGGGCCAGGCTGGTTTTCGAACTCGTCCGAAATATTCTTGGCAAGTATGTCTATTCCAAATTTTCAACAAATCGGAGGACGTTTGTTGAAGTTATCGCGCTAACGAGATAAAAATTCACGAAAAATGACTAATTAAGGGCCATAACTCTATCAAATTTTATTGGGCCAGGCTGGTTTTCGAACTCGTCCAGGATATTATTGGAAGACACTTATATACCAAATCTTAGTTGAATCGGATGACGTTTGTTGAAGTTATCGCGCTAACGAGCTCAAAATTCATACAAAATGACTACTTAACCCTTTGGCGAGTAGAACGACATATATGTCGTCTATCGGTTGAGAAGTAGAACGACATATATGTCGTTTCAGGAAGTGTTATTTTACGTAGTCATAACTTCAACAAATCATCTGATTTATAAATGATTTCTATAGGAGTTATTTTGATTAATATAATGTTCCAAATGTATAAGTGCAATTGATTATGATAACACACATTAACAAAAAATGCACATTAATTAAAACAAATTATTGGGCCTTTTTGACCGAACTTGTTAATAATTATTGCTATGACGTTGACGTTAAATTTACTCATGACGTCATGTATATGACGTTACAAATACTCTCCAAAGGGTTAAGGACCATAACTCTATCAAATTTTATCGGACCAGGCCGGTTTTCTAACTCGTCCGAGGTATTCTTGGGAGACACCTATATATCAAAATTTCAATCAAATAGGATGATGTTTGTTAAATTATAGCGCTAACAAGCTGAAAATTTTTGAAAAAAATGACTAATTAAGGGCCATAACTCTATCAAATTTTATCGGACCAGGCCGGTTTTCCAACTGATCCGATATATTCTTGGGAGACACCTATATACCAAATTTCAATCAAATCGGATAACGTTTGTTGAAGTTATCGCGCTAACGAGCTGAAAATTCGTGAAAAATGACTAATTAAGGGCCATAACTCTATCAAATTTTATCGGACCAGGCCGGTTTTCGAACTCATCCGATATATTCTTGGGAGACACCTATATACCAAATTTCAATCAAATCGGATAACGTTTGTTGAAGTTATCGCGCTAACGAGCTGAAAATTCGTGAAAAATGACTAATTAAGGGCCATAACTCTATCAAATTTTATCGGACCAGGCCGGTTTTCGAACTCATCCGAGATATTCTTGGGAGACACCTATATACCAAATTTCAATCAAATCGGATAACGTTTGTTGAAGTTATCGCGCTAACGAGCTGAAAATTCGTGAAAAATGACTAATTAAGGGCCATAACTCTATCAAATTTTATCGGACCAGGCCGGTTTTCGAACTCGTCCAAGATATTCTTGGGAGACACCTATATCCCAAATTTCAATCGAATCAGATAACGTTTGTTGAAGTTGTTGCGCTAACAAGCCTAAAATCAGTGAAAAATGGCAAAGGGCCATAACTCTGTAATAAATGTGCGGACGAACCCGATTTTTTGTCTGCAGCTTACGTGCATGGATATGTACTCACAAACCAAAAAATGAACAGTATGTATAGACAACAACACGTGGGTGTGCTCGTTTCGCTACTCCATTCTGCGCCGATGACATTTTACCGTGCTACATTCAGGTTTGCTGCAAGCTGAAGCAGCCGATGTCGATGAATCGAAAACTAAAGTTAGCCACTCTCGGCCAATCAGAATGCTTGTTTTTAGTGACAAATACTCAATTGAATTACAATCATGTTTAGAGCATGCAACTATGTGGATCCAAGGCATTTTACCTGAGGAAAAAATTCTGGATAAGGAAAAGTTTTGCTAATTTATGGGGCTGAACCTACCCATTAATCACCTCCATAAAACAGACTTTTAAGTAAATCTCTCGAAATCAAGCACCTTGATCAATTGGGAAATTAGACTAATAACTGGGGTAAAACTGCACTAACTGCATTTCCAATGATAAACTCAGTTTTATATCTGTTTACTCACCTTACGACCGTGAAGTTGTTCGAGTGAGGCAGCTATCTCCTGAATACTGGACGGAGCCGTTAGATTTAGAGATGAAAATTGGGCAAATATCTGAGGCGTGTGTGTGATCAGTCGGAGCTAGAAAGAAAATGCAAGTATATCTCTTATCGTAAGGCCAATATAAAACACGGGCATGGCAAAATATTCTGTAAATTGGCAGGCAGAACCCAAATTCGAACTTGACCTGTATTTTAGGCTAGTAAACTCACATATCAAAGTTCATTCAATTGAGTTCAGACTTACTAAAGTTATCATCCGGAAACGAAAATTGAGTGCAAATTCCAACAAAAATGGTAATAACTCTGGTGAAAATTTCTAGGCGGAACCCAATAGCGAACTTGACATGTATTGTGTGCTTTCAAACTCACATACAATTTAATTCCATTCAATTGAGATTATCTAAAGTTATCATCTGGAAACCAAAAGCAAAAGGATGGGCAGACAGATCAAATCATCAAAAAGGAGTTATCGGTCGGAAACCAAAATGTTATGAAATCGGTCAAATTCCAAGTTGAAAAAGGGCCGTAACTCATGTAAAAATAATTGTACGGAACCCATATTTGAATTTGGCCTGTATTTTTAGCTGGGAAATACACTTAACGGACGGACAGATGGATGGATGCCCCAATGGACAGACAGACTGATAACATAAGATGACCTTATAACGAGAGGCCGATCGTTCGGCAGATGTTTAACCCATACCTTGGCGATAGCGATTAGCTATTTTTATAAATTTTATAAATCCTTACATCAACCTTTTCATGAGTGCTAAAGTTTCAACAATTCACACTTAATATAGTGATCATGTGAAAAATATTTAGTTATCACATTGTGTCAACAGGATTGGCGGAGGATGTTAATATTTTTAAGCAACTAAACCAAATGATCCTCACTATGCAGGTTAGGGGTGTGTTCTCGTCAACTATGCCTAGAACTACATGTATAAACATAATCAATGGAAATATTTGAGTTATCAAATCGGATAGAATAGGGTTAATCTTACCCAAACTAATGAACTGATAAACACAAAATAGTCTATACAAAGCATGTCATTGGATTTAGAAACCCATACAACAAGTCAGTCTCAAGAATACCAGCACCATTAATATTACCCTGGAGCCCAAATGCAATTGAGGGAATTTCAAAATAAAACATTTCCTCTAATGATGAATATACAATTGGTGATTTATTGAAACCCTTACTGAACCTGGATCAAAGTGAAAGGGATAATATTATATCTGTCTATCGCATAATATGTGTCTATGGAATGGTTTAATTTTAATCCCAAATCCATGCAAATCAAAAGTGGATCACCATCAACCTGGACATAATATAGGAGAATGATCAAACGAAAAGCTTCAAAACCATATGATGTGTGGAGAGGGTTAATCATTTGCAATGACATCACATCATGGAACTGAGGAATGTGTGGATTAATTTTTGTCTAAGATAAGACAACAGTGTATGTAGACAACAATGTCTGTAAAACATCCCTACAAATTAAGTAACAATGGACTATTCCAATTTAATATTTTAGAATAGGTGTCCTATAGTGTTTACATAAACTTTAGTAATGAACCTGTTTCAGCAAAGGGGTTAACTTAATATTGCACAGAATACAGAACTCCACCAGATAGCCATCAATCAATTTGACATTATGATAAACAAATCCCACCAGCCAGCAGTACCACTATCAGGCTGTATAGCATGTCATATCTTATGTCCATAGTGATAATTAACTCATTTCAATTACACACATGGTCTGTGAGATATGTTCTCTTAAAATTCCCAGCAGTAATTTCTTGAATTATAAAGGGTCATAATTCTGTTAAAATATATCGGATCAAACCCATATTCAAACTCGATTTGTATTTAGGGGTGATAAATTCATATACCAAATTTGGTGTTGATCAGATAAAAAATGTTTTGAGTCATAGCAGCTTGGGTGAATTCCAAGTAAACATAAGAGTGAAAAGGGTTAATTAAACAATACCAAAAACCATACAGACGAAGAACGTGCTAAGAAAAACCTAGGTAAGAAATATGAGGCAGATCAGAAGAAATATGTTCAACTTATTGCATTGGATAGCATGTGTGTAAAGGGTTAATTATTTTCTAAACCGATCAACCAATCAATACCAAAAATTATACAGATGAGGAGCGTGTCATCATAAATCTACATATCAAATATGAACACAATCGGACAAAATATACTTCGGTTATTGCTTCGGATTTTTGTTTTTTTAATTTTATTTTCGAAAAAAGGGTCATAACTCCTTTAAAATAAATCGGATCAAACCCATATTCGAACTTGATCTGTATTTTGGGCTCTGAAACTCGCATACCAAATTTGGTTCCGATCAGATAAAAATTGTTTGAGTTATAACAGCATGCGTGAATTCGAAGTCGAAAAAGGGCCATAACTCCGTAAAAAAAAAACTCGGATCAAACCCATATTTGAACTTGATCTGTATTTTGGTCTGAGAAACTCATATACAAAATTTGGTTCCGATCGGATAGAAAATTTTTGAGTTATCGCACCATGCGTAAAGTGTCTACGGACGGACAGACAGACAGACAGACGGACGGACGCACGACGAGTGGTCAATCTGGACGTCGACATTATGTTTACCATACTATGGTATGGGTAAACATAAAAACTCACCTGTGATGACTTCTTCCTCCTCATTCGCCGATTCTTTTTAGCGACGCCAGCATACTCATTGGTCTCCTCGCGTTTAAGAAGCACAAGGGCACCATCTTCCAACTGCTCTGCCGGGGCTGAATTTGATGAAAGACTTGATTGATATTTTTATTTGTTGATTAATATACAAAGAATGGAAAATACAGAATAGACGACCAGATGTAGAAGTATATTGCCGGGGATGACATGGTCTCAAGGACCGTCTTCCTATCATCCCCATGCAAATTAAAGTGTCAATGACACTGTCCTCAACTTGGAGAGGAGATAATTTCATATGTTACAGTCAATGGAGCGATTAGGAATGCGGAATGTTGAAATGTCTAATTATACTAGATATCAACATGAAGAGATATATGGAAAGTAAGTCAAAGATGGCTGCTGGTGGCCATTTTTTCCAATGAAATTCAGAACATTTGACAGCTCCCATCTAGTGGTCACCCCGAAGATCAATACGAAGTTTGGTGATGATCAGATGAAGTATGTGGTCTGTAGGTGTGCTTAAGGATTTAGTCATGCAAAGAGTAAAATCCAAGATGGCCATGTTTTCCCCAACTAAATTCGGGAAAGTTTTACGGCTCCCATCTAGTGGTCAACCCCAAAATATCCATATGAAGTTTGGTATCAGGAATGTGGTCTGTAGGGTGCGCCAAAGGATTTAGTCATACAAAGAGGAAATTCCAAGATGGCTGCCGGCGGCCATGTTTTTCATAATAATTTTTTTTTTTATTTTGATAGATCCCATCTAGAGGTGATCCTACACATGCCTGTAAATGTTCAAAACAATTCTCCAATAAATGCAGGCCATATTTTTTAACGAATTTCGAAGCCCTGTGAATGTTTACAAATCGAATCGAGTATCGAATCGAACATTAGCCAAAGAACGGACAAAGCAAGAAATTATATAATTATATTTACAGGTAGTTTCCAAGCAGGAATGTTCTGTTTTATTGGGCACAATTTGTGAAAGTAGTGATTTTTGCAACCACGATTTAAAAAAATACATCAATAAAATATAGCCCCATTTTCGTTGTCAACATGTAGTTTTAAATGAGTAAACGTGAACACCCCAACCCTTGACGTTACGGCAAAGTATGACAGTATACGGTATGGAGACAGACGAGGTTTGCCAAATGGGGAAATAATACACTCAGAAAACACATTCTACATAACGGAGCTACAAACAACAATATTTTAGATCAAATAGTTTGCAAATTAAGGAATGTGAGATGACTGACGTTTTGTGTATAATGCCAAGTAAATACATATTACATGCAGATATTACCTGTAGGTCATAATTTCCCAATATGGCCATGATAAATTGATACTATCTTCACCCGTACTGTGTGTGGCCCGTACATGTGGAGCACTTGGTTGTGAATTGAAAACTGACTTATTATTCAAGTTCATCATTTGAAGCCTATAACTTTGGCTGGGTGGTATGTTTCTGGAATTTTTCCGATGTGTATTGTGTACTTTACAATTAAGATGTTCAATTGCGTTCGTGGAAATATTTTCACAATTCTTGACACCTGAGTACTGTACAATTTACCTGCAATCGTTTTATGAATCACGAAATGTATTCAAAATATTAATTGAGAATGGTATAACATCAGTTACAACAGCTCGCTGTCGCCATTGAAATATTCATAATGATTTCAAACCAAAATGGTTGAATCAAATTCGAATCAAATATTGGAACTGAATCGAATAACAAATCGAAAATCAAATATTCGCAGGACCCTAGCCCCTAACCAATAAGCTTACAAATCAAATATGGTTTATTTTCATTAATTACTTCTAAGATATCCAGAAACCATCTGAGACCGATGCAAGCCTGCAAATAGTGTCTGTCATTTGCAGAATGAGGTCCCCAGAGGGTGAATTTAGTGATGCTATTCCTCTGGGGACCTCATTCTGCAAATGACAGGCACCCTAAACTCAGGCTTCATGCACAGGACGGATACCTGAGAAATGGGAATTTAACTCAACGTGGCCATACCATATTGTATGATGGATTTATTTTCATCGGCAGGAGTCGTGGCTGGTGAGATGAGTTCGAGCTCGCTACTGGTGAAGTGTCGCTGTAGGTATGTCATCAAAGCGTTACATAACTTCCTCTCGTCCTCATACAGTTCCACATGAGACTGGATCTCTTCACTGCAAGAAATAAGACAAGTCAATGAATGTTGAGTCGCTTACCAGACTGTAAAGACTGAGAAGACAGGAACTCTGAAGACCACAGCAGTCAGTAATTGCAGTCCTCATAATTGGCTACGGCAATCAGCAATGCCGAAGCAATTTGCTGAAGCAAACTGGGCCACGGCAAAGGGTTGCTACAGTGGATTGCCGAAGCCAAACAATCTGAATTAAGAGGGCTGGTACTTGTCAAAATCACTTTTAGGCCAAAAACAAAAAGGGTTTTGATTCTCAGGCATCGCCGCATCTAAAATAATGACCCATGTTGGACCATTTTATTTGGATTTTAGATTTCATCATAGTTGTAAATGGTAACACGAAAATAGAAAACTGTCACACGGAAATTAGTTGTTTCAAATATCGAAAAGGAGCCAAATACAATGGTGTATGTGTAGGTATTGAACAAAAGACCTTAGGCAACTAGAGGTGTGACTGTCCCAATGGGAATAAGGATACCCCCCATGTTTTTAAAATACTAAGATGTTTCACATGTCAGTAAACATTTAGTAAAATAATAAAATAACAGTTCCCATTGCAGGTGCACAACCCTAACCCTAAGGCCATACACACAAAATAGTTCGTTTCTCAGGGATCGCCGCCTCCAGAAAAAACCCTGCGCTACCCCTTATTTATTGGCAGCTGTAAATAATAAATATATAAATACTGCATATCCCAAACCGCCCCAGACCGATAACTTAGTCTTGAAATTTTACGCAAAAGGCACATCTATCCGGACTGCAAATCTATCCGGACTTTACATTCACAAACAAGGGCGGATAATTCCAACGGACTTCCTGTTTAAAATAATAACAAAATGGCGACTTTGATGAACATTTCTATCGTGCAGAATGCATCGGAAGGCAAATGGACAATTATATCAGTCAACAGATCAAAAACTGTTCGTCAAATGGCTGGTGATTTCATGTCCACGAAAGACATTGACGATGATTTTGACCTGGTTGTTTCAAAAACGAAAACAGGGGACTTTGACACAGTTGCAGGAGACATCATGATCATCATGTTTACTGAAGTCACGCAATTTTTCGGACGATATTTTCAAATTCGAGTGACCAAAGAAGAAATCGGAAGAACTAGTTGATGTATTCTCAGTGCTGATGACATGTTGCAAGGAGGTGGTGTTGCCCAGTAAGACAAATGTGAACGAGAGGCCGATCACGATCGGCAGATGTTTAACCCATACCTTGGCGATAGCGATTAGCTATTTTTATAAATTTTATAAATCCTTACATCAACCTTTTCATGAGTGCTAAAGTTTCAACAATTCACACTTAATATAGTGATCATGTGAAAAATATTTAGTTATCACATTGTGTCAACAGGATTGGCGGAGGATGTTAATATTTTTAAGCAAATAAACCAAACGACCCTCACTATGCAGGTTAGGGGTGTGTTCTTGTCAACTATGCCAAGAACTACATGTATAAACAAGTCAATGGAAATATTTGAGTTATCAAATCGGATAATAGGGTTAATCTTACGCAAACTAATGAACTGATAAACACAAAATAGTCTATACAAAGCATGTCATTGGATTTAGAAACCCATACAATAAGTCAGTCTCAAGAATACCAGCACCATTAATATTACCCTGGAGCCCAAATGCAACTGAGGGAATTTCAAAATAAGACATTTCCTCTAATGATGAATATATAATTGGTGATTTATTGAAACCCTTACTGAACCTGGATCAAAGTGAAAGGGATAATATTATATCTGTCAATCGCATAATATGTGTCTATGGAATGGTTTAATTTTAATCCCAAATCCATGCAAATCAAAAGTGGATCACCATCAACCTGGACATAATATAGGAGAATGATCAAACGAAAAGCTTCAAAACCATATGATGTGTGGAGAGGGTTAATCATTTGCAATGACATCACATCATGGAACTGAGGAATGTGTGGATTAATTTTTGTCTAAGATAAGACAACAGTGTATGTAGACAACAATGTCTGTAAAACATCCCTACAAATTAAGTAACAATGGACTATTCCAATTTAATATTTTAGAATAGGTGTCCTATAGTGTTTACATAAACTTTAGTAATGAACCTGTTTCAGCAAAGGGGTTAACTTAATATTGCACAGAAAACAGCACTCCACCAGATAGCCATCAATCAATTTGACATTAATATGATAACAAATCCTGCCAGCCAGGAGTACCACTATCGGGCTTTATAGCATGTCCATAGACATAGTGATAATTAACTCATTTCAATAACACATGGTCTGCCAGATATGTTCTTTTAAAATTCCCACCAGTAATTATTTGAATTATAAAGGGTCATAACTCTGTTAAAATATATCGGATCAAACCCATATTCGAACTCGATCTGTATTTAGGGGTGATAAATTCATATACCAAATTTGGTGCTGATCAGATGAAAAATGTTTTGAGCCATAGCAGCTTGGGTGAATTCTAAGTAAACATAAGAGTGAAAAGGGTTAATTAAACAATACCAAAAACCATACAGACTAAGAACGTGCTAAGAAAAACCTAGGTAAGAAATATGAGGCAGATCAGAAGAAATATGTTCAACTTATTGCATTGGATAGCATGTGTGTAAAGGGTTAATTATTTTCTAAACCGATCAACCAATCAATACCAAAAACTATACAGATGAGGGGCATGTCATCATAAACCTACATATCAAATATATATGAACACAATCGGACAAAATATACTTTGGTTATAGCATGGGATTTTTGTTTTTTTGATTTTATTTTCGAAAAAGGGTCATAACTCCTTTAAAATAAATCGGATCAAACCCATATTCGAACTCGATCTGTATTTTGGGCTCTGAAACTCGCATACCAAATTTGGTTCCGATCAGATACAAAATGTTTGAGTTATGGCAGAATGCGTTAATTCTAAGTTGAAAAAGGGCCATAACTCTGTAACAAAATCTCGGTTCAAACCCAAATTCGAACTCGATCTGTATTTTAGGTTGAGAAACCCATATACAAAATTTGGTTTCGATCGGATAGAAAATGATTGAGTTATCGCATTACTCGTAAAGTGTCTACGGACAGACAGACGGACAGACGGACAGACAGACGGACAGACGGACCAACGACGAGTGGTCAATCCGGGCAACGACACTATGTTTACCATACTATGGTATGGGTAAACATAAAAACAAACGTGACGAACTGTGCAGATAATTCATTCAATCATTGACTGGTTAGGTGAAAACAAAGTGAAAGTGGGCTTCCAAACGGATAGCGTTGACAGTGTGGGTCGGCAGTGTGTGGCTATTGTATGTAATGCACTCTGGTTTGTGGATCAGCACTATTTCAAACTTCAAGATTTTTATGAAAGTCTGTGATTAATTAGAAAATAAACCTTTTATTTCATAAATTATTGTTGTGATTTTATATTATCAATTCATGTATAGTCCAGTGGAACTCCTTCCAATAAAGCTTGATCTGGTTGGTGGTCACCCTGAGTTACATCAAATTTCACCGATGTACAGTAGTTTCCACATCATCATGAGTGAATATCTCAAACTGTCGAAAAAGGGGGATAACTCCACCAAAAAATGTCGGACAGACGTCATAATCGCAGGTGCACAGGTTCCCATGGTACTAAATATCTGTACCAAGTAAAAAAAAATTGACCTAAAAATGTAGGAATAAAAGCTCGGACAAAAATATACATGTTGTGAAAAAATTCTAAGTCGAAAAAGGGGGAATAACTCCACCAAAAAAAGTCGTACAGACGTTATAATCGCAGGTGCACAGGTTCCCATGGTGGTTGATGTCTGTGCCAAGTTTCACGGAAATTTATCAAAAAACGACTGAGAAAAACTCTGGACAAATTTGTGTCCACGGACGGATGAACGGACGATGGACAGACGGACGATGGAGAACGGACGGACAAGCTAACTCCAGTATACCCCCCCTAACTTCGTTGCGGGGGGTATAATGATAACTATCAAGTATAATGTCACCACAAGTTGTCCAAACCCCCAGTTGATTGGTCAAATGTGTTGAAATATTTTGATCTGCGATCAGCTGGATATTGAATGAGTCGTCAGCCAACCTGACATTTGCACGGTGAGTAAACCGGAATACAATACATTTTAACAAGCAGTGTATTTGGCCATGTTTATTTGAAGTTTTATTGTCTATCATCCAGTGCGGTGCATATACAGTCTCTAATTATTCAGCAGAATAAGTGAATCAAGACTATCTATGATAGTTTGAAGATCACTTTATCCTTTCGTTTCGACTGTATTTACATTCTGTATTTTTATATGAATCGTATATGTAGTTCTTTGTATCAGATTAAATTAGATTATACCCAATACAAAGTTCTTCCTACATTTTCTGGATCTGGGAAGGTATAATAAATAACCCATGCTTACTATGGGCAGAACAAAATAAAAAATAAAAACCCTCACTCCCTCATTGATTTAAAAACAAATTACCTGAGAATCAAATATCTTTTTTTTGTTTGGCCTTATAAATGGATTTTAAAATCAAAATGTAATAGCACTGAGCTTTGAACTCAACTAAAAAAATCAAATAGCAAAAGAAATAGTTAAATTGGGGTGTTAAATCAAGCAGGGTATCTAGAACAATCTATAAAAATCTAAATAAATTGTTAACAAATAAAGATTTTAGTTAAATCTCTCATGACCGGGAGCTGCGCTGCGTCAGTGTATTCTCTTATATATGCGAGTCCATTATTTATTGGCTCGGTATAATGCGTTTATGACTTCCAAGTGGCTGTGGTAAAAAACAATGCAATCAAAGTCGTATCCAATGAGCATTAATCTGAAAATTGCAGAATAGCAGGTCGTTGATGTTGAAAAACAGACACTCCAGCTACATATAAAGAATCTGTCGCATACCGTGAAGAATCTGTAACACATTTGTCGGGCTCACTAATAATCTGCTGCCAAATTTGTTACTATATTTAGCACATTTATCGAGGGTTGTTACTCCACTTCGCCAACTTGGACTCGCAAATTCCCACCAAATAAACAACCTTAAGCTTCACTGAGATTACCATTAGCTATATTAGGACATATTCTATCCAAATAAACCAAGCAACCTGCGTTTTTGACTCTGGTTTAGCCAACAAATAGCAATTTAAGTAGAATTAAGTGCAATTTGATCAGACCTTCTCGCAAATTATCCGTAGCACTCCTTGCAAAGAATCACCTCGTGGTATTGGAACTATTTTTACATTTTTTTATAAACTCGCAGCGTTTTGGAACTATTTAATTTTTTTTTACTCATAGCTTTTGTTGTTGGAGGCGTATAATATATTGGAACTATTTTATGTTTTTTTACTCACATCTCTTGTTGTTGAGCGGCGTATTTAGCTTTCCTTTCTTCCTCTCTTCTCAACAAGCTTTCTTTCCGTCTCTGTTTATGAATCTGTCCTTTCATCCCATTGAACGCTTTCTCCTGGCGTTTAAATTCAGTAGCTGCAGTACGTCTCTGTTCATAGAGCGTATCAATCTCTGAAAACGCAATAAATTACAGACATGTTGAGAGTTCCAATCCTTAGCAGATTAACCCTTCCTAAGTTCCTATACTGAATGGATTCTCCCATTCACTTAATAAAGTATACATTGGAATGGTATATTATTCATTTGGAGGGATGTTGAGGTAAAATGAGCAGTTTGATGAAATAATAATACAAGCGAAGATGGATTCAAATTCTTTGGTGGGAAATATCATTTGTTGAACTTATTACCCCCATCTTTTCAGGTCTCTTTCTTCTCACCCAAATTTCCCCTCCAACAGATGTTCCTAAACGATCCATGGATTAATACCTGCAATGCATGTGTATATCTGCCACTAAATAAAACCAACAGGGAGTAATAAACGAAATTGATACTATCACATAGACTACATGTATATATGACAACGAAATTTAAGTACATTTAAGTACTTGTGGGAAAATTTTGTACTTTAAGGGCCTTGAAAATGGGGGATGATAATTAAATTACTTTCAAGCACTTTAAGCACCGGTGCGAACCCTGCAGGTTGTGCCGATGGATATAAATTTTAAATCCAAGATGGCTGCTGGTGGCCAAAATTTCAGAAAAAATTGATGGTTCCCATCTAGAGGTCACCCTGAAGATCCATATGAAGTTTGGTGACGATCGGATGAGCTATGTGGCCTTTAGGGTGTGCTGAAGGAAATTGTTGACAGACGGATGGATGCCTGCACACAAACAAGCGCACGGACGGATGACGGATGCCAACACATGACAATAGTTCAAACTTTGTCAAGTTGAGAACTTGACTTTGTCAAGCTGAGCTAAAAACTAAATCAAGTGATTTGATGCCTTAAACAGATGTTTATATTCGAGTGCCACCTAGTTATGAGTACCTGCAGTACATGTACTCAATGTTTAGTCCCAGTATAGTGAAAATGCTCCCGCTGTGCGGGATAGCATCACTAAATTCACCTTCTGTGGACCTCATTCTGCAAATGACAGACACACTATTTGCAGGCTTAACACTCACCTTTCTTATGTACTTCAGCCTGGGCTTTATTTACTTGGTTATTCTTCTTCGTCTGGTCTTCCTTAGCTTTGAGTTGATTTCCAGCTGTATAATAATACTACAACAGAGATATTCAAGATCAAAGGTCGAGCACAAAATCTCAAGACGGGTGCTGATTATCGATATAATAATTATAGAATTATAACTACGTACATGTATAATATTATTACAATATAGATTTCAAGTTTAACAATCCAGCACAAAATCTTAGACAGGCGCTGATTATAGAGATTATGATTATAGAATTATTAACCCTTTACCCAACAAACCGGCCAAAACCGGCCAAATAAAGCTTCAACAGCCTAAAATATCTTCGTTCTGTCTCAATAGAACCATACACATATGGATATCATTGGAACCGGCTCCTTGACCACATTGTGATAGTTACAGTTATGCCCTGTGCCAATGCATTCTCTTATATATGCGAGTCGACCATAGGTCGCCTCGCATATATAAGAGAATGCATTGGCCTAAAAAAAATCTTTTTTTTAACACTTTTTACCATTTTTTCTTACATTCTTTAACAATTTTATAATTTTTAATGTGTTAAGCCAATGCATTCTCTTATATATGCGAGGCGACCTATGGTCGACTCGCATATATAAGAGAATGCATTGGCACAGGGCCTTTCTGTTGGGTAAAGGGTTAACTGCGTATAATATTACTACAACATATAAACTCAAGATCAACAGTTCGAGAACAAAATCTCACAGCCGCCGATTATAGAGCTTATAATTATAGAATTATTAACTGCTTATAATATTACTACAACATAGAAATTCAAGATTCGAGAACAAAACCTTAGTCGCCGATTATAATTATAGAATTATTAACTGCATATTACTACAACATAGAAATTCAAGTTGAACAATCCAGAACAAAATCTTATAAGGGCACTGATTATAGAGATTATAATTATAGAATTATAAAAGACATATTTATGGACTTATTTCAGTGAATTAAATTGATAAATAAGTAAAACTATCTCCACAAGAAGAATGGAGAAACCAACAAAGATTAAAGAAAATTCCAACCATATCGACTGTGCCATTTCAGAAAACATGACGTTTGAACTATGCACAAATGTAAATATTTACTACTTTATTCGCAACAATTTATTGGGAATAAATATTATGGCAATGATTCCGCCAACAATAGTCACTGTATGTAATCTATTTATAACAATGACGCTGTTTTCTGCCTATTTTGATACCAGATTTATGAAAATAAATTATTTTGACACAATTCTTTGTTATTCTGTTCTGAACACCTCAGTTGAGTGTTTCACATCACTTTAAATGTGTATATAATTACTACAACATAGAAATACAAGATCAACAGTCCAGCACAAAATCTTAGAAGGGTGCTCATTATAGAAATTATAACCAGGATTCATTCATGCTGCCACTTGCCAAATGCAAAAATAATTCACTGTTGCATAGTATCATCGGCTTATGCAGTGTTATAGGGAAAGTTAACACCTCATTCAATGCACAAGAAATGGACTGTTGTCCAGTGCATAGCCCCATGTGGCATACCACCTAGTGTGGGCCTACCTATCACCTATGACCGAGATACTCAGGCAGACGGACCCATAAATCAGCATTTTCAGATAAACAAAGATGAATAACTCTAGAACAAAAATCCTGAACAAAACGGTTAAACCCTCTATTTAATGTCCTCATAGTAGTGAGATCTAATCACTATTGTCCAAGCTTTTTGACATGAACAGAAATTGGACGGACCAAAAAGCCAACATTTCCAATGAATTTATGTTGCATAAATAACAATCCTGTGTTCTCAGGCACCTCCCTCATCACTGATTTTTTTTTCAATATTTTCTGTTAGAATTATTGGATTTGAAAAATGAATTTGTTTTGATTCTGAAGTATGTTTTCCAGATTTTGAGAAAAAAATAAAAATAAAATAGACTCCCTCCATCATCTAAAATTGAGATCTAATTGCCTGAGAAAACATAAATTTTATTTTAATGGCCTTATTGGGTGGGAGAAGTGTTACCCATGACAACAGACTTTGATTACTCACATCTTTCTCTTCTCTCATTCTGCGCTGCCGATCTCTCAAAGAATCTATCTCCTTCTTAAGTATGAAGTACTGGCTGTAATTTAATAATAATAAATGTAAATTTATGACATAAACATTTTATACAATAAATAAAAGGTCAGCCGACCACAGTGTCCCCCGAAAACGTGGCAAGTGGATGCAGCTTTGTTAAAGAAATGATAAAAAATGTTGAAATTTTCTAAGTCGAAAAGGGTTAATAACTCCGTAAAAAAAATATTTTTCCGTCATCTATATACATGCTGCACATCTCCAATATGTGGGTAACAATACTCTGAAGTTTCAAATAGCTACGATCAAAAGTGTAGGAGGAGTTGATTACACCATGAAGGTACCCTCATACATAAAATTATAAAAAATGTTGAAATTTTCTAAGTCGAAAAGGGTTAATAACTCCGTTAAAAAAAAAAATGTTTCTGTCATCTATACACATGTTGCACATCCCCAATATATGGGCAACAATATTTTGAAGTTTTAAATCTCTAGGATGAAATCTGTAGGAGGAGATGATTACACCATGAAGGTACTCAAAAGTGTGATGGACGGACGAACGGACAGACAGAGCCCGTTTCTATAGTCCCCCGAAAAATTAAGGGACAATGATAAATACAATGAAGGAATCATTATTTAAAAATATTGAGAAGTGATTTCGCAGTAGACAAAATAGGCATGCCTGTTAGCCAATCAATAACCAGAATGCTCAGTGCATCATAGACAAAGTTTTTGGACCGAGTCCAGAATAGTAGGCGGGAGTATATTGCTTGTATTCTTCGGACTAGTTCAAATGGATGCTTTCCGTATATGAACATAGAGTGCAGCCTTTCCCCCCAAAGCATGATGATATCAAACATGCATTTATCAGATGTCCGTTAACCCTTTACCCAACAGAAGGGCCCTGTGCCAATGCATTCTCTTATATATGCGAGTCGACCATAGGTCGCCTCGCATATATAAGAGAATGCATTGGCTTAACACATTAAAAATTATAAAATTGTTAAAGAATGTAAGAAAAAATTGTAAAAAGTGTTAAAAAAAGTTTTTTTTTAGGCCAATGCATTCTCTTATATATGCGAGGCGACCTATGGTCGACTCGCATATATAAGAGAATGCATTGGCACAGGGCATAACTGTAACTATCACAATGTGGTCAAGGAGCCGGTTCCAATGATATCCATATTTGTATGGTTCTATTGAGACAGACCGAAGATATTTTAGGCTGTTGAAGCTTTATTTGGCCGGTTTTGGCCGGTTTGTTGGGTAAAGGATGATCATATCATCACTAGACCTTTTTCTATCATGGTAGATGATATATCATTTTGAAGAAAGATTAATTGTGGATGGTGATCAGTCATATTCAGGGGTTTACATGAATGCCAGGCTCCACGTTTACATGTAGTATGTCTTTTGAATGAATGTCCATTATAGAAGAGAACGGGGCAGGACTTGGTCCAAAAACAGCATCATCGCAACAGATATCCCAAGCTGTTGTGGACCAAGAAGACTTGGTCAAAGTGCATCACTGAGTTCATTTTCAATGCAATATCAATTTGAAATTATTCCTTAAATATTGGACATGGGTCAACTTTGATTCAAATATTCAATTGATTTGGGCAGATTAACATTACATGTAGATCTGTTGACCTGTCACCCCTAACCGGAGTGCTCTGGAAGAATATTGTTTACGTACAAGATTTGTAAAACAAAGTTTTACTTCAGAAATTGGATTTCAAATTTAAGGAATCAGTTTAGGCATTAGAATTGATTATTATCTTAATCTCCCTTGTGAAGCATTATGACAAATAATGATTAAAGTATTAGCATTAAAGACATAATATGGACTAGTTCGGGTGTGTGAAACTTATAAGTTAGTATTGAGGGTCTTCAACTGGGAAACTTCAATCTGATCCTAGGTCTCCCACAGCATTTGAGGCCCAAGCAGAATGAGCTTCCCAGAGGGTGAATGCGGTGACGCATGCCCGGTTTGGGGGATAGTGTCACTAAATTCACTGTCTGGGGATCAAATTCTGCAAATTTCAATCACACTGTCTCAAGGCTTGAATAGAAACATACTGGAGAGTTTTCTTTGACCTGGTCAAGCTATCGATCTCTGAAACTATTTTTTTCTCTTCTGAAAGCTTGAAGTTTTTCATGTTGAGTTGGTATTGTAGTTTCCTGCAAAGAAAACAAGGGAATTTAAGGCCAAGTAATATCAATTTCCTAGTTTGTCAGGTCCCAAAACCTTGTGCATGCAACCATTTATTAATGTTAAATCAGTCAGAGAAAGTTTTAGTTGGTTTAAAATACATACAGTAATTGCAGAATGTTTTCATACAGTATGGATAATAATAAATACCGATGTAATGATATATAATGCTGCCTATGTATGTTTCCACACTGGAATCTGTATATAGAACTGTGGTATCAGATCACAGATCATGGATAATAATAATCAGACTCCAACAAATGTTTGACGTAACAATGTTGTGGACACTGGAATCTGTATATACACTAATGCCTTACATGTAAATAATCAACTTCTTAACCACAGCAGAATTATGGGTAATTTTTCAAGATTTAGTCGGAAATATAGCTTGTTGTCATTTATCGGAAAGCTCTCAGTGAGAGCTTTCCGATGAATGGCAACAAGCCATATTTCAGACTAAATCCTGAAAAGTTACCCATAATTCTGCTGTGGTTAAGGAGTCGATTATTTAGGGTATTACAGTAGAACGGTGGTAGGCTGCTGACAATGCATTGCAGATGCAAACATGATAAAACATTTTTCAAATAGAACGCAATAGCTAAACCGCAAGTCACAGCAGGCCTTAAAATCCATCAAATTTTGAGAGAATCAAAACATACATGTAGCGTTTCTACAGGGAATCAAACTTTTTACGAGAATCAAATAAGAATCATGATTTTGATTTTCATCAGATTTTAAGGCCTGCACAGTCACTTATAGAATTTGCTTGAGCGTTCTGAGATGCATACCTAATAGCTTCATTGATCTTGTCTTCGTTCCTATAGTGAAGGTTACACTGTACTTTAGATAGTGATCCATTCTGAAATTCACAAAACAAGTCAATGGATTGATAAGAGTTGCATCAAGAAAACAGGTCAATGGATTAACATTAATAAAAGGTCGCAGATCCCACATCTCCCGAATCAAGGTGGCTTTTTGGGACATTGGCTTTTTTAACCCTTTCATGATGGGAGCTGCGCTGGTGGATTATTCAATATCCTGTGCCAGTGCATTCTCTTATATATGCGAGTCTCCAATAGGGAGCCTCACATATACATGTACCTGTATAAAAGAATGCACTGGCTTACAAGGTCAAGGTAAATATTGCTAGGCCAATGTATTGTCTTATATATATGCGATACTCCCTATGGGATAATACACTGGCACAGGGTTTTCGCAAAATTTCAGGAAGCTCCAGTCATGGAAGTGTTAAGAACAAATAAGTAAAATTCTGTCAAAATTTACTCCAACTAGTCGATGTCCTGTGTGTTCTCAAAGATGAATCACATGCCAAGTATCTAGAGATTCTTTTGAAGATTGCACAATATATCATTAACCCTTTACCCAACAGAAGGGCCCTGTGCCAATGCATTCTCTTATATATGCGAGTCGACCATAGGTCGCCTCGCATATATAAGAGAATGCATTGGCTTAACTCATTAAAAATTATAAAATTGTTAAAGAATGTAAGAAAAAATGGTAAAAAGTGTTAAAAAAAGATTTTTTTTAGGCCAATGCATTCTCTTATATATGCGAGGCGACCTATGGTCGACTCGCATATATAAGAGAATGCATTGGCACATGGCATAACTGTAACTATCACAATGTGGTCAAGGAGCCGGTTCCAATGATATCCATATGTGTATGGTTCTATTGAGACAGACCGAAGATATTTTAGGCTGTTGAAGCTTTATTTGGCCGGTTTTGGCCGGTTTGTTGGGTAAAGGGTTAAGACAACACGAATATTACTTCTAAGTTGAATAAAATCGAACTTGGCCTGCAACTTCTCAAATGAGAGCCACGTACCAAATATAAAGAAATTCAGTTTAATATTGCTCAAGTTACCATCCGGACAACCAGAAGACAGCGATTTCTAAGTCAAATAAAAGGTCACAGACTCCACCACGTCCACCGAATCGAGGTGGCTTTTTGGAACATTAGCTTTTTAGAACAAAGAAGTCAAATTCTAGCA
Organism: Siphonodentalium dalli; assembly: GCA_032622095.1. Taxonomy (NCBI): domain Eukaryota; kingdom Metazoa; phylum Mollusca; class Scaphopoda; order Gadilida; family Siphonodentaliidae; genus Siphonodentalium; species Siphonodentalium dalli. The sequence continues at coordinate 46,740,869 of CP136069.1, read as the reverse complement.
AAATTGGACTGAAAATCAACGATGTCCTGTGTGTTCTCAAAGATGAGCCACACACCAAGTATCAAGAGATTCTTTTGAAGATTGCTCAATTTATCATTAAGAGAACACAAATATTATTTCTAAGTCAAATAAAATCCAACTTGGCCTGTGTTTTCTCAAACATAAACTATGTACCAAATATCAAGAATTTAGTTTAATATTGCTCAAGTTACCATGCAGACAACCCAGAAAACAGCAATATCTATGTGGAACGAGAGGCCGATCACGATCGGCAGATGTTAACCCATACCTTGCCGATAAAAATTTAATATGATCGGATAAATGAGAGTTTTGGTGTTGAATTATAGAGTATACTGTTATGTACTATTATAGACAAATGAACATAACACAAATTATTGGAATTTATGGGTCACTGGCATTTATATAAGAGAATGCACTGGTACAGGATCTGTAATGCTAAACCACCACAGCCAGCAAGCCCATGGGTTAAATGTGTAGGTGTGACCTGGTCATGGAATACTTGGGTTAAGAGAGTCCAATTTAAGTTTACAATAATAATGTGTCCTAGTATACAGATAAGCAACCTCACCACTGACCCATTAATATCAATTATATAGCAGAGCTGTCAAAATATCACAGGAATTGTTTATGTTGAACACTGACCTCTATTAAACCAATAACAATTATAATGATATCAGACCATCTGAAGATATAACTCTGCAGCACAGATGTCTACTGTTAATATCATGTGATGTTTATTGTTGAATCTTTATTTTAAATTAGATACCATAGCCTTCTTTATCAGATTATTTGCACATTGGCATAAGAGACATCAGAAAATAATATAGCCTTATCAATAGCTAAGTTGTCCAAAGGCAATTGGTGAATTGGATTTAATGTTGCTCCAAACAGATTTACCAGTACATAACACAAGATTTTGGACCGATTTAATCAAATTTGGTGTGGTGATTCGGGGTACCCTTGGCAGAGTTATAATGGTGTTAGTTTTTCAAATTTGTTTAACTTAAAAACTTTTTAATTATTTAAAAAAATTAAAGGTCCACATTGGAAATCTTTTTATCAACTTTTATCATAATCATCAATATCTAAATGAAAACAAATGACATTTTTTTTATTATTATTATAAAAGTTAAAAGTAAATGTTTTTTTAAATCGATTTTTTTCTTCCAATTTTTTTCTTCGAAAAAGGGTCATAACTCCTTTAAAATAAATCGGATCAAACCCATATTCGAACTCGATCTGTATTTTGGGCTGTAAAACTAACAGACCAAATTTGGTTCCAATCAGATGAAAAATGTTCGAGTTATGGCGAATGCGTCAATTCTAAGTCAAAAAAGGGCCATAACTCTGTAACAAAAACTCGGATCAAACCCAAATTCGAACTCGATCCGTATTTTGGGCTGAGAAACCCATATACAAAATTTGGTGTCTACGGACAGACAGACGGACAGACAGACGGACAGACAGACGGACAGACAGACGGACCAACGACGAGTGGTCAATCCGGGCAACGACACTATGTTTACCATACTATGGTATGGGTAAACATAAAAAGGGGCATAACTGACAAAATCATTGAACCATGACCATATACAAGATTTGCCTGCATCTTCTCAAATGTGAACTCCATATGAAATATAAAGAATTTTTTTTCAATATTGCTCAAGTTATTATGCGAACAACCCGAAAACACCAATTTCTAAGTCGAAAAATGGACATAACTCCATCAAAAATCAACGAACCGTGACCAAATTTGAACTTGCCTGCGTCTTCTCAAACATGAACCACGTACCAAATTGAAATATCAAGAAATTCTGTTTAATATTACTCAAGATCGCGATATGTATTGTATCCTAGCAGGGGTGTATTGTTACAACCGTACTAAATTCTCACCTTCTGAGTTAGTTCATGACTCAGTGATCGTAGCATTGGATCAATCCGCTTCCGCTTCTCAGAATTAGCATCTCTCTCTGCTTTCAAAGCTTTAAGCTCGACTGACAGCTTGTCATCAGTCTTGTAATTTAAAGATTTCTAATCTTTGTTAAGGACTATAGACACTCAAATTATAGAACAGGAAACAGTAGCATGCCTTGTAAACTGGCAACACAAAGTTATTTACTGCAAAAGTCACTTCTTAAAGTGGGGCTGTAACCTAAATTCGGCCATTTATAGGACCATCTCCTTTTAGACTCAACAGAATATACAAATGAATGAATTTTAGCTATGAATGAGTGCAAAATACACTCATGAACGATGCAAACAAAATGATACCGGGTAATTATAATGAAAATAAATTTATGACTACAGTCATAAATTCATTTTCATTATAATTACTACCGGTATGTTGTTTGCATCGCCATGCAGGATAGCATCACTAAATTAAACCTCTGGGGACTTCATTCTGCAAATTACAGACACACTATTTCCAGACTTGGAAAAAATACTAGTACAAGTACCGGTACATGTACTACCCCCCCCCCCCTCTACCCCCCCCCCCCAGTAGACAATATCTTTAATATACCAGTATGTGTGCAACTGATGAGGTTAAAGGCATGGATGGCCTTCGCGATGGGTATGCTGTTAAAATAGTCACACCCGTCAAAACTGCCACAAACAGAAAGAATATTAAAATATAATCATATTTTATTCTTATACCAATCAGAAATATCATGTAAATAGTATGTTATTGTCAATTTTGAATGCTGTGTTATGTAAACAAAAGCCAGGTTCTGTATCGTTTTTGGCTTATTTTTACATAACAAAGCATACAAAACTTAACAATAACATACTATTTACGTAATATTTATGATTGGTATAAGAACAAAGTCTGTCTATATTTTAATATTCTTTCTATTTATGGCAGTTTTAATGGATGTGACTGTTTTATTAACAAAACCCAGCTCAAAGATCATCGATGCCTTTATCTTAATGAGATCCGAAGGTTTTGGAAAAAGGATACGAGTTGAGCTTCGTGTTCTCTGATGGACGTGTTGATCTTCTCCATTTCTTCTTCATGTTTTTTTCTGTCCGGAGGTTTCAGTCTGCGAAAATCTGCAAAAAATACGAAGAAATAATTACAAGAAATTCAAAATTTTTAAGAAATACAAAGAAATAATTCCAAGATTTTCATAAAGCAAATTAAAGTCCAAATACATGTAATGGTTGTGACCCTGCTTACTATTATTTCTTTATACCAGTGGCCTCTAGAGCTGTAACAATACACTTAGTCACGATATGATACAAATCGCGATACATTATCAATGAGACAATACATATCATGATACACTAAATTAGTGTTCACAAAAGATTTAGCACCTGAATTATCAGAACGAACATGTTTATATCTGGAGATATAGAGTAATTCCCAAAGTAATTGACCACTTAACCACAGCAGAATTATGGGTAATTTTTCAGGATTTAGTCGGAAATATGGCTTGTTGCCATTCATGAATGGCAACAAGCCATATTTCCAACTAAATCCTGAAAAATTACCCATAATTCTGCTGTGGTTAAGTGGTCAATTACTTTGGGCATTACTGTAGTTCATTTTTAACTAAAATGCAATTTAATTGTTAGCTAAAGAGTCAAATACATGTAATGCTACATGTTAATTGACATGTAAACTTGAGATAACATTGCAGGTTTTGCTCCTTTACACCTTAAGAAATTACTTGATTTGATACACGCGACACGGTACGATACTAGTACATGTATCATTTGATGTAATTTAGGCAAATTATGGAAATTAAACTTTTGTTCTCGAAATTTTCACTGGGCACTTTTGAAAATGTCAGACAGGTTACTTTAACCCTTCGAACCGTAATGCCAATATTTGGGTGCAAACAAAATGTGACTATATCCCGTAACACCGATAATTTGGTGCAGCGACGACATTTGTTGATAGCAAATTTATATACATGTAAAGAATAACCAGCGTCAGACCCACTGATTTATATTTAAATGGCACCTGGATATGTCAGCGTTGCAAATGGTGTGTAAACTATGGACTGGTTAATTGCTAGTATCGGGTAGAAATTTGGCCTTATTAACAATATAAAGCCTCATGATTTTAGAGTTATCCATCTTCATCCGCAATTTGTTCCAAGACCGTTGGCTCGTCGACTTTCTCGATGGTGAAAAATAATAGATTTCAAAAATTTAAATCTAATAACACTGAGCTTTGATAGGTGCGTTCCTTGACTCGAATCAAATATTTTCTACCCCCGAATCCAAATAAATAGAAATTGAGGGGCGATTAATTGGATTATTCATCTTTAATGCATGATCAAGTACTGGCATGCAGTGAATACATTCTGCTCCATTCACATCTATGCATCAACGAGTCAAGGTGATCACCTTATTACCGGGGACGAATATATTGTAGCATTGCATGAATATGGTTTCTATTTATGGAAGAGGTTATTTCCTCAGAGAAGCGGAAATGGTCGAAGTGGTTGAGAATGCCAGTATGACTTGAAGTTGAGCCATCAATTAATAGGACATATATAGTACTAGCTGGTGGGCCCGACTTCGTCCAGGCTATTCGTCCGGGCTATTTAGGTATTTCTTTGCCAGAAATATGACTATATGAGCATATACCGGTATGAGCAAGGACCGGTCGCATGCGAAATTGGACCCGATTTGACCTTGAATTGACCATTTTGAAGGTCAAGGTCAGGTCGGGGTCACGATTTGACCCATCCAAAACACTCCCCAGACAAAAGTATCCCTAGGTATCAAATTTCGTCGAAATCCGCCAGTTTTACCCGATGTGACCTTGAATTGACCATTTTGAAGGTCAAGGTCAGGTTGGAGTCACGATTTGACCTGTCCAAAACACTCCCCAGACAAAAGTACCCCTAGGTATCAAATTTAGTCGAAATCCATCCGGTTTTACCCGATTTGACCTTGAATTGACCATTTTGAAGGTCAAGGTCAGGTCGGGGTCACGATTTGACCCGTCCAAAACACTCCCTAGACAAAATTACCCCTAGGTATCAAATTTCGTCGAAATCCATCCTGCAGTTTTCCCGGCCATAGCTAACAGACAAACAGACAAACAGACAAACAAACAGAAGTCCCAAAATATATATTAGATTCATGAGTACCCCTGCACACCATCACAGGTAGCTACCATAACAACCCTGACCTTATTTGGCCTTCTGTGCTATATTATACCGGTAAGTGTGTTCTACATTCCATCAATAATATGTAGTACTCAGCATTATCATATGACAATAAGTAGGGGATGTGCAGTTTACAGTTTCATCTACCGTATGTTAAAGACATATTATGTACTTGTTGTGGTGCGTGAATCTGATCTGTTGGTATCCAGGCGCCATGCCAACCGGGGGAATATAGCATTCTACTAACATTGCCGAAAATCTTAAGCAAATCGACAGTACCACTCCATAGTCTGAACTAGGCTCAATTGTAAACATTTACTACTCGATTCGGGACGCATCTATCGGCGATAAACTAACGAAAACAATTTCGCCACCGAGAGTCCAAGCATTTAAGTAATATATAAGAATGACGGTGTGTGTTGTCAATCTGGATATAATATTTGTAAAAATTACTACTTTGAACAAGATTATTCTCAATTTATATGTGATCACCCTACCGGAGTGTTTCACATCACTTTAATATTCAATGATTGATGGAAATGAGGTGAAGGCAGGGTGGCCAGATCAGGGGCCAGATGGGTCACATGCACCCCTGCGGCCTGCCCTACATGTATTCCAAGGACACTGATGGGCACTTATACTTCTACTGTTTTGTTGATGTCCAAATTTTGTCTTATGTTTGCAACTGTATTTTATGTTTGACATGTCAAGAGTTTTAGAGCACTTCGGTGGATTTTACGCCATACAAAACTATTATTTATATATTATACCTTCAATAATAAAGCAAAACAAACAAAACAAGAGATGGACTGTCGTCCGGTACATACCCCCTCATGGCATACCGCCTAGTGTGGGCACATCTATAACTTATGATGGCTATACTCAGACATATGGACCCAGAAATCAGCATTTTCATAAAAACAAAGATGAATAACTACAGAACAAAAAACCAAAACAAACATTTTGAATGTGCCATTAAATGTCCTCATAGTGGTGAACATCCATACAAAATTTCATTGAGTTCCGAGCATTACTGTTCAAGTTATGAGCTGAACAGACATCGGATGGACCAAACAACCAACATTTCCAGATAAACAAAGATGTATAACTCTAGAATGGAAAAGCATAACAGAACAATGGAACCCCCTATTGAATGTCCTCATAGCAGTGAACATCCACACCAAATTCCATTGAGATCCCAGCACAATTGTTGAAGTTACAACATGAACAGACACCAGACGGACCAAAAAGCCAACATTTCCAGATGAACAAAGATGAATAACTCTAGAATGGAAAATCCGAACAAAACGAGGGACCATCTTTTTATTGTCCTCATAGTAGTGAACGTCATTACCAAATTTCATTGAGATCCCAGCACAACTGTTGAAATTACGACATGAACAGACACCAGACAGACCAAAAAGCCAACATTTCCAGATAAACAAAGAAGAATAACTCTAGAATGGAAAATCCGAACAAAACGATGGAACCCTCCATTGAATGCCCTAATAGTAGTCAACATCCATACCAAATTTCATTGCGATACGAGCACTACTGTTCAAGTTACGACATGAACAGACACCAGACAGACCAAAAAGCCAACATGTCCAGATAAACAAAGATGAATAACTCTAGAATGGAAAATCCGAACAAAACGATGGAACCCTCTATTTAATGTCCTCATAGTTGTGAACATCTACACCAAATTTGGTTGAGATTCCAGTACAACTGTTGAAGTTACGACATGAACAGACACCAGACGGACCAAAAAGCCACTATTTCCAGATAAACAAAGATGAATAACTCTAGAATGGAAAATCCAAACAAAACGATGGAAACCTCTATTTAATGTCCTCATAGTAGTGAACATCCATACCTAATTTCATTGAGATCCGAGCGCTATTGTTCAAGTTATGACATGAACAGACATCGGACGGACGTACAGACGCACGCACGGACAGCTAGACGGACAGGTGCAAAACAGTATACCCCCTTTTTTTTTTTTAAAGGGGTATAATAATCTTGTTTCTGATTTACCTAACTACATGTACATGTACCTGCAAGCCTGGATATTGTGTGTCTGTCATTTGCAGAATGAGGTCCCCAGAAGGTTAATTTAGTGACGATATTCCGCCAAGCGGACTAGCATCACCAAATTCACCCTCTGGGAACCTCAATCTGCTTAGGCATCATCTTCTGAGAAGTATCTACTAGTATAGTCTCAAATTACCATTGTCTTTAGTTACTTTTTCCCTTCTGTTCAATTTCTATATCCCCTAATTTGCAGAAGATAAAATGCATAATCGAGGTGACTAATGTGTGAACATCACCAACTTCAACTGGGCAACTTCAGTTGATCCCAGGTGCCCCATAGCAGTTGAGGCCTAAGCAGAATAACGTTCCCAGAGGGATAAGTTGGTGATGCTAACCCACAATTCACCCTCATTCTTCAAATGACACAAACCATATTTTTACATTTGAGGGTAAATATAGGGAAAATTTTACAAAAAAAAGAGGGTGAAAACAGGTTTTTATCTAAATCGCGGCCTTGTGACATATTTTCAGGTTGCCACTTGTTATTGTTGCAACATGCCAAAATTCATAAAAAAAAATTAATAAAACAGTTTGAAAATGGACAGTCTAGTAGACCTGAAGTTTGGATAAATGAAAAAATCTAGGGTTTTATGTTAAATAGCATTGATAGTGAAATGATAGTTACTAGTATTGTGTCGACTGATAACGATGATTTTCTAAGTTGAAAAATGTGGATAATTCCAAAATTAAATAATCGGACAACCTCATAATCGCAGGAGCACAGGTTCCTGTGGTACTAAATATCTGTGGTAAAAAAAATATACTGAAAAATGTAGGAATACAAGCAACATGTAGGACAATTCTGACCAATCAGAACAGAAAGCTTACCTTGCACCACTGACATGATATGTGTAGAAATTTCATCTGCAAGTTGATCAAATACTCGAGTGGTATCCCACTGCACAGCCATGATATGTAGCAAAGCTCACAACAATGGTAAACAACGTAGCTCTGTCCACAAATTTATATACTGTACATGTATATGTACAACTGTATACGGTATGGCTACACAGTCTAATTCAGGTGATAAGGAAATCAGATTTCATATAGTCCGTACATTAAGATCCATGAATTTACATACAGAAGATGATGACTATTCGTAGGTGATATTATGAACAGTAAACGGTCAAAGGACTCCTTCTCGGGTAAAATTCTCCATGAATGAGTCATCTGAGTTTGCAACGTCCGTAAGCCTTATTCCAGTATAAAGGTGAAGGAACTCTTGTAACAAGTACCGGCAACAGAAATAGTAGATAACCAGATGACTTAACGACCAGATAGCCAGCGCATCACCAAAAATATCAATGAGTAGCCGTAACAATTTCCCGCAACTCAGCACATTTGAATTGTGCAAGCGCGATATATACCGGTATATACATGTATATATCAGAGCTTTAAACCAAGGTATTACCTCTGATATACATATATACGGTATATGCGTTAAGTTGTTAACATCTTGCGTTTACAGACAGTCTAGATTTTCTATGGAGAAGAGATCATGGTGACAACAAGAAAATGAGAACATTAATAGAATCTGTTGTCATGTTATCAATCCCTCGGATTCCCTCCAAATTTCCAATCTGTGCTAACACGTTCCACAGGATCTTGCACCACAACAGATAGAGATCACACCCATCTATACAAAGGCAGGCTATCTGCCCAGGAATCCATGTCATATTATCCCATATTAATTGTTCATTCCTTCACACACTATAAACAATCTCTTGAGGAATGTGTTGTTGTATTATTATTCCCTCTCATTAGTTCTTAACTCAATATAACAAAGACAGATATAAAGTAGATCAAAAGTGACAAAGTCAGCGGCCTTCCAGAGCAATCCCAATTATAGTAATGCTTGCCGATATGATCCCGAATGATGGAGTAATCACTATTTATAGTAACGATTTAATACACGTGTATTTTAAGTGCACACAACAATCACAGAGAGCTGTATGTTATGTTTACCTAGTGACTCGCATGATGAAATCTGGGCACAGCTGATAACATAACCGGTAGCTTCTTAACTGTGTCATTGTAATTAAAGGTGTATTCAGGGTTCCAGGCTAAATTTTATGAAATCAATTTAACTTTTTATATTGATTCTAGACAGAATTATATTCGATGTTAACCCTTTACCCAACAGATCGGCCCTGTGCCAATGCATTCTCTTATATATGCGAGTCGACCATAGGTCGCCTCACATATATAAGAGAATGCATTGGCTTAACACATTAAAAATTATAAAATTGTTAAAGAATGTAAGAAAAAATGGTAAAAAGTGTTAAAAAAAAGAGTTTTTTTAGGCCAATGCATTCTCTTATATATGCGAGGCGACCTATGGTCGACTCCCATATATAAGAGAATGCATTGGCACAGGGCAAAACTGTAACCATCACAATGTGGTCAATGAGCCGGTTCCAATGATATCCATATTTGTATGGTTTTATTGAGACAGACCCAAGATAATTTAGGCTGTTGCAGCTTTATTTGGCCGTTTTTTGGCCGGTTTGTTGGGTAAAGGGTTAAGCGAATTAATGAACTTTAAATTCATGCATATAAATGGAGAATTCGACAATGTGAATGGGCAAAATTATAACAAAGACAACTGAATACATAAACTTGATGATGCCTGGTTAGTATACTAGTATGTATTGGATTATCCGAGCGAATTAACCCTTTGAGTGCCAGGGGCAGATCTAATCGGCCCTAAACCTACACAATAAGTCTGTTAAAGAATATAATAAAATATATTAAAATTGTAAAAAATTGTAAAAAAAAATAAATAAATTGTTAGGCCAATGCATTCTTTTATATACCGGTATGCGAGGCGACCTATGGTCGACTCACATATATAAGAGAATGCATTGGCACAGGGTATATGGGTTGATACAAAAATTGACCTGGCACTCAAAGGGTTAAGTTACCAAATACAAAACTAACAACCGCAGTAATACATGTATTATGACCACGTGTCAGACAATACTCTAAATTGTCACTATAAATCGTTATGATCAAATCCACATCAGTTTTTTTTTTACAAACAAATAATGTAATATGTTCTTGTGTCAATATAAGAAATCTACAATAAATATTTCACGTATAAGACGAAAGTATGGCATGTTTTGTGAGAAGACATTGTGTGTTCATGTGCTAATCTATACACAGCTGGCCGTTGTTTATATCGTTTATGCCTACCAGCAATAATAGCACGTGTTTATAGCGTGACGTCATTGTTTGTATACAAAGATATCGCATATAAGATAGCATACAATACATTGAAAGGAGAAATTCCACATGAAAAATTCTATTTTGTTTGATATATTTAATTTTCTGTACCTTTATTTAGTATCATTTCGATCTCAAAATTCATAAATCCCCAGTACAGAACTTTACCCCAACCCAGTAATATTTAAACATATAGATCTATTGGATTAAGTGTTAGTAAATTTTTGTGTTGGGGACCTGTGATTTCAATGTTTTAGAGAAACACCACAATCATTAACCCTTCCATGACTCGAGCTTCCTGAAATTTTGCAGAAACCCTGTGCCAATGCATTCTCTTATATATACATGTATGCAAGTCTTAAGAAATGGATGCTGAATTGCTTGTGTTCCATACAGTATGGATGCAAGTTGGTGTGACATTTACTTATATTTACACTAACTGAACCAACTGACCGATTAGAAGAGCATTAACCCTTTACCCAACAAACCGGCCAAAAACGGCCAAATAAAGCTGCAACAGCCTAAATTATCTTTGGTCTGTCTCAATAAAACCATACAAATATGGATATCATTGGAACCGGCTCATTGACCACATTGTGATGGTTACAGTTATGCCCTGTGCCAATGCATTCTCTTATATATGCGAGTCGACCATAGGTCGCCTCGCATATATAAGAGAATGCATTGGCCTAAACAAAATCTTTTTTTAACACTTTTTACCATTTTTTCTTACATTCTTTAACAATTTTATAATTTTTAATGTGTTAAGCCAATGCATTCTCTTATATATGCCAGGCGACCTATGGTCGACTCACATATATAAGAGAATGCATTGGCACAGGGCCCTTCTGTTGGGTAAAGGGTTAAGCACCCATTTCCAACATTATTCTCGTGACTTGATGCAAGTTGCGTCTACACAAAAATTTATGCAAGTTGGGGGTCAGCACATGACGTCATGTGATGTAATTTCAACCAACCAATGTCCTGCATTCATATTCCACAACGCGAATGCACGTGTGAGTGTAAATATTCACATAGGGAACGACGTACTAGTATATATAACAGAATACATTGGCCTAACAATATTTACCTTGACCTTGTAAGCCAGGGCATTCTCTTATATACCGGTACCATAGTTGTGTTTGCAAGGCTCCCTATGGGAGATTAGCATATATAAGAGAATGTACTGACACAAGATATTTAATGCTGCACCTGCTCAGCTCCCATCATGAAAGGGTTAACAAAATTTAATAACAAAATGACATCCTTTGCTATTTATACCGGTACCGTAGGTCAAGTTGATATGTCATATTTGATTTTGCAGAATGAGGTCAACAGAGGGTGAATATAGTAACACTATCCCACACAGCGGGCTAGCTTCACAAAATTCACCCTCTGGGGACCTCAATCATTTTCTTGGAAGTATCTATAGTCTCAAATTAACATTGTTTTAATTACTTTCCCTTCTGCTGTTTCTATATCCCCTAATTTTCAGAAATAAATTGCATAATCGAGGTGACCAATGGGTGAACATCACCAACTTTAACTGGGGAACTTCAATCTAATCCCTGGTCTCCCATATACATGTACATTGTAGCAGTTGAAACCTAAGCAGAATACTAGTAAGGTCCCCAGAGGGTGATTATGGTATCTATACCATAGTATGTAAAGTAGCTTATCAGTTGGTTGTGTTAATCATACATACCATGTGAAATTCCCATTGTTAATAAAATGAGGCGAAAAACATGAATAGAGCTTCACAAAATGTGTCTCAAAGTAAACAAATGCATGTTCTAGCCTTTATGGTGCATACTACGGACAAAGCAAACATATTCTACCATATACCTGTATGTACAATGTATATATATACTATGTAATATACATGTATCTTTCCATGCCAACAAACAACATCCTGTTCATTCAAAGTTGTTCCATGGACTTCATTTTGTGTTTTATATTTGTTCTAAATTACACACGATAAAAAATACAATGACCAGCAGTCCAGCACTCGTTAACAATTAAACTTTCAGAGTTTTCGACCGCAAATCTTGCATGCCTATGGGGAAGATAACTATTATTGGAGTTAATATTTAGATACATGTATAAATGATATTTCTGGGAATTATACACACGACACGTCAGAGTGATTAAATCACATAATTGAATGTGAAACAACATTTATTTTACAAGTTTTTCATCAACAATCCTGATTTTTTTAAGCACCAAGTAAAATTGTGAAGCTTAATACCATTACTAAATTGTCTGGCAATTCGATAATTGTTGGTGTGTTTTTGTAACGAAAAACGATTCTAACTGATGTGCCAAAAATCGGAATCAGTAACTTGTCAATTCTTGAGAAATAGAACAAAACATTCGAATACAGCGTATTTTGTGCTATCGAATTGGATGATATATCGGTATTAGTGGAAAATAATCAGATAATAAGTTCATCAAAATGACCTACATGTACTTTACAGTACTTACATGTATTATCTGAACATTTCCTTAGGAATAACTACTCATCAATGAGTATTTAATATAGAAAGAATTAACGGTACTCAATCTAATCAGGTGGTCCCCATATCATCAAGTTACATTGTACAACAACAACAACATTTCTTCAAAATACGCATTAGTTATCAGAATCGATTAATTATAACAAAATAATGCTAACCACTGTCAAGTTGTCAACTATGGTATAAAATGTCCCAAAATGTGTATTTTATCAACAAGTTGTTCAACGACATATGGACGAGTATCACAAAATTTGGCTTGATTTTAGAGTTATCAATCTTCATCTGCAATTTGTCCGCGATCGTCGGCTTGACGACTTTTTTCCAGGCCACAAATAAGTACCGGTATACATCTCGAGATATAACAAATTTCTAAAATTTATATCTGATCACTCTGAGCTTTGATGGGTGGGTTTCTCGACTCGAATCAAATATTATTTACCCACGAAGCCAAAGAAATAGTAATTTTGGAGCATTAATTCAGATTATGCATCTTTAAACATGAATTACAGATACATGTATAAAGAATATATTTATCACCAAGCCATAATTTGTATTTTCTTCAGTATTCAAAATGTTTTCATAATAAGACCAATGATAATAACCTCCAGTCTGATCAATTTAGTTAGATTGTACATCTATAACTCGATTTTTCACATAATGGTGCTAATATGAAAATACTCATCAGTTAATGGAAATGGGCAGGCTATTAAAGAGACTTTATTCCCAAAATATCTTGAATCTAATTGACATGCACAATGGTGCATTATTATAAATTGCAATAACCGGTATATATGCAAATTTCCATTATATATATTACAGGTGTATACATGTAGCTACATGTACATGTATTGAATTTGAATAGTAACTGCAGGTACACAATGGCATGTTGTTTTCTATGTGAATATAGTGGGTAGGGGATAGCACCAGTGCAACAATGTACAGCTATACTTAAAAGTACATGTAATTGACCAACTCTAATGTGGTGTCACCCCGGTAATACTGTGGTATTATACTGCTCACATGCTTTATTAATTCCAAATCTGGATATAGTGTGTCTGAAATTTGCATAATGAGGTCCCCAGAGGGTTAATTTAGTGATGCTAGCCACTGTAGCGTCACTAAATTCACCCTCTGGGGACCTCATTCTGCAAATGTCCGGCACCATATTTAGAAGCCTGCTTGGTGATATACCAGTACCTATCATTCACCCCAATAGTTTCAGGAACGAAAGGGTAAATCCTTAGAATAACAGATTGAACATTCATGTACAGTAATGCCCTAAATAATCGACTCCTTAACCACAGCAGAATTATGGGTAACTTTTCAGGATTTAGTCGGAAATATGGCTTGTTGCCATCAATGAATGGCAACAAGCCATATTTCCGACTAAATCCTGAAAAGTTACCCATAATTCTGCTGTGGTTAAGGAGTCGATTATTTAGGGCATTACTGTATAGCCACACAAATACAGCGTACATGTACTCTTGTGTGCCAAATAGAAGTACAGGGTGGAATATAAGTGCAGGTTGAAAATTTCTGAAAAATTAAATAATAGTGCACCTGGGGCAGAATAAAAGTGTGTGGTGGAAATATACATGTATCAATTATCACCGAAAAATCTGTATCATGTGGATGATGAAAAGTTTTCAATAATTAATAACATGAACAATTATTTTTGTAGACTTGAGTATAAAGCAAGTTTTCGCAATTGACGTGCTTAAAATTAATACATGCACAGGAAAATGTGACCCTCATTGTTTAGTGTTTACATGCCCCATGTGCGCAACATCTCGGATGAAGAATCCACATTTTCTTGTAATTAAACTATTTGTTCATGTACATGTATAGCATTTGCAAATCAAATTTAGAACAGAGTCATCAATTTTTGAAAAGCGTTCAGACCCGAATAAACAGATTTTTCTCATCAAATTAATAAACGTACAGGTACCTTTATTTGGCACACAAATATCATGCAGAATATATAAGAAGTAAGGCCACACAAAGATAATAATCTGTTTCTCTGACACTTTTTCCTTCAAAATGCCTTAAATAGACAGGCAGGCAGGTTTTTATATTAATTTTTAGCCAGACAATTACATGTGCACAGCAGGCAGGTTTAATATTTATTTTTTATCTGAACAATTATACAGCAGACAGGTTTTTATTCTCACTTTGACAACCAAAATTTCCCAACAGGCAGGTTTTAATGTTTACTCCCAAATTGTCAAAAAAACATTGTTGTTGTGTTAAAAGAGACTTTTCATTATTAAAATTGTTTTATGACAAATTCCTCAATATTGTACTAATAGTATAGCACAATGATTTGAATGCGATATTATTCACAAAACACGCTTTGTGTCAGAGCAAATGTAGGTGGACAGTTGTTTAGTTTCTCACAAAAAGCGCAGTGAATTGTTTATAAGCAGAGTCACGACATTGCATCATTTCCTTATTTGGATTCGCGCGCATTATACATGTATGTCGGTTGTAAAACCCCTAATTTGGTGCGTCTGCAACTTACTGGTACACCTCACAATAGTATCATAGTAAATTCCTTATTGGTATGTATTACCATACATGTATATAGGTTGGAAGAAAATACTAATTGGATTGAAAAATATTAATCTCTTTGCAAGAACAATTATATTATGTACATGTTTTCTGTCTGATCATTTCCAAATCATGAAGTAACGTGGATTAGCTGTATTATGAACTGACAGCAGGTAAAATGGGTCGATTAAAATAAAATTTGGCACGATTTGAATGCGATTGTTGATTGTGCTAATAATTTTATCTTGGCCTTCCACAGCACAATGGAACACTTTCATTGGATAATCCAGTAGTTCCGAGTGTTTGTCTATAAACAAATGGTTCTGTAATGTTTTTGATGTTTGTTTGCATAACAAAGCATACAAACGTGACAATAACATGCAATCTACACAATATTTATGATTCGTATAAGAACAACATCTGTCTATTATATAATTTATTAATATTCTTTCTGTTTATGGCAGATTTGACTATTTTAACAGCTATACCCACCATGAAGGCCGCCAGTATCTTTAAATACAAGTTGAAATGTGTCTAGCCAAATCTATGGTCAGTAGTTCATCTATTATCGGTGAGATTTTTTATCTTAGGTGGGCCATAAAAAGCACTCAGGGAAGCCATATTTTTATGAGGGGGCAGTTTTATGAGGGGGCAGATGTCTGAAAACAGAACATAAATTTTATATGACCTAAATAATAAATTAAATCTGAGCATGGTTTTATATATATTATAGTGTTTACCACATGCTGAACCTCATTGCCGTGAGAACATGCTGTTAATATTACCAAATATGGTAAATCCATCCCATGCATGAGGCTATTTAACCTGATTAAACACCCGAGACTCATCGAATGTAGTATTGTTGAGCTGTGGCTGGAATTGTTTTGCGGACTAGTAGACTACCCCCTGCTAAGAGCAATACCGGGACAAACAAATCATATTACAGGTGATTATTTTATCTCTATTCTAAATTAATGCCCAGTCGTTCCCATTGCAATCCATCAAGTTGTGAGACCTCAGGAAAACCATTTGTTCTTAGTCAGAGAGCCCAGAAAGTTTTATTCGAACTACATGTACATGTATTGAGTCGAAAGGTTTGATGCACCTGAATTGTCAGGAGGACCGGGCTGACGGCACAACCAAATTCATAAGTTCCGCAATTACATCAAGTGGTCGCCCTTCCTGGGCAAAAGGGTGTTGAGCTCGGTCTGTGGCCGTTTCATGGACAAATACGAAGTCATGGTTGGGGAGGAGCATAAGGCCGCTCGAAGGCAGGCCTGTCGTAGTAGTGGAAACCCTGCCTTAAGGGAGAGATGAAGGGACAAATTTTGATGCAGAATTGCATGGAAATCCCCATTCAAAATTGGTCCCTTGGCCTCCCCCTTATTAAAGGAGGCCAGCCCAGTTTCTGCATGGATGGGTGATGGTGTGCGATTCTGAGTGTAACTCATAGACTTCTCTTTGAGATGGGGAGGGGCATGAGGCCACTCGACAACAGGCCTGCCATAGTAGCGGAAACCCTGCCTTACTCTCAGGTGCCTAATAATCATGATTACCTAATTTACATAGTGATGGGTGGGGATTTAGGCTGAAATTAATAATATTTATGGCAATTTTCTCCAAAATTAACAAGAGATGGACTGTCGTCCGGTACATACCCCCTAGTGGCATACCGCCTAGTGTGGGCATACATTTGTATCTATAACTTATGACTGCTATACTCAGACAGATGGACCCAAAAATCAGCATTTTCATATAAACGAAGATAAATAACTATAACACAAAAAAACAAAACAAAACAGTTGAATGTGCCATTAAATTTCCTCATAGTGGTAAACATCCGTACAAAATTTCATTGAGATCTCAGCACAACTGTTGAAGTTACGACATGAACAGACACCAGACGGACCAAAAATCCAACATTTCCAGATAAACAAAGATGTATAACTCTAGAATGGAAAATCCGAACAAAACGATAGAACCCTCTATTTAATATCCTCATAGTAGTGAACATCCATACCTAATTTCATTGAGATCCCAGTACTATTGTTCAAGTTATGACATGAACAGACATCGGACGGACGTACAGACGGACAGCTCGACGCACGGCATGACGGACGGACGGACAGGTGCAAAACAGTATATCCCCCTTTTAAAAAAAAAGGGGGTATAATAATAATTCTTCCGGTTTCAGAGGAGAAGATGTTCAAAGAATTGTTGACGGATGGACGGACGGACGGTACGACGGACAGACGACGGACGAGGAGTGATGACTATACATGTAGGTCCACCGGAGACTTCGTCTCAGGTGAGCTAAAAAATTGTCCCAGAAGATGAGGCCTAAGCAGAATAAGGTAATTGAGGGTGTATTTGGTGATGCTAGCCTGCTGTATGGGGTAGCAACACTAAATTCACCATCTGGGGACTTCATTCTGCAAATGTCAGACACACTATGTCCAGGCTTGGATAAATGAACAATGGACTATTCCTTGTAGACTCTGGTATAACTAGAATAGTTGTTTAGCTAATGTCATGTCTTGTAATGACAGATGGTAAACTGGTCTGAAGCAAGAGTATCGGGTGACCACACTATGATAAATTGGCTTTTTCAATAATACAGGCTTCAGTGTTCTCTTAAAAATGAATAGTGCATAGCAAAGAGGTGTTAATTATAAAGGGCCATAACTCTGTTAAAATATATCGGATCAAACCCATATTTTAACTTGATCTGTATATAAGTGTCAAAAATTCATATACCAAATTTGGTGTTGATCAGATGAAAAATGTTTGAGTAATCCTGTCTTGGATGAATTCTATATCAAAACAAGAGTGGAAGGGGTTAAATAAACAATACCAAAATCCATACAGATGAAGAACATGCTAAGAAAAACCTAGGTAAGAAATATGAGGCTGTGATGTGTCCTAAACAAAAATTAAAGGTCAAAATGCAAAAATTAAATTTTTTGTTTTTAAAGTTATGTCCCTGGCTCTGCCCCTATTTGACCCAGTGACCCATTTGAACAAATCTGAACCACAGTCACCCAAGGTATCTCTGTACCAAATATAAGCTAAATCGGCCAAATATTTTTTTAGAAGAAGTCATTGTAAGAATTACTATGAGTTATGGCCCTGGTTTCTCAACTAATTGACCGGGTGACCTCATTTGAACAAATCTGAACACCAGTGACCCAAGGACCCTCCATACCAAATATTAGCTAAATCGGCCCAATGGTTCTGAACAAGAAGTCGTTGTAAGAATTACTATGGAGGAATAGAGTTATGGCCCTGGCTTCGCAACTATTTGACCCAGTGACCTCATTTGAACAAATCTGAATGAGAGTCACCTAGGGAACATCCACACCAAATATGAACCAATTCGGTATGATGGTTTCAGAGGAGAAGATGTTTAAAAAAAAGTTTGACGGACGGACAGACGGACGGACGCACGACGGACGAGGAGTGATGACTATATCTCCACCGGAGACTTCGTCTCAGGTGAGCTAATAAAAGCTCGGACAAAATTATACATGTTGCGAAAATGTTCTAAGTCGATAAAGGGGGGATAACTCCACCAAAAAATGTCCGACAGACGTCATAATCGCAGGTGCACAGGCTCCCATGGTGGTTGATGTCTGTGCCAAGTTTCACGGAAAATGATCATAAAAGAACTGAGAAAAACTCTGGACAAACGGACGGACGGACAAGCTGATTCCAGGTATACCCACCCCCCCCACAACTCGTTGCGGGGGGTATAATGAACTGCCGACTGTTTGCAACATATTAATAGTAGTACTCAGATTGTCAAAATCTCTTTGATACGCGATCAAAGGTTGTTAAAGGCCCACTTAATTTTCGAGTCTCCGATAATTTTGTTATAGTGACTTGATATATGGTTTTAATAACAATCTATGCCATAAAATATGATTAAAATACCATAATTCATCACTATTTTAAACATATGTGTCTCAGAAGATGCCCATAGCGAAATAGAAAACTGCTGAAGACTTCCCTCCTATGAAACCCAGAATGCAACAGAATTCTAACTTTTTCAATGAAAGGGGAAGAACTCTATCTTTAATATATAGTGTTATTCACCCTGCATTGAAAATAATACTGATATTTACTTTAAACTTGATGACAAAACTCAACAAAAAAAAACATGTTCACAGTCTATTACACCGGATAAGTTGATAATACAATGTTTTGGAGCTTCCTCTTTCAAATGGTATATAATATGGCATACCGGTATATTTTATATAAATTAATCTGGGGGTTCGAAAATTAAGTGGGCCTTTAACCCCTCAGTTGTAGATAAAACTGTGTACATAATACAAACACTGAAACAGGTATTAAATTATCAACGGTTCATCGGTTATACGATTAATCGTGGCACCCCGAGTGCTAGTTGGAGGACCCAACTATTCAAACAGAGCTTAACACTCTTGAATAGTTGGGAAGCCGGACCTTCATTCTCTACCTCCATAGGCTTAAACATTATTATGAATTTTTTTCCCACTTATAACAGGCAAATACAAACATTGCAGATCAATTTTGTTGAAGACTAATCTATTCTGAGTCAGTATCAACAAGTTACCAGACGAAAAAAAATCAAAATGTGACATTTGTAGCTGTTTGAAAAATATGTGGTAAACGGCTTGCCGAAGCGCTAGCTCGGGAAAAATAGCCCCCCATTTCAATCACCAAAATCACATGTACATGTAACTAAATGGTTGTCTGCTACCATTCAGTAATAAGGTCAAGCGATAGTGACAGATTACGAAGTCATTGTGCACAATACCTGCCTCTCGAAATATAATCCGAACTTTGAGAGAAATCTCAGACCGTTAATTTGTCAACATTTAAACATTCGACTGTAGTAAATTGTCGGAACGGAAAAGCGGAACGAAAACCGGAAACCGCAAGGCATTGAAAACGGATAATTACGAGAAGGCTCATCTGAGCTTTTATTATATTCTAGACGGTATTTGCCAATAGAAATACTTTGGAATTTTAAAATAACACCACGGTATAAAACTTATAGTCGGTTATTTCCACAGTTATTCCATAAGAATGCAGACAACTTTACGGAAAACAAACAGTTTTCGAACCGTAATTCTGTCAACTCTCGTGAACATGAACAGGAAAAAATATAGGCCTACCATTAATTGCAATTTGAAAACGAATTTCAATGTTTGTCATATTTATAAGTAATATCAAATTCCCTATACAATTTACAGCGAACTTTAGGAATCATCGTTTCGGGAAGTAGGCCTATCCGATCGCGATTATCCGGGAATATCAAAGAATGCCCCAAAAAAATGAATTAAAAAAATCAGTTGAATCTAATAATCGCAAGCGTGCAACTAAATTTCCGACCTGTCACCTGACAGTCTTTCTCAATGGGACTAGCTACATTGTATATTATATATATTACAAATTATTTTGATGGAACATACTTGCATGCTGGTAGTTCCTATTTATATATTATTGATTTATCTTAGTTATAAATCGAAGCAGCTGTCATG
This sequence comes from Siphonodentalium dalli, assembly GCA_032622095.1. Classification (NCBI taxonomy): domain Eukaryota; kingdom Metazoa; phylum Mollusca; class Scaphopoda; order Gadilida; family Siphonodentaliidae; genus Siphonodentalium; species Siphonodentalium dalli. The sequence continues at coordinate 46,719,812 of CP136069.1, read as the reverse complement.
TATATAAAGATCTACTACATGATAAGTAGCCACATATAGAAATAGCCTATGTCGACATACATCCGGTCGGAGTACATGTTTTCCCACCAAAATCATAGACTCTAAGAGGTCTTTTGCATATAGGTCATGCATTCTATACGACATGTGCCGATTAAAACTATAAGTTTGTATGACAGGTGATATTTTTGGCTGACTTTTTGTACCGTATATACTTGTGTTGTCTACATGCGTGCTCACCTGGGGTGAAGAATATCACTTGATCTTCACGACCATCCCGACTCATTTCGTGCATGCTCACCAACCGTGCATGGTGCATTTCCACTGTCTGTTATATTTCAGTAAAGTTTCAATCGGGGAAAACGCAGTAATAATTCTGTTCTTCATTGATATATTATTAAACGTTTTAACCCATTTATTATTATGCAAATATTAACTGGAGTAAAGAATGACATGATGTGTAGAGATGCAGGCCGGTATGCACATTGTACATGTAGGTGATCACTAATTAAACAGGTTGTATGGCCTACACCGGTAGTGCTTTTCAAAACAACTTGACACTATGGGAATAATCAACACTCACTGATCGGGATTCACGTTATTGACGAAGTGACAAACATCGTTTGAACAATGCCGAAGAAAACTGTGTATACACGTATGCCCCATATATATATATAACTCTGTTTTTAGCCAGAAAGATCTAATAATTATGGGACGACCATACATGTATGGCATCACAACCCAGATTGACAACAGCGAACTTCCTCAAGTTATATGTGTTCAGGCGTGTAAACCAAGATAACACCACCAATTCGATAACCCCACAACAAACTTCGACAGCGGCACCGTCAGCAATTTTAAATATAGACCCACATGTATATGCCTACATATATACCACTCAGTGTTACGAATGATTTTGTCTATCGTATATTCGTAAACCAGCTCTGATTTTTAATTTTGTATTAGACATACATGTATGAATTCGCGCTATTCTTTATAAAATGTCGGGCACAATTCACCACACCTAAATTCAGTAAATTGTTATTGGGTGGTCCCCGTGGGTAATAAGAGGCACAATTATTATTATTTTTATGGACATAGAGTTATTGGAAAAATAAACAATTGCACGATGTCCTATTCACATACCGGTATAATATTAATCACTCATAACCTGCTGCACGCTGTCGCACAAGAGAACGTGATATAGCCAGAATCCAATATGTTCGTTCCGTCTCCAATTCCTGTTTCACTATTTTCACGTTTTTTTTACAAAAACAATATGGCTTCAAATTTGAGGCGGTAGAAATATGCTCTCGATTTATGCAAAGAATGACATAACTAACATCTGAAACATGCATTGACACCACACTAGAAATGTACTAGTCCAAGTCTTCTCGTACTAAAGCCGGCTAAGATATTGGGATGGAGGTGCCGGTCTTTAGTCCGAGTTCCAGGCCCATGCATTCTTACTAGTATGACACGACTTAAGCGTTAGTGACCAGCTCAAATAAAACCACAATTATATGAAATAAAATATCACAATTGCGACAATAAACGGATATTTTCCGCAGAAGATATGCTATTTTATCTGAAACCCACATCAGTTGTGAATTTAATAAATAGATTAATTAAACATTGGAGATATAAATGTAATACACTAAATAAATGAACCTTAAGTTTGAAAAGTCCCACTAAAACGGAAGAACTATATTTCGAAACTGTGTGATTCGGTTCTCCGATTATTTTATCAACACAGATGTCATAATGCACATCACATGCATGGCAACTTGGCAAGTCAGACACAAGAGTTCTAATTTGCTCCAATTTTGACAAGTTGCTTGCGAAAATTGTCAACAAAACTACCGTTCTGATCCTCCATTATGTCATTAAGTTTTTAGTGCGGGAATTGTTCTGAAAGCACATAGAAAACTGGACTTTCGGGCGATCGGTTTTCGCCATTTTTGTTCGGAAAACCCGCGCTATACCGCTATTCTCAAAGTAATTGACCAGAAAAACGGGGTGATACCCCGGTCATGACCGCGGTGATACCGGTAATAAACGGTAGCGGTATCGAGACGGTCATGGCGGTGGAGTTACGGTATTGGGCGATAATGATACCGCGGTCTTTTAGCGGGCACCGCATTAATTTTGTTGAATACCGCAGTGATTTTCATGGAACTCTTTGAGGGGAGGTATTTACTAACACATACTTGTTCGCGTTAACAAGCGGTATCAGTTCCGCGGTATTGGAGGATACCGCGGTATAGTACCGCCATATTAACGGGGTGACACCACGTTATTGGTGGTCAATTACTTTAAGTATAGCGGTATATAGAAACGGAAAGTAGAATTCCCAGAACAAACAGCGGATTATGCCGAACTTATTCGGACCACTTCGGCTTTCGGTTAAAACGTAAACAAACAGAGAAACAAATCGATGTTTGTGTCAATCAACCGAAATATTCTATGTGTAATTTAACATTAAAGTTAGATTATTATACACCATTATGACCATAAGATGTAAGCCTTTCCGATGTATATAGCATCATGTATTGATTTGCTAGGTAAATCGAGTAAAATACACCACAAATTCCCGCCACAGATCGTGGGCGTACTAGTAAGTCGTGTCATAGGATTGGTATACAAGCGGTCTTGGACTAAAGACCAGCATCGCCATCCCAATATCTTAGCTGGTTTTAGTACAAGAAGACTTGGACTAGAAATGTACTAGAACCCCTGATCTACAAGTATGGGCCAGTTTTTGTGGTTAAATAATAGTTTTATTGTGTGTTATCGCTCGTGAAATGTCGAGCAAATGTCCATACCATTGGAACGCATATTTTTGAGTGAAAACTGCGTGACGTTTATGGAGCTTTGCTCTGACTATAAACGTCAGGTTTACAGACTACCCTAGTGCATACCCAAATAAGCAGCGTGCAGGGGGAATCCTCTGCCTGAAATACATGCATGTTTAATAATATTTGGAGCCTGAGAGTAAATCAATCATTTCCAGGAAAGATAACTCGCACTCTCAGTCTCAGTGCAAAACATACAACACAGTAAAAACTACAAAAGTGAATTAGTGTAATAGTGATGCAATTTGCAAACACAATACTACAAAAAACTGTGTGACAAGCGACCCTGCCCTTTACAGCCAGTATATAGTTACACGTACCTTATTACCATAGATACAGTTACACCTTAATAAGATAGATACAAAGTTTCCATTAGCAGATAATAGCTGCAGATTGACTTTGAGACTTCATTGCATTGCTGATTCAGCCAATTTCAGGGACTGATTCAGTGATTGCATTTCCTTTGCAAAAAATGATAAGTGCACAATTTGCAAACTTACCTGTTGAATCTCCAAGTGAATTGTCGCAACTTTCCTCGCTACAAGTATCTTGTTCCATCGTAAGCCAAGGATTTGATTAACACTGAGAATAATTTACTTTGTGAGTGCAACCATGAAAGAAAACAATATTTGGTTCACCTTTCAACCAAAGCCGCTGTCACATTCGTCCATTTTGTTTGCTGTCACGTGATTCCGCATACCACAAAGAGAGAACAGTTCACGAGAGACCGTCAACGTCCCGTCTCGGTTGTCTCCCACTTGTGAAGAACTTGTTAGCGTGTGTGTAGTCATTGCATGGTCACGGTAGTACCCAAACCAACATTTTGTATTTCAATTATTTATGTGGTCGAACCCAACAACATGCTTATTCACATAAAAAGAGAGCATTTAACATTAACCCTTTCACGACTGGAGCTTCCTGATTTTTGTGTGAAAACACTGTGCCAATACATGCATTCTCTTATATGCGAGTCTCCCAATTGGAGCCTCGTATATATGAGATAATACATTGGCCTAACAATATTCACATTGACCTTGTAAGCCAGTTACGGCATTCTCTTATATATGATACTTCATATGTGGTACGCGATCGTTAATTCTATCATATTATCCAACAATAACTGAGAATTCGATTATAAGAGCCACCAAATTTTAAAACGGGTGAATTCAGAATCAAGTTAATTTATAAATTCGTTGATTTTATATTGGACCATAAAGTTAGTCATCATTTAGTGGGCTTATAATCTATGGGAAACCAAATTGACATTTAATAAATAATTGAGCTTAAGCGCAATAAGGAATCCCTTAAGCACAATAAGGGAAGATCTAATAGCGCTTAAGCACAATATGGAATATTCCGTATTGCACTTAAGCGCAATTAGCCACATTACATAAACTCCATATAATTCAAATGGTGTAGTCCATGGTACAATGGGTGGAGCTTAAGCGCAATAAGAGCTAATTGCGCATAAGCGCAATAGGGAATATTCCTTATTTCACTTAAGCGCAATTAGCCACATTACATAAACTCCCTATAATTCAAATGATGTAGTCCATGGTACAATGGGTGGAGCAAATATAGGATAATTCTACTATTTGCAGAGGGGTGATCTCATGAGGGAGATATTAATTGCGCTTAAGTGCAATAAGGATGTATTTGCACTTAAGCGCAATAAGGAATGTCTTATTGCGCTTAAGCGCAATAAGAATATTCCTTATTGCGCTTAAGCGCAATAAGAACATTCCTTATTGCGCTTAAGCGCAATAAGAGATTCTTGATTGCGCTTAAGCGCAATAAGAGATTCCTTATTGCGCTTAAGCACAATAAGAGATTTTTTATTGCGCTTAAGCGCAATAAGGAATTTCCTTATTGTGCTTAAGCACAATCTTCCCTTATTGCGCTTAAGCGCAATAAGGGATTCCTTATTGCGCTTAAGCTCAATTATTTATTAAATGTCAATTTGTCAACCCATAATAATCATGTACGGAAATATACATGCACCCCTCGGGCCCAAGTCAGAAAGGGTCAGGTTTATACTACGAATCTGACGACTGCATGGTTCGATTGGAGCAAAATTCGGCAACAACTAATGAATTTTCTACTTCATGGAAGTAAAAATACATTTTAATGATATATTTTCGTCTCAAAGTTGATATACTTGCTTAACGAATGAAAATTGCTATATATACCGACGGTGCAGTCGATCGCGCGGTCCATTTTGAACAATGCCGACGATGAGTTGAAGCTCATGCAAGTTCATGTATATACAAGAAAAGCATGCATGGTCAGAAATGGTAACGCCCTCAAGATCATATATCTAGGCATATATAAATTATGATATAAAATATATTGGTTTCATGAATTCACCACCTCATAATCCTTCAAATTATCATCAAGTTACAACTATACACAGCAGGTTTCTCATTCACCACACCAGAAAGACTCTAGTATATGGGGACCAAAAATCTAATAATCGGATTAAATGCACACCCAATACTTCGCAATACGACCTTTAGTCTATATTCCAACTGAGACATACTTCGTCAGAAATGTTAGCTGTTATATTATGCATTGTGTTCCCGCAATAAAATCTTCAAGAGTGGCCCAGTCATTAATTGTTCACACCTAAATATCGAAAGCAATTAACGAGGTCATAAAAGTTACATACTGCAATATGAGACGTCCGCGAAGATACATCCGCGAATACATACATCCTGCAAAAAGTCTAACCGGTACGCAATATATACGTTATTAATCAAGGTTATACCCCATAGCTCCTATTTATATATATAGATATATAAATTGTATTCGTCAAAAATAACACAAGTAACCAATATATAAACAGAAATCAGTTCATAAAAATACAGAACAAATACAATACATTTATTATATATGTTAGCTATTTGACTTATATTTTATATTATTATACGTTATATATAGGCCATGAGATGAAAATTCAAAGCTGTCATTGCTCTCCAACTTTTGAGAGACTATAATTTTGGTAAATGTTGAAAGATTATGTGTCCATAAATATATTTCGAAAATGTTCTGTCCTCGGGAGTTGCACATTTTCGAATACAGAGCTAAAGCTTATCTGAAAATATACCACCGACGCAAGATCATGCCATGAATCTTTACTCTGGCGAACGCCCGTAGACATCATATTCCACCATGCATGCAGCTAGAGCAAAACCTGGGAACTTTTTGAAGTTTTGACAGAGAACATTATAAAGTCGAAAATATAACGCGGAGAATATATTTCTTAGTGATTATATGTTCCTTAATAATATACTTCGCTGTATAGGTGAAGGTTCCAACTCGTAATTGCATGCTTTTCTGCGACTTTTGTGAGCCGATATCGCAATAAATGTTGAATTAATTATACATGAGAAATCCCATAATTGTAAGCAACGCAAAGAAATATCAGTCACAAAGTCAGTCAAGTCGAGAAATTTTGAGTTGGGACCTTCACCTTCAGTAAAGTACATTATTAAGGAACAAATAATAAGCGATATCACTGGGTCGCGGCCGTACTGGAATCATCCAGCTCCGTTCGTGGTTTCAGAGATTCTTTCAGCCCAGGTTCCGTGGTTTTAGTGTTACTGGTTAAAGTTTTGGAGTAGCATTTCCATATATATGGAGCTTTTGAATTATTCATGACTTCCATATATGGCATGCTGCTAAAAAACTTTGACCTGTAGCACTAAAACAACGGAACCGGACCTGGTGGATCCAATATTCTGTCAAAACTTCAAAAAGTTCCCAGGTTTTGTACTGGTGGAATATGATCTCTACGGGCGTTATCCAGAGAAGAGATTCATGGCATGATCTACGCCGGGTCGCCGACGCACGCGTTTCGTTCCATCGTGATATACCGTCACTGATGTGTGTGGACGGAAGTGAACGCTGATACGCGGTAATCTGAATAAAATATAAAAGTCGCTCGCCTCAGCTTGACTACGGTACGTATATTTTCGTCTTTCCCTGCAATTGTGTCAAAATCCCAGCCCGGGTGCCAGCCTGCCTCGATGAGGGGTATGTTTCGCTACATTTTCGTACTAACTTCGTTTCAGTGCCGTGTGTAGTTATCTCGTAAATCAAGGTTAAACCTCCTATTTTCGTGCTAAAAACATGTCACGTCTGCAATCAAAAGCACATTTGTCCAACTATACCATGTCTTATTTTGTAACAGAAACATGTCTTGGATGCCTTAATATCCTACTGAAAGCCACGCTTAGCGTTTGTCCCCTGTTTCTTGTGTTTTCTCGACATAAGAGCCCGATTTCAAATCGTGGTGCTCCAACACAATTGAACGTCCGGTAATATCTGACAAAAAAACATTGAACTCCCGGTATTTTTTTTTATTATTTGTATTGAACGCACGGTAAACATTCGATTACACCATGTCAAATGCCTTACACTTAAACATTTTTGTATATTAGAGTGAAAACTGAAGTGACGTCGATCGCTATATTAAAATAGATTATATACCACCAATAACAAACAAATGTGGGCATAATTGAACTCATAATTACGGTCGTAATCTACAATCTTTGTTTCAACATATAAAACTTTTAATAAATATAATGTCCATGCATGAACATGGATGTGGTTCTACCCCCCCCCCCCCCCCCCCCAAATTTATCAAATACTACTAATAATTGGAAATTTGACTCTCCAATTTAACAGCATGCAGTTGGAAAATTCAGACTTTAAACAAGTAGAATCTTGATCTTTCCAACTGGATTTTAGTCTGCATTTTTTATTTAGTCTAGTTAAAAGATTCCAACTCAATGGTGAAACGGTAGTCGGGTATTTTGGGGTGGAGTATAGTCGAGCATTTGGAACCCAAAGGCACAAATACATACACCAAAATAAGATACTTCACGGGGAGGGTCATACCACCAAACAGGACCAAGGACACCGGATCGAATATCCAGAGGGAACATGTGGCCCCGGTCTATAGGGGAGCGAGATGTGCCACGGATTGCCGACTGTACATTCACCACCAAACACAAAACGAGCTTGAGCAGACATTTAAAGATACACGAACGTGCCAGTGTGGATCAACATGAAGATGGTGTGGTAACACCAGTTACACGTTCACATGCCCAGTCAGGCATATATGTGGCGATCTGGTCACAAACATCACTCGTGGAACATATATATAGTCCGGATTTTTATGGGAAATTCATATTGCCAATTCTTCTCCTGCGTGGCTTCTTATAGCATGATCGACTGCCTGACAAAATGTGATTCCAATTTGATGGCACGTCGTACACTCATACATCTCCATATCAGCCGGATCCATGTCTGGCATATATATAGAGTAAATAATTGCTAAAGGATTGCCGTGTTCATGGATTGAATATATGTAGCCATTAGAATAGGACAACGGATATATTATTGAGGGTCAGTTTAACTCCTAAAATTAATTAGGTATATATATATATATATATAGCTGAGGTAAGGGAAATTATTTGTGTCATATATAGTTAATTTATGTCGGCGGAAGATTCAAAATATTGTTCCATAAAATAGTCCAGACTGACTCCAGTTTCTGCATCGTAATGTTTGTTAAAAAATTACCACACATGTCCAAACAGTGCCTGGTAAGGACAATTATGGTGAGCCATGCACTCGTTGAATTTGAATATATTCGTGCACACATGGAAATTATGTTCAATCAAAAAGCTGTATATATATATGATACTAGTATACGGAACTTTTGTAATCATACAACGCTCATTAAATATATGCCCATATGTGGGGCTTATAGGATGGCCCGTATTATGTGTCGATATTATTGTATACCCACCAGCTTAAATTTGTGCACATATATATAAAATGTCCAACTATTAGTAGTATTTGATCAATTGGCGGGGGGGGGGGGGTACAACCACATCCATGTTCATGCATGGACATTGTGTGTATTTCGGTTCAGAACACCATGCATGCCACGTCCCATATAAAACCCTAATATAGCACATTTTTGGCACCAGCTTGAGGGCTAAATTATTTGACCACTTGGGGGGGGGATACATCCATGTTCATGCATGGACATTATATGTATTTCGGTTCAGAACACAATGTCACTCCATATAAAACCCTAATATAGCACATTTTTGGCACCAGCTTGAGGGCTGAATTAAAAGTTTTATATGTTGAAACAAAGATTGTAGATTACGACTGTAATTATGAGTTCAATTATGCCCACATTTGTTTGTTATTGGTGGTTATTTATTCAGATTACCGCGTATCAGCGTTCACTTCCGTCCAAACACAGTGGTTATTTAAACTGCATTTCATCAATAATATTAAAGGTCGACAAATAATCATTCATTTTAAATGGATTTTTCCACACACAAAAAATCAACACATTACCAGGCCGTTATACAATTCATAAACCCGATATAAAATAACGAAACAGATTAAAGTCACAACAACAACAAAATACATTAAATGATCGTGCCATTCCGATTCATTGAATTCTGGAATAAAAAGCGAACCAAGCGCGCGACTGTCCGGAAAATTACTATTACGTCAGCTCTTAAATTGGAAACCATTTTTGACTCCATGCGGCCCTTTCTCTTTATTCTATTCCCCGAAAATGGCACCATTTTTCAGAAATTAAATTAATCCACGATATTTTCCCGAATATTTGCCAAATAGAGTACCAGTCGACCAAACAATTTAGCATATGGACTGGTGCATGATATGCGTCTATATATAAGTTGAAAGTTTCAAGCACGCGATGATGATGGGTTTGTATTTATCATTATGTTTGCCGTTAATTATCTTTTACAATCAAATATAACCTCAACATAGGCTATTCATTAATGTGATAATATTTTCAATGCACCGATTATACCGGGAGAACGTAAATGCTTAGATCTACAATTACATAAGTTCTAGTTCAGTACAACTCTATAAGCGGGCACGTGTCCGAGTCAAATATGCCTCTGTATATATGGGTGCAGATAACAATGCGGATGGTTGGGTATAGAATTAGGGTTGTATGCAATTTTAAGGTGGACTTAATAAACACACTTTATATAGCGACGTCCATATCAATGCATTTGTCTTTTTCTATATGCTTGTTTTTGTTATTTTATGACAAAATTTGGGCTTATCGCATGCTTTTTCAGTGACAATTATGACGGGTGTTAATCATTCCTATAGTTTTTGAGAACCAAATGATATTGAATACTTAAGCTTTGACCCCCTTCCCAAACCCATATATAACCTGCATGACCAGTTCCACAAAGCCATTATGTATATCTGGCGTTTGAGATAATTTGACGAAAAATTGTGTCATGAGAAATGTATGCATGCCCGATCAAAATTATAGATGTCTTAGAAAAACTATACCATTCGTTCAGTTAAACTGTACATGATCGACATAAAGCAGAATCTTGAGAACACTATATTGGCCTAGTATATATTTTATGAGCGAAATGTGGAAATTATAAAGCCCATTGTTATATAGTTAAAATTATATATCCGCAAATAATTATGTTTCTATTAATTTCCTATTTATACCAAAAACATTGATATTCCGTTAAATATATACAGGTAGCGTTCATATAAATAACACTCTTCAGCGGGTGGAATGCATGTAACGTCATGAACAGTGACTATATTTCAGCGAACGTCGGGTGCCATTCTCGGGAATTTTATAATCAATATGTTATTTTGAGCGTAAGCATGTCGTTCTATTTGTGCTTTCTCGTGTTTATTGAAAGATTTAGACATATTCCATTGAGTAAAATCCCCAGAAAAAATAGTAATAATTTAGTGACGGCTAACAAAAACACGTTTTTCTCGCGAATGATATGCGCAACTCCCGAAACCAGAACATTTTACATTCTTTTACAAGAAAACAATCTTGCTATGAAAATATATAAAGTTCTTGTAATACCCTAAAAATTGCAGACAAACTGTTTTCGTCCCAGGATTTTCATCCGATGGTCTAATATCATATATGCAACGTCAGACACTGTTGATTAATCCTTTCTTATCGATGTTGTTTCCGTTACATGTTTACCGTCATTCCGCTTTTTTTATTTGTCAAAATATTTGGCCTATGCTGATAAAACAGTTTGTTGTATATTTACCGGGAAAAAAACTCGCGTCGCGTGAAACTAGAAATGTGTTGTTCTGCGAAATATCCCCATAGCTCCATTGGACCATTGTCAACACGGCCAGATCAGCCTGGCAGTATACACCACATGTCCACAGAACAAAAATTTACCCCACCCCCGATGATACTTAATCCTACCAAAAGTATCATCGGGGGTGGGGTCAATTTTTGTTCTGTGGACCTGTGGTATACACCGGCGTAATTACAGGGGCATGTAACGCTCTCCGATTCCCGCACCCTTTGCACTGCCCCTGTACGCCAAAACTATATACGCGCCTGTATTACGTTGACACGGTTCAAGAAACATGTCGGATATATAGATTCTCCGAAATTCACCACCATCCAGGAGGGTATCACCCCCCCCCCTGAATCCTGAATACGAGTTAATTTTGGGGGGTGAATCCTGAATACATGTTAAGAAATAATATGCGATAAATGACATACAAATTGACTGTTTTAATATCAGACAGATACAAGCAGAAGTTATATACATAGACACATTATGATGCCGGTCGCGTTATGAGGCCGTTATGATACCATTAATGATACTTTATGATCAGGGATGTGGCTAGAGGGTTTCCGTTGGGGGTGTCCACCTTTGGAATTTCCAACTGCACCCCCCCCCTCTTGAGTCAGAATCAGACCAGCACACCGCCCTTCCACCTCAGTGTTTAGGCCTAATATCCTATATCTTCATAAACCATGGTTATATATTCCCGGTATGAGAACATTCAAATATTTTAACCTGAAACATTGCATAAATCCTAACATCTAGTGGTCTAACTCCATACAAATGCACACGGCTACGGGCAAGAGACCACGACACACCGAGCTGACCATCGTTGTTCGGCCGGTGTGAGAAAATTTTGAAATTTGAACAAGAAAATCACAAATCCTAGCATCCAGACTGGCCTCAACTAAAGCTTTCCTATAGTGTTGGAAATTTAAAACCTCATACTCCGCCTCAGGTTGGAAAATTCTCCAACTGATGACCACAAGTTTGATCAAATGTAGTAAAATATTGTTAAAATTATTAGCATTTTTGTATTGGCCACAGGGGAGAGACAATGACACACCGGGCCGACCATGGTTCGGCCCGGTGTGGGAATTTTTTTTAATCTGAACAAGAAAATCGCAAAATCCTAGCATCTAGACTAGCGTCAAGCATTCTTAGAGTTGGAAATTTCAAACCTGACACACCACTTAGGTTGGAAAATTTACAACTGATGACAATTCCAATGCCAATGTTGACCAAATGTATGAGAATATTGTTTTCTTAAATTAACTAGCATTTTTTGACTGGCCACGTGGGAGGGATCAGGACACAAGATTTCCAAGTGTTGGAAATTTCCAACCTGTCACCCTCCTGAGGTTGGAAATTTCCAACTGATGACCATTTTAGTCCAAAATTTTGACAAAAAATAGGAAAATATGCAAATATTGGCCAAAAACAATTAATTCCCCCCCCCCCCCCCCCAATAAATTGTTTGAAAATCAAACTACAAGAACATTTCAACCTATTATAGGTGTGAAATTTCCAACTAATGTTTTGGCAGGTATGAAATTTCCAACTGTTGAAAATTTTGACCAAAGTTGGGGGGGGGGGTGAGACCCCCCCCCCCTGTCGCCACGTCTCTGTTTACTGTTTATGATGGCATGGTGGTCGAATATGCCCAAGAAGCTATTCTACCCACTCATTCATACATATAACTAGTACAAAATATTATTTTGCGCCATCAAAACCTGCGTCCAAGATGTTTTGCTTGAACCCGAATACCAGTTAATTCGGGGGTATGAATCCCGCGTACGGCTTCAAAACACCCTGAATCCCGCGTACCGAAAGGGGGGGGGGGGGGTGATACCCTCATCCAGCTTATTATATAGTTAAAAATCTATCAACATTCAACTAACAAATCTAGATCTCAGTGATGTTTTGCATGTCGGCTAATAATTTATTTACTTATACAAATCAACACATCGTCGTTATCTATTTTTTTTACGAAGAAATCACAGGGTAATTCTGAAATATTTCCTATTGTTCTCTCTTGTTCGTAACCTCATTTACAATTGACCCGACCTGAAATATGAAGATGAGTGCGCTGATTGGCTAGAATAAGCATGGGCGTCGGTATTGTTTAATATTTATATAGATGACCATGAGGTGTGTGTAATTTGGACGAGAGAGAGAGAGAGAGAGAGAGAGAGAGAGAGAGAGAGAGAGAGAGAGAGAGAGAGAGAGAGAGAGAGAGAGAGAGAGAGAGTCATTTCAATGGAGGTTTCCACACAGTATATAGGAATCACTGAACTAAATGGTTCCCCATAGGCGACAGTGTTAACGTTTCTGCCAAATTCACTGAATTAAAGCCTGCAGGCCATATCAGTGATGTTTACACGGCTAGATTGACACCAGTTGATAACGAAAATGGTAGAAAAATCATAGGTCATGTGTTTACTTTTTAAAATAAATCCCCAAGTGTACGACAGGGCTATCCCACAGCCAAATTTGATCTGGACAAATCCAGAACTACAGCAGCTAGTTAAATAAATTTCCCGCTCACAAAAATCCATTCCCCCATTCATTCACCAGTTTAAATTATTTAGATATGATGTTCAAATCAAATAAACGCGATGTCATCCTTTAATAACGTGTCGCATGTATCAGGTGAAGGTCATTCTTCACCGGTGTACTCGTTCCCCGACTCTAGAACACATTTAGCTCCCTGATTCCTATAGCACAAATATAAATTTATACAAACAACAAGATTAAACAAATAAGCTGGTATGCGCAGGTATGCGTGGAAATAAAAATTAGGGTGCGTTGAACCTGCGTTCACAATGAATTTTCAATGCAGCAAGCGACCGGTCAGTCGATTATTTGTTCAAAATATCTGCTAATATTTATTTGATTGGCAAACCCAAACTCAAATTGTAGTGATTTTATTTGATAATAACATTTTATAATAATTACAGTATCACATTTTAAGACTTCGGAGTTTCTGTTTTAGATGGTTATTTGAGATCGTTTTCATTTGTCGGTATGCTCTGTCGCGCCTGTTCATGGATAAGTCTTTTAATTCCTGATGTGATCCATATCTCCTTGGTGTGAGCATTTTTTTGGGACAGATTTTGAGATGCCTTTCTCTAATGTTGTTTTCAATATTATCCAAATGTCTTCAACATTTTTTTTTATGAGTTGGATATATGGAACAAAGTTATGATGCGGTAAACAGTCTGAAATTTTCCCAGTCTGCTTTATTTTGAGATGAATAATCCTGGGTTTTTGTTTGTTGTTCCTGACTGGGTTTAAGTTTGCAACCAAGGAGACAAACTCATGATCTGCTATATATCAGAATATGTGCTTACAAGTACTATTAATTAGTTCTTGGAATATCATCGATATAATATGTATACGTCGCTAATGAGTTCAAGAGAATGTTGTTATCCCTTGTGTTCTCAGTAACCGTGACCATTTGAGATAACATAACCATAAGGGAAAGATTAAGGCTAAACAGTTGGAGGGTTTTGTATCATATAACCTTTTGGAAGAAGAGGAAAAAGGAAAATAATAACACCGACTCATCTGGACTCATACGAACTTATATGGTCTGGAAATATATTTTACGGTATCAGCCTGACTGCCGAAAAATGACTGTCTATGAAATGTCGCACGTGATCACAAATACATGCGTCATGCAAAAACAAACTTGTCTCTTGCCCATCCCTGCCACCTTGCCAGTCATTTTGAGAATAATAAATGCAAAATTGACATTCTTCGATAGTCCTGACATATCATTGGAATTTTTGTTTTCAATGAAATGAGCGATCTTCTTTCACGCAATTATAATAATGCCCTAATTGAATATTTGAAACGCAGAAAGTTTCGGGCGAAACTGTATGTCTACAAAAACCAAATGACGGGCACTTGTTCCGCGAAGTGCGTAACACCAAAATAAACAAAACTATTACTTCTGTTTAAATGGTATTGTAAAAGTAATTGATAGTACTGAGCCATCGGTCTACTGATTAGAGAGCATATCAAACTATAATTACATATAGACTACCTTTAAAAAGGAATTAAGTTGGGAACTATTTTGTTACTTATGTTTCTATGAGTAGTAATTTTGTTTATTTCGAACCTGACGTTTGGGCGCGAAATCGAGAAAGACGCCATATTTGATGCAAAAGTATCGATTTGACAGCTATGCCGATATATTTCCACACAATAAATAGTTTTCCTCCTGATTTACATGCTTTTCGTGGAAAGTAAAAATAAGTGACAACTATAGATATTCAATTCGCATTTTTGGTGAGTTTTGAGACAAAGATAGAATTTATTTTTGAAAATCGTATTGACTATATTTCGCCGATGACGCGGTCTCTTGTTTCGTTGATTCGTGCCCAAGGTATGAGCAGGTTAACTGCTTTCGTTACACTCATTACGATTAATCTATCGCTGAAGTAACATAACACTCTTTTGTGGGTGTTTTGTTGCTCGCTGTGGCAGATGCTCCTTGGTCAAATGGTTGGTCAGTCTCGGTGGAAATGGAATTGAATTGGAACTTAATGAAAATGTAAACATAGCCACAGCTGCTGAGCTGGCAGTCACACTAGTCACAGGTCAGCACTCAGCCCCACTCAATCCTCAGGTGCCAAATTAGCAAATGTTTCAAATTTCCTCATGCAGTCCTGTCATCATCAGGTCGCAGCATGAGAAGGAACTTGGTATTACAGACCTTCTCAAAATAAGTGGCCCTTTTAACGCGGTCATCAACGTGGTTGTAACGCCAATGCAACGCGGTCTTTGCGTTGATAACGCGTTGGTGATACGTTACGACCGCGTTGGAAATCAACGGACCGCGTTGTAGTTTAACGCAGACTGCATTGAAGTGTAACGCAAACCGCATTTACTTTAAACGCAAAGTAAACGCGTTGTGTTAAGGATCAACGCACACGCGTTGGAGATTACAATCACCGCGCCGAAAAGTAAACAGACGATGAGTCACGTTATTTGGTTTTATACTGTTCAATTTTTTTGGATTTATTTAAGATGACCTATACATGTATGATTAATTTAGTGTAATTTCACCACTCACCGAAAATCACATATCTACACATTCGTTCCAAAAAAGGCAGTTTATTTGCAGCTTTTGAACATCACTCAAATCATACAATATATTGGGGTAAACTTCAGCATGGAAGTTATGTTCATGTGCGATCAAGGCAAAGTAATGGTCATAAATACTACAGAGAGACTTCAAAACAGCTGGATGCAACAAGCTTTCTAACTTCCGGTGCATGCGCAGTCAATTTTTTCCTCCGATGTTATCTCAACTGTGCATGTATATGTGGTTCTACATGTACCGCTATTCTCAAAGTAATTGACCAGAAAAACGGGGTGATACCCCGGTCATGACCACGGTGATACCGGTAATAAACGGTAGCTGTATCGAGGCGGTCATGGCAGTGGAATTACGGTATTGGGCGATGATACCGTGGTCTTTTAGCGGGCACCGCATTAATTTTTTTGAATACCGCAGTGATTTTCATGGAACACTTTGAGGGGAGGTATTTACTCCCACATACGTTAACAAGCGGTATCAGTACCGCGGTATTGGAGGATACCGCGGTATAGTACCGCAGTATTAACGGGGTGACACCACGTTGCTGGTGGTCAATTACTTTAAGTATAGCGGTAGGTGTTAATTACAGGTGTGAAATTTTACGTAATATTCAGCGACCTATACCGTGTAACCAGCCCTCATAATTGGCTACGGCAATCGGCAATGCCGAAGCCATTTGCTGAAGCAAACTGGGCCACGATAAAGGGTTGCCGTAGCAGATTGCCGAAGCCAAACAATCTGAATTAAAAGGGCTGGTGTAACTGTTGGTCTATACTTCAGGGGTGTGTGGGTTATATGTAGTGATGTAACGATACGGGGGTAATCGGGAAAAGCCGATAGCGGATATTTTCAGTGGAATTATCGGCCGATCCGATACAGATACCGATAAGTCTTGTATGTGAACATAGTTTGGAAGAAACAGAACACATTTCCATATCAATTTGTCTGTTACATTGCAAAGTATTGTCGGCAAAGAACTGATAACCTGGTCGCAAAAAAAGTTTAGGTTACGTTCCCCAAAAACCCTGGCAATACGATTTAATATCTCGTTGCATTCAAAAGATTTCCTCAATATTTGTTTGTTTCCGTTACTGTGCCTTACGGAATCAGTCCATAATCCATTTGAGTCAATGACTCAATTTCAATTTGCCAAACTCAATCTTTTTCAGATTTTGAACTTGCGTTTAATAACACATGCAATGTCCCGCATAAATTGTTGACATTTTCTCTGCCCATGACAGCAGATACAAATCCCGCCCATAGAGCACTCTGATTGGTTCGGTTAGTTCCATTAAACAAGTTAGTCACCTCCTCCATCTTCAGTCATCGTCTACCAGAACGTGAATCAAAAACACATGCAGTTAAAATTGTTAACACGTGATGTTTCTATATCGAGGAATAGCGAGTCACGGCTGCAGCGACTTTAATGCAAACTGGTCAAGTGTGACTCGTCTATTTATAAACACTGTGATTTTTAGTTAACTGTGTCATCTGTCAACACGTAACTTATTAGTGATTCCTACTCGATGACATCAAATGCAAGCAAATAATCGTTTGATCTTGCAGCCCTGCATCTGCCTTGGGAAGATAATAACAATGTGACAGCTTACTGTCGCACGTGGCGCTCAATTAATTCCACACCCCCATGAATACATCACTAAATGATACATCAGTCTGATTCAGTGATAGGAAGAAGATTCCATTATCAAGCTAATGCCAGGGGTGTCAGATATTTGCTTTCAACATGTGCTACTCGGCACTGGCAAGTAATTTTAATCGTATACAGTACCGGTATACATGTATGTTTTAACTTTTAATTATTAAGTGTACGGAATTGTTTATTTGGGTCATGAGTACCAGCAGTCTCATGTCGATGTTGTCATCATGGTATATTTCCGTATGTGATGGAGGGCTGACCCGTGCGTAAAATAGTCGCTATTTTTTCTGGAATTCCCGTCATTTATTTAATATTAAAGTAGGAATTGGTGTCACAACGTTCACAAAGGACGCAACATGTATCGGGTGACAATATCGGTCGGGAGACTAAATTTTGCCGATACCACATATATCGGCCCGATCCGATACTGATAATCGGTACATCACTAGTTATATGACAATGAGTCAATGACTTGATTAGAAATCTGACTGAGAAACCTATCCAGTGCCCATTCAGGAGAGTGTCGGTGAACATGTGGTCAGGTTGGAATTGGTTTGATTTTGTAATATCGACCTGGTCGTTAATACAATCATAACATCGGACAAAGAATGTCAAAGATCAAAAGTGCCGCAATTTGAATATGTCAATGTGTACAGTAACTCGGCTGATGCGACTTATAGCCGAACAGTGATTGTCCCAAAGAGACATCAAAGGTGTCCTGCAGTTCCGACGAATAACAGGTCGCTATTCTCTCTCGTGATGACTTAATATCTAGATCAACCATATGTTTTTTATAATACCGTAGCCGTGACCAGGCGGTTGTATTTGGTATCCGTCGCAATCGTCTGTGCTTTATACACAGGGACGACGATAAAAGTGGAAGTATACTGCATGCATCAATGATTGCTGACAATGAAACGTTTATCTATACCTTTCTGTGAAATATGGCTATTAGTCGACTGGGAGATTGTTAATCATTAATAATCAATTGTCACCAAAATTCTAGTTGACGACGACTAATCTTTTCAACACTATTTGACAGGGAACCTTATAGAGCTGAAACGGTTGACCCATTCTTCTAACCGGTTAACCATCGGGGTTAACCGGATTTCAACCGGTTAACCGCTAAATTTCTAGCGGACTTCTCTCCCACTAATTATGTCGACATTATGCCATGCTCCAGGGACAAACCTAGGTGAGAAGTAGTAGCTGAAATAAAGACCTTATTATTCACGGCATTTAACGATATTCAAAAACACGCATTAACTGTTCTTTTGCTGGCTCTCGTGATGGGGAATGAGCAAGTGAAATTTGTGAATGGCAGGGGAGATCGCTTATTTGCCGTGATCAGCATATGTTTGGGCATTTGTAAAACGAGTAAAATAGTATGGGTATTGGTAAAACGAGTAACAAAACTATATATTAAATATCTGTAATATATCATTATCATCATTGGTATATCCTCCAATGCATTATATATACAGACAAGAAAGTAATAACTACATGTAGAGAACAAAAAGGAAGGTCAGTTAGGTCAGACTCGCAGTCCTATTCAGTATTCGAGCTATTCGTCGGTATCATGATAGCGGACACTAGTGTTGGGAGGTTATATAATTTACGTTTCGGTTTCGGTTTTAGTATGCAATCACTTAACATATAGCAATTACTGCCAAATTGAGTGTTAATTAGTCCCACAGACACAACCAGTTACAGAGTAGCATGGAGCATCAATTTCCTTGATAAAAGGGAAGATTATTGAAGAAGTTTTGGGTTGCTTCAACTACGATGTCTGTTGGGTCACTCAATTGAATTGATCATATTAAATCACAACAGGGAGGAAGAACGGGAAGAGTGAAGACATTGTGCTGCTGATCTCAATCTTCAAACTTTGTCGACTTACATAGTTTTTATAAACCCCACTGTAAAAAAGTTTTATATATAGTATGTCGTGGTGTGACTCCAATTTGAATCCATGTTGCTTCGTGCAGTATTAACTATTAAGTTACGAAAGCACGCATTGCCACACAACGCCACTTTTACGTTGTCATTTCCTTGTGTGCATTCAGACTTGATACATAGTGACTGCACACATGCTTTTGTCGGAAGAAAACTTCAAAGGGTCGGAATTGATTGAAGGTCGCCGACACTTCCAGACAGTTCGAGAATTGCTACTAAGTATCTGATACTACCGCGTGTACCAATTAATGCTTGCATTGCACTCTACTATCGGTGACACAGGATTTAGTATTAGTTTTGCATCATTTAACCTAATATTTTGAGGATTATTCACGTTCACATTCAACTGACAACGGGATGCGGTTACGTCCGGTTCATATTTTTCTAACCGGTTACGTCGCTAACCGGATGCTAACCGGTTAACCGTCTAACCGTTTCAGCTCTAGAACCTTATAAATAGTGCTGGGACGGTTGTCCGGATATCTGGTTACGGTTCGGTTACGTGTGTCAACCGGTTCAGACCTTCCCACGAGGAAAACACAGCGAGAGCAGTTATTGGCTCCCGCAACGCAGAAGATGTGTGCAATACGGCACCCACACTACAACTGCAAAAGGGGTCTTTGCAGTTACAAAAAGTCATAGTGGAATAGACCTACATGTATGTCTAGTTACACCCCAATAAGCCATAGTCAAACTGAGATGGTAAAGGATCTAAATAAACCTTAAAATAGTTCAATATTGAACCAACCAACAGTCGCCATTAGAATTTTGTGAAGAGGGACGGGTGCAAATTTTAACACCCGTGAATTGAAAAGTACAAGGGCGTACGGGTGCGAGAGCAATCACTCCCGTTTCCTGGGAAGGACTGCGGTTGGATGAGGCCACAACCGGATAACTGTACTATTGATAATGATCGTACCATCATCGTAGTACTCTGTGTAAATGTTGCCGAAATCATTTACGGAAGTTTAAGTAGCGAGAGTAAGTAATAAGAAGCCGCTTAGAAGCGATTTGGACAGTTGATAGTGTATTCATATACCCCACAACACATGCCCGTTTGATCAACGACGGCTTTTCTAGACATGAAACCAACAACTACACTCTGTGTCAGTCTGCGAATCACTTGCTACACATTCAATGCCAATTTGGCGGCCTTGCATGGCGTTCCGGCTGCACGCGAACCGCGGCATACATCAAAGCAATCAAGTGATTCAAGTCTAGACTTTTACTACGTCATCAATAGTCTGTCTGTTTTTTTGAAACTGTCCCCCCTTTGTCATTATCATTAGTTCGTCTCAAAGTGATGGCAGAAGACCTACAAAAACGGAAATCAGACGTTTGGGGACATTTAGTCCTAATTGAAGATGACGAAAAAAAGAAGAAATGGGCGGAATGCAAGGCCTGTCGAACGCAATTCATTTATTCTGGATCAACATCCAATATGAAGTCGCACATCCAGAAATAACACAGGCCTACTGCAGGGACCAGCCTAGACCATATTTTCAGGGCGAAATGACTTCGCCCTACTATAAAAATAAGGCGAAGTGGCCGTTCTATAGGGCGAAGTGAGTCTACAAAACTTAAATTGAACAGTACTACGACAGGAGTCGCTATAGAACGAAAATAGGAGAGATGTAATATGTCAATTAAACTTATGAAACAATGGTTGAAATATGGAGTCTTTATGTTCACTTCATGACCCTAATAACTATTAATAATACCCAAACATAATTGTGAGAGGATAGCAGCATTTTATATCGTAATTGTGGGAGAATGACAAGATTTTATTTCATATTTTTCGGGTTTTTAAAAATGCCAACAATATTTATCAAACCGAAACGAAGCGAAATCATGAACACTTTCACTGCGCTCTATTAGTAATCCCGTTTGAAAATTTAATATGCTTCACAAATGAATTTGTTTTAAAATTTCTTTAACCAAACTCCATAGAGGGAGTGATGAGCTGACACATTGTGAGAGCTGTGAGTTGTAATCTTCATTGTAAGGTGTGGTAATCACGGTAATCTAAAAATCACAACAACCAGATTAACACTTGAGGCCCGACGATGTTTTCACAGCTGCCAGTAATCAGACTCCGTTGTCAACATGCTTCCAGATTGGAGCAATACAGGTGTTAATTGTTTTACAACACCCTGATATTGGAGTATTGTGTGCAATCACTGTTGACAGTTGTAAATTATCATAAATTATTTGGGGAATTTTGCCGATTTTCGTCAGTCAACTTTGGAATTTTCAGGGCGACTTGAACTTCGCCCGACTGCAAAAATAAGGCGAAGCGGACGGCGCTAGGGCGAAGAAGTCGCCCACGTCGCCCTCTCGGCTGGTCCCTGGCCTACTGGGAGGGGGAACTCCGAGTGTATCTAGTGATGTGTTCGATAACTTTATTTCCTAAACACTGGCTGGGGCTTGTGTAATACTAATGAATCACGACGATTTAATTTTGTTGAATTTTTGTTAATTAAATAACTGAAGTAACATCGTGAAGCCACTGATTAATACATACATACCTATACCCAAACACTACATGTGTATTAAACATTACTAAACAACAGTATACCTACCTTCAGTACCTTGTAGTACACATCATGACATGTTTGGGTTAATCATCTTATAAAGTCGATAAAATAACACAGATAATATATTTCTTAGTTATTATCTTTTCCTTAATAATGTACATCATTGTGGGTGAAAGTCAAAACTCGAAATTTCACAATTTAAGTGAATTTGTGAGCGATTTTGCTTTGCGTTGCTGATAATTATGGAATTTCTCCTGGGTAAGTGTTTCGATGTTTTGCGATTAGGGGTGGGAAGATACGCTAGTGCCACGATACGATACGTATCTCGATACACCGTTCGCGATACGAGTGCGTATCTAGATACATAACGGTATATACAATGTACATACTACATAGATACACTCCAGACATTGTTTCAGAATTTAATCAAATCAAACATGACAACTCAAACACAAGCTTATTAGGGCACATAGCATTACTGTGCCTACTTGCAACTGAAACAACTTTCAAACAAGTCAATAGTTATTATGAGTCTGATCTACTCTAAACAGTAAATACAAGATCGACTATTTATTGGTAAGTTAATGGTAACGCAGGTTCTTTCTCAAAAAAATTAAAGTGTCAACATTTTCTGAGTTCAGCATTGAGCGCTGAGCATTTATAATATCGGCCAGCAGTCGAAAACACTCTTTATCCCATTTACTAGGGTAGCTAACAAACCGAAGTGCTGCCAAACTTTAGACTTGTATTTGTCTGCGGGTTTGGGTTTTATAATGAATTTTTCCTGCGTTTGCTGAGGAATCTCAACTGCTGGCTCCGTAGACGCCATTACATTTACAAAGCTTATTTAAAAAAAACGGATGTTGAAACTCAAGAGTTCAAGGACGATGACCACAAAATCGGGTAATCAAGACTTGCACAAAGAAAGTCCGTAAGTGATCATGCTTGAAATCACTTGTTAATAAATCACAAAACGCGGAGCTGCCAATGTAAGAGGAGTAACTCTAAATACAATGTACTAGATTCAGACCACTGGACTCGTAACTATACAAATTTAGTTCGAGTGACACGCGATTACGCGGTCAAAATGAAGGGTACCGCGGAAAGTACCGGTATATTTAGAAGGCAGTTGTGTGTCAGCTGCGAGCGCACGTGACATGTGCTTCCGAAAACGAAACGGGAAGTTATATATCAATTGTGCCATGTGGCGTAAATATGCACCGGCTCTAATCAAGCACGCGATGCACGGACACATTATAGTACGTTTCATCACTTTCGCGCGAAGCTATATATGCACATGCGAAGTCTTGTTTTAACTTTGTTTTAGGACTGAAACTCTCGATATATCTTAATAGCCGATCAAGTGACTATGCTTTTCGAAGTTTTCGTACAGTAAACATTTATTATGAATTATACGTGTATCGCAATACGACGATATTTAAGGATTTGTATCGGTGCATGCATCGTATGTTACCGTATCGCGATACACCGGTGCATCGGTGTATCTTCCCACCCCTATTTGCGATATATACTCACTAAAGTCAGAGAAAAACGTGCAATTTTTAGTTAGGACATACACCTGCAGTGAAGTACACATATTCTCAAAATAAGTGTTCCATTTAATAACGCAGTCGCAATGTCAATGCAAAGCGCAAAGCGGACTACATTGAAGTTTAATGTGTTGCCTTGGGGGGGGGGGTCAATGCAGTCGCGTAATGTCATCGGTGCAGTGCGTTGGCATATTTTGTAGTATCTTTCTTTCTTTTTTTTTATTTACGTTCACATTTGAATAATTCCATGTTATATTCACCATTTTGTGTTATTCTTTTCAGATATTACTGAGAAAGAAAGATGTTCTATGCTCATTTTGTTTTGAGTAAAAAAGGGCCACTGGCCCGTATCTGGCTAGCAGCTCATTGGGACAAGAAACTCACCAAAGCACATGTGTTTGAGACAAATATAGATAGCAGTGTAGATGCTATTCTTAAACCCAAGGTTTGTATATACAGGTCGGGCACAGGTGCCAAATTAGCGAAATAGCTCATTTTAGCTCACACAGATTAGCTAAACAAGCTACAGTTTTAATGTGATCTAAGGCCAATTCCTCTAGTGATGAGCCGATTGTGAAATAGAGCCTT
The DNA here is from genome assembly GCA_032622095.1 of Siphonodentalium dalli. Taxonomy (NCBI): domain Eukaryota; kingdom Metazoa; phylum Mollusca; class Scaphopoda; order Gadilida; family Siphonodentaliidae; genus Siphonodentalium; species Siphonodentalium dalli. The sequence continues at coordinate 46,695,409 of CP136069.1, read as the reverse complement.
GCACCGATTGCCGATTATTTGAGATCACAATCAGTCGATTCAAGTGCCGATTCCATTATTGTAATAATTATACCAAAATATGTTATATACGTACTACTTCGATTTGGAAGCATCAGAATAGGGGCACGATTTAGGTGGTATCGCATCGCTATATGCTTCTCACGAATTGCATGCAAAACCCACGATCCAGTCCACAACATTGCCTTGCAGAATACAGATCGTAACAGACTGAGGTGATGTGAGGTCAATATGATTTACAACGCAAGACATGGTGCTTATTCATGCACATCGAGTGTGACCATGCTATATTAAATCGATTCTGATTGGGTGGTCGTTCGTTGAGAACTAATGAAATCATTTGTAACAAATGTTGTTGATGGGACCATGTGGTATAAAAAGATGTCTGCTAGCAGAGTTAGTGCCGTATTTTTTTTTTAGGCCTAAGTGTACGTTTGGGTAAGTATAAAGGTAGGTATGGGTGGACTTGTGAACGAATTCCTACTTCCTGACAACCAATACACATGTTATATTATGCTCAATTTACTGTAGATTTCTGTCTATAAGTCGCTACTTGTTGACCCAGTATTTCCCCTCAAAATGTGCATGCGCCTGCCACCTTATACAACTGTAAGTCAATAGGGGGTCTGAATTCTGGCTACAATCACAGACACAGGTGAGTTTTGGCAATCGCTGCGATGACAGTGTTTGAACGTAACTGACAAATGAGAGATGATTTAACCCACCATGGTTGATATACTAAATACATTAATGGCATGATTCGTCGAGGGTTTCCTTCCCCTTTAACTACAGAATGAAACAATAACTTGCACAAACTCATCTAAATTGTATTAACCAACACCCCTTCACATATCAAATTGAGTCAATAAACGTATTTGTGCGCAAACATGAACTCACCATGGTCAGGATTCGCGCTGCCACTTGCCAAATTTGCCAATGGCAAAAATAATTCACATTTGGCAAAAAATATTTTCATTTGGCAACAGTTTTGGCAAGTCAATTTTTAATTCCTCAAGACAGTTGACAAATGTTGTTCAAACAATACCATTCATTTCTGGAAACTCTTACAATATAATTATATTAGTGGTGTTTTATATAGTTTAGGAAAAGTTAACACCTCTATTAGTATGCAGTTAATCTGATAGCATTTAGTATCGGTGGGTGGAGAGATTACTCATCTTCAGTGTGGTGGTGTTTACATAGATATTTTAGCTAATGCTCCTGTGGTGTGCCCTTCTGATGAAGAAACCATGCTATCATATTATTGTTCGGTGATTGGTTTATTGTTGCAGGATAAACCACAATAGAGATGCGAGTATACTTATAACTAACTGCTTTCCTATCGATATCAAGAGTCGTTCAAACGTCGAAACATAACAATGTTGCAGAAAATGATACTATCAGGGATTGCATTTGGCATATTATAAAATAATTAGGCAAAAAATATTTTCATTTGGCAAATTATTTGGCAAAAGTAAATTTCGATCCAGCGCGGACCCTGACCATGGTTGATATACTAAATATATTAATGGATTAATGGCTTGAATCGTCAAGGGTTTCCTTCCCCTTTAACTACAGAATGAAACAATCGCTTGTAACAAACTCATTTAAATTGTATAAACCAACACCTCTTCACATATCAAATTGAGTCAATAAACGTATATGGGCGCAAACATGGACTGTATGCCGAAAAGACTTTGTTTTATACTTGTTTAATGTTCCCTATTTTCGAGGGATTCCCTTAATTTTGCGAGACATATTTCGATGTTTGTTGCCAATTGACTCCGATTTGATGCATTTTGTGAGCATAATTTTCACATTTAATTAGGTTAATGATGCATTGATTTAAATTAATAACTTCATCTAATAGAAAATCATTTTGCTTCGGACATTCTGTCTGAAAAATACAAGTGCACTGGGCATGACCTGTTTTTCGTTTGCGGCATTTTCATTTTAGAAAAATTTGCAGGCCTGTATTGTGTTTAGTCTTGTAGTTGGGTCAAACTGCACGTCGTTCCTATGCTTTGTTTAGCGTATTACATTGCCATTGGCATTTGTTGTCAACCACCAAAGTCAAACTACACGCGCCAGACTACACAGCTGTAATAAACTTATATGCAGTGGGAAAACAAATGTAAGCGCCAATTCAATTGCGCGCTGACGACTGGCTAGGTCAGTTTCTGCAATAAATATATTTAACTATGTAAAATGCTAATAAAACTGTACATGCTGATGCTAATTAGAGGAACATGATCATGCCACAAATATGTCTGTCTGATTTCATATCGAATCAGGATTAACAGCTAACTGCATAAATTTAGAACTATTTTATGTGCATACATGTACATTCTCTGAAACATTTTAGTTTAAATACTACATGTACAACTTAATTGGTAATTACTAAAACTTAATCAGAATATTTAAATTATAAGACAAGAGATTCGCAACATGACATGTGATGTTATTTGTCAGTCGAAATGCACACTGAAATTACATGTGTGCTATGCAGTATGCACTAGTAGCTTGCTGATTCGAGATTTGATGCGATATCGGCATCCATATTCGTTAATTGGAGAAGTGCAAGCCTTGAGATAGTGTGTCTGTCATTTGCAGAATGAGGTCCCCAGAGGGTGAATTTAGTGACTACCCGCACAGCGTGACCTCATTCTGCTTAGGCCTCATCTTCTGGGAAGTATCTACATTCTCAAATTAAAATTTGTTTTAGTTACTTTTTCCCTTCTGGGAAGTTCTATATGACTATATCCCCTAATTTGCAGAAGATAAAATGCGTAATCGAGGTGACTAATGTACATTTAGGTCTCCCATCGCATTGGAGCAAGACTGAGTTTAGCCTGTCATTTTGCAGAATGAGGTCCCCAGAGCATGGAATTAGTGATGCTACCCCGCACAGCGGGCTAGAATTGCCAAATTCACCCTCTGGGGACCTAATTCTGCATGGCCTCATCTGCCATGGGAGACATACATGTATACATGTGTACTCCGATTGAAGTTCCCAAATGGTGAATATTGTGATGTACACCCATTGGGAACCTCGATTATTCAATGTGCCATCTACCAATTTGGGGGTATAGAGAAACTAAACTAAAAAAAGAAATAGAATCTTAAGTTCTATAGATATTTTATAATAAAGAAACTTTCCAGAGAAGATGAGGCCTAAGCAGAATGAGGTCTCCAGAGGGTTAATTAATATACTTTAATTTACTGATGCTAGCCCGCTGTGCAGGATAGCATAACTAATTTCACCCTCTGGGGACCTCATTCTGCAAATGACGATGCAGTATAATCAGACATGGCTTGGAGTAATGTCAATTTGCACTTCCATAATGCCAGTGTCTGTAAATTCCTTTACAGGTTAAGCTAGCATTAAGGACATCTGGTCACTTGCTGTTAGGTGTGGTCAGGATATATTCACGCAAAGCTAAATATTTACTCGCTGATTGCAATGAAGCGTTTGTCAAAATCAAAATGGCATTCCGACCGGGAGTGGTGGATTTACCCGAGGAGAACAGAGAGGCGGCAGTGGCAGCTATCACTCTGCAGGAGAACTTCCATGATTTCGATACGACACTTGCAGACCTGGAGTAAGTATAATCTCCATATTTTACTCAAATGTGATCTCCAAATGTTGGGGAAAATGTGCGCTTTATACACTGTAGTGGCTCATAATTGGGAATTTCTCTGTGTGACCAGTGGTGTGACAGAGAATACAGGAACAAGCATTATGATGAAAATCAGAGTTACACATTTCTTTATATTACTAGTATGTGGTTTATTCCTATTTTTATACTCCCTTTTAAAAAAAAACGGGACATATTATTAGCTCAACTTACTTTTGTAAGTTTGAGCTATTGCCATGGCTTGGCGTCCGTCGTCCGTGTGTCCGTCAACAATTTCCTTTGGCGCGGGCTACAGGTCGTACCTTTGGTCTGATCTTTATGAAATTTTGCATGAATGTTGACATTGACATGTAGATGGGAACGAGTCATTTTGGGGTCATTCGGCCAAAAAACATGGCCGCCAGCAACCATCTTGGATTTTACTCTTTGCATGACTAAATCCTTTGGCGCGGGTTACAGGTCGTACCTTTGGTCTGACCTTTATGAAATTTGTTATGAATATTGATATTGACATGTATATGGGAACGAGTCATTTTGGGGTCATACGGCCAAAAAACATGGCCGCCAGCAGCCATCATGGATTTTACTCTTTGCATGACTAAATCCTTTGGCGCGGGCTACAGGTCGTACCTATGGTCTGATCTTTATGAATTTTGTCATGAATGTTGACATTGACATGTAGATGGGAACGAGTCATTTTGGGGTCATTCGGCCAAAAAACATGGCCGCTGGTGGCCATTTTGGATTTCAAAATTCAATCCATTGGCGCGGGCTACAGGTCGTGCTGTTCGTCTGATCATCATGAAATTTGTCATGGATGTTAATATTGACATGTAGATGGGAACGAGTGATTTTGGGGTCGTTCAGCCATAAAACATGGCCGCCAGCAGCCATCTTGGATTTTACTCTTTGCATGACTAAATTCTTTGGCGCGGGCTACAGGTTGTAGCTTTGGTCAGAACTTCATGAAATTTGTCATGGATGTTAACAATGACATGTAGATGGGAACGAGTGATTTTGGGGTCGTTCGGCCAAAAAACATGGCCGCCAGCAGCCATCTTGGATTTTACTCTTTGCATGACTAAATCCTTTGGCGCGGGCTACAGGTTGTACCTTTGGTCTGATCTTTATGAAATTTGTCATGAATGTTGACATTGGCATGTAGTTGGGAACGAGTCATTTTGGGGTCATTCGGCCAAAAAACATGGCCGCTGGTGGCCATTTTGGATTTCAAAATTCAATCCATTGGCGCGGGCTACAGGTCGTACTGTTCGTCTGATCATTATGAAATTTGTCATGGATGTTAATATTGACATGTAGATGGGAACGAGTGATTTTGGGGTCGTTCAGCCAAAAAACATGGCCGCCAGCAGCCATCTTGGATTTTACTCTTTGCATGACTAAATTCTTTGGCGCGGGCTACAGGTTGTAGCTTTGGTCAGAACTTCATGAAATTTGTCATGGATGTTAACAATGACATGTAGATGGGAACGAGTGATTTTGGGGTCGTTCGGCCAAAAAACATGGCCGCCAGCAGCCATCTTGGATTTTACTCTTTGCATGACTAAATCCTTTAGCGCGGGCTACAGGTTGTACCTTTGGTCTGATCTTTATGAAATTTGTCATGAATGTTGACATTGGCATGTAGTTGGGAACGAGTCATTTTAGGGTCATTCGGCCAAAAAACATGGCCGCTGGTGGCCATTTTGGATTTCAAAATTCAATCCATTGGCGCGGGCTACAGGTCGTACTGTTCGTCGGATCATTATGAAATTTGTCATGGATGTTAATATTGACATGTAGATGGGAACGAGTGATTTTGGGGTCGTTCAGCCAAAAAACATGGCCGCCAGCAGCCATCTTGGATTTTACTCTTTGCATGACTAAATTCTTTGGCGCGGGCTACAGGTTGTAGCTTTGGTCAGAACTTCATGAAATTTGTCATGGATGTTAACAATGACATGTAGATGGGAACGAGTGATTTTGGGGTCGTTCGGCCAAAAAACATGGCCGCCAGCAACCATCTTGGATTTTACTCTTTGCATGACTAAATCCTTTAGCGCGGGCTACAGGTTGTACCTTTGGTCTGATCTTTATGAATTTTTTCATGAATGTTGACATTGGCATGTAGTTGGGAACGAGTCATTTTGGGGTCATTCGGCCAAAAAACATGGCCGCTGGTGGCCATTTTGGATTTCAAAATTCAATCCATTGGCGCGGGCTACAGGTCGTGCTGTTCGTCTGATCATCATGAAATTTGTCATGGATGTTAATATTGACATGTAGATGGGAACGAGTGATTTTGGGGTTGTTCAGCCATAAAACATGGCCGCCAGCAGCCATCTTGGATTTTACTCTTTGCATGACTAAATTCTTTGGCGCGGGCTACAGGTTGTAGCTTTGGTCAGAACTTCATGAAATTTGTCATGGATGTTAACAATGACATGTAGATGGGAACGAGTGCAGGGACCAGCCGAGAGGGCGACGTGGGCGACTTCTTCGCCCTAGCGCCGTCCGCTTCGCCTTATTTTTGCAGTCGGGCGAAGTTCAAGTCGCCCTGAAAATTCCAAAGTTGACTGACGAAAATCGGCAAAATTCCCCAAATAATTTATGATAATTTACAACTGTCAACAGTGATTGCACACAATACTCCAATATCAGGGTGTTGTAAAACAATTAACACCTGTATTGCTCCAATCTGGAAGCATGTTGACAACGGAGTCTGATTACTGGCAGCTGTGAAAACATCGTCGGGCCTCAAGTGTTAATCTGGTTGTTGTGATTTTTAGATTACCGTGATTACCACACCTTACAATGAAGATTACAACTCACAGCTCTCACAATGTGTCAGCTCATCACTCCCTCTATGGAGTTTGGTTAAAGAAATTTTAAAACAAATTCATTTGTGAAGCATATTAAATTTTCAAACGGGATTACTAATAGAGCGCAGTGAAAGTGTTCATGATTTCGCTTCGTTTCGGTTTGATAAATATTGTTGGCATTTTTAAAAACCCGAAAAATATGAAATAAAATCTTGTCATTCTCCCACAATTACGATATAAAATGCTGCTATCCTCTCACAATTATGTTTGGGTATTATTAATAGTTATTAGGGTCATGAAGTGAACATAAAGACTCCATATTTCAACCATTGTTTTATAAGTTTAATTGACATATTACATCTCTCCTATTTTCGTTCTATAGCGACTCCTGTCGTAGTACTGTTCAATTTAAGTTTTGTAGACTCACTTCGCCCTATAGAACGGCCACTTCGCCTTATTTTTATAGTAGGGCGAAGTCATTTCGCCCTGAAAATATGGTCTAGGCTGGTCCCTGAACGAGTGATTTTGGGGTCGTTCGGCCAAAAAACATGGCCACCAGCAGCCATCTTGGATTTTACGCTTTCAATGACTAAATCCTTTGGCGCGGGTTACAGGTCGTACCTTTGGTCTGACCTTTATGAAATTTGTCATGAATATTGATATTGACATGTATATGGGAACGAGTCATCATTTTGGGGTCATACGGCCAAAAAACATGGCCGCTGGCAGCCATCTTGGATTTCAAAATTCAATCCATTGGCACGGGCTACAGGTCGTACTGTTTGTCTGATCATCATGATATTTATCATGGATGTTAATATTAACATGTAGATGGGAACGAGTCATTTTGGGGTCGTTTGGCTAAAAAACATGTCCGCCAGCAGCCATATTGGATTTTACTCTTTGCATGAATAAATCCTTTGGTGCGGGCTACAGGTCGTAGCTTTGGTCGGAACTTCATGAAATTTGTCATGTATGTTAACAATGACATGTAGATGGGAAACGAGTCATTTTGGGGTCGTTCAGCCGAAAAACATGGCCGCCAGCAGCCATCTTGGATTTTACTCTTTGCATGACTAAATCCATTGGCACAGGCTACAGGTCATACCTTTGATCAGATCATTATGAGATTTGTAAAGGCTGTAGATGGGAACAAGTCATTTTGGGGTAATTCGGAAAAAAACATGGCTGCCGGTGGCCATTTTAGATTTTACTCTTTGCATCAATAAATCCTTTGGCACACCATAATCACCACATCCCTGATCCGATCAATATGAAACCTGTTATGAATGTTGATATTGACATGTACATCTAGTCTTACTTAGACATTTCAATTAGCACTTTTCCTATTCCTCCATTTACTGTCGACCATTAAATTATTCCCCTACCTAAGTTGAGCTACAGTGTCATTGACACTTTCATGTTATTGGTGCGTCCAATTGCTTTTGAATTCCAGATAACTTTAGATAGGGTCAACTAAATGGAATTAAATTGCGTTCACTAGCACAAATACAGGTCAACTTCAAATTCGTGTTCTGCCCGCCAATTTTCATCAGAATTATTTTTGTTGGAAATTGCACTCAATTTTGTTTCCGGATAATAACTTTGGTAAGTCTAAACTGAATGGAATGACATTTGGTATGTGACTTTACTAGCCCAAAATACAGGTCTCGTTCGAATTTGGGTTCCGCCCGCCAACTTTCACCAGAGTTATGGCCCTTTGTTAGATCTTAACACGGGCGTATTTTGCCATGCCCTACCGATGTCCTTGTATACAAATGGAGCCCATATAAAAGAACTTGAATTGAACTGCTGTTATACCATTAAGAAAATAATGTTAGCATTCTAAGGCTATGTTGGTTTCCATACAACAGTGTTGACAATCAAAATACTGTGCAGCACTAGATTGGACTGTCTCGATTATATGCCTATCTTTTTTGTGTTTCAGTGACATAGATGTCCAGGCACAGTTTTCAGTTAACCAGAGTCGCCCCGAAGAAATAACGATGAGAGAAGATTACGCTAATATTGCTTTGGTTGGAGACGACGGGTTTGGTAGGTCTCCCTTATTTTTTCATTAGCGCATCGTTTTTCATTTTATTTCAGGGTGGAACCTAACAAGAAATTACTCAGTGTAAGTCTGTAGGTAATATCTCTGAATGTTCATAGCTTACTGTTATCAGGTCTTGTCATTTTCAAAATAATGGGCCGCCTTAACCCTTTCATGACTGGAGCAGTGCTGGTGCAGTATTAAAGATCCTGTGCCAGTGCATTCTGTTATATGTGCATGTTTCCCATAGGTGGCCTCGCATATATAAGAGAGTGCATTGGAAGAGGGTTTTCTCAAAATTTCAGTAAGCTCCAGTCTTGGAAGGGTTAAATGACCCCATCTATATCACGGCCATGAACTGTCATACTACCCCATGCATTGCAGGGCATCCATTTAATTAATTGTCCCCTGACATTCCGTCGGAGAACAATATGGTCTGACCATTTATTATGTTTAGATTCATTTAGACGTAATCAACTCTACGTTGTCATCTGTTTCTGTATGTATACTGTGCGAAACGTCAAGGGTCGGAGTTCTGAATGTATCAAAACATACTTGGATTCTCTATTCGGCAAACCTTGACATTCTCCGTACCATATATTGAGGAGAGAGAGAGAGAGCTACCTGCAGATATTATGTTTTCCTGGAGTTTATACTCTAATCCTTAGATAATTAATTATAGAGACTGTATCCAATAAGTTGTTGCCAATTCCGTATACATTGAATGGAAGCATACAGAACAGAGTTTGACTGAGTATGTGATACAAATTTATTGCCCTCGAAATTGCGGCTACAAGGTTGTTAACCTTCGCGCAAATTTAATTATAGGTGGGAGAAGGCAGACGGGGACGATCACCGCCTTAAAATGACAGGCCTGTGTTATTATATTCTTCAATTAATATCTTTTAATTTCCATAGTTGACTATTATGTCCATACCAAGCTTATTTTAATCCCTAAATGCAAAGTTTTTTCATCCGATTTGTAGGAGGTCATCATTTCTGACCAACTTTTAATTTGTATGGATTCACCTTCATGGGTTAATTAAATAATCTACCCAGGCCTTAAAATCCATCCATTTTCGCGAGAATCAAAGTTAGATGCTATGAGAATCAAAATTGAATGTCTCCCGGGAATTTTTTTTTAGAAAATTCTATCAAATGAGAGCAAGTCTTGTGACTGCTTGTGCTTTAATTTTAACTTTTCTCGGAGATTAATTTAGCCAATTTATCAACAGTAATATCTTACTTTAAAATTACCCTCTCCATGTATTACTATCTTCAGTCAAGCGATTTGATGTGAATGTCCCAGGAATGCAGAATTGCGATATTTATTGTACATGCATAGCTTTCAGTATTGAAAGATTTACTGTTAGCTAAATAAAAGAAACACCCTGTAGTACGTACCTATATTATGACTCTCATTCTATAAAAAAGCAGGATATGTATGCGAGAATCATAGTTGATTCTCATGTTTCACTTTGCAAGAATCATTTGCGAGAATCAATTCTGATTCGCGTACAAATTATAAGCCCTGCTACCTTGGAAATGAATGCAGAATGTTGAGGGAAGTTCATCTTTAAAGGGGTACTGTACACTAAATCCGGCCATTTATGGGACCATCTCCTTTAATACTCAACAGAATATATGCAACAAATGAATTAATTTGAGCCACGGATGAGTGCAAAATACACTCATGTGCTCTATAAACGATGCAAACAACATGGTAATTATAAAGGAAAATAAATTTATGACTGGAGTTACACTATGGCCAAAAAAAAAAAAAACATCTATGTTTCTGGTACCCGGCTTGGCTGAGATTTTCTTGCCGGTCTCCTTTTTTTTTTTCAATTTTCCACAAGTCCATAGTTATTAGTAACATAACATGTCCATGTGTCAAAATTTATCGTTTTCCCAATACCCAACAGCAGAACTAAATACCCATCGCATACACAACTGATGCATCATTCTGAAGGCCGGTGTATGGTGTATGCAATCGGGCATTCTAGATATTAAATAAGACAACCTGCCATGCTGCACAGTGAATAGCGTGGTGTAAATCAAACAATACCCTGGCGAGTCACTTCGGAAATCCCCACGTCTTTTGTGGGCTGTTTATTTTAAAAATTCCAATGTATTATACCGGTAGCTTCCTTAAATTCCTTCGCGGAATTGGGAAAACAGTGCTTAAAAGTGCAGTGAAAAGCATGTGCGTTTTGGCAGGAAATGACAGTCGGTATTCCGTAATCAGCCCTGAGAATTAGCGTCGGCAAACGACAATTCCGAGGTGAAAGTCAAAATCTCCATCACCATTGACCAGAAGAAAGCATTATCCTTGAGCTTTCACAGAAGCCCAAGTTTAACCCACTTTAAATAAACAACTGTCTGTTATGAATGACACACTAACTGGGTCACCAACCACGGGTCACGTGAATCAACTCAGTGTAATTGTTTATGGCAGGCTCTTTGATGTTACCGACCAAGTAGCAAATACTGGTACTAATACTATAGAAACAACTCACACTGCATGAAAACACGCATTTCTGATCATCTGATGTTCATACATGTACTGTTAGGAATAGGCAATAACTTGCTGTTAATTGCACTGAAAGATGGCAGGTAATCAATTCTAATTAAAACTTTCCAGGATTGAAACGAATAGGTCAGAAATAGGTGACTTTAAACCACATTACAATTTAGTGATTTGGTAATATGACAAGTTGTCACTGAAAAATAATGATCATCTATGAAGAGAAATATGAGGGAATGAACATACAGTAGGTTTGATTGAAAAGGGCAATTATTTATTCCTTAAAACGATTATTCTCTTTCAACACCCAACACCTGGAAAATTGCTTTGGCAGAAATGAATAGAATGGCATAAAATGTGCAACCCCAGCCCAACCTACATCAGAGAGATATTCTATGCAAGAGGAATATAAACTCTAAACCCATGGCCATAGCCTAATACATTGAATCTTCATACTGGATCACATTCAAGTAGCCAATATATACATTGGAAGTTGTCTCTGAAACTATATTGGAACAAGTGAACTGATGCATGTACACCTGATTCAAGGAAAATGACATACCTCATTAAGTTTGTGATATTAAAAACTCTTTAATACATGTTAAAGGGGTGTACTCTTGAGCTCCAAATAAACATGCATGCACGTTTATTATTTTCTTGGGAAATTTCCCCCCTGCACAGTGCTTATTTGGGGTCTGTACGTTTGATTTTGAGGCTATAAAAATTTAAATCAGCACGAACTCAAGATTTCTATATGATTCTGATATCAAAATGATGAGCTTATAACTTTATGTATGTACTATGTACATATTCCAAGTATATGGCATACATGTGCAGTCCTTCGAATTTGGAAAACGTAGGTGCGCGATATATCGCTCGGAGCTTTTGGAATTTGCGCGCGCCTTTTTTTGCGGGAGCACAATTCAAATTAACATGGATGAAATGATTACTGAATAAAGACAAACACAATTATAATGATACACACGTGTAATTCCAAGTGTGCCTTTGGCAACTTAAAGTGAAAACAGAAATAAAAACATATGTTTATATTGTAGTACAATATCTAGTCCACAATAATCCGATTATCTGGCAATCCAGGTGAATCTAATCACGGTAATGAGTCCACTTCCGCGTCTGAGAGCGCATGCTCACCAGACTCGCAGTCGCTTAAAACTTCAAACTCGGAAGTGGAATTGTTACCGCAATCAGATTCACCGGAATCCGACGAATCAACCGGGGCTCTCTTTCGTTTTGATATAGTCGGTATTTGAGGAGGCTCCAATGTCCATTTTTCGTTTTTCTCCGAGTCGAGAGATACTGGCTTCGAAGTATAGCTTCGAAGTATAGTTAAACTTAAAACCTAATCTATGCCAATAATATTCAAATGAATCGGCGAATACCGCATGCCGAAACATCAAACGAGGCTGCCAAAGAATTGACACTGTTTTTTGCGGGAACTCGCACGTGCAGCAGTTGTGACGAGGTGTACCCCAATCATTGAGTGAGAAAGACGCCGGCGGCCGCTTTGATCTTTGTTATTATGTTCGTAATCAACGTCATCGCTACTGAGAAAGATACACGGTGAATAGTCTTGTCGGCGTTTAACCATTGATGTGCTGTTTGTTAAAATCTCGTTCACTGGCTGCAAATTCCGACGCGCGCATTTAAATTTTTCGGCGTGCGCATTTAATAACTCGCTGGTTTTTAGATCCGCGTGCGCCAAGGCGCGCAAGCGCAATTGCGCGCCTCAAAATCGAAGGACTGCATGTGAACATTTAAATATTGAATAAAACACCACATGACACATACATGTACTATGTTGATTCCTATACTTGACCTACTATAAAAATAATTTGTTTAACCACAGTTATGTTGATGTTTTGCACAGAGTTCCCCCTGCACTATTAATTGGGTCTGCACTTTAACTAACTATCAATGTAATTTCCCCCCTGCACTATTATTTGGGCCTGCACTTTTATTTTGAGCCCAAGAGTACCACACTATTTTATTGCCTTCAAATGGCTGGTTAAAAAAAACAAAACCCTGCCTACCTGCCAATGTTCACGCTGGCCAAGAAATTCCTTTAGCCATTATTTTAGCCAATGCCAATTTACTTTAGCCACTTTGAATTTACTTTAGCCACTTGTTTGAGAATTTTTTTTTAGATAAATTGAACGTATATTACATTTTATTGACAAAAGAACACAATAACAATGTAATATGAGCATTGACATCCTGCCAAGCGATTCCAGATACAATGAAAGTTTTTAGACCATCGCAAATAAAAAACAAATAGCGGTGTATTAATATATAGCGAAAATATGCAATACGATATATGATCGCGATTTTGTGCATAGTTTTATCTATGCGTATCTGGTGCATATTTGTTCAATTCGCGAGAAAATAGTAAGTGGTAAGTGGTGACTACGCAATTATATAGGATAAATTTAATCGCGGCTAGTTGGCCAAATGTCACTGTAAATATATTAAATGACTCTATATTTTGTGCATAATAGTATGATTGAGTTATCAATAAAGCATCTATCTATCTACAGATCGATCGGTTTTGTAAAAAGTTGTAATTAATTTATAGGGATCAAACTGCAAATGCACAACAAAACCCCCCCGTCACTTAAAGTGATAAAGCATCTTTCCCTTATCCCCACTCAAAAGTTGCGTTTATAACAACACAAAGCATCTGCCATTGACACTGCATGAAATCAACACTCCCAATGTACACCTATTACTCCAACAGGCCTTAATATTCCCCACAACTCACAGCGTTTACCGATGTCCCCAAATTATAGAAATGTCCCCAAATTAGAAGGCACATTTGACAAAATGTCACCGCAAAATCACCCTTTTTATGAGCTGTTTGTGTGTGTATATTGCTTCATTTGATCACAACAAATCAACTTTCTAACTTTTTTCAGGTTCACATATACATGTACATGTAGTTAGATTAAATTAAATTTTAATTGGAAATACCCATGAACAGTGTTGGTGGACTGCTTGGTGAACTTTCAAGCACCATACATCTATAAAATGGCTTTGTTGATGTCAAATGATCCAATATTCCCAATATTCAATAAATTGTGACCTACAAAACTTGAAAATGTAAGGGTAATATAACTTGCTGAATGCTGAAACAAGCCCAAGTTGCCAGGAAATGATATGGGGGCCATTGGTTCATTTCTTTCACCTTTCATATGCTTCATAAACAACCAGACAGCCCCCATTTTAGGCTCACTTTAAAAAAAATTCTCACCGGGGAAAACCCCGTACCCCCAATAGTCACTAGGGGGTACCCCCTCCTCGCAAACCCACCACCTCGGTCCCCCAAAATGTCCCCAAATTAGCCTAATCTAAAGGCCTGACTCCAAGCACATCGGATCGTGTAACATACACGAGGTGGCGACGCTTTTGTTGTACGGATGTCAGCTGCGCATGATGATGCTAGACCGATGACAGCTGGTGTGTTTATATTTTTTTCGTTATTTGGTCATTTTTTTTTGCCATTTACAATTTATTTTCGCCAATGGCTAAAATGGCTACCGACAGCGTGAACACTGCTACCTGCCAGGAAAATTTTCCCCATGTTGTCGGACACAGATGTGTTTTTATGTTTACCCATACCATAGTATGGTAAACATAGTGTTGTCCGGATTGACCACTCGTCGTCTGTCTGTCTGTCTGTCCGTAGACACTTTACGCATGGTGCGATAACTCATTAATATTTTCTATCTGATCACAACCAAATTTGGTATGTGAGTTTCTCAGCCCAAAACACAGATCGAGTTCGAATATGGGTTTGATCCGACTATATTTAACTGAATTATGGCCCTTTTTTTCGAAAAAATATATTCACTCAAAAAAAAAAAATATATGAATAAATAAATAAAAAAAATATACTAGTACAATAAAATATTTTTTGTTTAAAGGCACGTGAGGCCTTAGTTGTCGAAAATATTAATATTTGTTCCAATCACCGTAAACAGAAAAACATTAAAACGCATACAGTTTCGTTCATATATACCATGACCATCGCGTAAACAGCATGTTATCATAAAAATTTACTATCTTTTACCTAAGCAAGAGCCTGGTTGTGTTACAGAAGACAACACAATGCTGCTGGCTAATCACACACAAATGGCATAAACGCTCTTTATTCGTTCCATATAAGGAATTCACTCTCAAAGAACGCTCTTTATGTTTACCATCATAATATAAACAAACACCAGAAAAGTAACTTTTTATGCTTTTGTTTACATAACAATGGTCAAAAATATGACAATAACATACTGTTTATGCGATATTTCTTATTTGTATACGGACAAAGTCTTCTACATTTTGTTGTTCTTTCTGTTTGTGGCGGTTTTTGATGGGTGGAAATATTTTCACAGGATACCCACCGCCAAGGCCAACCGTACCTTTAAATAATTTAAAAAAATATTTTTTTAAGTTAACAAAATTTGAAAAACTAACACCATTATAACTCTGCCAAGGTTACCCCGAGTCACCACACCAAATTTGGTTTAAATCGGTCCATAACTTGTGTTATGTACTGGTAAATTTGTTTGGAGCGACTTTAAACCCAATTCACCAATTCCATCCCATGCCTTTGGACCACTTAGCTATTGATAAGGCGATTTTATTTTCTGATATCTCTTATGCCAATGTGCAAATAAAGAAAGCTATGTATACATGTATCACTGAGTATATCACTCGACAGATGGTCTGAGGTCATTATAAATGTTATTGGTTTAACAGAGATGCCAGCATCAATATAAAGGCTGTGGTGGTGCAGCATTACAGATCCTGTATCAGTGCATTCTCTTATATACATGCGAGTGACCCATAAATTCCAATTATTTGTGTTATGTACATTTGTCTATAATAGTACATAACAGTATACTCTATAATTCTACATCAAAACTGTCATTTATGATTCCGATCATAGTAATTTACTATCGCCAAGGGATGGGTTAACATCTGCCGATCGTGATCGGCCTCTCGTTTTTTGGCCTAATCCATGGCTCAAATTCAGTCATTTGTTGCATGTTTTCTGTTGAGTATAAAAGGAGATGGTCCCATAAATGTCCGGATTTAGTGTTCAGTGTTTAATATGTATAAGCAGTATTGTAGATCTAAAAAATAAAAAATTGATTCACTAATCCATGGCTCAAATTCATTATTTGTTGCATATATTCTGTTGAGTATAAAAGGAGATTGTTCCATAAATTGCCAAATTGATTGTACAGTACCCCTTTAATATACATAAGCAGTAGTATAGATTTTAAAAATAAAACATTGTTTCCAACTTTGTTTTGGCTATTGAAGGCTTATTATTTTTTACATCTAAATATAGGAGTCATGATTGGATTACAGATATACTCTTCAGGTCCAAAAAAAGTGCAGACCCAAATAAATGTGCAGGGAGGAAATTCTGACACAATTTAATATAAGTGCAGACCCAAATAATGGTGCAGGGTGGAATTTAGTCTCACTTTAATCAACAATTTAATATCTATTCTAGACTGACATGACTAAAATTCCACTAAAACAGGTCTAACAAGACGTACGTATGGTTTTCTTCACAACAATCCAATAATAATAATAATGGACAACTTTGAACAATTTTAAGAACTTTCAATACTGTATAACCTCCAAGTTAAATATTGGAAAATAATAAACGTGCATACCCTGATATAAAGGTGCGTGCAGGGTGTAATTTGGCTGAAAATTAATAAACGCATAGACCTGCACTATTAACCCTTTACCCAACAAACCGGCCAAAACCGGCCAAATAAAGCTTCAACAGCCTAAAATATTTTCGGTCTGTCTCAATAGAACCATACAAATATGGATATCATTGGAACCGGCTCCTTGACCACATTGTGATAGTTACAGTTATGCCCTGTGCCAATGCATTCTCTTATATATGCGAGGCGACCTATGGTCGACTCGCATATATAAGAGAATGCATTGGCACAGGGCCGTTCTGTTGGGTAAAGGGTTAATTGGAGCCCGAGAGTATTGTTTTGTTTAGAAATTTTTTAACTGGAGTTGGGACCGAGAGATGATATTCCTTAGGCAAAAGAAAAAAAATATTTGTGATTGGTGTTTCCCTACAACCCTAATTGAAACACCCTACCCTATGGTACAGCTAAAATCTCTGGAAAATATCTTAACATTATATAGGCAAAAAATAATTAACTGGGAAAAAACATTCCAATGTCCAAAAAAAATCTCTTGATTTCTTAGTCAACCTACACGTATTTGGCTTGTACAAAAAGCAAGATATATCTCATTAAAAAATTATTTAAAACATAAAATTTTAAGCCTACCTGGTACCCACAGGCTACCGACCCTAATTTTTTCTGACATGTAACCTCAACCACACATTTAATTTTCTTTGGCCTTATCTTCTATAATGCAGTCACATTGTAGGTGTTATGTTTGAAGATGATGATGGTTTTGGTGGTGAGATAAATGATGTGATGATCTGTGATATCATTTACGGGTTCAAAACTGACTTCAAGCAAAGTCCATTAAACTTTGAAGTGATTCTGATAGACTTGCAACACTGGTGCAACCTCGTCTTAAATATCCCATGTAGAAAACATTGTGTGAGGTGTTCTAGTCCTGATAGAAGTACAGTGAACAATTCCAGTGCGTGTTCCCCGCAAGATACTTCTTCCGGACACCGACAACACAAAAGGGTGTGTGTTGAAAGCCCTTCATCTCCCGATCAGCCCCTCGAATATGTGAAACATGACAGTGGTATTGGCCTCCATGGGTGTCTGAAAGATGATGGCCATCGCGTCAAAGAGAAGCATGTCAGTGCACAACCTCGTTCAAAGGGTTTTGATAAGAATGACAGTGGGCTTGGCTTGGACAGTGACCCGGGTCTAGTGCCAGACAGTGACTTGGAGTCCGAGGTTGATCAGGATGTCTGCTACGACAGTGACTACGAGTCTAGCTGGAGTGATGCTGATGTGTCTGATCGTCTCCGCCCTTGGGGTAAGCTCTCTTCGGTTGGTGAGACGGCAACCCACTTTTCCAATTTGATTTAAACTGATTTGCAAGCACATTGCCCAAATACAAACATGAATCATTTGTCAAATGTTTGAAGTAGATATTTTTTATTGGAAGGCTGTTCTCAGACCTTGAAATTGATATTGTTTTCTATGGCATTACTTCAGAATTGTATGAAATTCTATATAGGCTTCTTACGGCTTTTCCTACAGCATCACCTTTTGCTGTAGGTCATTTTGAGGGCTGTGTTCTGACAACTTGTTTCTCCGATCTATTGTTACTGATAGATGTACTCTTCCCCTAATTACATTAGACCGCAACAATAAAATAGCCTGGTTTACAAATATTTGGGTGAAAAAAAGTTGATGCAAGAGGGGAACAAGTTATGCATCACCCAGCTGCATCCCCACAAAAATTGACAAATAACAGAATTCTCCATGAGTTTCACAAGATTTTTGAACTCTAAAATTTAATTTTTTTTACAATGTTGAGGAAAAAGTTGTATGAGGGTTTCTTAACCCTTCCATAACTGGAGCTTCCAGAAATTTTGCGAAACTGCCAATGCATTATCTTGTATATGCCTCGCATATACAAGAGACATTGGCCTAACAATATTGACCTTGTAAGCCAGTGCATTCTTTAATATAAGAGAATACACTAGCACAGGATCTTTAATGCTGCACCAGCGCAGCACCCACAAAGGGTTAAACCAGGGTAATACCTTGGGCCACCATTAAGAATATCTTTGTTTACCCTGACCCGATCAGTACCTAATGTTTAAAGAGTGAGTAGGTAGGAAATTATTTTTGTTTTGCCTCTATAAGAGGCCACTGGATAGGTTTATTCAGATATTCATCCCATAAGTGCATGTACCTGGAGAAACCCAAGTAATCATTTTACAAGGTAACATGACACATAGGTTAGAACTGGACCAAACTATCATATTTTTGTATTGTTTTTTTTTATTGAGCCAACATGAGGCCATGTCTTGAATTTGTTTAATGCAGTCCCTCCAATTAGACTGGCGCGATTGCTCTAACACCTGTATGCACTTGCAATTTTTAATTCACTGGTGCTAAAAAAAATTACCCGTCCCTCTTGTTTATGTCACTGTGATCGTTAATTCAATATGGAACTATTTGGAAGGTATATTTAGAACCTTTCCCATCTCAGTTCAATTATGGGCATGTGAAAGTGTAACTGGACATTGGTCTATTCCACATGACATTTTGTTTGAGAAAAACCCAACTTACGATTATATTACGGGCGCAATCACACCCGTCTTCAGAATTGTGAGAGCAAATAAGTGCTCTTGCTGAATTTTTCTCGTGGGAAAGGACTGTTATTGTTAGTATTTGAGATTGAAAAACCTGAGCTAATAATCTAGATATCATAAAAATGATATATCCATCATACTAGGTAACATAAAAAGGGTTTTCTATATACATGTATTCTGATTATTATTTCATATGATCATCGTGACTGGAAATTGAACAAATGAGACGCCACTAAAATATTTTGAGCAGGGATGTTTTTTTTTGTTTTTTTTTAAAAGGTACTTGGCAGATTAAGGGAAATTTTTAAGTTAATTTTGATTATGGACAGACATTGCCATTACTCTTGAAACAATTTGAGCTGCAATGGATCAGGATTCACTGGTGGTGTTGGTGTATGGGCATTTGTAATGAATGGCAGTATTTCTCTGGGACAAGGGACCTGCAATGATTATGCCACTCATGTATGAAATGAGAACTCATAGAGTGACCTTGCGGGTGGAAAATATTCTTCATGTGAGGCGAAACACTTGCTTCGGAGTAAATAATCTTGCTTGACATATTCATCTTTGCAAATATTACATACAAATTTTTCAACATGTATGCAGCCCTCTTAATTCAGATTGTTTGACTTCGGCAATCCGCTACGGCAATCTTTTGCCTTGGCTCAGTTTGCTTTGGCATTGCTGATTGCCATAGCAATTATGAGGGCTGTGTATGCCATCATTCTTGTATTATCCACTTTGCAGTGACTCTTCGTCAGAAACATTTTCATGTTAGTAATTTTTTAGTCAGTTTTTGGCAATAATTATTGTTAAATTCTTAGTGGGCACACCACTTGATTTTGAAATATTTATGTCAAACAATGAAAAGAAAAGCATAATACATGTTTGTCATTCAGCTGAGCATGGTGAGGTTTTAAATTCACTCTGCATATAGTAAAATCTTCCTCTCAGCGGATCGGGATCGTCTAAGAGACAACAGGAAGTAGCAGAGCTAAATTAAGTTTGTTTATGCCATGAAGATGATAAAGATGTCGGAAATTAGATTAGTATTTACCATTGATTGTAATACATGGGGCCATTGAGGACTAAAAATATACACCGATTGCCATCTGAATGTCTAACGTCTTTCTTGTAGTTCAGTATGCAAGATTTTTCTCAATATTCCATGAGAAGTTCTGGCTCTATTTTGGCGATCTTCCTCTCAGAACTAATGGGCCCATGTATTGCATGTATTGCAATCAATAGTAATAATAATCTGCTTTCTGACATCTGAGAGACTTCCTCCTCTTGAAGGATGATGCCGATCTGCTGAGAGGAAGATGATAGTTGACACTGAATTTATCATTTGTTAAATTTGATCAAATATATTTGGTATCTTTGGCAGAACTGTCAGATAGATCTTTACAGGATTTCAAAGAAGAATCTAGAACAAAATATCGTGCCAAAAAATTTAGACTTGTCTCTTTTGATCTGTGCAAATTAGTTTTTTAAAAATAAATAAAAATAATTAAATTTCAGAAATTTAGCTGTGAACAGATAAAAGTTTTTAAATTTTCTAAAGTTTGACTCTCATTGGATCTGTGGTTTGCCAGAAATTACCCATCATGCTTCAGCTGCATGGTTATTGAGCATATCATCATCGGCTAAGGTTTCAGGCGCAGCTTTAAATTTGTGGAATCGACAGTCACTCAAATTATAATTTTACTAGGGTTTACCATTAGTACTCTGGTATGCCAAATAAAAATGCAGGGCCTAATATAAGTGCAGGGTGGAAATTTGATGGAAAATTTAATATTAGTGCTGGGTAGAATAGATGTGGTCGCCACCATGTGGTGGAAACATATCAATTGTCACAGAAAATTCGATATCATGTGTAAGATGGACTTTTTAAATATTTAATAACTTAACAATTATTTTGTAGACTTGAGTATAAAGCAAGTTTTCGCAATTGACACTGATTGACATGCTTAAAATTGATACATGCACGGGAAAATGTAACCACCTTTGTCTACATCCCCCTTGTTTCCAACATCTCGATTGAAGAATTCACAGTTTCTTGTAATTAAACTATTTGTATAGCATTTGTTAATTAAATTTAGAACAGAGCCATTAATTTTTTTTTAAATGTGCAGACCCGAATAAGCATCGTGTAGGGTGGATTTTTCTCATATAATTAATAAACATACAGGTACCTTTATTTGGCACACAAGAGTACCGGGGGATAGCAAATTATTTCTTCTATAGCGTCATTATAGAATGTTTTATCATTGATATTAATATGTCCAGGTTTACCAGTAAATTTCATGTAATGTTACACAAGTATCTTGTTCTGTGTCAATAGCAAAAAAAGAAGATGGAAACCTAAAAAAAAAATGTCCACAACTGAAGTGTTCTTTTTTTTTTTTGGTGCCTTTTCAATTGAAAGTCAGGCCATAATAAATTGAATGTGCGCTGTGCTTGTCCTCGCCTGACCAACTGGTCATTTAACCACCGACTGGAAAATTGTTATTGCCGGATGCACATGTATTATTGAAAAATCAAGTGGAGAAACAACACTCATCAGAGCTAACAAATTCACTATCTCGAAACACCATTTTAGGTTTGGGCTTTTTAATTTTTGAGCCTTGTGTATAAATTAATGTTGATGTACATGTACTGGTATATTTCTGTATTCATTGTCTTCATCCTATAATTCATTTATGCTTAGTTTTAGAATATCATGTAGTATAGAACTTAGAAGTTAGATCTTTCTTTTTATTGAAAGATTTGGCTACTTTACATATATAATTTTTACTAACAGCAGTCCTTTTCATGAGAAAACATAAATTTGTTATATGGTACAGCTATTCTATAATTAATCGACCACTTTACGAGGTTGTAGGCCATTAATGACTGCGGTGGTGCCTCCAGTCAACTGTGTTATCACCATGAATGCTATCCATTGACATCCGGTATTCACCGGAAATATTACAGCAGTAATTGTTTTCAACTGCGATAACCAAGTGGGGGGGGGGGTATACTTGAATCAGCTTGTCTGTCCATCTGTCTGTCTAGACATCCATCTGTCCATGGACCCAATTTTGTCTGAGCTTTTATTCCTAAATTGTAAATACGGGGTGGGGGGGGGGGGGGGATTATACCTTAGTATGGACAGGCCCATCTCTAGTTCAATCTAGAAATTTTGAAACACGTCAACGTTCGACTAGCGCCATTTTCATTCGCCAAGTTTTCAATTCACAAATACCATATCAACACAATCCGGGGTATCTTTATTTTCAAGTTAACCGAACACAAAATATTTCAGGTAATAGTAAGTTGTTTATGGTTTACTCAACATACGAAGTTGGTCACCGACAGACATTTGCAATTGCATCATCAATGCAGCTCACGCCACGCCAGAAATAAACCCATTTTCTGGTGTGGTTACAATGATGACTTAAAAAAAAAATTAGATACATATAACCATTGCATGAACAATATGGTCTATTCGGGACCAATTTGTGAGGTGGTACCGGGTCGGCACTGGCATAGCGGTAATTGACCGCAGTTGAATACTGCAGTACTACCGTTGGTCTACCTCGTAATGAGCGTCGATTAATTAGAGCTGTATGAGTGCAAACTTCCATGAGAAAACATACATACATGTATTTCTGTTAAAAATGATTTGAGAGTAAACTTCACTACCGGTAAGTTGTAATTAATTCCTCTGGTGCAAGTTGTTGCTCTAACACTTACGTACATGACTACATGGGGAGGACTGTTACTCTTGGCTCCAGAATTTCATATTTTCTATCTTGTGCTAAGAGTATACAGTGTATACTGTTCTGCCCTAAGTAATTTTGTTGTTATGCATTTATGACTGCGGTCAACCCATAGCATAACTGCACAACTGGCACCGTGATTATATGCGGTAAAGTAATCCCGGTTATATTCCTTGACTGCTGATAGACTAGCGTACTGCTTAGTGCAGACTTTCCAATTTTCATTTCTATGACATACAGTAATGCCTTAAGTAATCGACTCTTTAACCACAGCAGAATTATGGGTAACTTTTCAGGATTTAGTCGGAAATATCGCTTGTTGTCATTCATCGGAAAGCTCTCGGGCTAAATCCTGAAAAATTACCCATAATTCTGCTGTGGTTAAAGAGTCGATTACTTAGGGCATTACTGTATACATGTATAAATTTTCTGGAGCTGCAATTGTATTGGAAATTACCGTTTCATACCAGTTGATGATTACATACATTTTTACCACACAATCCTGTCTCGTGGCTTATAACTTTTTTTTATAAACCGAGTTTAAAGTCTAACCAAAATGGGATTTAACTGTGGAGCCACCCCGTTTCACGGAGTCATTTACTTAGGGTAGTTCAAAATATATATATCCAAGGATGAAACAGGGTTCCTGCTAGATGAAAATAAATATGTGTAATGGAATCTCAAGATTTTTTTCAGCTTGAACATTGTGAATTTGTGATTAGTGGAATTTCTAACCGGAAAGAAAAAAATAAACAACCACATCAGAAATGCGGCATCGAGTATCGGTAGCGAACAGTTAGCTACATGTACATGTACCGGTATGCCAAACATGGATGAAAATGCTTGAAAGTTACTGTGATATCGCAATAAAAAATTACAAGTCTCATATACCGAATATCAACAAAATCAGTTGATATCTGTTCAAGTTATTGTGCTATCGCAATCAAAATGTACCAATTAAGGACTGAACTCGAGCCAAAATATGCGGACCTGGCTGGTTTTCGAACTCGGATCAAGACATTTTTGAGGAAGTCTCATATACCAAATATCAAGAAAATGATTTGATATTTGTTCAAGTTATCATGCCCGCCCAAAAATAGGTAGTAGTAATATGATAAGGCAAAAAAATATATATCTGTGTTTCTGGTGACATGTAAGAAAAAAATAAGGGCGGGCGGGTGGCTTTTAATTTCATTTTATTTTTTTCATTTTATTTTCAACTTTGCTCAAAATAAATATGAATACCTCCCCCCCCCCCCCCCCCTCCACCTCCCAGACTTCTGCTCCTTGTTTGTAATGTACTATAAAATAATAAAACTAAGTACATAATATTAGAATATACATGTAGTGTAATTTATTGTTTTATTGAATAAAACATGAAAAAATTTATTTGATTCAGCTGTGACCTAACTGAAGTGTGGTATAATTTCCGGTTTAACAGTACACGCGATGTGTCCATTTTTTCGGAAATGAATCCGTTTACAATGAAAATAAAATCGAATGCGTACTAATTTTGCAAAATCAAAAAAATGAAAATGGTTGGGGGGCACCGGAATAGGAGCGGACGGGTCACCAGAAACACAGGTTTTTTATTTTGGCCTAAAGCGATCACATACATGTAACTCCATTTATTATGCCGTGATCATACCTGAAGCTGATAATGTGAAGAGCTGTAGCAGAAACCCTGGTTGAAGTGGCCAATGGATTAATCTTATGGTATTGTTGCATGTGGCTGGAGATTATTGAAATGTGAAAGTTTAATTCTAACATTTTATTGCAGATCCATCATCTGGTAGTATACTTTATACAATTTCAAGGACATCATTTGGAAATCCTGAAAATTATTAAAATTGGGACTAAATGTTCTGGTGATCACAGCAAGCTGCTTTTGCCTCAGTAGTTAATAATTAAAACACTTCAATTTGATTTACTGGAAGTCTGCAGATGTGTGGCCAATGGTAATAATGGAGATAATCCGACAATTATTTCAGGAATTGAAAGCACCTTGTACCATCTCTCCATTGATGTCAGTATTAAAGTGGGACTGTACACTAAATCAGATCATTTATGGCACCATAGCCTTTTATACTCAACGTAATATACATGTATGCAACAAATGGATGAATTTGAGCCATGGATTAGTGCAAAATACACTTGTGTGCTGTATGAATGATGTCAACAACATAGTAATTACGGTTTTATGAAAATGAATTTATGACTATAGTCATTCATTTGTTGCATATATTCTAATGAATATAAAATGAGATGGTCCCATAAATGGTCGGATTTAGTGTACAGTACCCCTAAATTTGTCAAATATATTTGAAAATGTCATTTGACTATTTTATATTATGTCGGAATTTGTGCCAAAAAAATTCAGGCACCTTTAAAGATGATCTACCTCTTTCCAGAAAGTTTTATATAGATTCCGGAGTAAAAAATAATAGATATGAATCAAGGACACCTGTCCAGAAAAGTTTTCATCAATTAATATAAATTTTATTTAGAATTTCTCATCACATCAGCGGGACAGTTTTAGAGGATATTTTTATAACGAAAATGTTCAGAGCATACATGTACCAAAAGCGTACCAAGAAGGACAACTCTTATCTTGTTAGCAGCCTCAATCATGGCAAATTGCATTTAAACAATAGTTTTCTCCACGATCTTACTATCAAAATAAACCACTTTATTATGCATTTTATAGACAAATAGTATACCCAATCTTCAGTTTGATCTGTATTTTATTCACAAAATAGCTATTTGAATTCTTGGATTTGGGATTTATAAAAATTATTTTATTGTAATTGTGGCTCGGAAGAGATAGGCCATTTTTAACCATCAATACCATTAATTAATCCATCCAGTATGTGCGAAAACGTCTCAACTTAATTATCCTTTCTATTATTTTAGGTGACGTCGGGTTTGATGACAAAGAAATCCTGCGCGATGCCTCAAACTTTGAGGACTCGCTGTATAAAACAGATATCTCCGTTCCTCAGCCCGATGACGAAAAGGATCAGACCCTCATGAATTCAACTGCAGAAAAACCAATGAATATTGACCTGGAACCACCTGTAATGAACGATGATTTTGGTGATGCTGTCGGCAATGTCTTGCTTGGTATGTTGGTATTGTTTATAAAACTTGAACAGTTAATGTCAGTTGTGACGTTGGCAAATTCATTATAATGCTTCAGATTTAGTTGCTGGAGTAGTTATTGTTAGTTCCCCAATGTTAAGAGAAAGTCATTTTCTCAAATGACAAGTTGTAAACTGGATTTAATTTTAACCATAGCTACAGCCCTGTTAAGCAGTGAAATGCTAAGGCTAAAAAAAAATGTGTCTAGGCCAGAAATTTTCCCTCGGCTATATCTTCATTCCTCAGCCCGATGACGACAAGGATCATCTGAACATCATGAATTCAACTACAGAAAAACCAGTGAGCTATGCCTAAGACCGCATACTAACTTGCTCTACACATGAAATTTTCTAAAATTTAAAATTAGAACTTTCTCTGTCATGATGACAGACTTTGTTGGGTCTGGCTTAAAATAGCTGATTATCAAGATAGTCCTTGTTATATCACTATTCCTTGGTATCTTCACATCGATTAGCACTGTCTGCAGAATGTGACACTAAGATAATGCTCGCAGTAATTTGTTTAATTATTGCACAAAACGTTAGAAGGTTCTTAATTTTGTTTGGCTAAAACATATGCTGGGAATTTGCTTCTTAGTTACTGTTGCTACAAATACTAGTGACTTCACTTTCTGCAGAGCATATGACATGCCCATTATTTTTAATATTTATTAATCACACCATTTCTTTATGAAAACTTTGCACTGGAGCCACCTTTGCACAATGGCACATGGATGGTCAATGCATGCTGTCACTCTGACATCGATCATTGTTCATTTACAACAGGAAATATATATCTCATGTTGCTGTCCAGAATAAATATCTAATCTTGAATATTATACAGTTTCCATAACACAAAAAGGTAAGTCAAAAAGTTGAAATTCTTGTTCTTCAAATTTCCGTTTTGTTTGTTCATATGTTTCATTTGATTGTTACTTTTCTTCATTGTTGTTTTTGAGTTCTTAGTTCTTCAAATTTTTATTAGATGCTGATGATGATGACGACGATGACAATGATGATAATTTTGGTGGAGATGTTGACCAGGAGTTTTTTGGTAAGCTTGTCTAATACCAGTCTGATAAATATCCAGACTCCAGGGCTCAAAATACATTTAATTTTGTGAGAATCAAATGCTGAATCAAGTTTGTCATAAAGCACTGAAAACTGATACGTTTCGCAAGAATAATTACGAGAATCTATTCGGTGATTCTTGTCGAATCTTAAGGCCTGGACTCCGTCTCATTTCTACGTCTCACAACACTGAAACTCTAATTGATTTCAGGGATGAAGGGGGAATCTGCATTTTATGAAAACTCGTTAATATTCATGTCTCCAAAAAAGGCAATGTTTAGAATTGCGATCCACGTATAGATGTACGCACGTGCAACTGAAGTCATGTAAACAAGCACATGTTTATAAGAGTGGTCACTTTACCTTTTAACCAATTTTCGTGCAATAAAATGCACATTTGCTTCACTATATATACAGAATACAAGTTTCACCATGAAATGAAGATAGAGCGATGAACATGCTATCTTTTATTCGTTTTCTCTTGGGATCCAAATTAACGGATTACTTCTACATGGGAGATATCAAATTTGAATGATTTTCAAATTTTTCTATGAAAAGCATGGCTGCCAGCAGCCATCTTGGATATTCTTCTTTGCATGAATAAATCCTTCGATGCACCCTACTCACCTACTGATCACATGGAAGCAAAATTTTCATGAACAAAATGCCATCTTGGATTAAACTTTTTGCATGACTAAATATTTTGACATGCCCTATGGCCAACATTTTTCATCCGGTTTGACTTTGAGTATTAGTTAAACAGTTCAACAATCCGCATTCATTATCGCTCCACTGACTGTATTGTATGACATTATTCCTCTCCAAGTTGAGTCATTGATGCTTTCAAATCATGAAAAGTAATTTATCACATCCAACATTCGATAATTCGGGAGTAAAAATTAAAACTTGCCTGTTGGCCCATTTTGAAACAAGTGTCTGAGAAAGAACCCATTTTACTATGTAATATACAGAATGCACACAGAAGAGCTTTTTGTGTGGAAAATAATTAAAGATACTGTAAGCATTGGTGGTAGGTATTGCTATTAAAATAGTCACATCCGTTAAAACCGCCACAAACAAAAAGAATGTTGTATTATAGAGAAACATTGTTCTTATACCAATCATTATTATTGCGTAAATTGCATGTTGTTGCCATGTTACTTGTAGTACTCTGTGTTATGTAAACAAACGACATGTTATGTAAACAATTAGTACATAAAGAGTATGCGATAAGCAAAACACTCAACTAAGACCTCACTAAGTGAACTTAGGTTAGAAAATGCCACCAAGCGGTTTACAACATACCGTTATAGAGCAATCCTCGCCACTAAATATTCCAGTGTTGATTGTGTCACCGTAAATCACTCTCCTAACCAGAATCGCCACGTTGTTTTGCTATTTACGGGCTGATATAAACAAACACACAAAGTGTGTTTTGTGGATAATATCGCATTCATACTATACTATTAGTATATTCTTGAGGAAATTTTCATCATTTGGTAACTGTTACAACTAAATTATAACCTATAACAAAGGCCATCTGTGCCTTTAAGTGGTGTTAGCAAAAATTTAAAACTACAAGCAGTCACAAATGTTAGCAGATGTAAAATATATTTCTTGTTCTGGTCATTAATTTTTAAATATTTTTCAGGTGACGGCCTCATGGAAGGAGGTCTTTTTGAAGAGACCCCGATGGTTGATGTTTCGATGCCATCCGAAGTGGCGGCTGAAACAAGTGAAAAGGAAAAAGAACGTATGTATCTATTCTTTTATATTCTTCTTAGTTGGGAATAAAACTGTTGTATTATGTCCGTCTTGGCATCTGTATAGTGATAAACCGATTAACTGGAACGGCAGTCAGCATTTGGGTATTCAGTATAGAATCGGTATCGGCAAAAAAAGCCATCTATACCGATGGTAATATCGATTATCACACCGATGTATTTGTATTATACACAGTACAGTAATGCTCTAAATAATCGACTCCTTAATCACAGCAGAATTATGGGTAATTTTTCAGGATTTAGTCGGAAATATGGCTTGTTGCCATTCATTGGAAAGCTCATGGGGAGAGCTTTCCGATGAATGGCAACAAGCCATATTTCCGACTGAATCCTGAAAAATTACCCATAATTCTGCTGTGGTTAAGGGGTCGATTATTTAGGGCATTACTGTATATCATCTCTTGGTCGCGAGAAAACAATTAGATGAACGCTAAGATTAACAGTTGTTATAGGTGTTGCAGTATGTGTCAGTCTATTATATTTAAAAATATCTTATCAGGTAGAAGCTGGTACCGAAAATAGTTGATTACAGAAAGATGTGTTCATCTTTACAGCCATGTGATCAAATGCCCAGCTCACGTTATGTATAAAAAATGAAACATGTTAAAGTGCACATGACCGTGTATTTTCGAGACACTGTTCAATTGACGGATTATTATAATTAAACCCGTAATATTTAGGAAATTAGTGTCTTGTAGCAACCATTTTAATTAAGATGTTTTAATTTGCAAAGTGAAGATTGTTCCTGTATATAGAATACGAGCCAGGCGTTCGACCACATGGCTGTGAATCTATTCCCAATTAATTGAGCAAAATTTTTTTTTACATTAGTTTAACTGTTTGCTATATAACCTGATATTGGCAAGGAATCAAGGATGGCATTTTGAGTGATCTGGCGCTATTTGTTGGTATATCATTTACAAAAAAAATATCAACGGAATCACACGCCCATGCAAATCATATCAGTAACTATGCAGTATGCGATGGTAGAAGGCAGTGCATGCGCAGATAACATTTCTAAATTCTTGGACAATTGACCCACGACTCAATCTATTCGCCAACCACATTTTGTCGTGCACAATTATAATCTACTGACAGATTTGTTCATTGATGGATATTTTTCATGTCAGTAGCTCATGATTCCATTGACTTTATAGCTGTCGCTGAGCCAGAACCAGTCAGTGCGGCCGCTGAGCCAATGCAGCCACCAACTCCAGCTGCAGGAGGCCCAGGCGAACAGACAACTCTAGTCCATAATGAAGAAGAAGCTTTTGCTCTCGAGCCACTTGACATCACTGCTGTTCCAGGTAAGGAAACTGTTTATCTGCATGATATAAATTAACAGAAATGGATGTTTAAAGACATATTGTGGACTTATTTCAATGAATAAACCCATAAGTTAGTATCCAAACACTATTGCCACTGAACTTAAGACGGTAGAAAATTTCAACCACATCGATTGTACATTTCAGAAAACACAATTAAATATTTGAACTATGCACAGATTTAAATATTTACAAATTTATTTGCGACAAATTATTGGTTGATAAGCATGAAAATTTGTTCTAACCATGATGCTGCGTTCTGCCCACTTGGATATTAAATTTCTGAAAATAACTAATTTTGGTATGATTATTTGCTATTCAAGACAATTTTTTTTTCTGAATCAATGAGGGAGGGAGGACTTTTTTTTGCACTTCGTAGGCATGGATCATGATAGCTTCCCTTAATATCTAGTAATAGTCAGAAAACGTAGAGGGAACTCATTTAATCTCATATAAAAATACATTGTGCTACTACAGTGAAACCTTTTATGAGAGACCACCCATTTTGCCAACACAAAATGGACGTTAATGACAGGTGGTCGCCGATGACAGGTTTGTTCCAATTTTGACTGAACTGACATCTATCATCAGTGTTAGATGTCTGAGCAAGTGAATTATTTTTATACACAAGCTGGTTGAAAATGATTGCGATTGTATGTTTAATCTTTATTTTAATGAAGTATATTTTAAATTAATATTAGTTAAAAAAAAGAAAGAAGAGATTTATACAGGAAATGTATGTTAAATAATGCAGTAGAATAGCCGATCAGGGAACACATCGGGCACTTGAGTCGACTCGTGACAGAAGGAAGAACAAGACAGATTGCTGGGCGCAAATCAACTCCCAACATGATAACTTGATAAAAAGGGAATAAACGTACATCAGTCGTCACTGCGTGTCTTTATTTCATTCCCTGTCTCACATAATATATTATTTTGGATGTATTAGTATCTTCGAATAAAACTGCAAACAGCTGCAGAAAATTCATAAACAGTGGGTGTCCTTGACCTGACCTGTAATGATTCTGGACACGTGCATGATTGACCTCCATTTCGTGACTACGGAATATCTCTTTGATGTTTCTATTGTTGCGACATAGTTCATTGCATAGTGTCTGCAAATTTCTACTAGTACTTGATGATGTCACATGGAATGATTTAATTTAATATGAAGCCTGGGAATGAGCATTATAAAAACTTGGAAAGTGTGCATTGTCAGCGTGTTGATGGTTCTTTCAATGAGACATAGCGGGAGGACGCGAACTCCTGTATTTATTAAACAAAGGTTCCTTTATGCCTTTTATGCTATCGGGTGCAGACATAAAATCCCCGCGTTGAGTAAGTTTGACACTTTTCCCTAAGCGTTTTCATGCTTCGCCACAATGAGGCAGCGGCTGGATTAATGATAGGCCTATCGCTAAAACAACAGTACAGCCAAGCACAGTCTCAATTTTATGCTACTATGGAGTTAAGGATCTTTTTTGTATTTCATCATACATTAGTTAGGTCAAACACATCGTCAACATTCACGTCAAAAATAATAAGAGTGATGACGTTTTTATAATCCACGTTCCCAAATATACTACTTTTGGATTAAAATGAACCAATGTTATATCCCCCCTGCTGGGAATTCCGCTCAGTCACATGTCCCGGTGGGGAATCCCCAAATCATAGTCTGTGATGAAGAATTTGGGGCTCACAATTGGTGTTAATGTCGGAAAAGCACTGGTTAAAGACTTATTTTTCATGTCTGGTGTTCGTTCATAACGGGTAAATTTGGTAATTTTTGCCACAAATCAGCAACCGCTGGTCGCGTTTGACAGGTGGTCGCTCACGGCAGGTCATTTATATAGTAAAACCAGTCCGTACAAAGCCAATGCAGTCGTTAAAGCGAGGTGGTCGCTCTTGGCAGTGGTCGCTCAAAGCGGGTTTCACTGTAGTACACCTGAATGATGACACAGGGACTACCAATATTGTTTTTTTTTATTAAACTGTTTTTGGTCATAATATAAAAAATCGAAATCAAACATCCAATGCGGCAGTGTCTGAGATTGAACAAATATTTTTTATTTGGCATAATAATTATGAAGTGCAGAGTGACACCCAATACAAATAAAATGGAGAATTCCTTCAGGGGGTCGACATTTACCAGTCTGATCCTCCTACTAGACCAGCCTTTAAATTAAATTTTCACCCGAGTTATGGCCCTTTTCGTGGGAATTTGCTCTTTATATTCGTTCATGGATGATAACTGGTAAGTCTGAACTGAATGGAATGAAATTGGGTATGTGAGTTTGCTAGCCCAAAATACAGAAAAACTTTGAACTTGGCTTCTGCCCACCAATTTTCACCAGAGTTGATCTGAGTTATAACCCTTTGTTGGAATTATCACAGGCGTACTTGCCATGCCCTAGCGATGCTCTTGTTCTCATAATAAATATAATTCTCCCACCTGTTTACAGGCACTGAGAGGAAAGTGAAGAGGAAACGAAAGCTGGTTGTCGACGAGCTGAAGGGCATAACCAGTGAATCGATAAAGCTGCAGCTATCCGACACGTCAGACATCGTCACGACGCTCGATCTGGCTCCACCCACAAAAAAGCTCATGCAGTGGAAAGAGACCGGTGGGGTTGAGAAACTGTTCGCATTGCCTGGCCGGGCAATCATCTCAAAATATACCTCAAAGGTAAACGCTCCTGTCCTGTATCCTCCAGGCTTATTTTTTTTTTTTTAAATGACACTGGGCCTATTAATAAAAGGCCCTGTGTGTTCTTTTGTTGAAACATTTCGGGAATTTACTAGTCTATGGTCATTAGTCATCGGCATCATATCACATGTAGTACGAAAAAGCGTACCCCGACTCTCCCAAGCATTATTTCAGCTCTCGAAGTTAGGAATAACGTCCCACAGAAAATTAAATGCAGTGGCATGTTAGATTCCACATATTGGCACCATTTCCCACGCCATTGCTTATTGCTGTGGTCAATTTTGAGGACAGTTAATTTTATGACATTGAGGACCTGCTTCTTTGACCGCAAATGTAATCTTGACAAGGCTTGTGATGTTACTGCTGATATATATGATGCCAGTACCAGTAATCACATGGTCACATGCTCAATTTCGGAGGAAGTGCATTGTGCTGTTCCAATATAATTCTCGATCTGTTCTGTGTCAATATTCGAACCCATGTTCAGACCGATATGAATCCAAACTCTCGGTGAAAGGACTTCGTTTTTTATTGGCACTGGTTCGAACCCTGACATGGGTGAAAATCAGTTGACTTGATCGGAATTGTGGGACATCTCATCCAGATTGATACATGGCCATTTCAATGAGAAATGAGAATCTGTTCATGCTCACTGAATCAAGCACATTTGAAGCAATGAACACTCATACTGAGTCTGTGCCTCCATAAATCTGATATATAATTTACACTTCTAAAACACTTGTCCGTGCTGTCACATAGTGATGTATCGGTTATCGGATCAGGCCGATATATATGGTATCGGCAAGATATCACTATCGGCAAAAGTTAGTCTCCCGACCGATATCGTCAATCGAACAATACTAGTAGCACTGCTCAGACCGCCCTCACACACGGTGCTGTACCCATCATAACAACATCGACTTGGTCACTTGAGACTGATGGTACACTCATGACCCAAATACACATTTCAATTACCGTAATTATGTACTGTAGTTCCCTGCGCTTAATAATTAAAAGTTAAAACAAAAACTGTATACAATTACAATAACGCGCATGTTGAGATTTTGTTGAGTCCTGTTCAGTGCAAAATACAAGGGTTAACGGGAGGTCACAATGTGCCGGTGATCAGGTGTGTGTGAATTGTTTGACATCACAGTCACAAAATATTAAGTTTGCCACTGTTGCTACATCAAACGCTAAATCACCGAGGCCTGGAAACTTGCGACAATGTATCATTGTCTGCCGGAGACCAGAAACATCACGTGTTAACAATATTTAACTGGGTGTGTTTAAATGCCTTTGATTCAAATTGATTGACGTTCTGGTATACGATGTCTGCAGATAGAGGAGGTGACATTCTTGTTTGATGGAACCATCCGATCCAATCAGAGTGTTCGATGGGCGGGATTTGTATCTGCCATCAAGACATGGGCAAAGGAAATGTCAACAATCTATGCAGTACATTGCGGGTGTTATTAAATGCAATTTTAACTTCGGAATCAAACAAATATTGAGGAAATCTTTTCATTTTGAATCAATTGAATGCAACGGAATGTTAAATCATTTTGCCATGATTTGGGGAATGTAAGCTAAACTGTTCTTTGCGACCAGGGTATCCGTTCTTTGCCGTTAATACTTTGCAATTTAAAAGACAAATTCAAATTGATACGAAAATTTGTTATGTTTCTTCCAAGCTTTTTTCACATACAAGACGTATCGGTATCTGTATCGGATCGGGAGATAATTTTTTTTTAAATATCGGCTATCGGCTTTTACCGATAACCCCCGTATCGTTACATCACTACTGTCACATGGATGCTAATTGTAATACGTAATACATGCAGTCATGGATATAATCAGTGATAAATATGCACACAATATTTTCGTGGAAACAAAATTATTGAATTCCATGACTGTTCCAGATTCCAGGATGCCATACAAATCCTGTAAGTTATGTTCACTGGATACGTACACATGGAAATAAATGGTGTCCGCTATGATCATTCAATGAATCTGGAAAGGTCATGGAATTCAATAACTTTGTTTCCACGAAAATATGATGTGCATACATCGTTCCAAGTTCAATTCATTGGAAGCGCTAAATAGCATTGGAAAAGTGATATTGTGTTATTGGTAATATAATATATAGAGTTATCCCTCCTCCACAATAGAATTACTGCCTTTAGGTTACACTGGTGTAAATGTTTTCCAT
This sequence comes from Siphonodentalium dalli, assembly GCA_032622095.1. Lineage (NCBI taxonomy): Eukaryota > Metazoa > Mollusca > Scaphopoda > Gadilida > Siphonodentaliidae > Siphonodentalium > Siphonodentalium dalli. The sequence goes on along the minus strand of CP136069.1, from coordinate 46,660,037 downwards.
AGGCCTCAGTGCTAACGTTTTACCGTTTAGTGTTGGCAATATAAATGTTGGGTCCAAAATTTTCTTTAAATCTGAAAAATTGACATTTTGGGAAACTTTTTACACAAAAAAATCATGTCTGTCTAGCAGGGAATTCGCCTTTAAATCTTATGTTTTCGTAACTAGTGTCAGAACCGCATAAAACAATACAGTCATATGTTAGACCACACCAAAAAATTCAAACTTCACTACAAAGGGTTAATTCCTGTGCCAATGGTTAATTTACCTATGGGAAATCATAGGGAAGAGGTGTGATGATTTTTTTATGTGAAAAGCACACAAGGCTATTGACCAATCAGGGCCCAGTGTCTATTTTATTCTCTCCTATATATTCCTCCCGCATCCGCTAGATGTCACTCGGAACCTTATTTACACCAGTGTAACCATCAATGGCGCTCATGTATCGGTGAATAATTTGAATAACTTGCCAGGAAATTGTTCATTCAATGAAAAGTGCCCACTTAAATGGCTCAAACCAACATAGACCATGTATGCAATGTAACTTTCGATTTATCCAACATGGGAAAATCGTTACTGGTTAGTCATTGAGGGGAAAAAACATGTTGAGAATTTGGAAAATGAATGTTGTCAAGGCATCGGGATATTGAGTTTAGCTATGCCTGAAGCTAGGGCAAGAAGAGAGTACACCAATTTTGCGCTCTCACAAATCATGTACACGTACTGTAAGTAAACTCACAGTCCTTGAATTTTTGCTAGAGTAATGGAAGTCATGGAAACTTTCAACCAATTTGGCATACAAACCCTGACTTATCTTTTTCTCTTTATACAACAGCTCTTCAAGAAAAACCTACAGACAAAACCAGTGTTTAATGATGAGGAATTTGAAGGGGAGAAACTCGATCTGGATGCACCAGAAGTGGCTCGTGACGATGATAAACATCAACAACGTAAGATAATCACTTTCATTAAGTTTCATTACTTGGTGGATTCTGTCATTTCAGTGGTATTATATGATGTAATAAATATCCAAATCAATTTCTTAATAAGGCCATATCAACATAATAGTTCGTTTCTCAGGGATCGCCGCCTCCCAAAATAACCCTGCGCTACCCCTTATTTATTGGCAGCTGTAAATAATAAATATATAAATACCGCATATCCCAAATCACCCCAGACCGATAACTTCGTCTTGAAACTTTACGCAAACTGCAAATCTATCCGGACTGCAAATCTATCTGGACTTTACATTCACAAACAAGGGCGGATAATTCGACGAACTTCCTGTTTTTTAAAATAATAACAAAATGGCGACTTTGGTGAACATATGTATTGTGCAGAATGCGTCGGTAGGCAAAATGGACAATTATATCAGTCAACAGATCAAAAACTGTTCGTCAAATGGCTGATGATTTCATGTCCACGAAAGACATTGACGATGATTTTGACCTGGTTGTTTCAAAAACGAAAACAGGGGACTTTGACACAGTTGCAGGAGACATCATGATCATGTTTTCTGAAGTCACGCAATTTTTCGGACGATATTTTCAAATTCGAGTGACCAAAGTCGTTAAGAAGATGTACCAGAGAAGAAATCGGGAGAAGTAGTTGATGTATTCGCGGTGCTGATGACAAGTTGCAAGGAGGTGGTGTTGCCCAGTAAGACAAATGTGAAAAACAAACGTGACGAATTGTGTAATTCATTAATTGACTGGAGTGGTTAGGTGAAAACAACACTTCCGAAAGGATAGCGTTGACAGTGTGGGTCGGCAGTGTGTGGCTATTGTATGTAATGCATTCTGGTTTGTGGATCAGCACTATTCCAAACTTCAAGATTTTTATTAAAGTCTGTGATTAATTAGAAAATAAACCTTTTATTTCATAAATTATTGTTGTGATTTAATATTATCAATTCATGTGTAGTCCAGTGGAACTCCTTCCAATAAAGCTTGATCTGGTTGGTGAGTTACATCAAATTTCACCGATGTAGTTTCCGCATCTTCTGCCATGAGTGAATAACTCAAACTGTTTCCTCTATACAACTTTATTACAAATCTAGATTATTAAGGGGATATATGATGGTCAGCTTCCCTGCTTCGGTATATTGCCCATATTCAGTATTACTGCTTAATATGGGATTCCAGTAAATACTTTATAAATAAATACCTGCCTCACCACAAAATTAATTTGAAAAAAATAACAAATATAAATAACTGCCTCCCTCATCACTTTAAAAAAAAAAAAAAATCCTGAGAAACAAACTAATTTGTTTATATGGCCTAAAATATAATCGTCTAACTAAGGCCAAAAAAAAAAGTGTTTTGATTCTCGGGCAATTTTTTTTGAGAATCTATGAGGGAGCGAGGGTTTTATTTTTATTTTTTATTTTCGTTATGGGGATAATGCCCATAGTTTAAAGCATGGGTTATACTTTCCCAGGTTAAGAAAATGTAAGGAGAACATTGTTTTGATATAATTTTATAAACTAATGAATTCCAATATAAAGAATGACCATAATAAGATCGTTCTCAACGTTGTAGATGGACCAGTCTACTAACATTTTATCACCTGTTGTCACATTTAATGGGAAGATAATATGTGCGTTTCTAATATTGTTTCGTAACAAGCATGTTTAATAACAACAAACAGAGCTAAATATCCAGTTCAATTACTCAAATAAAAATACGGAAATTGAATACAAACGAAAAGATATATATAGTGATCTTCATAGAAAGTTTAGAATGACTTATTCTGTCGTATCTGAATAAGTATTATGTACCTCAATACATGCCAGCCATAACAACTTCAAATATTAAACCATCGACGTATAGTGTGTAGATTGATGATTAAACCAGCATACACATCGCCAATACGCACCATATTTCTTTCCGGTTTGCGTTCCCGAAATTGTAAATCTCAGAATTGTTTCCCGTTTAGCGTTTACCTTTTCGAATTGATAAAATACCGAAATATTTTAACACATTTTACTCAATAAACTTGGGGTTTGGGCACCTTGTGGTGACAATATACCTGGTAGTTATCGTTGCCTAGTGTCTGTTTTTGAATACCAACACATACACCATTGTATGTCTATCATATTCGGTGTTTGAAACATAACTAATTTATGTTTTCTAGTTTCCTATTTTCGTGTTATCATTTGACAGCGTGGTCAAATTTGAAAATCGTAATAAAATGCTTCAACGCGGGCCTTTTTTCCAGACGCGGCTATGCCCGAGAATCAAAACCCTTTTTTTTTTGGCCTAATTAAGTAATTTTAAAAGTGAAAATTAAAACATCATTTGAAAGCTTTCCGCTCTGAAAATTCATTCAACTTTAGGTTTGGAGTCACTTGGTCGTTGGATGAACGAGATCAATTAGTTGCTCCTGTGAAACTCAAATAACGAGAGCAGATGGGTGTGAGAGCGATTACACCCATCTCATGTAAAGGAGAGCGATTACACCCATCTCGTGTAAAGGAGAGCGATTACACCCATCTCGTGTAAAGGACTGCCTGAGAGCGATTACACCCATCTCGTGTAAAGGACTGCCTGAGATGGGTGTGAGAGCGATTACACCCATCTCGTGTAAAGGACTGCCTGAGATGGGTGTGAGAGCGATTACACCCATCTCGTGTAAAGGACTGCCTGAGATGGGTGTGAGAGCGATTACACCCATCTCGTGTAAAGGACTGCCTGAGATGGGTGTGAGAGCGATTACACCCATCTCGTGTAAAGGACTGCCTGAGATGGGTGTGAGAGCGATTACACCCATCTCGTGTAAAGGACTGCCTGAGATGGGTGTGAGAGCGATTACACCCATCTCGTGTAAAGGACTGCCAGATGGGTGTGAGAGCGATTACACCCATCTCGTGTAAAGGACTGCCTGAGATGGGTGTGAGAGCGATTACACCCATCTCGTGTAAAGGACTGCCTGAGATGGGTGTGAGAGCGATTACACCCATCTCGTGTAAAGGACTGCCTGAGATGGGTGTGAGAGCGATTACACCCATCTCGTGTAAAGGACTGCCTGAGATGGGTGTGAGAGCGATTACACCCATCTCGTGTAAAGGACTGCCTGAGATGGGTGTGAGAGCGATTACACCCATCTCGTGTAAAGGACTGCCTGAGATGGGTGTGAGAGCGATTACACCCATCTCGTGTAAAGGACTGCCTGAGATGGGTGTGAGAGCGATTACACCCATCTCGTGTAAAGGACTGCCTCAGAAGACTGTTTTTGATTTGCTTGGCCTAAAAGTTAACTTTGTTATGGTAAACCCATAAATGCTGCAAAATAATTTTCAGTCAATTTTTTTGTTTTCAAAATGTCAACCGATTCCATTCATATTTGGTAACTGGATCTTCCACTACAATATCTTGACAGAGTTTGTAAACCAGACTTTTTCTGATTTTGATTATGTGAGTCATAGCCCTTAGTCTGTCTATCTTTATAAATTTTAAGGCTGCTGGGCCAAAAAAAAATGCTATTTGAGTCACAGACAATTGTTTTTTCAGAATCAATGCAGACAATTTGTTTTCGTAATCAATGAGGGAGGGGGGACTAATTTTTTATTTTTATTTCCAATGACCAGGGATATGATTATATAATTCCAGCACTGAGTGCCGAGTTTAACATACAAGAGCACTATTTTGAGTTCTCTAACCAGTTTATTAAATAAACAAATAAACCAAGGCAAAATGGTTCTGCCATTGTATTGAGTTTCAGTCCATCTGGCATCGGAACCCCTAACCATTTTCTCATTTTTTTGTTCTTGTAAATAATTTTGCTATGTGCATGATTGTTTACACTCGTAACGATTGCAACCAGTAAATGCTTATATCACGGAATTCATATAAAAAAATGCGGATAAATAAATCTAGATTCCTGCTGGAAGGAACCAATTGAAGACAACCGAAAACCACCTAATACTCTAAATAATATTTTTTATTTGACTTGAGCTTAATAACTTCCATTCATACTTCGTATTGATCTTCCATAGAATATATCTCGAAACAAATGTCAATCAATTTTAAATTCTTTTCTGACAGATTCACTCTTCGGCAAAAACAAAAAAACTCAACCAGGCCATTTACATATTCCAGGGTTGACGCTAGGGGTTAGGGAATGGTACCCCTATTGCGCCGCTAAGGGCAATTCTCAGTTCATAAAAAAGTTTGAATATCTACTGGTATTTATGTACCATAAAGGCATAAACTGCAACAAAACATCAAGTTAAATTCGCAGGTAAAATAAGTGTACTGACAATTTTTTTTACCACTGCCAACATTGGTAGAGGAAATCGTTACTGTTGAAATTCTCTATTTATTTTGACGTCCCACTTCACTACCTTCATAACAACATGTTATACCATGAAATATTCCTGATCATTCTTCAGTGGCCAACATCTGGATCTCGTCTACATATTAAATCATTAATGAGAACCAGTCAACCATGTGTTAGTTGAGAAATTAAGCGCGATGTATCCAGCAGAATCAACTATGTGGCTTTAGCGATGTTTGCTCTATCTTTAAGAATACTGTAATACAAATTGTCAATGTGTGTAGCCCTGAAAAGCATTCGTTTCCTGCCAAAAGGTTCACCAGTGGTCAGCTTTAATGGGCAAATCAAATTATCTTTGTTTATTACTCCCCCGTTGGTTTTATTTAGTGGCAGATATATACAAGTGTTGCAGGCATTAATCCATGGATTGGGTAGTACAGTATGTTGGAGGGGAAATTTGGGTGAGGGAAAGGGGACCTTAAAAGGTACCCGCCCCCATAGTGGAAACCCTACCTGTTCACAATCCTCTTCATTTATAAAGAAAATAATCTTCTAGCCATACTACCTATCAAGATCTTTGATATCTGACATACAGCTTTAAGTTTTCCAATGGTGTATATTATTTCAGAGCTCATTATTAACTTATGACTATGTCGTAGAAAAAGGTGTTGAAGCCAATATAGCAATTTATGCAATCAAAAAGCAATGCCATAGAAGAAAAATGCCGAAAGGGCTGATTATTTTAACCCAACAAAACTGCCAAAACCGGCCAAATAAAGCTTCAACAGCCTAAAATATCTTCGGTCTGTCTCAATAGAACCATACAAATATGGATATCATTGGAACCGGCTCCTTGACCACATTGTGATAGTTACAGTTATGCCCTGTGCCAATGCATTCTCTTATATATGCGAGTCGACCATAGGTCACCTCGCATATATAAGAGAATGCATTGGCCTAAAAAAAATCCTTTTTTTACCATTTTTTCTTACATTCTTTAACAATTTTATAATTTTTAATGTGTTAAGCCAATGCATTCTCTTATATATGTGAGGCGACCATATTGGCACAGGGCCGTTCTGTTGGGTAAAGGGTTAACCCATCTCAGACCTTGAAATGGAGCCTCCCCTATTTCAACCGGATTTTTTAAAGTAATTGTTCACGTAATTATGTTTTTACTTTTGCAGACGAGACATCATATAAACCACAGGAAATTAGCACAATTGTGGAGGAACCATCAATAGCCGATAGTTCTCTCCAATCTTTGGGTATTGACAAGACATTTCCCGACATGGAATCCCTCAATGTATCTAAAAACATTAGTGATCCAGGAAACACTACCCTGGTTCAGGACCCAGTGGTTGGGCAGGATCCCAATCTTGTCGATGATGTGTTCGGTGTTTCCGATGGAATGGTGCCACTCCAAGAACCTTCATTGATTCAGGATCCTTCTATGATTCAATCAGATTTCGAAGATCCACCATCAATCGCTCCGTTCTCAGTTGGACCTCCGTCAGTTGGTCCAGAGTCTGTTGGTCCCCCATCAGTGGGTCCACCGTCGGTTGGACCACCTTCAGTTGGCCCTCCGTCTGTACCACCTCCAGTAAGTATTACAAAATTAAAGACGATTGTGCAATTCCATGTCCGAAGTCAAATTGCATGTTTTATTACAGCCCTGTAACTGCCTGTTTGATGCCATTGATATTCAATTGAATATCAATAACAACATAACAGTTGTATCTTGATAATACAGTCAATTTCGCTTTATTGCATAGCATCAGTGTATGGCTTTTCTTATGCAGTTAACCGAATATGCATAAAGCCGAAATCACGAAAAAAAGAAGAACAAGCCGTTTTTCTATCACCAGCATCAGTTTAGAAATAATGTGAATTGTTTATGTTTCGTTCATTCAATTTCATCATCAATTTCATTTGTTTAAAAATAATGATATCTATAAAGAGCTTTATCTATATTAATTTAATTTTATTCCATATTATATTAACAACTACAATTGTAAAATGTTAAAGAATAAAACGATGTTCTTGTCGGGAACGGCAAACCCCATTGATAATAAACTCACTACATGTTTATATTTAGAATATATCCAATAAAACATCAGTTAGAAATGCATTACACATGTGTAATATTAAACAAATAATCATTAACTACACACCAAATATCAGTTAATAGCCACCAAGAACTGGTAATAAAAATGCCAATGTTTCCCGATAAAAATACTATTTTCGTTTGTTTCACGTTATGAGAAGGGGATAATTCTATGTACGGTAGTTGCCGTTTATTTTCGGTAATTTTGTTTGTTTCAAAATAAATAGGTATATAAAGAGCCAAATCTATATTTATTTGTGTATATTATATCATCATCTAAAATGCAGTAATGTTGAAGAATAAAACTTTTTTCAGTTTCCCCCTATTCTAAATACTGCACACATGCGTAATTTCTTCAATATCTATAGGAAATGCATGCCATCAACATAATCAAATACGAAAACAAATATTTGTTATCACCCAACTGGACCCAACCATCTCCATGTAGCCAACTAGAAAGAAAAAAAAAATGATTCCCAATATATCATGCATATTTGTGAGCGCAATTTACGAATCTATATTGAAGAGGCATAACTCTATTCATTAAATGCAACATTAATTTTGGGGAAACTAAGTGTCTTCATATATGAAATAAAATCATAATCTGATAATTAATCAGTGCACATTCATACGAAAACAATTGAGTAGCCAGTGTCAAACATAAATGTTTGCTGAATTGAACACCAATATAGTTTTAATTAAACATTGAAGCCCAGCACTGTATGACACCTTCGTTAATAAGTACGCTCACAAATGACCCCAAGCAACATGACAGTTCAACAAAGGTCGCTGTTTTGATAGCACGTGCGCCTGTCTGGGGTCTTTCTTTAGTGACCTCATTGACATCGCTTTGTTTTCATTTTGTGCTGGGGCTGCAGTTAATGGAATCAGGTCATACCTCAATGCATGCATATTTTGGGCGACTTGATTAATCTTTTGTCATCTCCACAGAAGCTGTTTTGTTTCCCAGAAGCCGGCGATTTCTTAGATGTTGGAGCTTTCCGTATTATTTAATGAGGTCAAATACAGGCCTCAAGAAAGCATGAATAAATATTGAAGACCAGTTATTTAAATTTAGACCAGATAAATCAAAGATTCAGTTCCACTTTGTGTTTTTAAAGCTAAGACAATAATTCCGTTTCAAAGAACAATTACTATTTGACAAGAATTGACAATTAAACAGTGATTTATTTTTTTAACTATTTTCCGTATTAAACCTTGCGTAATTAGAGCTACTCAATGTGATTCCTGGAACCTTAGTTTCACTTTCAGTTTCAACTGAAACTGGAATAATTGCGCAGGTGTTCAGGGATGTGCCAATCCCCAAAATAATCCCGGGCGGTAGGGTCATCGGTCCGATTGGGCGACTCAGTGTTCGCCCAATCGGAAGAAAATTTTGATTATTAGCGCCTGCAAACGCGTTTTCCTTGCATTTCAGGTGTATAATACACCACAAGGCCTCTGACAAATTATCATAAAATAGGGACATTTCATATTTAAAATTTGGGCGAACATAATATCCGAAGTATGCATTTAAACGATATGCAATTAACTGAAATTGACTGTATTTCATATCAAAAAGGGTTAATTCTTCCATCAAAAAACTCTGAAATCTTTATGGGTTAATCCTTCCATAAAAAAAACCACTTAAATTTTGCGAAATTGTTTGGGAAAAAAAGACGTGATTATATCTTTAACCGCATTTTTATTTTCCAAATATCGCGGCTATTATTTTCGTTAATATTGTCTAGCCCTAACACTAACTTAAATTTTGACATGGCTGTATTTGTTTTAGGTGTTTGAGGATCTGGACTTCAATGAAAATGATCCAATGCCAGAGAACGCTGAACAGGAGGAGAAACAATGGACAAAACGAACGGCACTCATGCAGCAGTCACTGAGTATCGCCTACCGATACAATGAGGAACTCAGCTTCAAAGACATGTGTCGCAGGCATAACCGCAAACAGGCAGCTTCACGTTTTTATACCTTACTTGTTCTCAAGAAACATCAGGCCATCGATGTGCGGCAACCGGAACCATACGGGGACATTGTTATCACAAAAGGGCCAAATTTTGGCATATCGTGCTAGCATTCACCATTCATTTATCTTGTTATCATTCAAGTCTGAATTTAGTGTGTCTAACATTTACAGAATGAGGTCCCCAGAGGGTGAATTTAGTGATGCTACCCTGCATAGCAGGCTAGCATCACCAAATTCACCCTCTGGGGACCTCACTCTGCTTAGGCCCCATCTTCTGGGAAGAATCTATAGTTTCAAATTAACATTGTTTTTTAGTTACGTTTTCCCTTCTGGGAAGTTTCTCTATCCCCTAATTTGCAGAAGATAAATTGCATAATCGAGGTGACTAATGGGTGAACATCAACTTCAACTAAGGAACTTCAAATTGATCAGTAGGTATCTCATAGGCCTAAGCAGAGTGTGGTCCTCAGGGTGAATTTGGTGATGCTAGCCTGCTATGTGGGATAGCATCACTAAATTCACCCTCTGGGGACCTCATTCTGCAAATGTCAGACACTAAATTCAGGTTTATTATCATTATCATTAAACCATGCAATAAGTTCGCAATATCAAAACATGCAGCATTTCTTTCTCATATTGGAGAAATATGCAGGAAATAAATGCTCACTCATAAGTAATAAACAACCTTGATTTCCTAATGTAATTACTCTGTTTAATGCCATCATACTGAATCACAATCTTATAAATCACGAAGCGATTTATAAAATGTTTGTGATTCTGCACAATACCTTTAAGCAGTGTAATTATATTTGGAAACAGGTTATTACTTTTAATTTATACATCTCGGCGAAAATATCAACCTGAAAATGCATTTGAGTTGGAAATAACATTATATATTGGGAACTTTATAGTGATGTTGCCTGTTGCCATAACGAATTTCCTATCGTTCTTAGCAGGTTGCCTTAAAACGTAGCATATCAATGCGATTGTCTGTTCTTTCCTTTGCTGTCTAATATCTAGACCTCTTTGATATTTATCATTTTTGAACTTATAAATGAACCAAAATATATTATAAAACATTAAAGACACAAGATTTCGGGACCATGCACTCGGGCCTGAAAAACTGGAAACTTTGCGTGATGAAATTTAGAATTTAGAATTTTTCATGTCATTATGAGGAAATTTATGTTGCTTAGATGTGGGTAAATATGTAATCAAAGAGCTCCAGTCTGATTTGACACCATGATATTATTTCCAAGGCTCAAAATAAGTGGCCAGTCACGGTCGTTGTCCGATGAAAAATAGCTTATGTCCAGTGCACTACTGTATCTGTCAGACATTTTGTCCAATGCAAATTTTTATACAATCTGTATCTGTTTGGTCATCTAAGGAGCCACTACTGGCCAAATAGGAAATTGAAAGTAAAAAATAGTTCTTTTTAAATTTCAGATCAATTCAGAGTGAATATAATTCTGTCGTTTGTGAATTGCATTTGTATTTATTTATCAATGCAAATTTTTGAACTTTTGAAAACAAAAATAACATGGGTTTTTCCCAGGTGGTGATTGGACTCTCACTAAAATGTGCGCATCATTGACAAATAAAAAAAGTCAATTGGAAATTTAAATACTGTCTCATACAGTACATCTGAAAATTTGACAGGCATCATTTTTAAATGACCAACACCATCCATTTAGTGCCTGTCATTTTGACAGGCAGTAAAAACAAAATTAGTTTGAGCCTTGATTATTTCCACCTATTCTGTGCCAGATAGTGAGACATTACATATTAACCCTATCATAGGCTGCTTTACACCGTCTTATGAATGCTGCTGCTTGGATGTAATTTTAACCCTCCATGACTGGAGCTTCCTGAAATTTTTGCGAAAACTATGTGCTAATGCATTCTCTTTAATATATGCGAGTCTCCCATAAGGAACCTCACATAAATTAGAGAATAGATTTGCCTAACAATATTTGCCTTGACCTTGTAAGCCAGTGCATTCTCTTATATATGCGAGGCTCCTTATGGGAGAAATGCATATATAAGAATGCATTGGCACAGGGTTTTTTCGCAAAATTTCAGGAAGCACATTTATGAAATTGATACCACTGTGCGGAAACTGTATACTTGATACTAGTTTGTTGTTACCATTCCATGAATTTTTAGTAGAAAAGTATGAATTTCTTACATTATGATGCATCACATAAGATGCATAGAGCAGATTGTGATCGTACATTGGAATTGCAATGAATCATAACAGGCTCTAGTATTTGGTACGTTATGGTAGCCAGGTGGTATGCACTAAATTTAATGCTGTAAAACTTCTGTTTCGGCCAAATAAATAAATAAAAAAAATAAATGTTATCAGGAACTCCCTCGTCGCTGAAATTTTCTTTTAAAAAGCCTTGTCAAACATTTTTTCAATATTTTCGGTTACAAATATAGGATTTGAACTACGAAAATGAATTTATTTTATTTAGTTTTTTTGGAGTATGTTTTCCAGATTTTGAGAAAAAAATTTAAATAAATAGCATACCTACCTCATCTCAATATTGAGAACTAATTGCCTGAGAACAGATATTTTATTTTAAAGGCCTTACTAGTGCACTGTTTTGCCAAAATTTCCAGCATGACGCCAACATCTTTCGAACTATTGGAAATTGAATTACCCCCTTTAAAGTTTAAACGGCGGTTATTCTTGATGGATCTCTGTCATATTCCAGCAGTTATTTCGATAGCGCCATGGAAGTTTTCGCACATGCAGATGATGAACACCAAATTTTGCCTGTCGGGGACCACAGTTTATCTAGACATATTTTTTTTCTTCAAATTGGCTAATGCCAAGCTAATATAGCCTGGCTCATGAACATTTCAGTGGAAGAATGTAGATGTGGTGAGGGAGAAAAATAAAATATTAACCCTTTCATGACTGGAGCTGTGCTGGTGCAGCATTAAAGAACCTGTGCCAGTGCATTATCTTATATATGTGAGTCCCATAAGGAGCCTCCATATGAATGCAATGTGAAGGTAAATATTATTAGGCCAATGTGTTCTCTTATCAATGCGAAGCTCCCTATGGGAGACTCAGACAAATAAGAGAATGCATTGGCACAGGGTGTTTTTGTAAAATTTCAGGAAGCTCCAGTCATGGAAGGGTTAATCACCTCCCCATTAATGCAGTGACTGGAACTGATTATTCATAAGATTTTTGAAACCTATGTTTTATTTAAAAAAAAAAAAACAGGTATTTCTTCCCAAACAACAGTATGGAAAAGGAGAAAGCAAGAGACTCTTCCATCAACTTAGTGGGTTGGTAAAGTAGGATATTAATTTACTGTTCAATCAAATAACATCTGATTGTTTGCAGTATTTGATAATTGAAATTCCATGAATGGAGCTTGCTGAGCTTACTCCATAGGGAGCCTCGCATTTATAAGAGAATGCATTGGGTCGAACAACATTAACCTTGGTCTTGTAAGCCAGTGCTTCTCTTATTTATGAGAGGCTCCCTATGGGAGACTCGCATATATAAGAGAATGCACTGGCACAGGATATTTAATGCTGCACCAGATCGGTTCCCGCCATGAAAGGGTTAATCATTTCAGTAGTGCCAAGTCTGATTTTTGTATCAACCCATATTTCCTTGATCATTTTTCAAATTTATTGATTATAATAATGTGATACATTGATGGAAAGAGCTCTAAGAGCTCTTTCCATCAATGTATCACATTATTATAATCAATAAATTTGAAAAATGATCAAGGAAATATGGGTTGATACAAAAATCGGACTTGGCACTGAAAGGGTTAACTGAGTCTCCAACCGTGGTTTTTGTTTCATCTCATGAATTCCGATCACGACTCATCAATGTGCTATCATGTGTCATTCTAGTGCTAAATTGCATAATTTTCTTGCTAATTTTATGCCCTATGAGCTTCCATGATTTGATTGATCTCACTATTCACATACAAGCAGGCCCAGCAAGCTAGATTCATCCACGTTACCATCCCACACCCATCTAATCAATAGATACTGTTGTGTGTTCATTGTCCCCCGACATTCCGTCGGAGGACTATAATAATGACCCACGTCTGGAACTTTGTTGGAGCCTTTATTCTGTCATTTTCTGGTCAATTTTTTAAAAACTTTGCACATATATCAACCAGCATGGGAACCTGCGCACCTGCGATTTTGAGTTCGTCAGATTTATTAACTTTGCACATATATCAACCAGCATGGGAACCTGCGCACCTGCGATTTTGAGTCGTCAGATTTATTTTGGCAGAGTTATTGCCATTTTTCGACATAGAATCGTGTATCCTCAGACGCATCTTTTGTCCGAGCCTGTATTCCGCCATTTTCCAGTCATTTATTTAAAAACTCGCCACAGCTGGCAACCTGCACACATGCAATTTTGAGTTTAGTAGGAGTCATTTGGCAGAGTTGTTGCCATTTTTCGACATAGAAATGTTTTATGTTTTCATTTTAAAGTTATTGACCCTTTCTAGACACATTTAAGATGTGTGAATATGCACTTTGTATCATATTCGTGTAATCAATTCCTCGTACAGTTTGTAGTATAGGGATCTGAAACCCATAAACCCTTCGTCGGGAGACATTTTGGTCAGCGACCTTTTATTGAACTTATTATCTGAACATTACCTGAGGGAACTATGGTCAATGAGTATTTAGTGTAGAAAGGATTAAGAATGAAATATAAATAATATAATTAGCCCGTCCGCACCAATTTTCAAAAAAAGTTTGATGAGAATCTAGTAACAGACCTGAAAATTTCATAATTTTGCGTAACCTATTTTTCATTCGCCTAGTTTTGTGTCTAGGTAACCCATAGGTTACAAGAAGGGTTACACAAACTGTTATATAACTACTACTGATATTATTACCTAGCAATGAGTAACTGATTGAAGAAATAATTCAAAATGTCCATTTTGGGACTTGATTGAGCAATAATTAAGGTGAGAATGGGTTATTGAGATACCTGCAGAAAACTTTCACTCAACTTGTTTTTCGTTTGCGTCTTTTTCATTTTAGGTAACCTCCATGCGTACTGAATGGTCGTTTGCCTCAAATTTGCATTTGCCTAATGGAAAAGGAGAAAACTAAAAACTCAGACGTGGACTATTGTCTACACTACATGCTTCATATTTCAGTCAATTGCTAAATATATATTTTTTTCAATATGGTGAGAAAAAAATAGTTGTAGGCTGGGTTCATAGACGAGGCTTTTAAATTGCTGTTGCCCGAGTCCAATCAAAGTCAAATTTCTGTTTGTCAGGCCTGCGCTCATGGTTCCAAAACCCTACGCATACCTTTTTAATCGCGTTCAATCTTATACTTGCTCCCAATTTTAAGACTTTCATTTTTCCTCAGATTCAATGTAAAGATGTGTCACAAATTGGCCCAATAAAACATCTCATGGATATCTTACAACCAGACCAGATGGCAGGCAGAACACAACACGGGTTATCTTGATAAGATTAGTCTGTCTGATCTCCCTACAACAATATGATACACACTTGTGACCATGGCCCTCTGACTGGGCCGACTCTTTTCAATCACTGTTGACACATTTGAAAATCGAGATTCCATATTCCTTAAACACATGATGTATAACATCTTCAATCTCTGTAAAAAAAAATGTTGTCATTGAATGATACTTTATTGAGTGATTATTGAAGAAATAAATGACATGGAATATATTAACTTGTGGACATCTGTTAGGGCAATAATGGCAACTGACAACTGAAATTATACTCGCAGCTGGCCAATGCAGAGGTTGAATTATTGTTGGCTGGTGCCTCAGGAAGTAATTATAATTAAAAACTGCGCGTGCTTTCGAAATGTTTTAGTCTGAGAAACATAAAAAATTGACTTTGCATGGCCTTATACAGTAATGCCCTAAATAATCGACTCCTTAACCACAGCAGAATTATGGGTAATTTATCAGGATTTAGTCGGAAATATGACAAGCCATATTTCCGACTAAATCCTGAAAAATTACCCATAATTCTCCCATCAGTTATAAAAGTATACATTGGAAAGGTCTATTATTCATCTGGAGGGGTGTTCATGAAAAATAAGCAGACAACAGATAATAAAAGTACAGAATGAGTCATATTTATTGGAGGGAATTGTTCAGATAATAACTACCTTTGGTCGTTTGTTGAACTTATTATCTGGACATTTCTTGTGGGATAACTACTCATCAATGAGTATTTAGTATAGAAAGGGTTAAACGCATTTTTATACCGATCTTACAAATCTCACATTTGTAAATATATATTCAACACAAATTCTTTCATGCTACAACATATTACAGGCTACAACATATTACAAGCTATTTTATTTGAAGACAGGAACCAAGTTCACACATTTTTCTACTATTTAATTTTGTTGTCATTTAGATTTTAATTGCTAGGAAAGTTTTAGTTACGCTATCGAACACTAAAAGATGATGTTGACAAGGCTGATTGCTAAAATATTTTCAAATCTCTTATAGGTAACTTTTTTCGCATAAATTTTTTAAAAACTGTCCCAGTGACCAATTCATCAGTACCGAATTAATCAAAATGAACTCATTAACATCTGATATAGAAAACTAATCAAATATGGACAGCTTAGTTTCTCAGGATATAAATGCAGAATGAATAGAAACCGACTAAAGTGTTTAATAAAAAAAAATGTCTGAGAAACTTCCATTATGTTCGTGATGGCAGTGGTCTCCTATCGCAGCAAGGGTACAGAACTCGGCCCTGCTATTTGGATCTATTCTGGTCAAATTTTCCATAATTACAGTAATCACCTACAGTAATGCCCTAATTAATCGACTCCATAACCACAGCAGAATTATGGGAGAGCTTTCCAATGAATGGCAACAAGCCATATTTCCGACTAAATCCTGAAAAGTTACCCATAATTCTGCTGTGGTTATGGAGTCGATTAATTAGGGCATTACTGTAATTCTACAACATTATTTTTTCAACTTAGAAAATTACCAAGAATTAGCCTTGAATTTCAGAATAGAATACCGGTACATTGAAAATTGTTGAGAAATATCCTTGAATTTAAAATTAATAATAAACCATTTAATGGGGGATTGTACACTAAACCCGGCCATTATGGGATCATCTCCTTTTATACTCGACAGAATATATGCAACAAATGAATGAATTGAGCCATGGATTAGTGCAAAATTCTATATAATGATGCAAACAACATTGTAATTTTAATGAAAATGAATTTATGACTCCAGCCATTTAATCGTTTTCATTATAATTACCATATTGTTTGCATCATTCATTCATTTGTTGAGAATAAAAGAAGATGGTCCCATAAATGTTCGGATTTAGTGTGCAGTACCCCTTTATTCAATTCTGACATTTTGTTGGAACACTGTTTTCTGTTGGATGAGATTTTTGTGGTATCACAAATGCAACTATACATGTATAACAATTTTAGCTTATTTATTTGTTGAGAAATAAGCAGCTGTTATGTTTAGATTTATGAGTCAGTTCTTCAGAATTTGTGTTAAATTAAATCTTGAAGATGTCCTATCTCTTCCCAGCGACATTCCAAAATTAGCAAAAATTTCTTATTATTTCCCAAAAAAACAGGAGAAACATCTTATTTCTTATTTATATCACTCATACAGTAATGCTCTAATTAATCGACCTCCTGAAAAGTTACCCATAATTCTGCTGTGGTTAAGAGGTCGATTAATTAGAGCATTACTGTATATCACTTAAAGTGTTTTAACCCTTCCATGATGGGACCTTCCTGAACTTTTGCGAACCATGTGTCAATACATTCTCTTATATATGTGAGTCTCCCATACGAAGCTTTGCATATGTAAGAGAACCATGTGTCAATACATTCTCTTATATATGTGAGTCTCCCATACGAAGCTTTGCATATGTAAGAGAATACATTGGCCTAACAATATTTACCTTGATCTTGTAAGCCAGTGCATTCACTTATTTATGTGAGGCTCCCTATGGGAGACTAGCATATATAAGAGAATGCACTGGCACAGGATCTTGAATGCTGCTCCCATCATGAAAGGGTTAAGAAAATTTTGGAAGAGATGCATCATCTTTAATAAACTTGACATGAAGATGCTCGAATACTTATATCTCCCATTGAAAATTTGTTGTCGAAATCGTTCATCATATACCACCAGATCATGCCATGAATCTCTACTCTGGCTACGTACACCCATAGAGATCATATTCCATCCATTCAAAACCTGGGAACTGCTTCATGTTCTGACTGGGAAATTTATAACTTTGAAAAAATAAAGCAGGTAATAGATTTCTTAATAATGCCTGTTAATTAATAATATACAATGTATGTCACAGCTCATGAACATCCCTGCTCAAGATTGCCTGATTTAATTCAATTTTGCTTACAATCATGAATTTTCCCCCAGTTTATCAATTCAATGTTTAATGCAAAATCGGCTCACAAAAGATGCCTAAATCTTGCAATATCGAGCTGAGACCATCAGTTACTGTGTGATACGTTTTTAAGGAACAGGTTTAACTAAGATGTATTATCTGTGTCATTTATCAATGTTATAAAAAGTTCTCTGTCAGAAGTTCCTCGGCTTTGAACGGGCAGAATAATAATGACCTCTATGTACGTACCCTGAGTAGAGGTTGATGGTAAGAACTAATATACCACTTGTTATTGTATTATACCTGTATATAGCGTTCATCAGAGTTTTATTCAGCCTGGTTTACAGGACTCATCCATGTATCATCTTATTTTGTACAATAAACATGATTACTGTTTATTTAAATAGATTTGGCTTGTTTCAACCTCCTATTATGTATGAGTTGATATTGTAGAATATTATATCAAACGTGACTTTCTCGCGTTCTGATTGGCTGCACACTGCTATACTATTTTACAATAGAATCCTACTCACCTACTCTTCTTTTTTCTATTTATAGTAACAGACTCATTTCGCACAATCAGGTTGACACGTGAACACATGGCCAAACTGAAACTACCTTGTATGTTACTTGTAGCAATATTGGTATATCAGTCGACTTTCTATTGATGAATATTAATGATCTTACCAGCAGTGTTCGCGCTGGACCAAAAAATCTTATGGCCAAAAGAGTGGCCAAATAAAAATAAATTAGCTAATGTTTTTTGGCCAAATTAAATCCTCATTTTCTGGACTCGCAATTCAGACGAAAATATGTTTTTTAAATATATAACTCTGACTCTGTCACGTCGCTGACACCATGGTCACCAACTAATCAAGTAATGAAGTGTGTTAGTTGTCATCGCTATTTTCGCTGAAATAAAACAACTTTTGTTTATTATTGTGAGGTCATAACTGTTGTTGACTTAATAACTTTATGACATGAAACCTGGCTGTTATAAAACTGGAGGCAGTTTACAACACATTACATAACTGACATGCCATTGCTGGTATATCGAATTAACCCTTTACCCAACAGAAGGGCCCTGTGCCAATGCATTATCTTATATATGCGAGTTGACCATTGGTCGCCTCGCATATATAAGAGAATGCATTGGCTTAACACATTAAAAATTATAAAATTGTTAAAGAATGTAAGAAAAAGTGTTAAAAAAAGATTTTTTTAGGCCAATGCATTCTCTTATATATGCGAGGCGACCTATGGTCGACTCGCATATATAAGATAATGCCTTGGCACAGGGCATAACTGTAACTATCACAATGTGGTCAAGGTGCCTGTTCCAATGATATCCATATTTGTATGGTTCTATTGAGACAGACCGAAGATATTTTAGGCTGTTGAAGCTTGTTTTGGCCGGTTTGTTGGGTAAAGGGTTAACCCTTACTATACTAAAAAACACTCATTGATGAGTAGTTGTCCTATAGGAAAATGCATTTACGTATGTCATCTTACCTTCAAAATGATACAATCATGCAGTGCAGAGATTAAGGCTTTTGACGATTAGTGATCGCCTTTGTACAACCATTACCATTCAATCAAACCTCCCCTTAGAAAAATCATTTTCCGAAGTACAAAACCCGTGTGTCCAAAACCGGCAATATTTCGTCGTCCTATTCAGCACTTTTGAATTAACTTTCCGTCTCCATTTTGGGTGAAAAAAAGTCAGACCAAAAGTTTGGCCACTGACAGCGTGAACACTGCTTACAAGTGTCCAGTCATAGTTATCCAATGTATTTAAATATTTTGTGCATTTAGTTTGGCAAGCACACAGTCCTAATTTTTGAGTGAGCGGTATAACTTCCTTTTCCATTTTCCATTTTTAGACATGTGCTTATTTCATTGCATCAAACTAATTAGTGACTCCCTAGGAACATTGCCAACTGAAAGAATGTAGCATTCAACTAATATTTAATACTGAAAACTCAACACAAATGTATATATTTACTCATTAATTTGGGATGAATTTTTGCTGATAAAACGAATGGCAATCATTCTTCCAAATAGAGTTACTGCATGTAATTGTCCCCCGACGTTTCCCGTCAGAGGACTATAGAAATGACCCTCGTCCGTCCGTCCGAGCGTCCGAGATTGGGTACCTTCATGGTGTAATCAACTCCTCCTACAGTTTTAAACATAGAGATTTGAAACTCTGGGATATTGTTCCTAACATGTTGGTGATTTGCAACATCTATATAGCTAATACAAAAATATCATTTTTTCGCGTTTGCATGCGTTTGTTCATCGGGTTGTTTTGTCCAAGAAATTTTGCGGTGGTTTGCAACATCTATATACTGTATAACATTGTTGCAAATAGTATCCTTCAAACAAATCCAATCATGAAGTTTACCACTCGAGTCGGGGGACATGTGGTCTGCGACCTTTTATTTGCATATAAGAATGATGTGCGTGCTGCTATTTAGGGTTCACAAAATTATGAAAATATAACTTTATTCTTGTATTCCCGATACATCACCCCAGCGAAGTATTCCTAATCACTTGAACATTTTGCCAGAAATGTCTTTGTTAACAACGGATCTATAGAATAATCTCAAAGAAATTATATCAGTAATAACATAGGGTCACTTCGGTGGCCGTGTGTTATTGACATCAAACTTTGAGTCACAAGGCGTGCTTTCTTCACAGGCCGGGTTCGAATCACACCCAATCCTAAAAATGTGCATTGTCTCAAAAACATGCAGCTTCTAATAATCAGCACCTTGTGTGCTATAAGTCCCAGGCATGTACACAGGGCAATGCTCACCATGTCTCTGAGACAAGTACTTATAACATGCAGCTGTCCCAAAAATCTGCCACATATAATAACATAGTTATACTTCCCTGCCATCGCCAAAGGATTGCAATAAATTGCAAAATCCGAGACTGATTTCCAAAATTTGCAGTAAATAAAAATGTGACAAAATCGAGACAGAAATTGTGTGAGAATACATGTGCCAAAATAGTGGTCCTGCAGCTCCCGGATTTTTTCCTCCTCGAGGACCACTATTTTGGCATATATAAGGGATGTCGAAACATGCTTTATACACCTCACCGCTAAGATGTTAATTTTGTGGGAGTACAGATGCATTTGACTTTTGGGAAGATAATCTCTTATATGAAGTCGCTTTATCTTATGACCCCCCCCCCCCCCCCCCCCCCCCCCCCCCCCCAATGAGACCCTCTAGCAGCGCCATGGATTTCAAAGTCTGAATGATATAAATGTACATGACCTCCAGTGAACACCTGACTTCCAGTGACCCTGCCCAGAGCTCCAGACTATTTACCAACTATTAAAGGCACCCTTCCCTCACATTGTATTAATTTCACACAACCCATTTGACCAAAATATGAGATATAACATCAACCTCAACTGAGGCACCAACTGCAAGAAGGTAATCTGTGACGCGAAAGGAGCTTTATAACTGAGTTGCATTACTATGATCCAAACATCTATGTTTCTCTGCATTCAACTAATCTGCATCATCAAGTCGAGTTAAGGTTGAGCTATTGCAATGGATTGGTGTCCGTCCGAAAACAAATTCCTTTAACCCTTTACCCAACAGAAGGGCCCTGTGCCAATGCATTCTCTTATATATGCGAGTCGACCATAGGTCGCCTCGCATATATAAGAGAATGCATTGGCTTAACACATTAAAAATTATAAAATTGTTAAAGAATGTAAGAAAAAATGGTAAAAAGTGTTAAAAAAAAGATTTTTTTTAGGCCAATGCATTCTCTTATATATGCGAGGCGACCTATGGTCGACTCGCATATATAAAAGAATGCATTGGCACAGGGTATAACTGTAACTATCACAATGTGGTCAAGGAGCCGGTTCCAATGATATCCATATTTGTATGGTTCTATTGAGACAGACCGAAGATATTTGAGGCTGTTGAAGCTTTATTTGGCCGGTTTGTTGGGTAAATGGTTAATACCATACAGGTCACATCTATCTCTTGTCCGATCGGCACCAACCTTCATATGGATCATTAGCCATCTTGGATTTCAAATTTGAATCTTTCGACACATGTTGCAGCCAGCATTTATTGAATTTATTTGAACATGTACAGGCATGTTATTTATTACATGATCCTACCCTTATTCCATTCAATAAACCCATTCTATAAATTGTGATATTAAACGTTCGTTTAATAACAGGAAATAGTGCCAGGTGACCTTTGACTTCCGGTTTGTCGTCTGTTAACATTCCGTACGCTACGTCTCAAAATACTATGGATTCCAATACGTTTCCAACAAACTATCATGAATGAAGAGTTTGAAAAGTGATGTCATTAAATATACGCCATTAAATGCGCCAAAGAGTCTTTATTTATATGGGACTATTTCTTTATGCGGACAAACAAGGAATAGTTACGTGAAACGTCATCGCATGCCTTATAGAAGCCGATGTTAGTTTCGCGTCCCTTTTGTTGATTTAAGTATGTTTTGTCGATGTTTTGGATCATGTAATAAATAGAATCTACAACTCGTCCCCAGTTTATAGCGGAAATTACAAAACTCGTCCAGTAAATTAGGTCTGGTCCTCGCCAAAGGCTCGGTTCAGACCTAAGTTACTGGACTCGTTTTGTAAATTCCGCTATAAACTGGGGACTCGTAGATCCTATATTTATTGAATTGTTTTGAACATGTACAGGCATGTTTATAGGATCACCTCCATCTTAATTGTATTTTACTCTTTGCATGACTTAAAACTGTTGGCACTCCCTACAGACAACATCCCTCACCCACTCGTTGCCAAACTTCATATGGATCTGTTTGGTGACCACTGTAGATGGGTGCCATCGCCTCGAGCACGTCATATATATAACATCCTTAGAATTTATCTGGCACGACCCGACGTTCTGTTCGACGTGGTAGACGCGGGTCGCGCCAAGATGATTCAGGGAAAATCACTCCCCATTTGGGACCCCTTTGGCGGAGATCATGAGCAATTAGACGTTTTTGGCGCGATTGCATCATCCTGGATCGTCTCAGCGCGATTCGTGCCTGGCACGTCGTATATAAAACACCCTTGGCCGTTGTCGGTTTTCATTGAAGCTACGATACAGTATCTATTGACTGACAGCCAGTGACGGGACATTTCGGGATATTTGGGAATAAATATATTGCAGAGATATATAGGAAAGATTTCACGCGACAGGGACGTGGCGACAGGGAGTTCGTTGTTTTTAGACCAACAGTAGCATATGTTTTCTACTTTTGGTCAAAATTTTGGTCCAAGACGATCATTTGGTAGGCTGACACAAAAATCAACATGCGATGATACGATCTTGCAAAAGAGAGTGTTAATAATATAATATCGACAATCCGGATCAATCATCTTCGACCTTAGATCATGCCATGAATCTGTTCTGTCTAACGTCCGTATAGGGATCATATTCCACTACCAGTACAAAATATGTGAACTTTTTAGCTCACCTGAGACGAAGTCTCCGGTGGAGCTATAGTCATCACTCCTCGTCCGTCATCCGTCCGTCCATCCGTCAACAATTCTTTGAACATCTTCTCTGGAAACGTAAGACCGAACTGGTTCATATTTGGTGTGGATGTTCCCTAGGCGACTCTTCAGATTTGTTCAAATGAGGTCACTGGGTCAAATAGTTGTGAAACCAGGGCCATAACTCTATTCCTCCATATTAATTCTTACAACGACTTCTTGTCCAGAACCATTGGCCCGATTTAGCTAATATTTGGTATGGAAGGTCCTTGGGTGACTGGTGTTCAGAATTGTTCAAATGAGGTCACCCGGTCAATTAGTTGAGAAACCAGGGCCATAACTCATAGTAATTCTAAGAATGATTTCTTCTCAAGACAATATTGGACCGATTTAGCTTATATTTTGTATGGAGTGACCTTGGGTGACTGGGGTTCAGATTTGTTCAAATGGGGTCACTGGGTCAAATAGGGGCAGAGCCAGGAACATAACTCTAAAACAAAAAATTACATTTTTGCATTTTGACCTTTGATTTTTTTTTCAGACACATCACAGCTACCCCGCACCCCCACCACTACCCCACCCACCTCCTGTCTCTGCCACACCACGCTGTACCATACCATATCTCTTCCTAGTTCACCCCATTAAAATCCTTGTTTTTTATCACAGCTGTAGTAGAAACAATACATTGACTTGCTCTAACAGGTGTTTATAAAGTCATTCTCTCAATGTGGACATCTGTGGCAGACATAGCAGGAATGAAATATAATCCCATGTTTATCTCAGATACAAAGTACCTAGTTTATTTTTGCTATTAATATTAACCATTTCATGACCAGAGCTGTACTGGTGTGGTAATGAAGACCCTGTGCTTGTGCATTCTCTTATATATGTGAGTCTCCCATATAAAAGAATATACTGGCACTATTCTCGCAGGGATGTCCCCACAGTGTTTGGGGGGGGGGGTGTGATTTACAGATTTGTTCAATGAAATGTAATTTAAAGCTCCCATGAGACCAAGCTATAGTCATCACTTCTCATCTGTCACCTGTTCATCTGTCTGTCCATCTGTCAATGATTCTTTGAACATCTTCTCTAGATCATAAGACTGAATGGTTTCACATTTGGTGTGGATGGTCCTAGGTGAATCACTTCAGATTTATTTCAAATGAGGTCACTCTGTTAAATGCTTGTGAAGCCAGGGCCATAACTCTTGCCCTCCATAGTAATTCTTAAAAATGACTTCTCATGTACCATCGGGTTGAATGGGTTCATGTTTGGTATGAAGGCTCCTTGTGTGACTGGGGTTCAGATTTGTTCAAATGGGGTCACTGGGTCAATTGTGGGCTGAGCCAGGAACATAACTCCAAAAAAAAAAACATGTTTTTTTTTAGATTTAATCCTTGCTCAATTAACGGGGAAAAAAATTACTTTTTAACATTTTTAAATTTTTAGCTCACCTGAGGCGAAGCCTCCGGTGGGGTCGTCACTCCTTGTCCGTCGTCCGTCCATCAACAATTCTTTGAACTTCTTCTCCTCTGGAACCATAAGACCGAATGGGTTCATATTTGGTGTGGATGTACCCTAGGTGACTCACATTCAGATTTGTTCAAATGAGGTGACGGGCTCAAATAGTTCCGAACCCAGGGCCATAACTCTTTCCTTTCATAGTAATTCTTTTAAACATCTCAAATACCATCAGGCCAAATTGGTTAATATTTGGTTTGAAGGATCCTTGGGTGACTGGGGTTTCTGATTTGTTCAAATGAGGTCACTGGGTCAAATGTGGGCGGGGCCAGGGACATAACTCCAAAGAATATTTAAAAAAAACAAATAATTAACTCCATGGTCAATTATGTATATACAATTGAGAAAGTTTGAGATGTCCGTTGTGAAATTCCAACCTAAGACTTGGGAGTTTCGAGCCCGGTCGGGAGGGGTCTTGTTGAGCTGGGGGGGGGGGGGGGGGGTGATCAGCATTGTAGAGTGGGTAATTTCAAGGTGGATATTCAACTTGAAATTATCCGCTGTGCACTACTGAAGCCTCTCTAGCCACATATCCTGTTTAGATCTACTTCTTTTAAAGTGATTATCAAAAGTTCTGACTGTTGTGGTCTCCAGAGTCCCAGCCTTATCAGTCTTTGCAGTCTGGTGAGCGACCCCACAGTCATTGACTGTCTTGTTGATGTTCTGACCCGTTCTGCACAGGGAACTGTATAAACACACAAGGCAGAGAATACATTTCTTTGTTTACACTTGTTCCTCAATAATCTACACATTAGGGTGTGGTCCTTCGAGATCGCATGCTTTTTTGTGAGCCAATATCGCATTAATAATTACCCTGTAATCAAGATGTATGAATTACATCACAATATGCCATTTTTGCTAAGAAACAATAAATCTTGAATAAATGATGCTTTTAAAGCTGCGTACCAGCCTTGTTGTTGAGTCCTGAATACCGGATAAAATGGGCATATGAATCCCGAGTACCAGTTAGTAGAGGTATATGAATCCCGAGTACCAGTTGACAGAGGGCCGGTGAATCTAGATCATAGAGATCATATTCACCAGTATACAAAACCTGGGAACTTTTTGAAGTTTTGACAGGGAACCTTATATAATCGAAAAAATAACAAAGGGAATATATTACTTTGTTATTATCTCTTTCTTAATAATGTACTTCACTGTATGTGAATGTGCCAACTCGAAATATCACGATTTAAGTGACTTTGTGTGTGATTTTGCTTTGCGTTTCTTACAATTATGGAACTTTTCCTGGGTAATTAATTCGATGTTTATTGCGATATCGGCTCACAAAAGTCACAGAAAAACATGCAGTTTCGAGTTGGGACCTTCACATATAGTGAAGTACACTATTAAGGAACAGATAATCACTAAGAAATATATTCCCCGTGTTATTTGTTTTTACTTTATAAGGTTCCCTGTCAAAACTTCAAAACGGTCCCAGGTCTTGTAGTGGTGGAATATTATCTCTACGGGCGCTGGCCATAGTAGAGATTCATGGCATGATCTAGGTGTGAATCCTGCCTTCCGCCTGGAAATGACCTGAATCCCACGTACCAAAAGAATGTGGTGACACCCTCATATATTTATTTATCAAGACACCCTCATATATATGTATTTACCAGCAGTCAAGATGTGTGTTTTCAAACAATCTGCGCTTGCATTTAATCATCGCTGAGGCAATTACCCCGGATAAGCCGCTGATATTGCATCATCGATTTCCGCAAACAAAGCTGCTTCCAACACAGCATCAGACGTGAAACAACACGGGACATGCCGAAGTTTACCGATGATTTACGATAGCTTCAGTTCAGCTGGTCTTGTTGCATCATCGATTTTCGCAAAATTAAAGCTGAGAACAGAGCGACCGGTGTTCTGACATCCGCTAACACGGAACATACCGAAGTTTGCCGATTCAATACGAACGCTTTGTTCGTACATGAATATATTATGTTTAGCGCAGCTATAAACAGTTATTTCATCATCAAATCAGCTGTATTGGTCGCAGTTCATGGTCATCGTGCCGGTGGATGATGAAATAAAGTGAATATATATTTCAAAGCATCCAACCCAACCATACATTATCTCACTTGTTGATTTTCTTCTCTGGATTGAGCAGACATAAGCGGTTTATTGAGGTTACAGAGCGTGCATGCATGCTTCTTGCTAATCAACGGAATTTTCCACATCAGGATTAAACTAATCTGTCAACGTTTACAACAGTGTGGATTGTGAGAACTGTCACTTCTGATCAGAGTTTTTTCATCTTGAAGTTTTATGCACTGAAGATGCCTGAGCCTAAATTGCCTCCTAGCGTTCCTCTGCCTGTGGTCGGAGTGTTGAGTTGCAGAGTTGGTGGATTCGAACTGAACAAAGACTCACTTAATCAAACGCGCACGTGTATTTATATGACTGAACGTTCTCAGAGTTCTTGTATATCTCATTTAATGAATTCTAAATTGTGTACAAACAGATCCAGCATAGGTGAGTGAACTGTAAGTTTCTTGTTTATATTTTCAAAGACAACATAGCCTAAATACATTGTGCACACAGGAACGCAAAAGGACACTTGCCCCTTCTCGCCGCAACCAATCTTGCCACGTATGCAGGGTTAGAGAGACAGAACATGTCCCCCTGGCCAAAAGCTTGAACTGTCATCTATTCTATGACTAGTATAGCTGAAACAGGCTCTTTATTCAGCGGCGGTCCTTTTGCGCACATTTTTATCGTTTAAACATTTTGATATATATATATTTTTTTAATATTGAGCCTTGCTCAATTAAATAAACTTTTTTTGTACCCCCGAGTCACTTGATATATTGAGTCAGGTTTTTTGGACAACAAACAACACGGGGGCTTAAAGGTACTCAATCCGATTAGACGGTCCTAAATTATTCGAGTCGAGGAACCCACCCATCAATTTGGCATCAAAGCTCAGAGTGATTAGATATCGATTTTTGAAATCTATTAATTTTCGGAGATGTGAGCCACAAGTTGGCAAAACCACGTGCTCAAAACGGACAAATTGCGGGTGTAAGATGGATAACTCTAAAATCAAATGATTATACTGTTGACAATAATAACCACTTGAGTTATCCGTCTTACACCCGCAATTTGTCCGTTTTGAGCGCGTGGTTCTGCCAACTTGTGGCCCTGCACATCTCCGAAAATTAATAGATTTCAAAAATCGATATCTAATCACTCTGAACTTTGATGGGTGGGTTCCTCGACTCGAATAAAATATTTTCTACCCCCAAAGCCAAAGAAATTGTAATTTAGGAGCGTCTAATCGGATTGAGTACCTTTAATTTATTCATAAAGTTAAATTGATCCACTGTGGTAGTTGAACTTAGTGGTTGTAAATGTATGAAAACTACTGTTTTATTCTTCCCTCTCATTAAACAACTAATCTATTGACTTGTTTTTGAAAACTTGGATAATTCTAAAATGACAACAAATTAAAGCATGCCAATTTACGCGTTTCAAACTTCTGTAAAGTTTCCTCCAAAAATCTACATGACATTCCTGATTAAAAATTGGTCACGTGACCTCGCCCTTGATGTCAGGGTCATACTCATGCTTGTTACTGAACATCGTTCGTCTGATTGACCTTGATGCATCAATACCCCACCACGAATACAGGTGGTGCTACAATAATGCCATCAACGTGTTCTGGTGGTGGTAGTTTATTGGATTCCCATAAAATTAGCACCACGTGGCGGGGCGCTCACAAATGTAACCCAGTAACCCTGGCTTATTAACGCTAACATAAATATTGTGTGCTAAATTCATAATGTTAAGCGAACTCAATCCAATTCCAATAAATGTTTCATCTGGTATGCAGTCATATGTTTATTTTGAGATGAACAATGTCCGCGAATATATTTAACAGTTATTCTATTCTTTATATACTTGATTCATATTCACGACACACGAGAAGGAATTTCTATTATGGTATAAATGTATTTGTTTTAGCTAAAGACTGCGCTATTGCTGGAATTAATTCGTGAAACGTTGACTAAATATTATAATTTTTCTTGTTGAAAAAAATAGTACTTTTATATTTATTGCATATTATCTTTTTCCATTGAAAAATAAATTTCAAAACAAAAATGTGACATATAAACTGGACTCTTATTAACCATGCAACGCAAATCATAATGAAATAATTGCTCATTCCAGCAGATTCCAGAAGAAATATTGGCACGGTAGCAGTAGATGTATTGCGCAGTGTGAATATTTATAGCCAAGAAGTATTTTGTTCTCTGAAATTGAATTGTCTTCATTTGCCAATTTACCTTAATTAAGACATAATTTGCAGATTGGCTAATTGGTTGAACTACAGAAGTAAACTACAAAGCGGCGTGTTCTATATATCGTCTGTAACACGATTGTACACAACAGCAGAGAGACAACGCGGTGACTGAGTTTAGTGGAAGAAGAAACCAGTGACAATGTCTTGTGTAACGGGGTTCATAGGCGCAGGTCGTATCGCCCAGGCAATGGCAAAGGGCTTCATCACGTCTGGTAAGTCTATAATGTATAGTAGAGTTATCTCGCTTACAATGAAAGTCTCAGTTTTAAATAGAGTTATCTCTCTTACTATTTGTTTCAATTAAATAACATTTCCCCCTCCAAATTCAGCCAAATTGACAAGTTTATTATGTAAATTCCACGGAGACATTTAGCAAACGATAGATCCCATCAAAATACCTGATAATAATAACATATTACTGTCTATTGATATACACTTCAACAATAACCTTTAAAATTGCAAACAGCGTTATCGATCAACCTTAGATGACAAATAAAGAATAACTTTGCAGAACTTTGTGTTAAAATTCCCAAGTCGGATGGACGAAATATAAGCTGCACTTTTTACTGTATGTCGTCTGCTCATATTTCCTGAGCACCCCTTCAAATGAATAATAGACCCTTTGCTACGTATTATACGCACGTATACTTTTATAACATGAGGGGCAGAATTCATTCAGTGAAGAATGTTGGAAAATTATTTCCTGAACATCCCTCCAGATGAATAATAGACCCTCCGTATGTATACTTTTATAACTTGGGTGGCATTAGTAAAGAATTTTCGTTGGAAATATTGAAGTATTATCTTATTCAGTCAACGCAAGAGACACATAGACATCTTCTGTTTTCAGGGTTGATGAAGCCATCCTCCATATACGCCAGTGACGTCAATGAGGCAATTCTCAGCTCCATGTCGGTGAGTATTGATGCAAACCCCATGCAGGGTTTATCTCCCTTGACGATTCGATAAGACCGCTGTCACCGGATTGGCCCAATAAGCCATATACTATAAGCCATTTCAAAATATACTAAAAAATAAGATATATAAATACTGTGTGTCTGCTTAATGATTGTGTATGTACATTGTAGACCATCCTAAGGCAGACATTTTATATTTTGTCAGAATAAGGCACCTAATAATAATACAATATTCCAATAGATCAAAAATTCAGTTTTCTAATCCAGGAAAACTGTGCAGCCGAAGTCCATTAGATTTGAAGTTGAGTGGTTGAAATATGACGTCACTGATATATTTCAATTTTATGTATTTAATTGACGTTTGAAAAATGTCCGCTTTGGGCGCTTTGGGCGTTATAAATATATATATACGCCAAAATATATGACTCACTAGATTTGAAACTCTTCAAAAACAACATTTCCAAAATTTCTATCCTGGCTGGAAGCTTGATAACAGCTGAAATGGGAGCCATCGATTATTTACAAAATTGGTTAAAACTTGGCTGCCAGCAGCCATCTTGAATTTTACTCTTTGCATGATTAACTTCTTTGTCATACCCTACTACATACCATATATCTCGTCCGATCATCACCAAACTGTATATGCATCTTCAGGGTGACCTCCGAAATTCGTTGAAAAACATGGCTTCCAGCGGCCATCTTATATTTTACTCTTTGCATGACTAAATCCTTCGACACAACCTATAGGCCATATCCCTTGTTCGATCATCACCAAACTTTATAAGGATCTTCGGGGATGACCTCCAGATGGGAGCCAACGATATTTTCCAAATCTCGTTAAAAGGCATGGTCACCAGTGGCCATCGTGGATTTTACTCTTTTTATGACTAAAATCCTTTGGCACACCCGGCATGCCACATACCTCATCCAATTTTCATATGGTTCTATGGGTTGACCTGGATGAAAGCTGTCTAATTTTTCCGAAATTTGTTTAAAAACATGGCTGCTTGGATCCATATTGGATTTCACATTTTAATCCATCGGCACCCTGGATCACCATGCAGCCCACATTTATTGGAGAAATGTTTGAAATGAAATTGATTCATTTACACAATACAATCCATTTACTGAAACCTTTTGACTTTCCTTCTTCATTTATTTAAGACTTGTGTTTGTTACACTTCATTCTGCATTATTCCGAGAAACTGAACTAGCAATATTGATCAATATATACATTCTTTGGAAATTGGCTAGACCAAATCAGATTGAATTGTAATCGACAAAACTCTTAAATAAAAATGTTAGATTTAATACATTTTGTATACGTTATGGCAGTGGTCAGGCAAGCGAAACGAGGGGACTGAACTCTAACTTGCTGTTTTATTTATATATTTGTGGTGGATGAACCTTTTCAATGCCCGTTGCCCGTTCGTTCATTTGAAATATAACCATTTTGCAGAATTTGGGCGTGAACACAACGGCGTGTAACAAAGAAGTGGTCAAACAGAGCGACATATGTGTTTTAGCCGTTAAACCAAACCAGATGCACGACGTGCTAACAGACATCTCAGATGTGGTGTCCAGGGATAAGCTCCTCGTCTCCATAGCGGCCGGGGTGACGATCAAATCAATAGAAAAGGTACGTGCACACACACATATTTTTACCTGCAGTTATTACATACCGGGGGGGGGCTCCCGGATCCCACCGGTGGCTCTGTACACTGTAAAAATGCCAGGAAAATGGCAACAACAACAAAACACATTATTTGGCCAAAAGTTTTTTTTTTACCCCAAAATCGGAAATCTAATTCAAAAACCCAAAAGTGTTTTTGTAACGGGAGCAACATGAGAATAAAGTTGTAGTATGACCATCTGATAATTGTTTAGGTAATACAGCGCAATATGTAATAAAATAAAAGGCATTCATGGTAGTGCACTATGAAACAATGCTATAAACATCAAACAACGAGGATTAACACTAATGAATCCTTTGTCTGTCATAAGGCTGAATGGTAGATGGTGGATAGAGGCATGTTGTTACGTAACATTGGTGGGATTAAAGATGTCTAGACTGGTATTTGAAGGTTCGCATGGACATAATTATATAGAATGTTAGATGTTAAAGACATATTATGTACTTATTCGGTTGCGCGAAAATAATAAGTTAGTATTCAGGCTCTATGCCAACTGGTGGAATAAGCATTCTAGTAATATCGCCGAAAATTCCAAACAAATCGACCACTAGTCCATAGAAATCATCGTCTGAACTTGCGCAATTGTAAATATTTACTTCTCGATTCGGGACGCTTCTATCTGCGATAAGCTAACGAAAACGAGTTCGCCATCGAGAGTCACTATATTTAATTAATATATAAGAATGACGGTGTTTGTTGTCAATTTGGATATAATATTTGTAAAAAATACTACTTTGGGCAAGATTATTCTCAATTTCTATGTGATCACCCTACCGGAGTGTTTCACATCACCTTAAATAACACAAACATATTAATTGTGAGACATGAAAATGAGGATTTAATTTGGCCAAAGTGTTTTTAATTTGGCAAAAACAAATAAAAATACTGAATGGGCACGCTACTGTACTGGCTGTAACACATGTGTTCTCAATGGGCACACCACTGTTTGTTATGACTATAACACATGTGTTCTCAATGGGCACACTACAGTTCTGGCTATAACACATGTGTTCTCAATGGGCACACCACTGTTTTGGCTATAACACATGTGTTCTCAATGGGCACACTACAGTTCTGTCTATAACACATGAGTTCTCAATGGGCACACCACTGTTCTGACTATAACACATGTGTTCTCAATGGGCACACTACAGTTCTGGCTATAACACATGTGTTTTCGTAATGGGCACACCACTGTTCTGGCTATAACACATGTGTTCTCATTGGGCACCCTACAGTTCTGGCTATAACACATGAGTTCTCAATGGGCACACCACTGTTCTGACTATAACACATGTGTTCCCAAAATGGACACACTACTGTTCTGACTATAACACATGTGTTCTCAATGGGCACACTATAGTTCTGACTATATAACACATGTGTTCTCAATGGGCACACTACTGTTCTGACTATCACACATGAGTTCTAAATGGGCACACTGCCGTTCTGCCTATAACACATGTGTTCTTAATAGGCACACTACTATTCTGGCTATAACGCATGCGTTCTCAATGGGCACTCTAATGTTCTGGCTATAACACATGTGTTCTTAATGGGCACACTGCCGTTCTGCCTATTATAACACATGTGTTCTTAATAGGCACACTACTATTCTGGCTATAACGCATGCGTTCTCAATGGGCACTCTAC
Organism: Siphonodentalium dalli; assembly: GCA_032622095.1. Lineage (NCBI taxonomy): Eukaryota > Metazoa > Mollusca > Scaphopoda > Gadilida > Siphonodentaliidae > Siphonodentalium > Siphonodentalium dalli. The sequence goes on along the minus strand of CP136069.1, from coordinate 46,626,634 downwards.
TGTTCTGGCTATAGCACATGTGTTCTCCGTCAGAACACATAGATGGTCTCGCCAGAACATGTCCAGAACACATTTTACTTGTCCGACGCCTGTGACAATTAGAACACAAATGTGCCGAGGGCATACATTGAAGACATATGTTCTGGAACTGACAGGTCAAAAAACAATAACCGTATTCAAATTGTTCATTTATTTTTTTAAATATTCAATGATAAACATGGCAACAAACTGGAATTATAATGTTTTCTCAAAGCGTATTTTTTATAATATTCCGTGGACATTTGCTCATGTCTTAGAACAAAATCACCTTGTTGCCAATTTCTCCTAAATGTTGAGCTTCATTTTTACTTTAACAACCAGACTAATGCTGGAATTCTCATAACTCGAATTCACCATGTCACATTTCAGCAACTACCAGAAGGATCGAGAGTGGTGAGGGTGATGCCAAACACCCCTATCCTAGTCAGCATGGCAGCATCAGTCCTGGCTACAGGGACATCGGCGGGGGAGGCGGATGGGATGTGTGTTCGAGATATGCTCAGCTCCATGGGGATATGTGAGATCGGTAAAGAATCGTATCTGGACGCCGTGACGGGACTCAGTGGCAGCGGACCCGCTTATGTGAGTGTACATTAAACACCCGTTTTGAAAAACAAAATCGACGTATTATGTTATTGGTCTGTCCGTCCGTCTGTCTAGCCGTCCATCCGTTCGTCCGTCTGTCGGGACGTCTGCCCGTCCGTCCTTTCGCTTTTTGTGAAATTTGGTATGTGGGTTTACTAGCACGGCTTCCACCCTTTTCTACATAATTTTTATTTTTCAATATATTAGATATAATTTATGTAGCTAATCACTCACTTTCAGACATTCTCTTTTTTCCAGGCGTACATGGCAATCGAAGCCTTGACGGATGGTGGAGTTAAGATGGGTCTACCAAGGAACCTCTCACTGAAACTTGCTGCACAAGCCATGATGGTAGTTATAACATTTTATAATACAACCTTGACTAAAGCTTATTACAGTGCTCGTCCTGATCTGGCAGTGGTCTTTGTTCCCATGGATACGTTTACGCCATTATGTGGCCATTTCTAGAATGCTTCACAAAAGCAAAATCGTGGCAGAATCAATGTAGTGCTGTCTGCTCCTCAAAATGTCAGAACCCTAATAAATCAAGCGAGAGGCTAATTGGTTAAACATCAGGGTAGACTGAATATGGAGACATAGAATAGTGATTTCCATTCCAAGATAACAGACATATCTGGCAATTGTTATGAATGGATTGAAATGGGTAATGGTACTAATTCGTGTTTTAATAAATTGCAGTTATAATCTAATACGATGCTTTTCTCGAACAAAAGCGACTACAGTAATGCCCTAATTAATCGACTCCTTAATCACAGCAGAATTATGGGTAACTTTTCAGGATTTAGTCGGAAATATGGCTTGTTGCCATTCATCGGAAAGCTCTCGGGGTGAGTTTTCTGATGAATGGCAACAAGCCATATTTCCGACTAAATCCTGAAAAGTTACCCATAATTCTGCTGTGTTTAAGGAGTCGATTATTTAGAGCATTACCGTCCTTCATATCCTTCTGCACATGACGAAACCAAAGTTTGTAATAGTGTGAGACACGAGGCTTAGGATTCACTAAGATCACAGAGAACTAGATGAGTCTCCACCATAAATGCATATAACGGTGAACTTTTAAAGTCCTTTGTTGTGAATGTATCAAAATATATGACAGATAAACATATTCATTAAATTATTCAGACTACATATATTCTTCTATGTCAACAACAGCCATCAAAATCTAGGTATATCTCAAACCTTTGGACATTATTGCACGAGGAGTGTTGTAAACAATCAAAACGTAGCAGCATTATGTGGATGCCATTGGTACGTTTGTAGACATTGTTGTGTGTACCAAAAACCGTAAGATCTGTCGATCTTTATAACTACATATTCGAGTGGTTATCTCGGATAATTACTTAAAGTGAATTCATGGTTCTTCAAATAGTAGTTCATCATATGTGCTGCAACTATTTTTGTTGCAATGTTAACCACATACATTGCATTCTACAACACCATGTGAATTTCAATCGATTTCGGCCATTTTGATGACCATCTAAGAAGTTTTATTGTTCAAATATGTCCTATTAGTATGTATCATTTGTATATTTGTTGATTTAGTCTAAAGTCATATAAAACGTACCGTCTATGGGAAATATTCGATATTTTTCTATACTGCTTGACGACCATCTTGGACGCCATGTTGAATTGTGAATTTTCTCCAAAGAGGATTTCAGTGGATATGATGTTCAACATCCGCACATTATGACACAAAAAACCGCATTTTTACCGATTTATTCTAGGTCATAAGCCCGTCGACCAGACTACTCGCAGAAAGGATCACTGCGTCGCTACCATATTGGATCCATCCAGCACCCATTCCGCGGTTTAAGTGCTACATGTCAAAGTTATGGAGTAGCATGGAGTTTTGAATATTCATGAATTCCATATATTTAATTCATGAATATTCAAAAGCTCAATATGTGGAATGCTACTCCAGAACTTTGACATTAGCACTGAATGCGCAGAACGGGTATGGTAGCGACTCTGTGATCTCGCTTATACCGGGAACAATTCAAAAGCGAATATTATTAGATGCGTTTTGGAGCGCAAACGGCTAAATGGCTTTAAAGTTAAATCTACCATTTAAAATGTTACTGTATTGTATCGTTATGCAGCTAATTATTCTGATAACCCTATCCCAGGGCGCTGCTAATATGGTGCCTGAGTAGTCATATCTACCATTCACAATGTTACTGTATTGTATCGTCATGCAGCTAATTATTATGATAACCCTATTCCAGGGCGCTGCTAAGATGGTGCTGGAGACGGGCCGACATCCGGGTCTCCTTAAGGATGACGTATGCTCGCCGGGCGGGACCACAATATCCGCCATGCATATGTTAGAGAAACGAGGATTCAGAGCGTCATTAATGGATGCCGTCGAAATCGCTACAAAGAGATGCAAGGAGCTCGCAGATGAGATGGATTCGGAGAACAATAATGGAAAATGATTGGAGGATGAATCACAGGAAGTGAGACGAAAGCGAGGCTGTGGGTAGTTCGGCAGCATTCATTCGTGGTTTGGAGTTTTCGATTCTTTTTGAATGTGCAGCTAACAACTCCGGATTGTATGACTACTGATTGAAACTTCGAATTGTTCTGCTAGAATATCTTCACATGCAGCTTGAATCCATGAAAAATGCCATGGCACAGATAGAAGCAAACTGCAAGGCAATTTTTTGTTTATTTAAGACTTTATTCGGTTACAATTCATTCTGCATTATTCTCAGTTCTAATTAAAATTAAGACGCTTGAACAAGCTCCGCATTACAGAGTCTAAAGAAAATAGCTGGGATTTCCATTGCCCCGAACAAGTATTACGTCAGTCAGCCAGTCACAACATTTATCAGTATAAAGCGATGCAACCAACATGTGATTGTCGGAATTCCTAAACGGCGGTCGATTAGCCACATCGCAATATTTTTCTGTCACATTGATAATTTCACTCAGTGTTCACATACTTAGAGATTATGACAACTTATTAAACAATAAAGGCGTCTATGAAGAGTCCAGAATTGACCAATAATACAAAGCAATGAGAATAGTATTACAATTTCCAAGAATTTCATCAGTTAACACCAGTTTGAAGCGGTGGATAAAAACGAGACGAAAGGAGATATCTGTTAATCGTAAAATTAGTTGTGCGCTGTGACGTCATACTGCATGAATTGCATACATAAGTTATTTATAGCAAGGGTAATTTGAACACAGTGAAATTCTTTAGACACTGTAATGCGGAGCTTTTTAGAGAATTTTAATTAGAACTGCATTATACACCCTGTCACTAACTCGCGGCCGTATTGAATCTACCAGGTCCGGTTCCTAGGTTTTAGTGCTTCAGGTCAAAGTTCTGGAGTAGCATTTCCATATATGGAAGTCATGAATATTCAGAAGCTCCACATATGGAAATGCTACTTGAGAACTTTGACCCGCGAGTTACTGACAGGGCGTATTCGGAGACACCAAACTGTCCATATTCGTTTGGAAAATGGCTAGATCAAATCAAAATGAACTGTAACCGACAAAACTCTTTTGGTTAAATATTAGGTTTAATGACGTTATATATATATGCGTGCTGACGCCGGTCAAACCAGCGCAGTGAAGGGACTGAACTCTGCCTGGCAGTTTGTGATAGTATTTTATAGAAGAATATATGCACGAGACAGTGTGCTGTGTAGCGAAGGAACTGCAGCATGTGAATACAGGACGGGATGTTTTTGGCAGCAAATGTGTCTGTTATGACTTCCTTGATACTTTCCGTTTTATGCTGGGAGTTTCGTTTCTGGCATGGACCTTTTTAAGGGATGCATTTCTATGACGAAACGCGTGGACCACATATATGGACCAAATTTTGCTTATATATTCTATAACGAGAACAGTCATGCTACTGTCTTCGGACTTCCGGAACTGTATCCGTACTACTACTCAGGGACGTGGTGGAATGGGGTTGATTTGTGGTGTCCAAATTTTCAACCATTTGAAATTTCAGACCAAAATACCAAAATAGTCTGAAATTCTTCTGAAATTTAAATTAAATTCTTTCTATGCTAAATGGATTCTCCCACCCAGTTAAAAAGTATACATTGAGTAATATATTCTTCAGCATGAGGGCTTTGAGGGATATTTATGAAATTAGAGCAGACAGACAGCCAAAAAGATAACACAAGGGCAAAAGGGTCCTTATTTATTGGTGGGAAATGTTCAGATAATAAGTTCCACATTATATTTGGTAGTTAAAAATTCTAGACAGGGGTATAACCTTTCTATGTTAAAGCATCATTGCCGAGTAGTTATCCCATAGAACATGTGCAGATAATAAGCAAACCTTGAAATAGGGTGTCTGTCATTTGCAGAATGAGGTCCCCAGAGGGTGAATTTAGTGATGCTATCCCGGGGGACCTCATTCTGCTTACACCTTTGTTGAACTTATTATCTATTAATATCTAAACATTTCCCTCAATAAATATGACTCCTTCTGTACTTTTAATTATTTATCGTTGCTTATATTACATGTAAAGCAATACAAATCAATAATTAAACATTCCCATGTACACTTTCTAACTGACTGGGAGAATCCATCTAGTAGTATAGACAAGGTTAAATGGTACTCTATTGTAAGAGCGAGTGATGGGGTGGGTTGGAAGTTTCAACTTCACGCCCATACATACATTCTATCCACGTCTCTTGTAATATTTTCACGTGTAATGCATATCACGTGTACCGCTCACATTAACATATTAACGATTTTATTATATTTGCATTTGTGTACATTAAACGCATTTCTCGAATTTTAAACTTCCATAGCTAACAGACAGGCATATGCAAGGAAAATCTGCTGAATGTTTCGTTGTCACGTGACCTCTAACAGGATTGTGTTACTCATGATCTCCCAATGAGGATGTTCCCCTACCCCCATGAATCCTGAATACCAGTAACAGAGATGGGTGAATCCTGAATACCAGTAACAGAGATGGGTGAATCCTGGATACCAGTAACAGAGATGGGTGAATCCTGCGTACCGGTTAAGAAAATATGTGACCCGCCATATCAAATCCAGTCGGAAGTCGGGATTTTTTTTACCCTGTGCCAATGCATTCTCTTATATATGCGAGTCGACCATAGGTCGCCTCGCATATATAAGAGAATGCATTGGCTTAACAATATTTATCATGTTTTTTAAATAAATGTTTCTTACAATTTTTAGGACATAAAATAAAAAAACATCCATTACCCTGCAGGGAGCCCCACACATATATAGAAGCACATAGAAGAGTGTCGTCTGCTCAAGTTTGTCTGGGGCTCTGTATGGGTGAAATTATAAAATTGTTAAAAAATACAAGAACAAATTATTAAAATTGTAAAAAATTGTTAGGCCAATGCATTCTCTTATATATGCGAGGCGACCTATGGTCGACTCGCATATATAAGAGAATGCATTGGCACAGGGTAAAAAAATCCCGACTTCCGACTGGATTTGATATGGCGGGTCACATATAGAATACAATTCATGGTTATTTCGGACTATTATGATATTTTTCGTAAATATTCTGACGCAATGTCCATAACTTCAACTCGCCAAGATGTATAAGACTGAATTACATCACAATAATTATGTCATGTTGGCTATAAAATAATCAAATTTGAAAACTTCGATGCTATTATAAAAGCTGCGTACCCGTCTTTGCTGTTGAATCCTGAATACTTGTTAAAATGGACATATGTATATATGAATCCTGAGTACCAGTTAACAGAGGGTTATGAATCCTGTGTTCAAAATCACTGGAATCCCACATACCATGCAGGGGGTGGGGGGGGGGGGGGTGACACCCTCTCAAAATGGCGACTAAGTTAACCAGGATTTCCAAATGGTCCAAAAATGGAGGTTAGATTACCCATTGTATCACATTGGATTATTTGCGTCTAGCAGTGTTATCGTCGGTGACCGGTATTATCTCCCCTGACTGGGATACAATTCACAGAAGTCCTCCAGACAATGTTCACCAGGTAGGAGTTGCATACTAAAGTTCATAAATATTCATTTGGTTTGGCATTTATATGAGGCTGAAAGAAAGTCACGATGTAGTTTTCCCGACCGACCGCTTGTCTTAAGCGACAGTTTCATTAATACTGCTGAGAATAAGCGAGATCATATAAGTCGCAGGGCTCCATATTGAATTCATCCATCAGGTCAATGTTCTGGAGGTGCATTCCATATATGGAATTCATGAATATTCAAAGCTCCATATATGGAATGCACTGTTGTACATCCAGAACTTTGACATGTAGCACTTAAAGGGGCACGGGAGCTGGATGGACCCAATATGGTCGCGACTCAGTGACAGGAATTATATACCTATACTAGTCAGGGGAGGTAACAATCGGCAAACCTGTGTGATTTCCGTACGCAAATAATATTTCGGCCAAGTACGATAATACGAAAAGTTGCGATTGGCTAGGCGGCTGTGAATGCACATCAATTTGGTCTCTTCTAGTTAAACTTACAGTTTAAAGATATATTATGTACTTATTCGGTTGTGTGAAACTAGTAAGTTAGTATTCAGGCACTACGCCAACTGGAGGAATATAGCATTCTAGTAATATCGCCGAAAATTTCGAACAAATCGACCTTGACAGTCCATAGAAAACATCGTCTGAACTACGCGCAATTGTAAATATTTACTTCTCGATTCGGGACGCAACTATCTGCGTTAAGCTAACGAAAACGATTTCGCCGTCAAGAGTCACTGTATTTAATAAATATATAAGAATGGCGGTGTTGGTTGTCAATTAAATTTGGATATAATTTTTGTAAACATTACTACTTTGAGCAAGATTATTCTCCATTTCTATTTGATCACCCTATCGGACTGTTTCACATCACTTTAAACTTCGTTTGCGTGGGATGATTATATCGAATTGTATTGCGCGTGAAACAATTCGAATAAGAGCACGCCAGGCTTTATGTGGTGTCCACTTTTGTACAATCGATACGTACCGATTGTGTGTATGGGAATCTCCTAATTGCCATTGGCTTCCCCGCACGCCCTCTAGTCCACATCCAATACTTGGAATATTCGTTTTTGTCTGTGTTGGCTCTCATGTGATAGTTCTAGAACCAACGACACCACCCCGGATATAAGCGGAACAGTATACCATACTGAACAAAGGCGTCCAAATTAACCTTAAGTGCATGGGGTTATTCTGGTGAGTTCAGACACGTCATAAATACCAGCGTGATTTGCACTGAACGACGATGATGATGATGATAATGATGACGATGATGACAATTACAAAGCTGGTGACGAAGAAGATGGTGGCGAATAGACGCAAATCGGGAGGTCGCACTGTATACATATTGTTCACAAAAAAGTATCTTCCTTCCATCATTATTGAGTACATGCATACTCTATCATTTTCTCAATATCCCAATGGGGTGTCGGAAAAACATTTCAGGCACGAATGATAATTGTTTTTACTTTTGACCATTTTTGGAACCCACCACCCCTATTTCCAGCCATTTTGACCCCCCCCCCGTTGCACGAAAACAAGGATCTGAATTGATCTCCAACAGTATGTATTTTTCTTCAGTTCATTTTGTCACCACAAACGGTCCAGTTGAAAGTTTTTGTCAGATCCTGTTTCAATTATGGTAAAGTACTATTACTATGCCCCGACCATCCGAAGGAGGATTCGGGGGTATAAGTGGAGACCTTCGTCCGTCCGTCTCTCTCCGTGTCCGTCCGTAACAAACATTTCACAAAACAGCTCACGTATCTATGATCCAATTTGGATGTCCTTTGGTATGCCAGTAGACCAGCATTGTGGGAAGAATCTCCACATCACATAGAGCAGGTTTTGTCCGCACTTGTTTCCAGAGTTACGGCCCTTTGCTGGACTTTGTGTAAAACGTGTCAATGCGTCCATAACAAACATTATGCTGTGGATGCTGTCTTTATTATTGGATGTCATGGTCCTTTGGTATGGTGATAGCACATGTTGGGGGAAAAGATATCGGTCACATACTACGGGTTTCGTCCACTAATATTTAGCAGAGTTACGACACTTGTTTGACTTGCAAATTTGTGAATTTTGCGATCGAAAGAACATTTCAGCGTGTAACTTGGGAAAGGATCTTCTGATTCAATTGTGCTTTAGTATGTTGATAGCTCGGGGGAAATTATACCGACACACTACAGATTTTGTCCATTCATTTTTGCCAGTTGGTGTATTGATAGCTCAGTTCAAGGGGAAAGGATACACATAACTTGGATTAAAGACATCTATAAATTGCTAAACAGATTAGACATTCACTCTAAGTGATAAAAACAACAAAACAAATTGTTATATATACACCCTAAAATATCTAGAAACAAATAACCTTATCTGGTTCTTCATTTCGTCCCTATAGCGGGACCAATGAAAATTGGTTCCTCAATGAACAAAGAACCACTTGGTTCTTGGTTGCAACTTATGAAGAATCAACTGGTTCTACATTGGGGTTTACTGTGAATTTAGCGATAATTTTCCAATTTTAGCACTTTCGGTCGCCATTTCGTTCCCCATTTTGAATTTTTACAATCGAATTGACATATGTCTGTCATGACAACAATAATAGTTTGTTTATGTTGCATGTTTCTGCCATCTGTATAACTTAAATTTAAATGCCATCCAGGTGTATATGTTCCATAAGGAACAGCAAATTAGACATACAAACAATAGATATTAACTTTTTTTTCAAAGAACTCCTGAAATTTTTCCCCAAAGTGGATTTTGGTTACATTGTTCCCAGCTTCTGCCCAACAAAATGACAGCTTATCAACAATTTGTTCTAGGCCCAAGTATAAGTATATATTACTGCCACAGTGATCTGTCGACAAACATCGTTATCCACTAACACCATAAGCTTCAATATCAATGCCCACCATACCCATGATAGAACACAAACTAACACATTCATAACCCTCATAAGCTTCCATATCAATGCTCACCATACCCATGATAGAACACAAACTAACAAAATCACAACCCTCATAAGCTTCCATATCAATGCTCACCATACCCATGATAGAACACAAACTAACAAAACCATAACCCTCATAAGCTTCAATATCAATGCCCACCATACCCATGATAGAACACAAACTAACACAATCATAACCCTCATAAGCTTCCATATCAATGCTCACCATACCCATGATATAACACAAACTAACACAATCATAACCCCCACAAGCTTCCATATCAATGCCCACCATACCCATGATAGAATACAAACTAACAAAATCATAACCCTCATAAGCTTCCATATCAATGCTCACCATACCCATGATAGAACACAAACTAACACAATCATAACCCCCACAAGCTTCCATATCAATGCCCACCATACCCGTGATAGAACACAAACTAACACAATCATAACCCTCATAAGCTTCCATATCAATGCTCACCATACCCATGATAGAACACAAACTAACACAATCATAACCCCCACAAGCTTCCATATCAATGCCCACCATACCCGTGATAGAACACAAACTAACAAAATCATAACCCTCATAAGCTTCCATATCAATGCCCACAGCCCACCATACCCATGATAGAACACAAACTAACACAATCATAACCCTCATAAGCTTCCATATCAATGCTCACCATACCCATGATAGAACACAAACTAACACAATCATAACCCTCACAAGCTTCCATATCAATGCTCACCATACCCATGATAGAACACAAACTAACACAATCATAACCCCCACAAGCTTCCATATCAATGCTCACCATACCCATGATAGAACACAAACTAACACAATCATAACCCTCATAAGCTTCCTTATCAATGCCCACCATACCCATGATAGAACACAAACTAACACAATCATAACCCTCATAAGCTTCCATATGTCCCGGTGTCTAGGGTTTAGATGTTGAATTGGCCGTGTCGGGAACATTGATAACAATAACTAGTTCATAGATCTTCATACTTTATATATGTATAAGTCTTTCTCGATAAGCATAGTACATAGGTGGAAGAACAGAGGTATTGGTATAGTAGCAAGGTTGTCGGACAAGTCAAGCTCCCGCTTCAGAGCACGGGTAGTTATTCCCACCTCTGGTGTATCATGCCTCTTAAATAAGGTCCGAGATACATGATACACTTGGATATGACGTGTAACACTAGATACTGTCTTATAGAATGATACTGGCTTTATCCACCCTAACTTATACAATGGTTGCTACCAGTCATAACCACTTAATAATGTGATCTTGTTAATTATGCGTGTGTGTTTCTACACTATATAATCTGTCTTCTATGTACTTGTGCTTATCTATACAATTAACCCTAGCAGTTACAATCACTGGGGAAAGGAAGTTTATCCTAGATTCCAGGAACACATATAACAACACATAACTATCGTATGTACTATCGGACAGACTCCCCTCGCTACAGAAATTTGTAACTACATGTAGTTACAAATTAAAAGTGTGGTAAAAGTCCGAGTGTACAGAAGATAGTTGGAATCTAGGATCTATAATCGCGAACGCGAACCTAAAAAAATCAACACATGGATATTCATACATAAAAACTCAACAGCAACAGAAACTAAGAGTCAATTATCCATGGCGAGTCTGGTAAACAGTATGTCACTAGGTTACTGGATTAGCATCAAACAGTAAGTCACTGGAGCACTGGTTTATCAGCGAATAGTTAATTTATCCAGGAATTTGTAGAGAAGTTCTGGCTTGGCGGGTATAATGTAATATATGTGTCCAATATAAATATTCGGCAAACGATTATATCCAAGGTCGGATAATCAACACCATGTAGAACACTGGTGTGTGAAGTAGAGAATAATCACACATGCAGGATACAGTTAATTGACAGCAACAATTAAGGATGATAAATGTTATTGTCCGTGCACCGTGAGAATGTGTAGTAACCGATATACTCATCAGTTGGGAAGGTATTTGTAGCTTCACAGGATATCGTCTTTGACATCTCTGGTCATAGTCAGCAAGCGACGTGGAGTCAATGACGTAACGTGTAATGATCGGTATACATGTAACAGCAGTGTACAGTTGCGATCAAATGTCAATTATTTTATGCCAATGTATATCAAACGTATCAGTGATGTTCATGAACGATCTGGCAGCATATGCGTCATTTAATTAATCATCTAAGGAACTGTGGCGGCGTCAGCGTTGAAACAACGACTGTATACAAGACGCCGAACGAGGAAATGCAGCAACGAGTGTTTATTTTGGACAGTCGGTGGAATAGCTATGTCCGATAATCTTGTGAGGACAGTGTCAGGAACGGTCGAAGATTTGCAGCGGTGTCGCTAGATGATGATACCCCGCCCGTTTGGTGTCAGTCTAGACAGGTTGACCTACATTCTCTGCAGTACATGGAGGTTGACCTACATTCTCTGCAGTACATGGAGTTTGACCTATATTCTCCGCCCACGCGTCGGTCTATTTGTATACCGGTTGGACATGTCCGGACATGACCCGCTGGTTATATCCAGATTTCTCCATATGAATGGTATATTATCTACATGTATATCACGTGATGATCTCGGTGTAGTAGCTTCAGTCTTGAATATTAAAGGGATACTAGTCTCTCACGGGGGATGATTATTAAAGTGACACTCACTATGGATGAATGTTAAAGTAACACATGGCGCACACTGTGGGATAATGTTAAAGTGACACTCGCATTGAAAACTTCCAAAAAGTTCAAAAAGGTCAAAAAGGTCAAAAAGTTCAAAAAGTTCAAAAAGGTCAAAAAGTTCAAAAAGTTCAAAAATTTCAAAAAGTTCAAAAAGTTCAAAAATTTCAAAAAAGTTTAAAAACTTCAAAATACTCAAAAATTTCAAAAAACTTAAAAAAACTTTTCAAAAAGAAACAAAAATGAAAAACTTAAAAAAAAATTCATAAATTAAAAAAATATGAAAAACTTAAAAAACTTCAACTTTTTCTAAAATTCAAAAATAATTTAAAATTAAATTAAAATTAACGGTCTTTTAATATATCTAACCCACTGCCACTTCTGAGGGTTCCACACTACACCTGAGGGGATATTGAGTGGTCTACACACGTCTCCTAAACCCTAGAATAAGATCCAGCCCATAAGAAACTCTGCCTCCTGCAATGCCTGTCATTCGAATCTGACGCAATCCCTACTTCTGGCGCAATGCCTGAGTCATTCGAATCTGGCGCAATCCCTACTTCCGGCGAAACGCCTGAGTCATTGGAATCTGACGCAATCCCTCGTGAAACCTACCGGCTGACTCCACACCCATCGGCTAAGCGTTGTATCACATGCTTATTATTTGATCATATCGTGGAAATTCAATGTTTTGTCATCACTCATGAGATATAACCCATATCCACTGAAAAAGGGTGGATATCCTCTATTTATTCATAATTTTTCTTTGTTATCTTTTTTTTTATCCCTCTTTTTTATCTACCACTTCCTGTTTTTATTCGCTCTTCTTTTTCTTACAACTTCTAATCCCTCATAATCTTCGAATATCCACTTTCATCTCCAAGTTTTTGAAAAAATTCCTTGTTTAGTAGCACCACCAGATGGGCTCTATAGAATTTGAACGAAGCATCCATCTTGGATATTACTCTTTCTATGACTAAATCCGTTAGCACGCGCTACATATGTCATATAGGTAGCACGCTCTACAGATGTCATATAGGCCTCTTCACATCTTGTTTTCCATAATTTATTCATTCCTAATCGCTCCATTGACTGTAACAAATTAAATTACCCCTCCCCCTGTATTGAGAATACATCCTTGATTATTAATATTTCCTCCTTTCATGGTGTGCATGTTCCTTGGGACATCTTTGCTAATGTGAAGCCACACCTATTATATATATATATACAACTTTAAAAGCCCGCGAAAATATTACTCATATTATAGACTTCCCTTTGAAGACCTTTGTCTGTGACAATGATCCGTAATATTGTTTCTAAGTGACACTGGCCAGTGAAACTGATACTACGGGTATGAACTAGCCAACTTCACATCGTAACAATAATAAAAGGGACACTTCATCTATATCAGTCTCAAAACGTGTTGGTACACATCTGTGTGGAAACTAAAACCAATCACTCTTCGTCCGTCATCCGTACATCATTATAATATAATTTTCTCAGAAACCACGGGATCCCTTTGGCTGAAATTTGGTCTCAACATGGGATCAGAAATTATCCATGGAAGACAACAGTGTCTGTGTGGGGAGAAGCTTCGTAGTGTTTCGCTGTCACCATGGTGTTTGTTTGGGTATAGGCATGGGTGGTGAGTGTGGTGCTCATATGGTCTGAACTAGCCTTTAATGACTGAGGTCATTTAGTGCACATGTCATCACTTCACTGATAACCATTATATGGTCAAATCCCTACACTATCAAACGCAATGTTTCAATAATGGGTTTTCTTAAAATTTTGACTAAATATTGGTTATATTATACGCATCAGCGATCCTTCTTAATAACGCTCTGTATATTTTCAAACGCATTGCACTAAATGGGTTTGGAATAGCCACACATGACAGGAGAAACTGAGGTCCTAGGTAGGTCGACTGCATATAGCAGTATATATGGGGTACAGACATGGACAGCAATGGGTTCCTCGTGGCTTCTGGTCTACACATGACATATTAAAGTTAACCACACCCATCGGCGCGCCTTTAATGGGCTATGAAGCGCCATACAGGCTCGAATCATGGCCTTCGCCATGTGTTTCTATTTGAACCCACATTAGTAACTAAATAAAATCTTTCTCTCCAGGTTGTTTCACGCCATAACCTTGATTTGGAAAGCTTGAAGGGCTAATTAAGCTTCAATTTAAATCCCAACATTATTTGAAGAACGTATCTGGTTAAACATGTCCACCATAGTAAGCTCATTTAATTCAAAGAGCTTCACACATAGTCCCACTAGTAATGATGTGTCGTTATTTACTGCAGAAATGGTCATATATATAAAATACAATACAACACATTTTGGTCACATACCTTAAAGGTGCACGTCACTTTCGCAAGATATCTAACTGACCATGTATAGAGTGGAATGACATTTCGTGTATCAAATGTATAATCAGTTCCAGTATTTCGTCCATAAGGCAGTATTGGTTGTAACATCATTGTGTATGACGGTTCATTCATATGATACCTTAGCGGTTGCACACGATACTGTCTGTTGTATTTTATGTCTTATATCATGTATATTAATTGCTCCATGGATGGTAGGAGTATGGCATTGGTGTCTGGTTCTTCGATGTATTCTAGTCATAGTTCATTCATATTATTACTCTAAAATCTCCATTAAATGGAGAAACTAAAGAGCCCATATTATGTAGACTAGTGTATAAATACTTACTTCATGCATTATTTTCATCAATTATATGTATTATAACTCCCATCAAGATAGGCTGTTATACAGAGGAAACAAAGCATGTACCAAGTGACAGTCTGTACCAAGTGACAGTCTCATGTCACGAAAGGCCTACTATGTGGACACATGTTCTTATCAAAACGCTCTATTATGTAGGGGGTTATCAACCATCGGTCTGGAAAAGGCATACGAGCGGAACGCGTGTATACACATTTATTCGATGTACTCTTTAATCTTCGATTTCTCTTTATTGTCGTTAATTTATAGCATTATTAGTAGGAATCTAAACTCGCCGTTATATTGAGAAAATAATGCGTCAATACCAGTCAATACTGCTTTATTGGCGGTAAATGAAATTATTGAATCATGTATCGCAGCTAAACAAGCGAGACAACTGATCACAACACAAAAATTAGTAATATTGCTGAAGCCTTGAGTGGTTTGTAATACACAGTGTAAATTTTCATTATTGCTACCATTTAAGGAAACATGCCCCCGATAGGGCTACTATGCGAACACATGTCTATATTAATTTCACATATTCCTTACCGTTTATTCATATATACTCCAAGCTCTCTGTTAATACAGAGGCATCAAAACATTGGTCTGGAAAAGACCTACTATGTGGATGCGTGTATACATATTTACTTGATGTATTCTTTAATCGTTCATTTCTCTTTATTATCGTTCATTTATAGCATTATTAGAAGAAATTTAGTCTAAAATCTCCATTACATGGAGACAATAAAGAGCCCATATGGTGTAGACTAATGCATAAATACTTCATGTATTCTTTTCACCAATTATATGTATTGTACATCCTATACATTTAGTCTGTTATACAGAGGAAACAAAGCATGTACTACGTGGCAGTTTCATATGACGATAAGACCTACTATGTGAACACATGTGCATATTAATTTCACATATTCTTCTCAAAACGCTCTATTTAATTCGGGGGTATCAAACATTGGTCTGGAAAAGGCCTGCTATGTGGACGCGTGTATACAAATTGACTTCATATATGCATTCATAGTTCATTTCTCTTAATTGTCGTTCATTTAATAGCATTATTAGTAGAAATATAGTCTAAAACCGTCGGTATATGGATAATATATAGCGTCAATACTGTTTTATTGTTGGTAACTCAAATTATTGCATCATGTATCGCAACTAAACAAGCGAGACAACTCATAAATTCTTAATAGTTCTGATGTCTATGGCAGTTCACAGAGTGTATATTTTCATTGTTGTTACCATTTTAGTGCATAAATTACTGATTTCTGTGTAAGAACGCTGGTCTCCATTGTTGTTATGATTGTGCCTATAACTGTCCATATTCTTAAAGCAAGTACGGTACCTCTATGTGATATGATGTATAAAAATTTCCATTTTCACAGGTAAATCACGTATAAACGCTCTTTAATGTATAGTTAAACTGAGTTTTCACATGCAGGGCTATGTCTTTGTGGACTATATACGTGGTATACTTCAGTATATACACGAAGTGAATGTGTTCTAAGTATGCGTATCTGATTTATGTATACGTCCGTGTTTCTTAAAGCAAATCCAATACAAATTAGTGCGTTATATTATGATGTACATTAAGTGCCCTTTTCACTGTTAAATCAAGTAAAAAAGCCCTCTACTATAGTTAACTATTCAGTTCCACATACGCTATAAGCTCTATGGTGGTCCGGTGTGTCTTATCAATATGCCATTATATTCACGAATGTAATGTGTTCAAATATGTGGGTTATGATGTATACTTTAATGTTAAAGTATATAAGCACTCTTTAAGATATGCATATGCAGAATGTTGCCTCTTTACACCGACAGAAAAAAAAGGAATATATAATTTTGAGTACTACTCTTCATAAAACGTTAGAAAACCATAATCTAACAACGAATATCGATGAACAATGTAATTACTTGATAAGCATTGTAAATATTTCGTCTGTTTTAAATAAAATGGAAATATTTCGTCTATTTGAAATACAGTTGGAAGCAACAATCAAGTATTTAAATGAAATTTGGACCAAACTCTTATAATTTGAGAAAACGTATATAATTTCTATCGAAGTCTTATAATAAAGGAAGGCTTTGTGCGAATCCATTCGGTCTAATGTGTGAATGTGTTCATCATCGCAAATATAATGATGCAGAAATGAATATTTCCTAGAAAAATGTTAACATAGCTTGTATTTAACCGAAATAATATAGCATTTGAGTTAAAATGTTTCATATTAGGACCATAACGAACCAATGCATAAAAATACAATATTTTGTTTTTCATTCTCGATCAAAATAATGCAGGGTTGTCAATTATCAACAAAAAACAAATACTTTGAAACAAAAACGATGACATAAGAACGAATATCCAAGAGCTAGTGTGAAAATAACCCTCACATTTATAAAAAAAAAACAATAAAAAATTCAGTTTTCGAGTAAGTCCTTCAAAATTATTGAATGTTTTCGTCTATGTTGGATCAAATTTGACACAAAAATCAATTAGCTCACTAACAGTTCGCGCAATATCTCATATTTTGAGAAAACGTTTGCAATTTTAGACAACAATATTGCTAGTGAAGGTGAATATTTCATCCTGGAACTCATGAAATATGATAAAAATAGATGTAAAGACACTTCACGAGACCTCATATCTTTGAGTTATGAACATAAAGTCATCTCATAGTGCCAATGTACCCCATAATTTGGTCAGGAGAAATATGTATTTCATATTTGACCCTTCATCTATGGTAAAAAATGAATTAAGGGACATGGGAGTGGTGTCCTAGACATTAACCTAGAGCATAAATTGACTCAATTTTGCAATTTTAGGCAACATTCTTGCCAGGGAAAGTGTATATTTCATGTTGGAACTCATCAAATGCGATAAACATGCATCAAAAGGCACTTACTGAGCTCTGATGACTTTGAGTTATGACAACAACGGCATCTCATACTAGATTGTAAGCCATAATTTGGTCAGGAAAAGTGTAAATTTCATATTTTATCCTACATGTGTTTTAACAATCAATGTAATTACACCCCATCGGTCGCCTAGACACAGCGTAAATGTTCTCAAGTTTTTAACTGTAGGCCACAATGTCGGCAGTGAAGGTAAACATTTCACGTTGGAACCCATGAAATGTGATAAAATGGATAAAAAGACACTTCATGAGTACTTATGACTGAGTTATGAACATAAAGGGACATCATAGTGTATTGTAGGTCATAATTTGGTCAGGAAAATTGTAAATTTCATGTCTTAAGCTCCATGTGTTTTAAAAATATATTTAATTACAGCCATTGGGTCCATAGAGATCAATCCACAGTCCATATGTAGTCCATATGCAATTTTAGGGAACAGTATTGCTAGCGAAGGTGAACATTCCATGCTGAAACTCATGAAATATGATAAAAATAGATGAAAAGACACTTTCTGAGGCCTTGGTCAGGAGAAATGTGTATTGTATTTTGACCCTTGATGCGTGGTAGCAATCAATGAAATTACACCCCATGGTATCCTCAGATATGAAGCAACATCATAAATGCACTCAGTTTTGGCAATTTAGAAAACATTGTTGATAGGGAAGTTGTACATGTCATGTTGGAACTGGTGAAATGTGATAATAATTGATCAAAAGACACTCGATGAGCCCTGATGGGTTTCAATTATGGTCATAAAGGCATCTGATAGTGTCATTATACAACGGGGAAATTTGTGAAGCGCTAACAAAGCGTATCTACACGGTGTTATACGATCCAAAATGATCCTGATATAAGAAATGCAATCTAGATCATACTCAGTATCTTCGTATCGACTGAATATATCGTTATTCGATGGTGTTCCCGACATACCTCCGTCTTTACTTTTCTTATGCCTTTGTAGATTGTAGTTCGTCGATAATATATTTCTGCACAAATGGCACCCGTGTATTGTCTCGAATCATGGGAAGAACTATCGTCCTTATACCAGCGAAAAGATGAGCGAATATGGTGTGGTATTATAAACTCGCCGCCTTCGTACCTCTATTTATCGTTTAGAGTTATTGTTCTTAGATAAAAAATTGGCGCGGCGGCAGTGGGGATGAGGGGGCCGCACGCGCGCCAATTTTGTATCTAAGAACAATAACTCTAAACGATAAATAGAGGTACGAAGGCGGCGAGTTTATAATACCACACCATATTCGCTCATCTTTTCGCTGGTATAAGGACGATAGTTCTTCCCATGATTCGAGACAATACACGGGTGCCATTTGTGCAGAAATATATTATCGACGAACTACAATCTACAAAGGCATAAGAAAAGTAAAGACGGAGGTATGTCGGGAACACCATCGAATAACGATATATTCAGTCGATACGAAGATACTGAGTATGATCTAGATTGCATTTCTTATATCAGGATCATTTTGGATCGTATAACACCGTGTAGATACGCTTTGTTAGCGCTTCACAAATTTCCCCGTTGTATAATGACACTATCAGATGCCTTTATGACCATAATTGAAACCCATCAGGGCTCATCGAGTGTCTTTTGATCAATTATTATCACATTTCACCAGTTCCAACATGACATGTACAACTTCCCTATCAACAATGTTTTCTAAATTGCCAAAACTGAGTGCATTTATGATGTTGCTTCATATCTGAGGATACCATGGGGTGTAATTTCATTGATTGCTACCACGCATCAAGGGTCAAAATACAATACACATTTCTCCTGACCAAGGCCTCAGAAAGTGTCTTTTCATCTATTTTTATCATATTTCATGAGTTTCAGCATGGAATGTTCACCTTCGCTAGCAATACTGTTCCCTAAAATTGCATATGGACTACATATGGACTGTGGATTGATCTCTATGGACCCAATGGCTGTAATTAAATATATTTTTAAAACACATGGAGCTTAAGACATGAAATTTACAATTTTCCTGACCAAATTATGACCTACAATACACTATGATGTCCCTTTATGTTCATAACTCAGTCATAAGTACTCATGAAGTGTCTTTTTATCCATTTTATCACATTTCATGGGTTCCAACGTGAAATGTTTACCTTCACTGCCGACATTGTGGCCTACAGTTAAAAACTTGAGAACATTTACGCTGTGTCTAGGCGACCGATGGGGTGTAATTACATTGATTGTTAAAACACATGTAGGATAAAATATGAAATTTACACTTTTCCTGACCAAATTATGGCTTACAATCTAGTATGAGATGCCGTTGTTGTCATAACTCAAAGTCATCAGAGCTCAGTAAGTGCCTTTTGATGCATGTTTATCGCATTTGATGAGTTCCAACATGAAATATACACTTTCCCTGGCAAGAATGTTGCCTAAAATTGCAAAATTGAGTCAATTTATGCTCTAGGTTAATGTCTAGGACACCACTCCCATGTCCCTTAATTCATTTTTTACCATAGATGAAGGGTCAAATATGAAATACATATTTCTCCTGACCAAATTATGGGGTACATTGGCACTATGAGATGACTTTATGTTCATAACTCAAAGATATGAGGTCTCGTGAAGTGTCTTTACATCTATTTTTATCATATTTCATGAGTTCCAGGATGAAATATTCACCTTCACTAGCAATATTGTTGTCTAAAATTGCAAACGTTTTCTCAAAATATGAGATATTGCGCGAACTGTTAGTGAGCTAATTGATTTTTGTGTCAAATTTGATCCAACATAGACGAAAACATTCAATAATTTTGAAGGACTTACTCGAAAACTGAATTTTTTATTGTTTTTTTTTTATAAATGTGAGGGTTATTTTCACACTAGCTCTTGGATATTCGTTCTTATGTCATCGTTTTTGTTTCAAAGTATTTGTTTTTTGTTGATAATTGACAACCCTGCATTATTTTGATCGAGAATGAAAAACAAAATATTGTATTTTTATGCATTGGTTCGTTATGGTCCTAATATGAAACATTTTAACTCAAATGCTATATTATTTCGGTTAAATACAAGCTATGTTAACATTTTTCTAGGAAATATTCATTTCTGCATCATTATATTTGCGATGATGAACACATTCACACATTAGACCGAATGGATTCGCACAAAGCCTTCCTTTATTATAAGACTTCGATAGAAATTATATACGTTTTCTCAAATTATAAGAGTTTGGTCCAAATTTCATTTAAATACTTGATTGTTGCTTCCAACTGTATTTCAAATAGACGAAATATTTCCATTTTATTTAAAACAGACGAAATATTTACAATGCTTATCAAGTAATTACATTGTTCATCGATATTCGTTGTTAGATTATGGTTTTCTAACGTTTTATGAAGAGTAGTACTCAAAATTATATATTCCTTTTTTTTCTGTCGGTGTAAAGAGGCAACATTCTGCATATGCATATCTTAAAGAGTGCTTATATACTTTAACATTAAAGTATACATCATAACCCACATATTTGAACACATTACATTCGTGAATATAATGGCATATTGATAAGACACACCGGACCACCATAGAGCTTATAGCGTATGTGGAACTGAATAGTTAACTATAGTAGAGGGCTTTTTTACTTGATTTAACAGTGAAAAGGGCACTTAATGTACATCATAATATAACGCACTAATTTGTATTGGATTTGCTTTAAGAAACACGGACGTATACATAAATCAGATACGCATACTTAGAACACATTCACTTCGTGTATATACTGAAGTATACCACGTATATAGTCCACAAAGACATAGCCCTGCATGTGAAAACTCAGTTTAACTATACATTAAAGAGCGTTTATACGTGATTTACCTGTGAAAATGGAAATTTTTATACATCATATCACATAGAGGTACCGTACTTGCTTTAAGAATATGGACAGTTATAGGCACAATCATAACAACAATGGAGACCAGCGTTCTTACACAGAAATCAGTAATTTATGCACTAAAATGGTAACAACAATGAAAATATACACTCTGTGAACTGCCATAGACATCAGAACTATTAAGAATTTATGAGTTGTCTCGCTTGTTTAGTTGCGATACATGATGCAATAATTTGAGTTACCAACAATAAAACAGTATTGACGCTATATATTATCCATATACCGACGGTTTTAGACTATATTTCTACTAATAATGCTATTAAATGAACGACAATTAAGAGAAATGAACTATGAATGCATATATGAAGTCAATTTGTATACACGCGTCCACATAGCAGGCCTTTTCCAGACCAATGTTTGATACCCCCGAATAAAATAGAGCGTTTTGAGAAGAATATGTGAAATTAATATGCACATGTGTTCACATAGTAGGTCTTATCGTCATATGAAACTGCCACGTAGTACATGCTTTG
The DNA here is from genome assembly GCA_032622095.1 of Siphonodentalium dalli. Lineage (NCBI taxonomy): Eukaryota > Metazoa > Mollusca > Scaphopoda > Gadilida > Siphonodentaliidae > Siphonodentalium > Siphonodentalium dalli. The sequence goes on along the minus strand of CP136069.1, from coordinate 46,604,244 downwards.
TTTCCTCTGTATAACAGACTAAATGTATAGGATGTACAATACATATAATTGGTGAAAAGAATACATGAAGTATTTATGCATTAGTCTACACCATATGGGCTCTTTATTGTCTCCATGTAATGGAGATTTTAGACTAAATTTCTTCTAATAATGCTATAAATGAACGATAATAAAGAGAAATGAACGATTAAAGAATACATCAAGTAAATATGTATACACGCATCCACATAGTAGGTCTTTTCCAGACCAATGTTTTGATGCCTCTGTATTAACAGAGAGCTTGGAGTATATATGAATAAACGGTAAGGAATATGTGAAATTAATATAGACATGTGTTCGCATAGTAGCCCTATCGGGGGCATGTTTCCTTAAATGGTAGCAATAATGAAAATTTACACTGTGTATTACAAACCACTCAAGGCTTCAGCAATATTACTAATTTTTGTGTTGTGATCAGTTGTCTCGCTTGTTTAGCTGCGATACATGATTCAATAATTTCATTTACCGCCAATAAAGCAGTATTGACTGGTATTGACGCATTATTTTCTCAATATAACGGCGAGTTTAGATTCCTACTAATAATGCTATAAATTAACGACAATAAAGAGAAATCGAAGATTAAAGAGTACATCGAATAAATGTGTATACACGCGTTCCGCTCGTATGCCTTTTCCAGACCGATGGTTGATAACCCCCTACATAATAGAGCGTTTTGATAAGAACATGTGTCCACATAGTAGGCCTTTCGTGACATGAGACTGTCACTTGGTACAGACTGTCACTTGGTACATGCTTTGTTTCCTCTGTATAACAGCCTATCTTGATGGGAGTTATAATACATATAATTGATGAAAATAATGCATGAAGTAAGTATTTATACACTAGTCTACATAATATGGGCTCTTTAGTTTCTCCATTTAATGGAGATTTTAGAGTAATAATATGAATGAACTATGACTAGAATACATCGAAGAACCAGACACCAATGCCATACTCCTACCATCCATGGAGCAATTAATATACATGATATAAGACATAAAATACAACAGACAGTATCGTGTGCAACCGCTAAGGTATCATATGAATGAACCGTCATACACAATGATGTTACAACCAATACTGCCTTATGGACGAAATACTGGAACTGATTATACATTTGATACACGAAATGTCATTCCACTCTATACATGGTCAGTTAGATATCTTGCGAAAGTGACGTGCACCTTTAAGGTATGTGACCAAAATGTGTTGTATTGTATTTTATATATATGACCATTTCTGCAGTAAATAACGACACATCATTACTAGTGGGACTATGTGTGAAGCTCTTTGAATTAAATGAGCTTACTATGGTGGACATGTTTAACCAGATACGTTCTTCAAATAATGTTGGGATTTAAATTGAAGCTTAATTAGCCCTTCAAGCTTTCCAAATCAAGGTTATGGCGTGAAACAACCTGGAGAGAAAGATTTTATTTAGTTACTAATGTGGGTTCAAATAGAAACACATGGCGAAGGCCATGATTCGAGCCTGTATGGCGCTTCATAGCCCATTAAAGGCGCGCCGATGGGTGTGGTTAACTTTAATATGTCATGTGTAGACCAGAAGCCACGAGGAACCCATTGCTGTCCATGTCTGTACCCCATATATACTGCTATATGCAGTCGACCTACCTAGGACCTCAGTTTCTCCTGTCATGTGTGGCTATTCCAAACCCATTTAGTGCAATGCGTTTGAAAATATACAGAGCGTTATTAAGAAGGATCGCTGATGCGTATAATATAACCAATATTTAGTCAAAATTTTAAGAAAACCCATTATTGAAACATTGCGTTTGATAGTGTAGGGATTTGACCATATAATGGTTATCAGTGAAGTGATGACATGTGCACTAAATGACCTCAGTCATTAAAGGCTAGTTCAGACCATATGAGCACCACACTCACCACCCATGCCTATACCCAAACAAACACCATGGTGACAGCGAAACACTACGAAGCTTCTCCCCACACAGACACTGTTGTCTTCCATGGATAATTTCTGATCCCATGTTGAGACCAAATTTCAGCCAAAGGGATCCCGTGGTTTCTGAGAAAATTATATTATAATGATGTACGGATGACGGACGAAGAGTGATTGGTTTTAGTTTCCACACAGATGTGTACCAACACGTTTTGAGACTGATATAGATGAAGTGTCCCTTTTATTATTGTTACGATGTGAAGTTGGCTAGTTCATACCCGTAGTATCAGTTTCACTGGCCAGTGTCACTTAGAAACAATATTACGGATCATTGTCACAGACAAAGGTCTTCAAAGGGAAGTCTATAATATGAGTAATATTTTCGCGGGCTTTTAAAGTTGTATATATATATATAATAGGTGTGGCTTCACATTAGCAAAGATGTCCCAAGGAACATGCACACCATGAAAGGAGGAAATATTAATAATCAAGGATGTATTCTCAATACAGGGGGAGGGGTAATTTAATTTGTTACAGTCAATGGAGCGATTAGGAATGAATAAATTATGGAAAACAAGATGTGAAGAGGCCTATATGACATCTGTAGAGCGTGCTACCTATATGACATATGTAGCGCGTGCTAACGGATTTAGTCATAGAAAGAGTAATATCCAAGATGGATGCTTCGTTCAAATTCTATAGAGCCCATCTGGTGGTGCTACTAAACAAGGAATTTTTTCAAAAACTTGGAGATGAAAGTGGATATTCGAAGATTATGAGGGATTAGAAGTTGTAAGAAAAAGAAGAGCGAATAAAAACAGGAAGTGGTAGATAAAAAAGAGGGATAAAAAAAAAGATAACAAAGAAAAATTATGAATAAATAGAGGATATCCACCCTTTTTCAGTGGATATGGGTTATATCTCATGAGTGATGACAAAACATTGAATTTCCACGATATGATCAAATAATAAGCATGTGATACAACGCTTAGCCGATGGGTGTGGAGTCAGCCGGTAGGTTTCACGAGGGATTGCGTCAGATTCCAATGACTCAGGCGTTTCGCCGGAAGTAGGGATTGCGCCAGATTCGAATGACTCAGGCATTGCGCCAGAAGTAGGGATTGCGTCAGATTCGAATGACAGGCATTGCAGGAGGCAGAGTTTCTTATGGGCTGGATCTTATTCTAGGGTTTAGGAGACGTGTGTAGACCACTCAATATCCCCTCAGGTGTAGTGTGGAACCCTCAGAAGTGGCAGTGGGTTAGATATATTAAAAGACCGTTAATTTTAATTTAATTTTAAATTATTTTTGAATTTTAGAAAAAGTTGAAGTTTTTTAAGTTTTTCATATTTTTTTAATTTATGAATTTTTTTTTAAGTTTTTCATTTTTGTTTCTTTTTGAAAAGTTTTTTTAAGTTTTTTGAAATTTTTGAGTATTTTGAAGTTTTTAAACTTTTTTGAAATTTTTGAACTTTTTGAACTTTTTGAAATTTTTGAACTTTTTGAACTTTTTGACCTTTTTGAACTTTTTGAACTTTTTGACCTTTTTGACCTTTTTGAACTTTTTGGAAGTTTTCAATGCGAGTGTCACTTTAACATTATCCCACAGTGTGCGCCATGTGTTACTTTAACATTCATCCATAGTGAGTGTCACTTTAATAATCATCCCCCGTGAGAGACTAGTATCCCTTTAATATTCAAGACTGAAGCTACTACACCGAGATCATCACGTGATATACATGTAGATAATATACCATTCATATGGAGAAATCTGGATATAACCAGCGGGTCATGTCCGGACATGTCCAACCGGTATACAAATAGACCGACGCGTGGGCGGAGAATATAGGTCAAACTCCATGTACTGCAGAGAATGTAGGTCAACCTCCATGTACTGCAGAGAATGTAGGTCAACCTGTCTAGACTGACACCAAACGGGCGGGGTATCATCAGCTAGATGTGGTTGAAACACCAATGTCTGGTCCGGTCTGCGTGTCTGGTATGTCAGCACGGTGTATATTGGATGGTCCATCGCGTGTGACGTCATTAGCCTGACTTACAGTACCAACCATTGATCGTGTTTGGCGAACCCATTTAGTTCGACATAAATGACACGAAGTCTAAATAATGTGTTTGTAAAAAGAACACAATAAACCCACAATAGCTAATAAGCATCTTGAAACCAAAATATGTCCAAAGTACGAATCATGAAACAAAATCAGTGACTCGCCAATGCAATTTGCATTTTCATAAATTTTGAACCTGTTCGTAGAGCATTTCCAAAAAATGGTCATGCAATAAATGAGGGATATGGACATTAAGGGAATTGGGTTTATGATCAATAAAATGTGATCGTAGGAGTTAAAACAATATGTCTTGAATCATGACATTAAAGGGAACCGCTAGATATATGTATATCACGCCATAAAATTTCATAAAAAATGTAATTGTCGCTGAAAACAATTGCTGTGCGATAACCAAACATGCCTGCCGCGACGATATTTATAATCAACAATCGTGTAATTATTTTGGTGTGAAATTATTGTTAAAATCGGGTGAATTAGCTTTCACCATTCCAGTAGAATTAGAACCAATCAGTAGATGATTGCGATTTCGTTAAACTATTCACAGCTATTTATGAACAATCACGTGGTAATGAAATACCACATACATGTACTTCTCGGCTATCTATATCATATTATATTATATTGTCATATTTATCATTGTAAACTAAACTCAATATGCGGTTTACAGAGTGAATAAAATAGTATTATACTTGTGCTTGGTATAATCCATCGAACGACCATTCTTATTTAATAACGCTTAGCATTCCATTACCAACACTAGGGTTAAATATCCCTGCGTATCTCAAGTCAGACCCGGAAGACGAGGGCTGATCACACCACTCGGAATTCCGCTATACCTATATATTCAATCCATCTGGGTAATGCATCGTGTGCACACGAATTGGATGCTAAGGATGCATGGTCAATGACGATTAATGATAATCTATTTTGTATTAGTATTACGATTGAACGTTGTACTGTATCTATAGGCAATTGGCAACTCATCGCGGTGTTTACCGATACAATAACCTACATAACACGCATGTCAGCTGAGTTATGGACTCTATGCAATACTCATGCTGGTCAGTTCAATTGTATGTGCAAATTTATCATCTCAATAGCTTTACACGATATTCCTGGACTCGTTGTCCAGATACATAAATCAAGTAAACCTCATGCTTTGTATACAGAAAGGTTTGCATGTGTTGTCGGCACTAATTTAAGCGTGCAGTGGCACAATGTTGGATATATTTATGTTATACACGCGTAAACTATGAATATTAAGATTATGATTTAAATCATGTTTGTGTTATTTAGTTCAATTGTTTATCATTTCTATTCCTTTGTTATACGGAAAGTGAACATTCAGGATGTTGTTATACATTGTTTGTTATTCCGTCAGGACTACAATATATAATGATTTACGGGTGCATAACTGTTGCACATTTATACTGGTAAGTATGACTTTAATGGAATCCTGATATTAATTCTGTCGGACAAATTGTCTATTTTGTTTCCCGTGTGCTTATAACACGAATGATATCATGCACGCCTGCTTGTGTAGATGCATCATATGAACGCGAATTTAAATCGATATCCATGTCAGAAACAGTCGTTTGTACATATGGGTTTATGTTATCAGAGGCAACATTTTCAATTTCTTCAGTTTCGGCCGCAAAAGCATCTGAATTATTATTGTTTTGCTCATTTGCGCGCAATCTATCTGCCCACTCCAATCTCGGTATGTCATCGTCACTTGAAGAATTTTTCCTTCTTAGTTGTTTGCGTTTCATTAATTGCGCAAATGGAATTTCGTCACTAGATGACCATTCTGATGACGCAGGTTGTTCTGGGTCTTCGTTAGAACTATTTACAACAAATCGCTGTCTTCGCAATTGACGTATTGTATCTTTGGGAGGAATTTTCCATGCAGTGTCGGCTTTACGAATATTGTCGGCATGACAGCGGACTGTTCGAGCACTTAATTGATCTTTAATTAAGAATGATACATTACTACGTTTTTCAATTATATTCCAATGACTTTGCCATGATAAACTCAGTTTACCCGTTTTTCGCCCCGATTTGTAATAAACTGGATCGCCTATTTCAAATGAAACCTCTGTCCTTTTTTCATTCTTTCTCTGTGTTCTGATTTGAGATCTTAAACGCGATAGAACTAAACGAAAGTTTCTATGCTGTTCCTGTAAAGCGATAGATGTAAAGTCCTCCCCTACATATTTCAATCTGGGTTTTAGAATATTATCAAGACTTAAAGTGGGTTCCCTATGATATAATAAATAAAATGGACTGAATTTTGTTGTATCATTTACGTGAACACGCATTGCAAATAATGCTTGTGACAAATACATGTCCCAAGTGTGTGTGTTTTGTAATACCAATTTTGATAGAACAGAATTTAGTACGGCGTGCGATCGCTCGACACATCCCTGGCTATTCGGATGATAGGGACTTGAAAAAATATGGTGGATGTTTAGTTCTTTGCACACCTGATCCATTTTTTTATTTTTGAACTCCGTGCCGTTATCACTTACCAAATTGAGACAGCAAGCATGTCTGCTAATGACCTCATCTAAAAATATCATTATCACCGTTTCGGCTCGTTTGTCGGGAATCGCAAATGCCTCGACATATTTAGTCAGACAACAAATAAAAGTTAAAATATATTTGTTATTGGACATTGTTGTTTCAAACGGTCCTTGTATGTCAGTGCTTATTGTCGCAAACGGAAATGGCGGGCGGTCCATCTCTTGTATTGGGGCCTTTTGTTGTGATAAATTCCTCATTTTACAAATCATGCAAGCTTGACAATAATTATGTATATCTCTATACATATTTGGCCAATAATATTTAAGTTTTGCTGTTGCAAAAGTCTTAACTGTGGAAAAATGCCCTGCTAAGTCATGGTATTGTTTGAGTACAGCTTGTCGAATATTTGCGGGAATAAATAGGCGTATATCTGGATCATCATCATGATTACTGATGAAATATAGCACATCTTTAATTACTATATATTTATCTGCTATTTGTCGGGGTGGTTTGGTGGAATTTAATTTTTGAACAATCTCTATTGCTTCGTTATCGCGTTCTTGTTCAAGTCTATGTCAAACCCCTCTAACTGAATTGCTTCTTGATTTTCAGGTAGAATTTTGTCTATGCGACAATTTGCATATTGTTTTGTGTTTAATTTAGATGTGTCAATTATTTCCACATCCATTGGTACTTCTCGTTCAGGGCCGGTTACGTCGGACTGATCTGGCACCTCTGACATACCAGTTTGTAACTTTTCCGGTCGTGATAAATAATCTGCAAATATATTCTCTTTGCCGGGTATGTGGATTATCTGCGGCTTGTAGGCAGCTATGCACACAGCCCAACGTGCGACATTTTTATTGTCCATGGGAGCAGATAACATATGAGTTAATACCTTGTGGTCAGTCTTTATAATTAACGGAGACCCGCTGATATAAAATTGAAGTTTCTTTATTGCCCAATAAATAGCAAAGCATTCCCGTTCTAATGTACTCCATGAACGAATTTGAGATTTATTCAGCCGTGCGGAAATAAAATGTATAGGATTTTCCGTATTCGATCTTGATATACACGGGTCACCTGGGTCACGTGACTGTGTAATTACTGCTGCAATAGCATGCGCGCTGGCATCAGTATACATGATGAATGGTTTATTTTTATCTGGATATGCGAGATATGTGGCTTCTGTTAAATCAGATTTCAATTTTTGGAATGCCTTATCACATTCATCCGTCCATTCAAATTTTGTGTTTTTCTTTGTTAATTCTACCAAAGGTCCACAAATTTCACTAAATTGAGGAATAAATTTCCGGAACCACGAGAATGATCCTATAACACTTCTCACTTGTTTCACATTTGTTGGCGGTGCTAAATTTTGAATTGCTTTCACTTTATGAGCATCTGGTCTAACACCATGTTGGTCAACGATGTGCCCCAAAAATGAGCATTCTGTTTTAAAGAATGAACATTTCTTTAACTTTAATTTCACATTAAACTTCCTAAGGCGATCAAATACTTCTTGAAGAAGTCTTAAATGGGACTTCTTATCCACTGAGTACAAAATTAAGTCGTCGACATAGGCGCGACATCCTTTAATCCCCTCCAACACACGATTCATGAGTTGAAGAAAGGCACTAGAACTTCCAATGGCACCGAAACAGGCGCGGTTAAACGAAAAATTCCCTCTAAAACAAGTGATAGTTGCCTTACTTCGATCCGCGTGATGTATCGGAGTGCAATTATATGCAGAAAAACAATCGAGAACTGTTATATATTTAACTCCCTTCATTTCGGCCAAGATATCCTCGATCTGATCGATTGGGAAGAATGTGGGTTTTGTGATAGCATTAAGTCTGCGAAGGTCGGCTATAAATCGATATGAATCATCTGATTTTCTTAGAACCATACACGGAAATGACCATTCAGTTGCTGGGGCTGGTGAAATTATTTTTGCTTGTAATAATTCATCAATTTTATCACTAAGAATTTCACGCTTTTTCAATGGGCATCGATAAGGCATTAACCTTATTGGAGGGTGGTCTCCCGTGGGAATCTTCATGGTCACAGCCGTGGTACATCCTAATTCGGTTAATTTTGTAGCGAAAATATCACTATTATTTCGAATTAGTGGTATTACATCGTCCCTAAATGAATCGGGAACTTGTACATCATCCAAATTAATCTGTTCTTTTATTTCATTGTTATTCGGATGAGGTGTTTCCACACACCTTACAGCAGACACCCTGCCGACAATACATCCACGTCGCAAATTAAAATGCTTATCTGTGTAATTGCTTATGAGTACAGGTATACTTTCGCTGTTATTGCTTGCGGTATATTCGGCTGTCAACCCAGGTTCATTTCCCATAAACCCCTCGTCTATTGGTTCCACCTGCAGAAATTTCGTGGCAAACAATTTATTACCTCCAATTATACGCGCTTTCGTTAATATCGTTGTCTTTGGTGGAATAACATGGGCAGATTGTATTCTGACCAAGGTTGCAACGTGAATATCTGGTATTAGCGGAATGATTGTTCCGCGAATCTTCATTATTTGGCGGTCGAAGTATAGTCTGGCGCCGTTTTCACTGAGAAAGTCTCTGCCGATCAATAAAGATCGATGCATGTTTGAGCAAACATAGAATTTATGTGAGACCTTTAATTTATTAATGTGGAAATTTAATATGATGAAACCATTTATGGTTAGTGCATCCCCACTTGCAGATGTTGCATGAAACTGCGTTTCTTGCATTTTCGGTTTATATTTTAAATTGTTATAAAATTTTAATGAACATAAACTGATATCGGCTCCACTATCAAGAATGGCTCGATATTTTTGTGTGCCTATTGTAATCAATATCGATGATGCCACTTGTGCATTTATGCCTTTCATTAACTTTGAATTATTTTGATATTCCGGAATTGATAAATTTGATTTAAGATTTTTCTGGTGTTGTATCACCGGTGGTGTTTGTTTATGATCGTAAGGCTTATCGTAAGGCTTATGCGATGTGTATGGAGCTCTTGTTTTCACGGGCGCGGATATTTTATTTTTATTTATATGCGGTAAGCTTTGATGAAATGGCCTGTGAACATCATTTTTACCATCTCTATGTGATTTATGCCAACATAATTCTTTCCCGTTTGTTCTGTGTACATGCAATTTATTCCATGATGGAGCGTTAGCTTGCTTATTATTCTTTCTTTTTATACGATTCCACTCAGATGCTCCGCTCTGGGTGGAATGTTTTAGTTTAAATAATGTTTATTCATTTCATCCAAACGTCTTCGACACCATGTGATATTATGTCCAGATTTCAAACAATATCGGCATAATAATTGTAATGCTTGGGGCTGTGGATTAAACACAGAATTTCGTGATTGTCGTATATGTTGAACATTATGCCAACTTCGCGTGTTATCATATCTATTTTGTTTAGAATATGATCCAATCCGTGGGCGCTGATTATTATTCGAATAACATGAGCTAAATGAATTTCTACCCTGTAAATACCTTGGCCATCGTTTTTCTGGTGTGGCGGGCGCATTAAATTTATTACCAGTGTTCCGTCCATGAAATTTATTGCCTTCCCTACTAGAATAATTAATATCACGAAATGATCGATAATTACGATCAGTATTCTTATTATTCTGGCTATAATAAGACTGTAATCGGTGTTGAATAGTATATTCTCTTAAAGCGAGATCAGTTGCTTGATTTAAGGTCTGTGGATCTTCTCGCAAAAGTTTATCTCTCAATAATTTACTCTTTAATCCTGTGATGAATTGTTCACACATATATAATTGGGCAACTTTTTGTCGAATATTTACTAGCCCATACACATCGATCGCTAATGATTGTAATCTATCAGAAAAAACTTGTACAGATTCGTCAGGTGTTTGCTGTGCTGCTTGAAAAATAAGGAGCGAATCTCTGTTATCTTTTGCTTCGCTATATCGAACTTTTAATTCCTGCTTGGTTTCTGCCCATGTACTTCTGATCACACCATCGGCATTTATGCGTTCTTGTGTGAACTGAGTTAAAAATTCGAAAACTGAACCTCTGCTGGTCTGCAGAGCAAATTTAATTAATGTTTGATCATTCGCATCAATTGCTTGGCCATAACGATATAATTCGTTGGTCCATTCAATAAAAAATTTAGGGTCTCCCGAAAAAGGGGTGATAACATTTGTCACACCAGTTGCCATCTGAATTGCTGACGAAATGCGTGTGGTGTCCAACTGTTGGTCTATTGCACTATTAAAATGACCCAATTGTGTGGAAATGCGATCTAGTACGACGCTGTCAGTTGCGTTTCGTACCTCGTGATTTTCATGGGTTTCATGCAAAATAGATCGCATTCGCTCTATCTCTCCATCAATTTGGGCGCTACTATAATTAACGTCATCCGAAAAGGAAGGACAGGAAAGGTGACTTTGTGTCATATTCATCTTGATTTTAATTACTAAAGTAATTGGGAATAGAAAAGGCAAAATTGCAGGTATATAAGAAATGAATAATTTGAGTTGGGTTGGCACATGCACATTCTAATTGTGACATTACAGAATTGCTCTAGAACATAGTGCGGGTATTGTGTATATTTAATTTGAAATTATTAGATCAAAAGAAACGTCCTGGTTGGTATAGTAAGTACTCACGTATGAACGAAAACACAAGTTCTGGTTCCAAGCTCACGAGCACCATTCCGTGACGAAACACAAGTTCTGGTTTACTGCTACGGCACCATTGTCCCGGTGTCTAGGGTTTAGATGTTGAATTGGCCGTGTCGGGAACATTGATAACAATAACTAGTTCATAGATCTTCATACTTTATATATGTATAAGTCTTTCTCGATAAGCATAGTACATAGGTGGAAGAACAGAGGTATTGGTATAGTAGCAAGGTTGTCGGACAAGTCAAGCTCCCGCTTCAGAGCACGGGTAGTTATTCCCACCTCTGGTGTATCATGCCTCTTAAATAAGGTCCGAGATACATGATACACTTGGATATGACGTGTAACACTATATACTGTCTTATAGAATGATACTGGCTTTATCCACCCTAACTTATACAATGGTTGCTACCAGTCATAACCACTTAATAATGTGATCTTGTTAATTATGCGTGTGTGTTTCTACACTATATAATCTGTCTTCTATGTACTTGTGCTTATCTATACAATTAACCCTAGCAGTTACAATCACTGGGGAAAGGAAGTTTATCCTAGATTCCAGGAACACATATAACAACACATAACTATCGTATGTACTATCGGACACATATCAATGCTCACCATACCCATGATAGAATACAAACTAACAAAATCATAACCCCCACAAGCTTCCATATCAATGCCCACCATACCCATGATAGAACACAAACTAACAAAATCATAACCCTCATAAGCTTCCATATCAATGCCCACAGCCCACCATACCATGATAGAACACAAACTAACACAATCATAACCCTCATAAGCTTCCATATCAATGCTCACCATACCCATGATAGAACACAAACTAACACAATCATAACCCTCATAAGCTTCCATATCAATGCTCACCATACCCATGATAGAACACAAACTAACACAATCATAACCCTCATAAGCTTCCATATCAATGCCCACCATACCCATGATAGAACACAAACTAACACAATCATAACCCCCACAAGCTTCCATATCAATGCCCACCATACCCGTGATAGAACACAAACTAACAAAATCATAACCCTCATAAGCTTCCATATCAATGCCCACAGCCCACCATACCCATGATAGAACACAAACTAACACAATCATAACCCCCACAAGCTTCCATATCAATGCTCACCATACCCATGATAGAACACAAACTAACACAATCATAACCCTCATAAGCTTTCATATCAATGCTCACCATACCCATGATAGAACACAAACTAACACAATCATAACCCTCATAAGCTTCCATATCAATGCTCACCATACCCATGATAGAACACAAACTAACAAAATCATAACCCTCATAAGCTTCCATATCAATGCCCACCATACCCGTGATAGAACACAAACTAACACAATCATAACCCTCATAAGCTTCCATATCAATGCCCACCATACCCGTGATAGAACACAAACTAACAAAATCATAACCCTCATAAGCTTCCATATCAATGCTCACCATACCCGTGATAGAACACAAACTAACAAAATCATAACCCTCATAAGCTTCCATATCAATGCTCACCATACCCGTGATAGAACACAAACTAACACAATCATAACCCCCACAAGCTTCCATATCAATGCCCACAGCCCACCATACCCATGATAGAACACAAACTAACAAAATCATAACCCTCATAAGCTTCCATATCAATGCTCACCATACCCATGATAGAACAAAAACTAACAAAATCACAACCCTCATAAGCTTCCATATCAATGCTCACCATACCCATGATAGAACACAAACTAACACAATCATAACCCTCATAAGCTTCCATATCAATGCTCACCATACCCGTGATAGAACACAAACTAACAAAATCATAACCCCCACAAGCTTCCATATCAATGCCCACAGCCCACCATACCCATGATAGAACACAAACTAACACACTCATAACCCTCATAAGCTTCCATATCAATGCTCACCATACCCATGATAGAACACAAACTAACACAATCATAACCCTCATAAGCTTCCATATCAATGCTCACCATACCCATGATAGAACACAAACTAACACAATCATAACCCTCATAAGCTTCCATATCAATGCTCACCATACCCATGATAGAACACAAACTAACAAAATCATAACCCCACAAGCTTCCATATCAATGCTCACCATACCCATGATAGAACACAAACTAACAAAATCATAACCCCCACAAGCTTCCATATCAATGCCCACCATACCCATGATAGAACACAAACTAACACAATCATAACCCTCATAAGCTTCCATATCAATGCTCACCATACCCATGATAGAACAAAAACTAACAAAATCATAACCCCCACAAGCTTCCATATCAATGCCCACCATACCCATGGTACAACGCAAAATAACACAATCATTGTGGGATACTGGTGAAGCGACCAAAATGACCAAGCTAAGAAGCGACATCTGTACCAAACAGTGCAAACTTTGTTATGTATATAAACCGCGATATCTTTGTTTTACATTGAATCACTATTATTAAGGGGGAGACACACGTTTTGCATAATTCCAACCAAAAGTGGCAAGAAAAAATCGTGAATTTCACATATCATTTCATTTTCTCCATTGTATGTAGAATCTAAGCATTTATTACAAGACAACAAATACGATGGATTTTAATACATTTGAGAGGATGAAAATTTTATTTTATATTTTGCCCGTTTCGGTACCAAAAACTGCTAGAATATTGAATAATTTCACATAAAACTACAATCACCAAATAACTTATTGTCTTGACTCTATGAGAGGAGCTTCGTTTGTATCATAATGTTGAGTTAGATGATAAGTACATGTAATTGTTGAAGGTAGCTTTACAGATGATAAGTACATGTATTTGTTGATAGCTTTACAGCTGACAAGTACATGTATTTGTTGATAGCTTTACAGATTATAAGTACATGTATTTGTTGAATGTAGCTTTACAGATGACAAGTGCATGTACTTTTTGGAGGTAGCTTTACAGATGATAATTACATGTACTTGTTGAAGGTAGCTTTACAGATGATAAGTACATGTACTTGTTGAAGGTAGTTTTACAGATGATAAGTACATGTACTTGTTGAATGTAGCTTTACATATGATAAGTACATGTACTTGTTGAGGTATATTTACAGATGATAATTAAATGTACTTGTTGAGGTAGATTTACAGATGATAATTACATGTACTTGTTGGAGGTAGATTTACAGGTGATAAGTACATGTACTTGTTGAAGGTAGCTTTACATATGATAAGTACATGTACTTGTTGAGGTAGCTTTACATATGATAAGTACATGTACTTGTTGAGGTAGATTACAGATGATAAGTACATGTACTTGTTGAGGTAGATTTACAGATGATAATTACATGTACTTGTTGAAGGTAGCTTTACAGATGATAAGTACATGTACTTGTTGGAGGTAGATTTACAGATGATAAGTACATGTACTTGTTGAGGTAGCTTTACATATGATAAGTACATGTACTTGTTGGAGGTAGCTTTACAGATGATAAGTACATGTACTTGTTGAAGGTAGCTTTACAGATGATAAGTACATGTACTTGTTGAGGTAGCTTTACATATGATAAGTACATGTACTTGTTGGAGGTAGATTTACAGATGATAAGTACATGTACTTGTTGAAGGTAGCTTTACATATGATAAGTACATGTACTTGTTGAGGTAGATTACAGATGATAAGTACATGTACTTGTTGGAGGTAGATTTACAGATGATAAGTACATGTACTTGTTGAAGGTAGCTTTACATATGATAAGAACATGTACTTGTTGAGGTAGCTTTACAGATGATAAGTACATGTACTTGTTGAGGTAGATTTACAGATGATAATTACATGTACTTGTTGAAGGTAGCTTTACAGATGATAAGTACATGTACTTGTTGGAGGTAGATTTACAGATGATAAGTACATGTACTTGTTGAGGTAGCTTTACATATGATAAGTACATGTACTTGTTGGAGGTAGCTTTACAGATGATAAGTACATGTACTTGTTGAAGGTAGCTTTACAGATGATAAGTACATGTACTTGTTGAGGTAGCTTTACATATGATAAGTACATGTACTTGTTTGAGGTAGATTTACAGATGATAAGTACATGTACTTGTTGAAGGTAGCTTTACAGATGATAAGTACATGTATTTTTTGTTGAAGGTAGCTTTACAGATGATACGTACATGTACTTGTTGAAGGTAGCTTTACATATGATAAATACGTGTACTTGTTGAATGTAGCTTTACATATGATAAATACATGTACTTGTTGAAGGTAGCTTTACATATGATAAATACATGTACTTGATGAAGGTAGCTTTACATATGATAAATACATGTATTTGTTGATAGCTTTACAGATGATAAGTACATGTACTTGTTGAAGGTATATTTACAGAAGATAAGTACATATACTTGTTGAAGGTAGCTTTACAGATGCTAAGTACATGTACTTGTTAATGATTGCTTTTACAGACATTCGTGACACACATTACGAAGGTTTTGAGTTATTTGGGAATTATTTCAATAAAGACATAATTAATTTAATTGAGGCGGATCCAATTCATTTCAGCGAACAAACACCTGAGCACTCAACCCAAAATTGTATTATAACGTACCAATGTTGTTAACACGTTATTTTCTTTCAAATCACAAGGTCTTATTTTAAATGAATGAGATAATCAATTCTATTTTTTTATAATGAACGACAAATAAAAAGCACATATATCAAATGTAACTTATTTCACACTGGTAGGAAAATAATTATTCGACTGTCCATGACATTATTGACATTTTAACTCGCCGAGACAACGTATATTCACAGCGGGTGTACTTATGATGCAGCTTATTGGTGCATGGGTTATTTGGTTCGCTTAGACTCTTTAGTTAGGTCTGTCGAAATTTTATTTTTCTATTCCGGACATGATAATATATACGTATACGTATACGTATATACGTTTTCTCATGTACCATGTATAATGGCTGAGAATAATAAAGCATTACTTACTTACTTAAAAGTTAATAAGTCTACATTTTGAACAAAGTCTGGGGTGCATGATTCCCTCCTTCTTGACCAACTTAATGACGAAATATTATCGAAGAAATCATCTAAGGTATGTAGGAGGGTGCCCTCCCCCTCTGTTGGTACGCGGGATTCAACCATTTTCAGTCAGTATGCGGGAATGATACCTCTCTGTTAACTGGTATACTACGAATTTTCATATGCCCAACTTAACCGGCCTTCGGGATTTAAAAAAGGCAGGTGTGCAGCTTTTATAGCACAAAATTGCACCAATTTTGATTATTGTCCATCCCATTTGAAAATATTTTGATGCAATTCAGTTTTGATATGTTGAATTTATGGATACTACTTCAGCAAATATGTGAAAACTATGATATTAGTGTAAAGTTACTAAGTATGTATTCCATATAGTTAAGGAGCACAGAAATTGTTATTAGAACTATTGACGACGAAAGGTTTGATGTTCATGAATTTTCGGGAGGACCAAGCTGACGGCACAAACCAAATTCTTAATTAAGTTCCGCAGTTACAGCATAAAGGGGCCTGGAGCCCACCAAAAACCCCAAACTCACTTCCAAGCGAACTTTCGAATACGAACATGAATTAGCTGTAATCACACCTAGGTACATAAAACATAACTTTAGAAATGTTTTTGCATACTTTTCAGATAAGAAGGTGTCTTTTGACAAAACCACACAAAACGTAAAAAAAAAATCACCTTTATTCGAAATTTCGTCCTTGAAATTTGCTGTGATGAAATTTAGATAGATACTAAATACAAAAACCCAACTTAAGAAGCGGATTTCTGCAGCATTACATTTTTCAGATAAGAAGGGGTAGTTTGACACCTCCCCAAAAATTTCGGAAATTTACTATTTGTCCGAGAACTGATAGTCTAGTGTATCCCTGCACCCAAGGAATTAACTTCACCAAACTAACTTTCTTCCTTATTATGTCCATCAACTTTAAAGCAATTTTAACCAAAAACAAAAGTGACAGCGTAGACACCTAACAAAATGACGTCAAACATGGCCGCCGTTTTTCAGACGAGGCACTAATACCCCTGTCACACTCAGGCCGGCGCTCTCACTGCGCTGCAAAAGTACCAGCATATGAGTACCACGCAGGAAGAGCGCCGAAAACTGTCGAAAATTGTCAAACTTTTAAAATAAAGCATGCTCCTATTGCGTTCCTACTTTGTCAAGTCTCACGCTCTTAGTGCGTTCAAGTCGCTGTCATTGTGATGCTAGTACGTTCACAATAAGTTCGCAAAACGTTCTCTGCGCGGGCGCGGAGAGTATAGATAGCGCCTCCTGCGTTCTCCAGTCATAGTCAGTTTTTATGTTGTGGGAAAAATACCCAACACTCCGCAATAGATTAGCTGTCCGATTAAACTACTGTCACACTCCGCTGCGATCAGGCCGGCGCTTGCATTGCGCTGAAAAATAATCAAAGCGCCAAGCAAAGCGCAGTAAGGTATCCAAGAACGTATTGGTGACGCAGTTGACACTGCATGGCTAGGACGCAGTTGACACTGGCTAGGACGGGAGAGAGTCTCCGTGATCGCCCCAGAGCGCCACAGCGCCGCGCTTGTTTTGTGCATGCACAAAACAAGCGCAGAGGTTCGGCGTTCTGACCAGGCGTAGTACCGTCGCCATGACAACGCAAAGCGTACTAACAACGCAATGACAACGACTTGAACGCATTAAGAGCGTTTACGGCGTGGAGGAAACGCAGTGAGAGCGCGTGAGAGCGTGAGAATTGACGTGACAAAGCAGGAACGCAATGGGTCGTACAAAGAGCGCGACAAAAACGTGATAAGCGGGATAGGAGCATAGCTTGTCACGCGCGCCGCATGTATAACTGGTGGGGGAGTTTCTCGTTTCGCGTGCGGGCTGACATTATCAATGGGTATTTTATTAGTTTTATTTATAGAATGGGAATTTTTGGGATGATTAAAAGTCAAACTGCAAGCTGGAGGCCGAGTCCCGTATAAGGTGCATGTAGTTGGGGGAAATCACTTTCGTTTATTGTGTTAATCAACGTTGATTAATGTTGATTTTTGGTTTGTGATAAACTATATGTCAATTACAAATAAAATAAATTTCTGCAGCCCACTGGGGGTTGTGGTCGGAATCGGTCGAGTCGGCACCGGTTCGTTAATTAGGTGCTGGTTGTTATTGTTATTTAACGGAATTCTGAGTTGGTCATTCGCAAAACCAATATATTTTATATTCTACAATTACATTCTTGGGTTTATAATATATGATCTTGAGCGCGTTACCATTTCTGACATTGGTTCTCTTGTTTTAACAGATTGAAAATTTCTGACAATTTTCCGCGCTTCCACTGTGCGTTACTCGTATTTTGATACTTTTTCAACTCAAACCAAACGCCAGCCTGATCGCAAAGACACACGCAATACAACTATATAATTCAGACATAACATATATCTACCAAAGACACACGCAATACAACTATATAATTCAGACATAACAGATACCTACCAAAGACACACACAATACAAATATATAATTCAGACATAACAGATACCTACCAAAGACACACGCAATACAACTATATAATTCAGACATAACAGATACCTACCAAAGACACATGCAATACAACAGTTGGTGTGAGCAGACCGCATTTCGAAGTGGGATCGTACTGTAAACCTGCTGTAAACGCCGGAAGAACGCCATGTATAACGCTTGGGTGTAAAGCGAGCGCCAGAGTCGCAGTGGCAGCACAATGTGGACGTTCTATGAGCGGGAACCAGTACATAACACCCCTTGACAGCGCAGAAAGAGCGCAATAAGTTTTGGACAGAGCCTCATTGAGCGTATTAAGGACGGGAAAGGCACGTAGTGAGAATTTGATTAAGCTTACTGTAGTCGCAAAAGACAAGACTAATTCCTTGCTGCGACCACGAGAAGCTAATATGCGCTTTTTCTACGTCTACATAACGCTCACGTCGCTCGCTTGGCGCTTTGCTTTGCGCTGTCACGGCGACAGTACTACGTCCTGGTCAGAACGCCGAGCCTCTGCGCTTGTTTTGTGCAAGCATAAAACAAGCGCGGCGCTCTGGCACCTATGGGCGACCATGGAGATCCTCGCCCGTTGTAGCCAGTGTCCACTGCGTCACCAATCGGTTCTTGGAGACCTTAGTGCGTTTAGGTGGGCGCTTTGATACTTTTGCAGCGCAATAAGAGCGCCGGCCTGAGTGTGACAGGGGCTTTAGTCACTTTGATTAATAATAGAGAGAACATCTTGTCAAAAGTATGAAAATATAATATGTATTTTTATGAAGCCGAGACATAGTGTCATCGTTTTAATAACTTCCAGTCAAAGATGGCCACCAAAAAAGGCCGCTGGAACTGGAATGTTTTACTATTTTTCACTATTATTTTCTAGATCAGTTTCTACTCTCTGGAACTGATGGAGAATTGAGGCGTTATTTTTTATTTGTCACGTTAACCGGAGCAATGAATTTTGTCATTCTCTGGCAGGGATATGTTGGAATATAGAAAAATGGAATTGGTATTGAATACAGGGATAGTTAGGGTACTCCGAGCATCAGTCACATTTTATACGGAGAAGACCGCTAATATAATGGAGAAACAAACTGTTTCCATATTATGGCCTTTATTTTGACACACATCATTCTTGACCAAGATGACAAACTCTAGGCCAATTGCGATGAAATGTTCATGATATTTTCTGTGGTTTATCTACTTGATGTTCTGCTCATATCGTCTTAAAATATCAATATAGTTCAGAAGGCGAGTACTGTGAAAGTTTATACCACGCTCTTTAAACTCTATATTCGTAGAATGGAAAGCCACCATTTCAAAACACCAAACACTGAACTTGCAGTTACGAGTGTGAAAATAGTGAAAAAAATCCATTCCCGGTCGCCATTTTGGAAACCATCTTGGATGGGGGGCAGCATGTATATCTAAAACGGTCACATAATGTCCTAGCATAGTAACATTTATACATTTGTTTACATTTTATTTGTATATAGTTTACGATTAAAACCACGCGAACTCTGATATACTTGTTCCATTTTGGGTCGTTTGGCGGCCATTTTGTTTCACGATTTTAAAGGTCAAGGACATGGAAATCGGCTGAGCATCGTGGCAAATTTTTTTCAGCATATTCGAATTATGTAAAATTACACCAGTGCCTGACTTTCACACAGAGCAGAATGATTCATATTCATTGGTGGAAACTTTTCAGATAATAAGTCGACCAATCGTTGTTTGTTGAACTTAATATCTGAACATTTCCTAAGTAAATGAGTATTTAGTATAGAACGGGTTAAATGTCGGTTGTAAACTTGCAGAACAATCTGAACCTATTTCCTGATTGAAATGTTCAAAGACAGTTGCTTCAGACAGGCACGCAATAACGGTATTGGGGAAGAGGGGCAGACCCAACCTCCCCCGTCCGGTAATGGTGAGTGTCATATTCTACGTTGTCCTTGATGTCCGCCGAGAACCTGGTACCATGTATTTAGGTTACACTGGTGTAAATAAGGTTCGGAGAGACCTCTAGCGGATGCGTGAGGAATATATAGGAGAGAATAAAATAGACACTGGGCCCTGATTGGTCAATAGCCTTGTGTGATTGTTGCATAAAAAAATCACCACACCTCTTCCCTATGATTTCCCATAGGTAAAATAGCCATTGGCACAGGAATTAACCCTCTGTAATGAAGTTTGAAATTTTTGGTGTAGTCTAAAATATGACAGTATTTTTTTATGCGGTTCCGACACTAGTTACGAA
Source organism: Siphonodentalium dalli (assembly GCA_032622095.1). NCBI lineage: Eukaryota > Metazoa > Mollusca > Scaphopoda > Gadilida > Siphonodentaliidae > Siphonodentalium > Siphonodentalium dalli. The sequence goes on along the minus strand of CP136069.1, from coordinate 46,583,142 downwards.
AACACAAGATTTAAAGGCGAATTTCCTGCCTGACAGACATGATTTTTTTGTGCAAAAAGTTTCCCCAAATGTCAATTTTTCAGATTTAAAGAAAATTTTGGACCCAAAGTTTATATTGCCAACGGTATATGCTAAAACGTTAGCACTGAGGTCTATGGAAAACATTTACACCAGTGTAACCTAAAGGGAAAAATGAGCTTTTTGGCCTTTTTGATTCCTGGGAGTCACTTTAAAGTATTTTATTGCATTTTTAACAGCCTGGTCTTTCAGTCCAATGAATCTCTCATGCATGGTGTAGATATTCTTGCTTCTGATGTCTTCTTTCACTTTCATCAGCCAAAAAAAGAGTAACATTTTTCATAAAAAATGCCAGTTTTTAAAGGTGTTTTCCATTTTGTTCAAGGTTGTAATAGTCACATGATAATGCAAATGACCCATAACATTAGCATATCAATGCCACACATAACAATTGTTATAATAAGCGATTTTATAGCCAGTGATATACAGGTATATATCATTCAAGTCTGTCATTTCCACTGGTGGGTATGGCCATTTGAAGGTAAATAGCACAAAAACTTGGACACATTTAAGAAAATGCTTCAGCATTTCAAAGAGAGCATATCTCTGTTCAACTAATTAAATATACACCCACATCCAGTTATCTTGGATCACCCTTGCAAACCTGAAAATGTCATAGTTTAGTCTTTCATGTGCTGATAAAGTCATGTGCTTCATGCTCAGCTGATCAGATCTGGACTCAATGAAATCAAATCACCAGAAGTTCTCTCATGGAAAGAATCGTGTACAGTTTGCCATAGCTGATCCAAGTTTGCAACACCAGACCCCAAAAACTGTGTGAAAATGGGGCCTGAACATGACTTATGGTGGAAAATTGTTTTTTTTATGAATAATGTGTTAAAGGGGGTGGGGGTAAATTGTGTGTGATATATATTGTTTTTGAACACATTTTTTCCATTGATGGGCATTCTGAAGAAATGTAGGGAGTTACAATTATTCCGCGAAAAAGCGGGCTATCGCTTTAGGTTACACTGGTGTAAATAAAGGTTCGGAGAGACCTCTAGCGGATGCGGGAGGAATATATAGGAGAGAATAAAATAGACACTGGGCCCTGATTGGTCAATAGCCTTGTGTGCTTTTTGCATACAAAAATCATCACACCTCTTCCCTATGATTTCCCATTGGTAAAATAGCCATTGGTACAGGAATTAACCCTCTGTAATGAAGTTTGAAATTTTTGGTGTAGTCTAAAATATGACAGTATTTTTGTTATGCGGTTCTGACACTAGTTACGAAAACACAAGATTTAAAGGCGAATTTCCTGCCTGACAGACATGCTTTTTTTGTGCAAAAAGTTTCCCCAAATGTCAATTTTTCAGATTTAAAGAAAATTTTGGACCCAAAGTTTATATTGCCAACGGTATATGCTAAAACGTTAGCACTGAGGCCAATGGAAAACATTTACACCAGTGTAACCTATAACAGATGAGATTATTAGCGTCAGACACGAAGGGTATTGAATATCCTCCGACAGCGTAATACCATACAGGGGTGGGTTATTAGCGCAATTCACGGAAGGGATTATATACTGCCGAGACTCGTCCTCTCTGTTAGCCTGGGCTACGTACTCAAACGGCATGCATGGAACCAGGAATAACAGGGGATGTCGTTAACGTAAGTCACGAACGTGCCTGGAAACCAAGCATATAAATCACGTGGTTATTAACAATCTGAATCATAGTCCGTGAAATGAATCCCCTTTAAATGAGTTCTCGATTTCTTGCGGATTGTGTCTCTCAAAGATCAACCGGATGTTTGTGATGATTAAAGGTACGGTTGGCCTTGGTGGTGGGTATCCTGTAAAAATATTTCCACCCGTCAAAAACCGCCACAAACAGAAAGAACATCAAAATGTAGATAGACGTTGTCCGTATACAAATAAGAAATATCGCATAAACAGTATGTTATTGTCATATATTTGACTATTGTTATGTAAACAAAAGCATAAAAAGTAACTTTTCTGGTGTTTGTTTATATTATGATAGTAAACATAAAGAGCGTTCTTTGTGTGTGAATTCCTGATATGGAACTAATAAAGAGCGTTTATGCCATTTGTGTGTGATTAGCCAGTAGCATTGTGCTGTCTTCTGTAACACAATCAGGCTCTTGTTTAGGTAAAATATAGTAGGTCTTTATGATAACATGCTGTTTACGCGATGGTCATGATATATATGAACGAAACTGTATGCGTTTTAATGTTTTTCTGTTTACGGTGTTTGGAACAAATATGAATATTTTCGACAATTAAGGCCTCACGTGCCTTTAACGGTGGAAGGAATTTCCTATTCAGTGCCGTCCACCTGATGAACCTATACCCTTCCATACCTTTATCTTTTATTTGCCTTTGATCTCACGGTGGGGAATCACGTGGTTTCGAGTTGATGAGTGTCATGCATTCATAAGAATGTTATAGAAAACCACTAAGTATCTCCGAACAAATAAGGTGTCAACTTGTTTCAAAAATAAACCAGCATATGCTCGTAACAGTCAAACTGCTATGTTTTGTGTCAGTTCCTCATACATGTATATTATGTTTTTGTGCGTTTGCAAATTTTGAATGCGTGGTACTCACCAAGCTCGAAACCACGTGATTCCCCGCCGTGGATCTGCAAACTAATTTAAGCATTACTGCTTATGTCACTCTTACATCGGAAGTCGTTCTATCGACGATTTGTGATGGTTCTTGGCTGATTTGTGACGGTTTCTTATGATCCAAGTTATACATTTTCGCGAGTATTTGACAGTTAAAACGCAATTTTTGAGCCATCTAGGTGATAATTCGAATAGTTTTTCCATTCCCCTCATAACATATGGTCCCAAATAACGTAAACATAATGAAAACCCTATTGTGCGAGTAATAACAACGACGAAAACTGCGAATTGTGATATCTCGATCGGTTCTCTCCCGATCGAGTCGGTTCTCTCCCAATTTAATCGGTTCTGTCAGGGAAATACGATGACTATTATTTGGAATGATACGTGAAAATAACCAAATGACCACAACGAAATATCAATTATGTTGAAATTACACCACTTATGATCAATTTCGGTGAGTTACATTGCCTTCTTATATATAATTATGTGTCAACAGTAGTAACATAATCGTTCACTTTATTGTGACGCAAAGCATGGAATTTGACACCAAAGGTCAATGTGAACTGCGATGACTGATTTTTTTCCCCAACAAACCAATCATAATGGTCGACTGATTCAAATACGACCGCCACTTTTTTTTCAATATGGCCGCCAGTGTTTTTTTTCAAAAAGTCGCATTTTTCAGCTTGTATTAAACTTATAGGAACCACGTGACTTCAAATCCTTATTCGAAAATTACCGCCGCCGTTCATATAAGTGCCATTTCTCGATTCCTTTATATATTAAGGTCAAACAAAGGGTGCTGTAAGTCGCCCCCCAAGACGCCTTAAATAGTCACCACAAACCCCACCCGATCCAAAATTGACGGTGGTCAACTGAATTTGGATCGGGGGGGGGGGGTGTGTTTATGGTGTTTTGTGGACACATGTTTTAATTTAATTTTGTCCACAGTTATCATTTCACCTTGAGGCAGTATGGACGATAAAGTGAGTCCGAGTCGATTTAGCCAGTCCGTGTACCGTTATATAGTTTGTAATTAAGTTCTTTTTAACTCTGTGTTGGGCTTACATGTGTAATTTGGGATATTTATATAAATGCTTCATATACAAATAGGCAGCTAAGCATATACGAGCGTATTAACATTTCACTCGATGATATTTTGGACGGTTCGAGCGAAATGAAAATAAAATTAAATAAATACTCATAAAACATGGTCTATTCCCAATATGTTGGTGCACAACTCCATGACAAACATCACAAATTAATGTAAAAAGATTATGTGCTTATTGCTTGCTTGTTTTATTTGTTCAGTCGTTCCTTGTTTGCGTATTATATAGTTTTTTTTTATTAAATAACATTTGATATTTTAATTTGATTTATTTCATTATTTATTCCAATGGGATCAAAATGGTTGGAAACTAAAAATTGTAATCATATGTAATCGAAAAGTAATCAGTTACATTTTACTAAAGTAATTGTAATCGTAATCAATTACATTTGAAACAAATGTAATCAATAATCGTAATCATGTAAATCAAAAGTAATTGTAATCGTAATCGATTACATTGGCATATAATCGCCCCAACCCTGGCTAGAATTGAACACATATCCCACCTGGAACTTTCAACCACAGAACTTAATTTATAAATTAAAGTCACTTGATTGTTTGCGCTCCAAAATACGCGTAATAATAGTCGCTTTTTAAGTTTTCCCGATACAGAAATAGCTCGACAAGCACTTGAAATACCTTTCTACGAGCAGTATAATAATGTCACAGAAAGACACATTGGAGTCATGAAAAATACACATCCGCGATCTCGTTAGTTGATGTCTCAGGTTGATCAATGTTCATTAAAATAGCATCATATGGTGTGAGATAATCGTTGTCTGATGTGTGCGTCCAAGTAGACTTCCCAGGAGTAGATTCACTCACCATCAATGATGTTTTTTTCATCTGATCAATCTTCTTTTTCGTAGTGCCATCACATTGAAAAGCCCAATGTGAACTCGAATTGCACCTAAAAAGGTTACCGTATGGTGGTATCCACTTTGTATTCTTTAAAACTTCTAATGCAATTTTTCGCAAATGTTGTATGTTGTTACACTGCAATCGTGGATCCATGGTGAGCGTTTGGTGCGTTATTCAGTCGTCAGTGAAATGACGACGTGATGAAAAATCGCGTCGCTTTTATGCTCTGACACGGACGATGACCGCGCATGTCCGTGTCAGAGCATAAAAGGGACGCGATTTTTCATCACGTCGTCATTTCACGATGAAGCGCCTTGTGCCATATTCAGATAGCGAAAGCGAACGAGATAATAGAAAGAGATCTGGTGAACAGTTTGAAAGATGAGTGTGATGTAGTACCAAAAGATCAAATGAGAATTTCCATCTTTCATCCAGGGCTAGATCTAGGGATTCACGTCCCGTTCACTGAAGCAAAAGACCTGACGGGTGAATTATTGCTTGAAAACATAGAAAAAGTTGCACAATCGAATTTATTTTTCAAAATTCATGACGGACAGATGACATTTGATATCACTGTCACGCATATGCCTACAAGCACCACAAGACATACCTTACATTATGGAGCATTCGTTGAAAAAAATCAAATGAAAACAGCAAAGAAAAGTATACTTCTGATTCAGAACGCAGAATATAACATGTGTTTTGCGAGGGCTCTCGTTGTTGGTATGTGTAATGTTGACAAAAACGATACCGTTGAATGGAAGCAACAATGGAAACGGATTACGAGACCAGCAAGAGCTACACAACGGGAAAATGCAAAGTCATTGTTTGATAAAGTGGGGATATCACACGACACCAGTTGCGGGGTTGAGGAATACAAAATTATTCAGGAACAACTATATCCGGAGTATGTTATAAAAATACATAATCAATTTGCTGACGAAGGCTTTCTTTTTCAACCACCACCAGTTGGGAAAGAAAGTAAAGTTATCCATCTATATTTCAATGACAACCACTACGATGTGATCACAACTGTCACAGGATTCCTTAGATGTAGTTATTACTGTGAACACTGTGATGTCGGTTCGGGCCACAGAGGTGTTCATTTATGTCCATACAAGTGTATGTGTTTCGAGGGTCAGATATGTCCCTTTGAACAATGGATACACTGCATCAAATGTAAGAGGACTTTTAGAAGTAAACGATGTCTCGACAATCATTTGAAAATTTACCAAAACAAGACAAAACTATTTGTGATATGATACACAAATGCCAGAAATGCGGAGTTGAAATCGTCACACGAAAGGAGAAAAGACATATCTGTTCGGGAACAAAGAAGTGTAAATTATGTGAGGAAATCGTTCCATCAGACCACATATGTCATATTCAACAGTACGAAAAGAAAGAAACACAGAAAGAAGTAAAGGTACCATTCATATTTTTGATTTTGAATGTCAACAAGATACTGGTGTTCATATACCCAATTTTTGTGTTGCACAAACTGCTTGTGAAAATTGTATATGTAAACCCATTGATGAAATATGCAATTCACGTGATTCTGTATTGTCAAATAGATAATATGTTTTTAAAGGTGGAAATGTATTGGACAGATTTTGTAAATGGCTGTTTTACACCAACGACCATAAAGGCACACCATGTATTGCTCGCAATGCAAGAGGCTACGATAGTCAGTTCCTCTTACATTACTTGGTGAACAATGGAAATTCAAAACCTAATGAGATTATGAATGGTAACAAAATACTGAGTTTATAATGTAATGGTGTTAGAGTAATCGATTCATTGAGTTTCATCCCAATGGCATTATCTAAATTTCCAAAAACATTCCAACTTGAAGAAATGGCTAAAGGTTATTTTCCACATTGGGCAAATACACAGGACTTTCAGAATTACGTAGGACCATATCTAGACAAAAAATACTATAAACCTGAAATCATGTCTGAGGAAAATAGGGATTCATTTCTGAAATGGTACGAAGCTAGGGGTGAGGACATTTTTGATTTCCAAAAAGAAATTCAAAAGTATTGTAAATCAGATGTAGACATTTTAAGACGTGGATGTGGCAAATTCAGACTATGTGTAATGGAAACTGATCAAATAAATCCATTCCGGGAAGCAATAACATTAGCTCAAACCTGTAACCTTGCATGGAGAAAAAATTCATTACCAGAGAATTCTCTAGGTATAATTTCAGACGCTGGATATCCACAAGCGCGTAAATTTTCAATGAAAGCAATTCGATGGCTACAGTACATTGCTACAAAACAAAATATAAACATAAAACATGCTTTAAATGGTGGTGAAGTTAAAATAGGCACACATTTTGTTGATGGTTATCATGCAGAATCAAACACAGTGTATGCAATGTATGGGTGTTTTTTCATGGCTGTCCTACTTGCTATCCAGATAGAAACCGCCGAAACCCATACAGTAATATAACAATGCATGAATTGTATGAAAAAACAATAAAAACGGAAACTGAAATAAAAAGCTTGGGATGCAAATTAATATGAATCTGGGAACATGACCTGGACAATAAATGTAAGGCAGAAATATTTAAAAAAAACTATGGATCAATTCTATTTGCATCAAGACCCAATTAAACCAAGGGAAGCATTATTTGGTGGTAGGACTAATGCTCTAAAATTATATCATGAAATAGAACCAACATCTAAACAGGAAATAAAATATATTGATATATGCAGTTTGTATCCTAGTGTGGATAAATATAGGGAGTACCCTCTTGGTCATCCTGCAATTCTAAGTCAGGAACAAATGGGAGACATCAAATCTTACAAAGGACTCATTAAATGCAACGTATTACCTCCAAATACATTGTACATTCCAGTGCTACCGATCCACTGTAATAACAAAATGATATATACATTGTGTAAAACTTGTGCAGAAAATGAAAGTGAACAATGTACTCATAAAACTGAACAGCGTGCTTTAGTTGGAGTTTGGACGCATGTATAATTATTCAAAGCAATAGAATTGGGTTACCAAATTCTGGAAGTGTATTAAGTTTGGCATTGGACTGAGTGGTCGGACAAAGTATACAGGGATAACATTGATAAATACCTCAAAATTAAACAAGAAGCAAGTGGATATCCAAATTCTGTTAAAAGTGAAGAAGATAAAGATAAATACATTAAAGATTATTATCAGTTTGAAGGTATAAAACTTGAAAAAGAAAAAATCGAGAAAATACCTAGGACTTCGTCAGTGCGCAAAATTAATGATAAATTGCATATGGGGAAAAAATGCACAAAATAATATTCTTACTAAAACGGAATATATCTCAGAACCATCCAGATATTTTGAATTACTAACTGATAAAAATATCACCGTCAAAGCAGTTGAAAATTTTGAAAATGATAATTTTTAATCATAAGGAACCGTAACAATTCAGCCAAGAACCATCACAATACCGACGATAGAACGACTTACTATGTAACAGTTCCTACACAGTGGCTTATGGAATCAGGGAGCTAAGTGTGTTCTAGAGTCGGGGAACGAGTACACCGTGGAATTGCTAAAGGTGAAGGTAACTGAAGAATGACCTTCACCTGATACATGCGACACGTTATTAAAGGATGACATCGCGTTTATTTGATTTGTACATCATATCTAAATAATTTAAACTGGTGAATGAATGGGGGAATGGATTTTTGTGAGCGGGAAATTTATTTAACTAGCTGCTGTAGTTCTGGATTTTTCCAGATCAAATTTGGCTGTGGGATAGCCCTGTCGTACACTTGGGGATTTATTTTAAAAAGTAAACACATGACCTATGATATTTCTACCATTTTCGTGATCAACTGGTGTCAATCTAGCTGGGTAAACATCACTGGTATGGCCTGCAGGCTTCAATGCAGTGAATTTGGCCGAAACGTTAACACTGTCGCCTACGGGAAACCATTTAGTTCCGTGATTCCTTTTGTGGCGGTCTGTCGCTATCATCGCGCAAACTCCATGTACGGGTTATCTCCACTTAATGCATTGATAAGACGGTGGCCACTGGCGACGTTTTAGGTTACAATCAACTGCATATTTCCCAATAGGCGACTTTGTTGTAGGTTAATCCATGGGGACATGGCAACCTGTGGGATGGGGTGGAAAATGGAATAGAATGACAATCTGCGGAACAGAATTTCAAATTGCGTGGAACGGCCGATATCTCGAGGAATACAGCACGTAGAAAGCTCCTTACGGTGTCTAATTAAAGGCCGATATTCGCCCAGCCACATATATTAACCTCGCCACTGGCCGGACACCAGAAGTTGCATTATGGGTCGACGACTGACCTAACATAAAATTGTCGAAATCAAGGCCATGAGACAGCGTAGCACAGCTGTAAAAATGTATTTTTACAGCGATAACGCTCTGCCCAAACACAAACTTGGTATTAAAATGAAGTTTATCACCTACTGCACGACACAAATCAAGCCATGATTTATGCACATCTAGAGACAGATTAACCCACCCATGTGAAGGTGCCACGAAACATGGAAAACCGCGTTCGACATCAATGTTTAGAATTTATATTTCTCGATGAACAGGCTAGCAAACAACAAGTATTACGTCTCAAATGACGCAGTGGAATACTGCGCATTCGTTTTTAGCTACAATATGGCTGTTTTAGTACGAATACTGAAATTGCGAACACGAAAACTCAGTATATATCGGCGCCGATGAAAACAGCTAAAAATAGACTCGGAGTTTGCAATAACAATATCGATTTCAGCTGATATATTCCATATAATGGGGCGTATCGTATATCATAATGTAGGATTTGACACAGGGAATGTAAATATTTCCAAATAGGTCCAATACTTAGTGAAATTGCTGCAGAAATTCGCTCCAAGAAAGAACGCTCCGTTTTTTCTCGTACAAAATAGAATGGCCGACTGAAGCCGTTAAAGTTATCGTTTCGACTATAAGCCGTTCTTAGCAGCACTTCATCCACAAAATACGAATATACACAATGTATCAAACGATGCATCAAAGGTGATTTTGTTTAGGGATTTGCGGTCTTCATTTGTTATAATTCTCACTTATTTTCTATTTCAGTTGTCACTAAAATAGATTAACTGGTTTAAACGCATGAATATGTCATTGGTCAGACTGTTCGAAAGAATAATCAAATAAAATAGTGTTTATAGACTGAACAAATTACGTGTGGCACTAGAATTTTAATTAAATCCATGATTGTCTATACATATGTAGTCCCTCGAATATCACGAATGTTGCGCGCACACATTTAAATGGGATACATACCATGTAATGGCGACCATCTCGGATAACTGTCAGGATGACTGAGGTGCTACTGGCTTTAAAGATTATCCCACACACAGAGGTGTGTTAATTAACGCCACCAATGTATTCTGTGCTTGAAAATATAATAACCACTGGTGCAATGGGGGAATATGTCGATGTAAAAGCTGTAGTGGTACTCCTAATGGGTCGCTTTAAAAGCTGTAGTCTTACCCCGAATGCGGTATCAATAATGGCTATTTTTGGGGTTTTTGTTATAAGATATGCCAAAAAATAATATGTAAGTCCTATATTTTAGTTTACTTTATTTTACTTTAGTTTATTTATTTAGTTTAGTAAAAAGGAAATAGTATTCAATTAACTGATAGCCTGAAAATAATTTATAACCCATTGGGAGCCCCTGGGGTATAGTGAAGTGAATTATGGGTAATTTGAATTGTAGTGCGCATGCCTGTTCTGTTGGAGTAATCGAGATCATTTTATTTTCTGGTCATGTACACACTGTGTTTGTACCGATGCATGTATCGTGACTCGACTCGTTTTCGTGGTCATATAGGCCCTATATAACCTATGATCACGAAAGCGAGCAGAGTCGCGAAATCTGATAGAATTCCCGGAATCGTACATTCACTTTCAATAGTATACATTCTCTGAATCTGCGGAATTCTTTAAAACACTTCTCCAAATATGCCCGTTATTTCGTCAAAAACACTTTTTCAAATATCTCCGTTATTTGGTTAATAAAAATAATTTCTTATTTCTATAATTCGCGCTATTTCGTCATTTCGATGCATTTTTTATTCCGCTATTTCGCTGTATTTTCCTATTTCGCTTTTTCGTGGTATTTCATATTTCGATAATTCGCTATATTTGACATCTTATGGGATATTGGCATGCCTCAACGGCTGGCGTGGCATGCCACATGCCCTATAACACTGAGAACTTTTAACTGATAGTTTTTTTTTCTTTCTACAGAGTAACATTGGTCTGTATCAGGTGTTATTGAGGCAGAAGTGAGTTTGTTTGAAGCGAATGTTATCTCACTTGACCCCTGAACTGAAAATTTCCGTAACCGGTTCGTACAAAGATAATTGATAACGGCAATATTTAATAAATTATTTACCTTGTTTATGTCAAACGTTCTTGATTATTATACATAGATGTATGGCCAATTACTTATAGTATATTAGCCTGTGAATGAGCACAAAAAATGGTGTCCTAAAACCAAACAGATATCAGTATCAATTATCAATTGCTTTATCGATAAAACCACGTGCGTCTTGTTTCTATTCTCGTAGGATGCCTTGGTCCCGGGGGGGGGGGTGAAAAAAAAATTCCGGCACGTATGCCGGGGTGGGTGGGTGGTCAAAGCCACCAACAAGCAATTTTTTCCGCAACTAAAAAAAAAATTCTGCTTGTTTTTTTAGTGTTTTGGCGATGAGTTGGGCTTCAAAACCACTTTGAATGAGAGAAATAATGTAATTCTAACTGGTAAACTGACTGCAGGCAGTTATCGTGTTGTATTTTGTTGCAAATTTTGAAATCCAAGATGGCCGCTGGCAGCTGCTGGCAGCCATGTTTTTTTGGCCGAATGACCTCAAAATGACTCATTCCTATTTACATGTCCATGTTAACATCCATGATAAATAGTATGCACAGAAATTAATATACAGCTGTTTACAGTGAATTTCCCCCGCAAATCTCTGTTTTAGTGTTAAAAGGGGGGGGGTGGGTGTCAAAAAATGGTCGGAAAAAACTGCCGTAAACGGAAAAAAAATTGGCGATGGGGGTGGGTGGGTAAAAAAAATTATCGAAAGGGAAAAAATGCCATACGTGCCTGAAATTTTTTTCCGACCCCCCCCCCTGTTGGTCCTGGTAATAAAGTAATAAACATTCTGATTCATTGTAGACGGGAGCTATTTATCTCGCAAGATCGCGCGTTTTGTTTACATATTGGAGTGGGAAAAAAACAGGGTTTGGTTACGGTATATATACAGTTCTGACCGATTTATTCTGAGATTTCTTATTATAAAGCGTTTAGTGGCCAAGTTATGAAATAATTAATCGCACGCACAAACTGGCATTTAATGGGGTCTGTTTGAAAATTTGGTGATGATGATTTTGTGCGGAATTAGGGTAGTATCAAAAGTGGCAAATTTAAGGACGGAAACGGCACACGGACATATTATTTTTTTTATATTTTTATTTTTTATGTTGGTGATATTAGGTCCGAAGAGTCATTCTTCACAATTGACTAGGTTAGAGAGTTCCGTCTGTGCCATGTGGAGATTAATTGGTGTACTGTAATTAACGCCACCGGTGTATACTGTGCTTGAAAATATAATATCCACTGGTGTTATGCGGGGTTAGGTCGATGTAAAAGCTGCGAATGGGTCGCTTTAAAAGCTGTAGTGTTACCCCGAATGCGGTATCCTCAATAAAATAGTCCGACACAGATTAGCACATGTGCTGATATTGATAATTACCACACACTTTGGAAAGCATGCGATCGTGTGCTAATCAAGGATGGATTTCGACAAAATTTGATACCTAGGGAAAGTTTTGTCCGGGGAGTGTTTTGGGCGGGTCAAATCGTGACCCCGACATGACCTTGACCTTCAAAATGGTCAATTCAAGGTCAAATCGGGTAAAACGTACGGATTTCGACGAAATTTGATACCTAGGGATACTTTTCTCCGGGGAGTGTTTTGGACGGGTCAAATCATGACCCCGACCTGACCTTGACTTTAAAAATTGTCAATTCAAGGTCAAATCGCACCTTTCGCCGGAAAGCAGATGGGAACAGCCCGGACGAAGTCGGGCCCACCAGAGACAGCTTGAAGAATGTAATGTATAACACGAGAAACGGGAAAATGTGGTATATGGAAGTATCCAAATTTCCCACATGGAATTTGAAAGCTAGTTTATATTATAATTATATTATAATTCAGTCTATAAACACTATTTGGTTTGAATATTCTTTCGAACAGTCTGACTAAAAAAATATGCCTCGAGTTCTTTCCTTCTGCGACAGCACAAGTGCCGTATCGACAAACTCATTTACACATCGTGTCATTCTATGTTTATTACAACCTTCACGTCCTAGAATCCGTGCATTAAAAATACAGGCTTAGAAGGTTTATTTAGGCACATATAGAGCGTGTTTTGTAATGTGCGATGATGCTTTTATTTTATAGTTCCGGTTTCATGGTTGATGCGAACGTCATGTACGTCATTTTACGTCAACGAGATGCGTGTGAAACGTACGTTCCATACGTATTTGTAAATATGGACAGCAATAACACTGTACTTCTGGGAACAAGCGTGTAATAAAAACATTATATGATATTGTTGAATGTTTCATATGTATACGTGCTCTTTCTCAACTCCATCGGATTAACCAAACACCGCTCGAAATAATAACTGTATTGGACTATATCAATCCGGACGTTGAGTGCTGATGTACCGAGACTTGTCCTTAAACTGTTGTCATTAACGATTAAATTGTCAGGAAAAGAATAACACCTCCGAGAAATGACGTCGGATGCACGGATTAGCATGTCATATGTGCAGGAGATTTATTCCGTTGAATTTATCAGAGCGCGTAGCACCAATATGCAATTGAATTTAATACAATTTGTTCAACCATACTGCGCGTGTTACATCAAATCTTTGACAGGGGATCAGTTTTAATCTAGTTGTACTAAAATCTGACACCCAGTGAATGCTTCTAAATCAGTTAAGATTTCTAGTGGCAATAGCATTGTACGTGCCAAATTGAAAACAAAATCAAAGTATATTTGTCCTTGTGTAGAATCAAACTTCAAGGCAGAGTTCAAACCCATCGCTACGCTGGTCTGACATGCCATCACGTATATATAATGTGAGGAAATCTTACATGTTTTAAAGACGACCGCAACATGTGCGCTGGTTTTCCTTATACTAAGCTTGCTTTTCAACATGGGCGCCGCCAACTTGAATTTATTCGGCGCCATCTTGGAAACGTCTTTGCAATTAAATTTAAACAGCAAAATTTATCTTTTCATGTAGCCAACATAACATCATTCATTGCGTGAAGGGGTTACACGGTTTATAATTAAAACAATAATCATTAGTTGAATCGTAAATGCGGACTATAGGAAGTGTTGCTATGGCATTCTGAAACGACTGGAAGTGTTGCTATATCATTATGAAATTACGTAAATCTGCAAATTTTCATTAGCCACATTGCTAAAACAACAGAATTCATGTTTTAAATGTCTTTAACGTTTGTAACATTACTAAATAAACTTTCCTTCAGTTTAGTAAATCAGGAAAGCACGTTCGCTGTTATGTGACGTCATATGCAATTATCTTATACAAAGTGACGTCATACTGGTATTTGCATTCCCCTGCCATAGTCATTGCTGTTTGAACGACGTAACAGCACACAGCGAAAATCCACATTCCAGAAGAATGAGTAATATTTGTCTAAAAAAAATGAATATAGTATAAAATAAGAACACGAGGACTACTGCGTGTGTCGCGGCAATATACTAGCTAATACGCTCGATAAATGTACATACCGGTACCAGTATAAGGTTACAATTAACAATATCCATATATCATTATCACTTAACCCTTTACCCAACAGAATGGCCCTGTGCCAATGCATTCTCTTATATATGCGAGTCGACCATAGGTCGCCTCGCATATATAAGAGAATGCATTGGCTTAACACATTAAAAATTATAAAATTGTTAAAGAATGTAAGAAAAAATGGTAAAAAGTGTTAAAGGCCAATGCATTCTCTTATATATGCGAGGCGACCTATGGTCGACTCGCATATATAAGAGAATGCATTGACACAGGGCATAACTGTAACTATCACAATGTGTTCAATGAGCCGGTTCCAATGATATCCATATTTGTATGGTTCTATTGAGACAGACCCAAGATAATTTAGGCTGTTGCAGCTTTATTTGGCCGGTTTTGGCCGGTTTGTTGGGTAAAGGGTTAAACCGTGGAATGGTCGCTGGATGAATCCAATATGGCCACGACTAAGTGATCTCGCTTATTGGAGAGTCATTAGTAATGAAGATACTACAGGAAGGGGACACCGTTTTACCGCCCGCCATGCCCGTTCAGCAGTTCAAAGTCCCGTTCAGCAGTGCAGCGGCTGCATTTATGAAAATTCCCGCCAGAACGCAGTTTAACTCAATTAATGTGCAACTGTGTTAGTAGAGTCTAAGTTATAGAACTGACTTGTAATCGATGGACCATACCCAAATACACGGAGGGTTAACCGACCTCCACCCCAGTTCAACAGTTCAAAGCCAGTACACCAGATTCCCCGAACGCAGTTTAACTCAATTATGATTAAGTTAGTCGGGTATATATATAGGTTATGAAAATGACTTGTAATCGATGGGCCCTAACCAAGCACAGGGAGGGAACACCATTTAACCGACATCCGCCCGGTTCAACAGTTCAAAATCCAGTTCAGCATTCTATTTGGCGCAGTTCAGCAAATTCTCCCAAACTCAGTTTAACTAAATTTAACGAAGATAGTCGGATGTATGTTATGCAAATCACTTTTAATCGATGGACCATAACCAAATACAGTGAGGGGACACAATTTGATCGACGTCCACCCCAGTTCAACAGTTCAAAATCCCGTTCAACACTTTCAAACAGTAACAATTATTGACATCTGCATGTATTTGACCACCGTCCCCTATTTTGATAGCCAGAGGGTGCATATTTAGGCAGATTATTCTGCCCTGTTCTATTCTGCTATAGAAAACTTCTTGGCATAAGTCATCGCACACTTATCATACGTATCAATCTAGTCCATGGACTGGTAGGACCCATCGTTCACCCCCATTACTTAACTTCTTTGACATTTTCATGTACCCTAATGTGTATTGTTCAGGAAAAAATTATGTTAACAGCAAATATGTTGGGTCCTACTGGGTCAAAGTTTAGCCTTACTCAGTTACCATTTTCGATTATGATGGGGTGGGAGAAACGGTAGGCACTGGATTACTTTTATACTGGTAGCAAATTCACAACAATATATACATTTTACTTTTATACTGGTAGCAAATTCACAACAATATATACATTTATATACATTTTTGTCAAGATTTTCTCTCTATAATTTGTATCAAACTGACTTATAGTGCCTCGTCTTAAAACACGGCGGTCATGTTGGGCGCCATCTTGTTTCGTGTCTACGCTGCCACTTATTGTTCGTGTTAACATTGCTTAAAAGTTGAGGGACATAATAAGGAGGAAAATGAGTGGGGTGAAGTTAAGACATGTGGTGTGGGTGTAGGTGTATTCTATCAGCTTCCAGACTATTGTATTTGCGTTTTCATTGCCGTCGTGTGATTTTGACCTCTAGTGACGTCATCAATGACACCATCATTACTACCATCATATATTTTGCCCCACCCTATCATAATCGGAAAAAATGGTGACTGAGTAAGGCTAACTTTGACACAGTAGGTACACTAGAGTCTAGGATCAAAATATTTGCTGTTAACATAATTTTTCCTAAACAATACCAAAGAAGTTAAGTAATGGAGGGGGTGGGGGGGGGGGTGCACCAGGGGTCATACCAGCCCATGGACTAATCTGCTTAATTTGGGTCACTATTGAGTGAAACATATCCAGCTGTATCACGACAACTGATATCATGTTCATTCTATATTAACAGGATAATATGATTACGTCAGTACGTATGGACAACCCAAAACACGTACGTCCATCTATAAAGTGATAAATGTATGTTTCATGGGAGTGCCTCTATTTCCGGCCAACTTGGGATATATGATCACGTCAATACGTATGGACGGCGACATGTCTCTATTCCGAAGGTTCGCTATTCCGAAGGTTCACTATATATTCCGAAGGTTAATTCCTTGAAATTTAATGTCACGTCACGCAGCCCACACAATTGCTGTGTTACCATGACGTTATATATCAATAATCTCATAGGCAAGAATACGCCAGCAAAAGGCGGCTTATAACAGTGGGGCTTAACGCTTAATGAATACTGGAGCGCCATAACATACTGCGTAGCAGAATATCGCAGAATAGACGGATAAGAGATGGACTTAAATGCAATTGTGACTTTGTATTGACTTTAAATGCCCACTTAATTTGCGCATCACTGATTTTTCTTTTTATAGTGCCTTGATATACTGTTTTAATAACAATATATGCCATAAAATATGATTACAATACTATAATACATCACCATTTGAAACGTCTGTGTCTCAGAAGATGTACATAGAGAAATAGAAAACAGATGAAATAAAAAAAATCCCCCCCGTTATGGCTCCCAGAATGCAACAGAATTCAAGCTAGAAAACGAAATTTTCAATGGAAGGGGAATAACTTTATCTTTAAAATATAGAGTTATTCCCCCTCCATTGAAAATAATACACTTTGCACAACAAAACCAGATGAAACTTTAGCGCAAAAACACGTCGGCAACTTTACAAAAAGATGTTCACAATGTTAGAGAGCTTCCTATTTCAAATACATGGTATATAATATGGCATATATTTTATATATGTGATCTGCAAATTTTGATTCATTTCTGGTTAAATACGCCCAGAATAGAAAACCTTCAGAATAGCGAATATTCGGAATAACGAGCCTTTTGGAATAGCGAACCTTCGGAATAATGAACCTTCGGAATATGGAACCTTCGGAATAATGAACCCGATCCTGTATGAACAGCCCACGACGCGTCCATCAATAAATGTGTACATGTTTCATGGGACTGTTTATATATACATATAAGACTGGAGTAAAGTTGAGACCAACACGTCTTCGTTAATTGTGGTACCCGGATTTCAACGAAATTTGGTGTGGTGACTCGGGGTGCCCCGACAGAGTGTATAATGGCGTTAGTTTGTCTAAATTTTGATTTAAACAAATTTAAATGAATTAAAAATAGGAACCTATGTGAATATATATTTAGGTACAATATAAACCTATTTGCAAGAGAATATGTTGCAGCACCGGATATAGGGGAATGTGGGCCACAGTTAGACATGGGTCAGAGTGAGACGTAGCCTCTAACATTTCTCTAATTTCCAGACCAATATCCATGGCGCCAGTCCAGATATATTAGACTAAGCCATATAACACATGTTACTATATTTGTTCAAAATGCTATCATCAGGTGAAGGTTGAAGCCACCAATTTTCAAAGCAAATTTAATTAATTTCATTTTTGCAATTTTAAGGGGAAAATATCTTTATTGGATAAATTTACATATAATACTGAATACATTTTTGTGATGTGGAAAACGTGGATTTATTGCATATTTCACATAGCCACATCTGATTTATTTATAGACGTTTATGTATGCTTGACTTTCAGCGAGTTATATGGTGGGGCACAATGACTCAATAAGACACAATTTCTGGCATGTGGTAGGATCCACCTTCAGCAGATGATAGGCACTTCGAAAAGGAATGACATAATTTGCCAAATCACTATTGGTTTGTGGCTTGAGTGGATAAATAATTTAGATCAAACAAACTGATGTCATTGTGCAATAGTGGTATGTTCGGGTCGTTTCCTATACGGTTACTACTCATTAATCAGACGCGCATATATGAACGTTTACGGAGTTCACCTTAAAAGACTATCGAACCACAAAAAATACTAGATCATGTCATGAATCACTACACTAGATATGACCGTACTATAGACCATATTACACCAATTGCACTGTAAACAAACCTGGGAACTTTTTTATGTTCTGACAGCGAAATTTATAACAATGAATAAACAAGCAGGGAATATGTTTCCCTTTATTGTTAATACTTGTTCCTCAGTGATCTACTTCACAGTAGGGGTGGTCACAGTTCAAGATTGCATGCCTGTTTGTGACTTTTGCTAGCTTATATCGTACTCTCAGGTGTCTAATCATTGTGATGATCAATAATAGTGATAGTGGAGACTTAGAGTGAAATTAATAATAGTGATGGAAATTTAATTCTATTTAAATTTAATTCTATATATGTCTATGCCAAATAATTTAATGATCGTTGAGAATTTTATCCAAAATAACTAATCATGCGGCACATGCTGACACTATTGTTAGGCATTATTAAGGAACAGGTATTTCATAATTTATTATCTGTACTGTTTTTTGATTGTTACAAACTTCCCTATCGCAACAGCAAAAACTTTGTACTTGTGGAATATATCATTCTCGACGGGCATAGTTACATAGAGATTCGTGATATGGTCTAAGAAAATGCCACCAGATTAAACATTTATATGACCATCTGCGATTGCCTCGTGAGTCATGTAGAACTACATGTAGAAAACTAGAAGGTCATGACAGTTCGACCAGCTTGGCCTGGAATTATTATGTTTAGCATACAGAGTATTCCAATCCCAATGTGTCAAGTCGACAATAGCAAGTACGCAGGGCTATATTTAATAATTGTTCCACAAATAGCCACTATATATATGCTAGCCATGCTGGCCGAGCTCCCGCTTAATGCTTAAGGTTTAAACCGAGAACACATTGTTAAAATCATGAAATATTTAACATGTGAGAATGCTAAAACAAATCACTGTTAATGGCGTTATTATCGGTGCATTATAATTGTTATATTTAACTTGATCTGTCCATCACAGGAAACAGAATTCATAGATGGAAAGTTGAAAGCATATCCTCTCACCAGCAGTGTTCGCGCTGTCGGTAGCCAAATTAGCCAATGGCTAATATTTTTCGAATTTGGCTAATATAAATTTCATTTGGCTAAACTTTTGGCTAAACTTTTTTTGAACCCAAATGGAGACTGAAAGCATGGAGCCAGAAAGCTAATTAATAAAAGCGCTCAATAGATCGACATTCAAGACGAAGTTAGGTGACGAAAGTATTTCATTATTTTCGTACTTATGAAATATCGTACAAAGGGAAACCCGATTGACAACTCTGTCAACCAAGCGATCACAAAGTGATATGCAATCATCTTTAGTTTTCACAAGACGGACATTCAAAGACGCATGGACATTAAACCGACCGTGGTTGAATTATGACAATGTGAAGAAAGCAATGTTTTGTAAAGTGCATTGGCGCCGGTATATAAGCAATTTGTTTTAATCGGGAGAAAGATTACGTCACTCTGCATGAAGCAGCAAAAGGTCATTATTAATTTTTACACTTAATCCCCTAATCCCCCATTCAGCCCATTGTCTGTCTGGCCACTCTCGGTGCGCCTGCACAATGCATGTTTATGATGACATTGTATTTATGACGGTCGAGGTTTATGAGCACCAAGTGTAAGACAATAGCTTAATCAGCCAAATGTGAATCACGACATGTATTTTGTGGCTATTTGTCGTCAATACAGATACAGTCAAAATAATATGCATGCTTTTATGACAGATTGTAATTTGATAATGGCGTAACAATATTAAGTTATTAGTTTCCAGATGACACTTAGATATTTTAGCAAGGATAAATATTTAATGATTTAAAAAAAAGATATTGATATAAAACCAAAAAATAATGACATTAAGAAGGACAATCCCGGGTTACCCCCCCCCCCCCCCAATCACTCTTTCACATACAGATTAATAAATTTTTAATAAATGATATATATAAAAATACTTCTAGTTCATCAAAATTATTTAAATTATTGTGTATTTTACCTGTGTCTGTTAGATTTTACGTTTTAGTCATTAATTGTGAACCGACCAGAAAACGATGATTTAATTTGGCCAAAGATTTTTTTAATTTTGCCAAAAAACATTTGGCTAAAGTTTTTTTCATTTGGCTAATAACATTTTCATTTGGCTAAACTTTTGGCTAAAGTTTTTTTCGGTCCAGCGCGAACACTGCTCACCAGTCACTACACTCTGCAGTGTGCCGAGACCAAATGGGAGATGCTCTTCTTTTCCTTCACTCACCAAGTTAATTGACTCACTTTGTCAGTCACCAATTCACTGGGCTTCATATGTTTGTCGCATCTGTGTGTCGAATGCTCTGTACTGTATATGGCTAGAATTGTATTTTGACCTGAGTCATATTCACAGTGAGTGTGTGAGGCTGAGCCTGAACAGACTGAAGTCGTTGAAAACTAAATTTACTAATCTGTAATCACTAATACAATCCTAATAGTAATAGACTAGTAGTATACTAGTAGTAAATGAGTAAATCAGTCAGCTCTAAAATGTCCATTTTCTGATTTCCTTGACCTGACACTAGTGACAGTGACAGCTATTAACAATTAAATTTAGAGAAGTAGACGGAACAATTTGCCGCTTGCAACTCTAACCACTGAGTCCAGGTGAAAACAGACTTAAAATTTAACAGAACAAGCCAAATCACAGTGGTGACCACAGACCAGTCCAACGTCCACAGTCCACTCCAGTGACCTTCATTTTCATATTTTGTTCAGTCACAGTTTCGTCATTCACTGATTCAGGTTCTTTTCGACTGACTGAGTTTCAATTTCACTGTTAAACTTCAAAAATCTGGAGGATCCACACACAATGTATGCCCAATCGATTGGATTATAGCAAAAATAAAATTCAGTACGAGAACCACAACGGAGAAGAGTTGTTGTTGTTGTTTGAAGAGTTTGAATACCATTCGCCAATAACTTATCAGGGCGCAGACATTTTGTAACGAAAATTACGTCACCATTTGTAACGTTGCTATGGACCAGGGGACGTAATTTCAAACTGAAACGTTCGGAATCTGACGAGGTTTGCCGAATGCTATGCGCATATGTCAACTAAATCCACATTAATCATTTAATTTTGAATATGGGTGCTTGCGTTTTTCAAATTTAATAGTGTTGCTATTGGGAGGCTGATCAAAGAAGTAAAATAAATTCGTTTTGTTAGTTTGTCAATTCATTTTACAGGCTGGTTCGAGGTTATTCCAACATGGCGGCCACCATAGTAGACTCGTACCTGGCTCATATGTGAAACACTACGGCGCTATCGCTCTGTGACGTGCCCTCCCATAATAACGTCCTCCAAAGCAGAGCAATGACAAGGTTTATAGTCCGGGGACCAGTCAACCACCATAGGGGCCCAAAGGTCCGAATCGCCCGGATGTAAAAAAGAAATTTGAGGTTGATGGAGTATAGAAATTAGTGACGTCACAACTATACTTGCGTCGCTTACCAACCGCAAAACAACCTTTGGGTTGTGATGATAACAATTAATGCTTTTTGTATATTATTAATATTTTTGTTGCTAAAAATTCTCCAGTTATTTATAAAGTATTCTCTCAAAACTGATGTTATTGTCCATGTCCATGCCGAACTGACTCAAACATATCGGAATAGACTTAGGGAACGCTGCCACTTCAGTATAGTAAAATACATATACGCATATATTCACCATCCTACCAAAAGGGTGTTATGCAGGCTACTGAGCAATAGAACAGTCTCATTTTATGTAAATAATCAGGAAAAAATTGCAAGCACCCGCAAAAATGTTTTTTCTGAACTCTAGACCAACCACCACCACGGCCCTGTGACAGGCTGTGTACTGGATTTTTCGTAAGACCCCCCACCCCACCGCACCCATATTAATGTATGCAATATGATTGAGAATAGGACATTAGCAGTCACATGTGTTATATTTAAGGTCGTTGTCCGGCCTTAATGCGGATTACACTAATTGTCTGTCGATTGATTGGAATAACATACGTCATAACACACGTATATATACGCACGGCAACCGAGGTCATCACAAGGACGGTTTAGTTTAAAAAACAGCTAATTGGATTGTGGCTTCATTATTGCTAACGTATTAACGCACCTTTCCAACACACAAATGACAAAACGAGTTAAGCTTCCTGCCTGCAATACCATATAAAACAAATGGAATAACAAGAACAAATACCTTACTCGTATTTAAATTCGCGCAGTACTATATTTCGCTCAGTTTTGAATCGCGCATCTAGATGCGCGAATTCAAAACTGACAAATATTTTCGTAATATTTTCTTATATCTTGGAGCTGGTTCTTAGTCATTGCTGGGGATAGTATATGTGTATATTAAATATCATCGCGGCAGATTTACATAGTGTACACAATAAACTAGTAAATACATACATCATAATTTTGTGGCGACCTGGACTATTAGTATTTATATTATACAAACATTTCAACAATGTCTATGTTACCATGATTTGTCGCTTGGCATTGTAAACAATGGTCTTGATAGCGGTTGGCCGAATGTAAATATATGCATACATGTTTTAGCGTAATTGTGTAATCAACCGTTCATAAATTCATAATATATGTAAACTCAGCAACATAGCCCTCTTGTATTCCTATGGACTTAGGTTTATATAGATTATTGGGAGTCGTATTATTTTTCGCTCAGTTTTAAATTCGCGCACCGATTGGTGCGCGAAAAATAGTACTGCGCGAATTTAAATACGAGTAAGGTATATGATTTACAGATGAAGGTGAAGTAGGGATAGACGATGTCAAAGAAAGAGTGTACTATTTGCGTCAGAATGGAGGGAGATTGTGAGAGTGTGAACCGTCGATCGGTGATGTGATAATTATTATCGTAATTAATGATTATTCGCTGGGTTTGTTATACCAATAATCTTTAAATCGGTTTGTTTCTATAATATATTTTTGAACAAGAATGAAGAACTTATAATTGATTTGCTCAGTCTCATGAGTGGTGTCCAATAGTATATGTGACCCGCCATATCAAATCCAGTCGTAAGTCGGTATTTTTTTTACCTTGTGCCAATGCATTCTCTTATAGTCGACCATAACAATTTTTTATCATTTTTTTAAAATAAATGTTTCTTGCAATTTTTAGGACATAAAATAAAAAAAACATCCATTACCCTGCAGGGAGCCCCACACATATATAGAAGCATATAGAAGAGTGTCGTCTGCTCATGTTTAATACAAGAAAAAAGTATTAAAATTGTAAAAAATTGCTAGGCCAATGCATTCTCTTATATATGCGAGGCGACCTATGGTCGACTCGCATATATAAGAGAATGCATTGGCACAGGGTAAAAAAAATCCCGACTTACGACTGGATTTGATATGGCGGGTCACATATGTTCAATGGTCAAATGGAGTATGCCTGTAGTTTTTATATGCTGTATAGGAGTTTCAATCTTTCATAATATGGTCTGTCGTCTTTCAAAATGCGAAAGGTGTCTATTATAATAGTATAATATACGCAAATACCAGGTCAGTCAAACCATGTGTTTAACTATTATAGATCGATATGGATATTGCTGTTTTGTGACTTCGATAACAGAGTGATAATCGAAAAGCATATACATGACGGGAAATCACCAGGCGGTAAAAAATTACGTACGTCTCCTTAACCACAGCCGAATTATGGGTAACTTTTCAGGATTTAGTCGGAAATATGGCTTGTTGTTATTCATCGGAAAGCTCTCGCCGAGAGCTTTCTGGTGAATGGCAACAAGCCGTATTTCCGACTCGGGGAGAGCTTTCCGATGAATGGCAACAGGCCATATTTCCGACTAAATCCTGAAAAGTTACCCATAATTCTGCTGTGGTTAAGGAGTCGATTATTTGAAGCATTACTGTACGTACAGACTTATCAAGATAACGAATAAATTAAAACCATATATACTGGAGTGTAGATCAGCCGAAGCAAGGTTGAGTTTTACTAGATTAAGTGTGAGCAATCATAAACTCGAAATAGAGAAAGGAAGGCACAAACAGCCCCCATTACCAGTCAAAGATAGAAAGTAAATCTGGGTAAGCATCACATTTCATAACAAAAAGATATTCATGTTCAACCTGTTTCGTCCAGATTTACGCGAAAACTATTTTACATTATCAAGATAACGAATAAATTAAAACCATATATACTGGAGTGTAGATCAGCCGAAGCAAGGTTGAGTTTTACTAGATTAAGTGTGAGCAATCATAAACTCGAAATAGAGAAAGGAAGGCACAAACAGCCCCCATTACCAGTCAAAGATAGAAAGTAAATCTGGGTAAGCATCACATTTCATAACAAAAAGATATTCATGTTCAACCTGTTTCGTCCAGATTTACGCGAAAACTATTTTACATTATCAAGATAACGAATAAATTAAAACCATATATACTGGAGTGTATACCTTGTGGTTTTTTTGGTTATATATACTATAAAAAAAAAGGAAAAAAAAGATTCAGAATCATACAGTGTCGCACTAATGCGGTACCATGTTTGTTATTGTGACGAAATAACATATCTCGATCCATAGTCAACAGAACTTTCACGAACTTGGACATCGACACTTTCTAATCGCTCTACATAAGCATGGTCAGGCCTATCATCGAATAATGTAAAATAGTTTTCGCGTAAATCTCAACGAAACAGGTTGAACATGAATATCTTTTTGTTATGAAATGTGATGCTTACCCAGATTTACGCGAAAACTAGTTTACACAGTTACTCAGTTAGCCAACGCTTTTCCTTAGTTTTTAGATCTTTCAGATTTTGAAGAATTTTATTCATAATGAGTAATGTGAAAAAGGAAAGTATCAATATAATATGCGACACGATCCGAGCCTTCTTCGCCAAAAGAGAAACATTCAGCTGAAATGAGAAGAGACGCACAGACTTACAAGTGTGACAACACGGCAATAATGTACCATGGATGTCATATATGTACATAAATAGTTATATATTAATGTAATATATTAAAGGGGTACTGTACGCCAAATGTTGTTGTTGGTTTTTATAGTCTCCGAGTCGGAGAATAAGGTAACAATTTTTTCATTATTTGAAAGTCTGTTGAGTACGAAGTAGTGTTACGGATGACAAATTTACCGGAATGCAAAAATACAAATTGTCGTTGTCGAGTAATTTGTGTACAGTTTTCAACCTAATGAAACAAATAAAAGTTATATTATATGCATAGTAGTCCCATATAATCATTTACGTTATTGTATCGTCGCTAGTCAGTGAGTGGCTTGAGTGTTCTCCCCGTATCATCATAATATTTTAAGCGATCGTGTGTGCGATCGGTTTAACAAGCCAGTATCCCTCATTTATTTTATTTGATTACGTAAATTCGTAAATTAATTGACGCCATTTTATGGCTCCAGTCATTAATTCAATTTATATCAAATTATTAACTTTTAAATTATTAAATTTTAAGATAGCCTATTAACCTGAGCGTTTACAGAATACATCTTCGACTCAAATTACTTATGTTTCTCTATATTATCGATATTAGATCGTTGTTGTCACCGGAAATTTAATGAAAATGGCGTACAGTACCCCTTTAAATGTAATTTAATTTATTATTCACCATTATTACCATTGTCCACTGCCCATTGCGTGTATTGCAATACACGTCTTCTATCTTGTATCAAAAAATGATCCAATGATTACCCTTAGAAAATGTAATTAATGACAACACTGATTGACTTGCTGATATCCACAAACAAAACTAACTTTATACATGTATATACCCCGAATAACACAATTATATACATACAGCCCGGAACCCGAGCTATCTCTCAAATTTACAGTAATCATTTCTTAACTCGATCATCAAAATGCCGGCACGAATTTATCTGCGCCAAAACCTAACTCTTTATTTTACAGTGTAAACAAGAAAACCATAATCAGAAATGGTAACGCCCTCAAGATCATATTGTTAGCCATAAATATAAATTATAATATAAAATATATTGGTTACATGAATGCACCGCCTCAGAATTCCGTTAAAACAACTAATCCTTCAAATTATTACAAAAAAACTACGGCTTATTACTGCAGGTTTCTCATTCACCACACCAGAAAGCTTCTAAATGCGAATCAAAAATCGGAGGCATTGTGTTGCCACCAAGAGTGCATGGCCCAGCCATTGTTCATACCAAAACACCGAAAGCAATTAACGCGGTCATAATAGTTACATACTGCAACTATAAGACATCCAGCGAATACACACCCCACGAAAACCCGAAATGTGTTGTCATTCGAGGTATCCCATCGCTATAGCTCAATTTGACACGGCCAGATTAGCCTTCCTACAATATCCTAAAACGATAAAGCTTCTCAAATAATGGGCATAGTCAACAGAACTTTCACGAACATGGACATCGACACTTTCTAATCGCTCTATATAAGCATGGTCAGGCCTATCATCGAATAATGTAACTCTGCATGGAGCCCACATCACAAATATCAAAGCATTTTGTTAGAGAAATACAAAGAAAAGCAACGAAACTAGAAGTTCGTCAAATCAAAACTCTATGCTATCGAGACCGAGTGATAAGACTCAATCTGATGTATTTAAAATATGGAATATTTAGAGGAGATCTAATCGAGGTATATAAACAGTTGAATGGTCATTACAATATCAATGCCTGTGACCTATTAGAAAGACATACATCGGGAAGAACAAGGGGACATAATAAAAAGCTACAGATGCCAATTGTTAACAAGACCATAGGAAAATATTTCTTCACGCAGAGGGTGGTAAATAGCTGGAACTCTCTGCCATACTTCGCTGTTGAGGCTCCAACACTCGATCAATTCAAAATATTCATAGACTCATTCATCTATTATATAAAATATGAGTTCGACGACAAGTAATATGTTAAAGTGACTCACAAGTAAATATCGAATGACGATACATATATTTGTAAACAAGCATTGCAGATAATGTTATTTGGATGAAAAGTCGCAAGACTTGTTCCGTATTATGATGATGATGATGATGATGATGATGATGATATGATTGATAGAACAAACCACTATTATGATGATCGTGTCGTTATTTGTTTAAAATACGTATCAATTGACATATACGCACCCGTTCCCTCATTAAATAGGGACCTACTGCGAATTGTCACAACCGGAAAAACCCATTGTCTATAAATAAAACGCCCAGCGAACCATAGCTATCTAGAATCTCTAGGACAGTATACACCCGAGGGCGTTAATGACATTCTTCATTAAGTGCGCTAACGGTGTGTCGCCCAATGACCGACGGAATAACAATCTATTTATCTCTTTACAAAAACTACACCACATTACATGATTCACGTATGATTTTATTAATGTAGCCAGTGAGAAAGTAGCCC
This sequence comes from Siphonodentalium dalli, assembly GCA_032622095.1. NCBI lineage: Eukaryota > Metazoa > Mollusca > Scaphopoda > Gadilida > Siphonodentaliidae > Siphonodentalium > Siphonodentalium dalli. Next base: position 46,555,116 of record CP136069.1, on the reverse strand, counting down.
AAGTGAAATTCACTTGGGGGCGTACAAAAGTGAGTGCTAGAATATAATATTTATCAATGTATTGTTAATATAATGCTTGTGCTATACGTATGTCTGTCTGTCTCATTTTGTGTGTGGTTCTTTTGGTTATACATACTATAAAAAAAGGAAAAAAGATTAAAAATCATACAGTATCGCACTAATTTTTATTTTAAAACATTTAATTAAATAAATAAAAAACACACCAATTAAAATAACCTCACCATGGGCCTATTTCAGAATCAAATAAATGTGAATATGTAGGTTCAATACACTGTTCAATATGAAGCTATATACAGACCAGATGTACGCTCTTCATATATGTGTTTTCACTGTGGCCCGAGCCATCCAACAGAATAACGGGTATAAGTCCACTATGGGCTTTGCTTATTTCAGAATATTTAGGTTCAAATGTGCATAAAGGGGCCACAGGCCCCTCCGACGCTGAATAAAGGCCCCCGAATGGAACCTGTTTTAGCTAGTGTTTGAATAAATATGATATACATAGCAATACAATAATTGGACAGCTGAAAATACCCCGTCTCTTTAGAACGTTCATATATATAAACCCATGTGCAACATATAATTGTAATGTGTTAATCCATGTAACTTTTGGGTAATTGATGCACATTAGGCCATGCGCGTTCGGGATAACATACTTTACAGACAACAACAATTTAATAGCCTGGTTCTTACAGCTTTCCCCTATATTTTAAGAGAAAAAAACCCCATAAAACTCAGTATTACTTGATTTGTGACAAAAAAAAATGATACATGCATGTGGTGAAGAAAAGAGTTGATGGTAGAATGTTTTTGCTTTCTCCTTTGCTCCATTAATTAAATTATTAAATGGGAAGAAATACTTCAGTTTTAATAAAACTCAATTAAAAAAAATATCTTGTGAAATTCATGTTTATACCGCCTGTTCTCGTGAAAATAACCTTTTTAACTTTGAATGTCCCGTTTTAGGCCCATATATAGCTTATTTGAGGAAAATACGCTCTATATATGGGCGTAAAATTAGACGTTCAAAATAAGCCCGCATACCTGCGAGAAGAATAGATGCCTCGTTGCCTTCACATCTAAAAATAGAATCTTTGGGGTCTAAAATTGGTTGTACTAAAATATTCCCAAAATTTCAAAACCCAAAAATTATTTTTCCAAAAAAAAAAAATTCAAAACCCAAAAATTATTTTTCCAAAAAATTTCAAAACCCTAAAATTATTTTTCCAAAACAAAAATTTTAAAACCCCAAAATTTCAAAAGAAAAAATTTCAAAACCCTCAAAATTATTTCTCTAAAAAAAAAATTTAAATAAAAAATTTATAACGAGTTTTCGGTTTCTGATAATCTCGATATTAAAAAATGTCGAATGTTAAATTATTTGCGTGTAATATCTTTCGTTATTTTTTTTTGTTCAAATATTTTTCATGAAATTATTAATCGATGTTTAGAAATAGCTTTATTGGACATTGTGACCATCGATATGAATGCATACATTCCAGTGTTTATCGGACGCAGTTCATATAATTGTCATACTTGAAAATAGACACCATTACTCTTACATAAATAATAAAGAGCGTTTATTCTTTACACTCTCTCTACCCCAGATGAAGTTATTGAGTATATGACAGGTGTGTATTATCGTGAATTATTGGAAGTATTGAGATGTACTATGTTGAATCACGAGTGGTCGAAAATTGTAATGTGAAATTACAACCTCCAGAATGAATTGTCATATTCGCTGTACACGCAATCACACACGCGACATTGGTGGTAACAATGTGTCTTTCACACCTTTGCTTTACCAAATGAATTCTATTATTTCCCCGTTCACAGTTATATGCTATTCAGAAAACATATCGATTTAATGTCTGAACAAACGGGTTAGTATCAATTAAGGTTGATAAACTGTGTCATTCACACGATAATTAGTTATCCAAAACATGCATACATCCAGGTCACTCAATAATAGAAATTGATTCGGTGTCATTGTTATAACAACATTACGTAATAACCACTTATCGCCCCACATTCATACTTACGCTTTGGACATTTTATCAGTTTATCACGTGATCACTAAATGTGGCAATCGGGTATCCTCCGATGCCTGCAATATATTATTTATAATAATTGGACTCATTGATCTCACGTGAATAATACTCTTAGTTGTTCCAATAAAATAGTTATCAAATTCGATCACCAATAGATTTGACTGTGGAATGTAATGACCTTTAACTTATTTATCGATCTAAAGGGACACTCATTATGAATGAATGTTAACAATACAAGCGCACGAATGAAGAGCGTTGAACATATACGAAATTACTACACGAATGAATTGAACCTTGAAATTTATATTTCACATCTTACCAACAACAGCTACATACATAATCATAGTATTATACTGTCTTGCATGTACACACGCTATGACATCATTAAAGGTGGACAATCCACTCACGGTGTGACAACAGATACGGACATAGGCATAGTGTTATACAGTCTTCTATGTACCCACGCTATGACACCATTAACGTACATTGGATGTCAGGTCTATGACTCTTGAGTATGCACCAATCAATGAGCAAATGAGCAAAAAAATGAGCAAATGAGCAAAAAAATGAGCAAATGAGCAAGAAAATGAGCAAATGAGCAAGAAAATGAGCAAATGAGCAATAAAAATGAGCAAATGAGCAAAAAAATGAGCAAATGAGCAAGAAAATGAGCAAATGAGCAAGAAAATGAGCAAATGAGCAATAAAAATGAGCAAATGAGCAAGAAAATGAGCAAAAAAATGAGCAAATGAGCAAGAAAATGAGCAAATGAGCAAAAAAATGAGCAAATGAGCAAACAAATGAGCAAATGAGCAATAAAAATGAGCAAATGAGCAAAAAAATGAGCAAATGAGCAAAAAAATGAGCAAATGAGCAAAAAAATGAGATGTAACATTATATCACTGTTATTGTATCAATTGATAGGTTCAGACAAGTTCGATGTTTAGAAAAGAAAAGTTACCTATAATTCTGCTGTGGTTAAGCAGTCCATTATTTAGGGCATACCTGTATGTAGGCCTATCAGTGGATGAATAGTCTGCCGGAGAAGTACTGTGTAGACAGGTCTTGTCGGTAAGAGAGTCAGACGAGAAGTGAAGGCTCGGCTATTAAAACATAGTAATGCGATAGCGAACATCAAACGAGTCTGCGCACGCATATCTGTCCAAAGGATACAATAGCAGTCATTGGTCAATTTATCCCCGGTGTCAGCTCAGTACCCAATCGGGACGAAGCCGAAGGTCAACTCATTTTTTTTTGCTCATTATAGTACGTCACTTGGACATTTTATCAGTTTATCACGTGATCACTAAATGTGGCAATCGGGTATCCACCGATGCCTGCAATTTATTATTTATAATAATTGGACTCATTGATCTCACGTAAATAATACTCTTAGTTGTTCCAATAAAATAGTTATCAAATTCGATCACCAATAGATTTGACTGTGGAATATAATGACCTTTAACTTATTTATCGATCTATGTTAGAACATGGTCTTAACAAAAAACTTGACCATAACAAAAATTACCTTACATTTATGCATGAATCTAATTAGACCATACGTAAATATTGTCAGCTTATCGTCTGATGAGCAAATCCGATGTTTATCAAAAATAGTACAACTTCCAGTTGGTAATTACTCTTACGAATGAAGAGCGTTGAACATATACGAAATTACTACACGAATGAACTGAAATTTATATTTTCACATCTTACCAACAACAGATATAGACATAGTCATAGTGTTATACTATCTTACATGTACCCATGCTATGACATCATTCGAAGGGGCAATACACTCAAGGAGTTAAAGTGACACGAAACAAGGGACGTGATGTAATATTGGTGTTTGAATCTTAAAGGAACACAAGACACTCTAAAGGGACACTCATTATGAATGAATGTTAACAATACAAGCGCACGAATGAAGAGCGTTGAACATATACAAAATTACTACACGAATGAATTGAACCTTGAAATTTATATTTCACATCTTACCAACAACAGCTACAGGCATTATCATAGGGTTATACTGTCTTGCATATACACACGCTATGACATCATTAAAGGCGGACAATCCACTCACGGTGTGACAACAGATACAGACATAGGCATAGTGTTATACAGTCTTCTATGTACCAATGCTATGACATAATTAAAGGGGGATAATACACGCACGGTGTGGAATGTTAAAGTGACACGTGGTAAGGGACATGATGTAATATTGGTGAAACCCCCTCCACAACTTATAGATATATAACGAAGACGAGAATAACATGTTGATGAAGTTTATTGAAATTTAATCATTGTCTGAATCTTCGACCGTTAGTTTTACTTCTAAGAGTTTCTGGAATTTTCTCATCGCTTCATCTGCAGCCCATTCATTATTATATCCGTGTTTGGTCAGTTTGACCATTTTCTTCATGATCATGGTATGTATGCGTGATGTTTTCAATCGATACTGGTATTCTATTAATCGTCTATAACTTTTGAGAAACAGAGCAAACTCTGTGTCGATGGTATCCTCTTTTCCCGACATTCTCTCATCTCCCGAAATGCTCTCTTCTTCTTTCACATCATTGGTGACGCGTTTCATCATACTTTTGAATGTGTCCATCTCGTTGACACATCGCGCAGCTTTCTTACGACCGAATACCGTTCTACTACCGACGACATTACCATCTTCTGAATCTGATAGCGTTCCCCGTTCATCTTCATCTGAATCTAGAACCGCTTCGTCAGATTCATCGGTATCTTCTCCGAAGAGAGTTGGTTTTGTCTCGGACATAACTCCGTGTTTAATCTGTTTATGTCTTTGTAGATTGTAGTTCGTCGATAAAATAATGCCACATAAATCACACCCGTGCATTATCGCGAATTATTGGAAGAACCATCACTCTTATAAGTAGCGATAAAAAGAGAGAATAAGGTGTGGTATACAACCGTCGCGCTAAGAGTACGTTCGTCCCGGGGCTAGGGTATAGATATTTGACCGCCTGTGATTCAATTAATGCCAATTTATCAGTATGGTACTCTATGTATTCATTCATGATTTGGCTAATCGTATGACACTGGTCTTTTCATTTTCTTCTTATTATTAGACAAACCTCCAACAGACACTCTCTTGTTGGTTTGTTTGGACACTTTACGTGTGTTTGTCAACTTATTTGCTGCAACTTCGGCCTTAGCCATTTCAATCGCTTGAGCGATGGGTGTCACCACGTTAATATGTGGTTTTAGAACGTCTTCTTCACTATCACACTGATGATAATGTTGTTGTTGTTGTTGTTGTTGTTGTTGTGGCTGATGTGGCTGATGATACTGTTGTTGTTGTTGTTGTTGTTGTTGTTCTGAAGGTGTGTGTTTAACTTTGATATGACGCTTCAAACTATCTTGCCAAGCATAGACACTTAAGCACTCTTCACATTGATACTTCATTTTCCTATATAATCAGTGAAATCGAGCGTTCTTCTATGCACCTATATTTATATAGAACAGAAACAAGGGAAACGTGGTGGACTAGTTAACTAGTTCAGGCTGTCGTTCACAACGTCTCTTAGTGTTGTTTGTACTGGATACAAATTTATCACATTAGCTACAATACAACCTACCTATCCAAATGTCAATGCAATTATGAGTGATTTCAATATGAACACTCTATTATATAGATATGTGTAACCTGGTGACTGACATGATGATACAGTTATGCACTAAATAATGGACTGCTTAACCACAGCAGAATTATAGGTAACTTTTCAGGAGTTAGTCGGAAATATGGCTTGTTGCCATTCATCGGAAAGCTCTCACCGCCGGCGGCGGCGGCGGCGGCATTGCAGTATTTTACTGCGGCGGCGGTGCCGCCACCGCCGCCGGGGTCCGCCGCCGGCGGACCCCGCAGTAAAATACCGCAATGCCGCCGCCGCCGCCGCCGCCGCCGCCGCCGCCGGCGGTGAGAGCTTTCCGATGAATGGCAACAAGCCATATTTCCGACTAACTCCTGAAAAGTTACCTATAATTCTGCTGTGGTTAAGCAGTCCATTATTTAGTGCATAACTGTATCATCATGTCAGTCACCAGGTTACACATATCTATATAATAGAGTGTTCATATTGAAATCACTCATAATTGCATTGACATTTGGATAGGTAGGTTGTATTGTAGCTAATGTGATAAATTTGTATCCAGTACAAACAACACTAAGAGACGTTGTGAACGACAGCCTGAACTAGTTAACTAGTCCACCACGTTTCCCTTGTTTCTGTTCTATATAAATATAGGTGCATAGAAGAACGCTCGATTTCACTGATTATATAGGAAAATGAAGTATCAATGTGAAGAGTGCTTAAGTGTCTATGCTTGGCAAGATAGTTTGAAGCGTCATATCAAAGTTAAACACACACCTTCAGAACAACAACAACAACAACAACAACAGTATCATCAGCCACATCAGCCACAACAACAACAACAACAACAACAACATTATCATCAGTGTGATAGTGAAGAAGACGTTCTAAAACCACATATTAACGTGGTGACACCCATCGCTCAAGCGATTGAAATGGCTAAGGCCGAAGTTGCAGCAAATAAGTTGATAAACACACGTAAAGTGTCCAAACAAACCAGCAAGAGAGTGTCTGTTGGAGGTTTGTCTAATAATAAGAAGAAAATGAAAAGACCAGTGTCATACGATTAGCCAAATCATGAATGAATACATAGAGTACCATACTGATAAATTGGCATTAATTGAATCACAGGCGGTCAAATATCTATACCCTAGCCCCGGGACGAACGTACTCTTAGCGCGACGGTTGTATACCACACCTTATTCTCTCTTTTTATCGCTACTTATAAGAGTGATGGTTCTTCCAATAATTCGCGATAATGCACGGGTGTGATTTATGTGGCATTATTTTATCGACGAACTACAATCTACAAAGACATAAACAGATTAAACACGGAGTTATGTCCGAGACAAAACCAACTCTCTTCGGAGAAGATACCGATGAATCTGACGAAGCGGTTCTAGATTCAGATGAAGATGAACGGGGAACGCTATCAGATTCAGAAGATGGTAATGTCGTCGGTAGTAGAACGGTATTCGGTCGTAAGAAAGCTGCGCGATGTGTCAACGAGATGGACACATTCAAAAGTATGATGAAACGCGTCACCAATGATGTGAAAGAAGAAGAGAGCATTTCGGGAGATGAGAGCATGTCGGGAAAAGAGGATACCATCGACACAGAGTTTGCTCTGTTTCTCAAAAGTTATAGACGATTAATAGAATACCAGTATCGATTGAAAACATCACGCATACATACCATGATCATGAAGAAAATGGTCAAACTGACCAAACACGGATATAATAATGAATGGGCTGCAGATGAAGCGATGAGAAAATTCCAGAAACTCTTAGAAGTAAAACTAACGGTCGAAGATTCAGACAATGATTAAATTTCAATAAACTTCATCAACATGTTATTCTCGTCTTCGTTATATATCTATAAGTTGTGGAGGGGGTTTCACCAATATTACATCATGTCCCTTACCACGTGTCACTTTAACATTCCACACCGTGCGTGTATTATCCCCCTTTAATTATGTCATAGCATTGGTACATAGAAGACTGTATAACACTATGCCTATGTCTGTATCTGTTGTCACACCGTGAGTGGATTGTCCGCCTTTAATGATGTCATAGCGTGCGTATATGCAAGACAGTATAACCCTATGATAATGCCTGTAGCTGTTGTTGGTAAGATGTGAAATATAAATTTCAAGGTTCAATTCATTCGTGTAGTAATTTTGTATATGTTCAACGCTCTTCATTCGTGCGCTTGTATTGTTAACATTCATTCATAATGAGTGTCCCTTTAGAGTGTCTTGTGTTCCTTTAAGATTCAAACACCAATATTACATCACGTCCCTTGTTTCGTGTCACTTTAACTCCTTGAGTGTATTGCCCCTTCGAATGATGTCATAGCATGGGTACATGTAAGATAGTAAAACACTATGACTATGTCTATATCTGTTGTTGGTAAGATGTGAAAATATAAATTTCAGTTCATTCGTGTAGTAATTTCGTATATGTTCAACGCTCTTCATTCGTAAGAGTAATTACCAACTGGAAGTTGTACTATTTTTGATAAACATCGGATTTGCCCATCAGACGATAAGCTGACAATATTTACGTATGGTCTAATTAGATTCATGCATAAATGTAAGGTAATTTTTGTTATGGTCAAGTTTTTTGTTAAGACCATGTTCTAACATAGATCGATAAATAAGTTAAAGGTCATTATATTCCACAGTCAAATCTATTGGTGATCGAATTTGATAACTATTTTATTGGAACAACTAAGAGTATTATTTACGTGAGATCAATGAGTCCAATTATTATAAATAATAAATTGCAGGCATCGGTGGATACCCGATTGCCACATTTAGTGATCACGTGATAAACTGATAAAATGTCCAAGTGACGTACTATAATGAGCAAAAAAAAATGAGTTGACCTTCGGCTTCGTCCCGATTGGGTACTGAGCTGACACCGGGGATAAATTGACCAATGACTGCTATTGTATCCTTTTGACAGATATGCGTGCGCAGACTCGTTTGATGTTCGCTATCGCATTACTATGTTTTAATAGCCGAGCCTTCACTTCTCGTCTGACTCTCTTACCGACAAGACCTGTCTACACAGTACTTCTCCGGCAGACTATTCATCCACTGATAGGCCTACATACAGGTATGCCCTAAATAATGGACTGCTTAACCACAGCAGAATTATAGGTAACTTTTCTTTTCTAAACATCGAACTTGTCTGAACCTATCAATTGATACAATAACAGTGATATAATGTTACATCTCATTTTTTTGCTCATTTGCTCATTTTTTTGCTTATTTGCTCATTTTTATTGCTCATTTGCTCATTTTTTTGCTCATTTGCTCATTTTTTTTGCTCATTTGCTCATTTTTTTGCTCATTTTTTTGCTCATTTTCTTGCTCATTTGCTCATTTTTATTGCTCATTTGCTCATTTTCTTGCTCATTTGCTCATTTTCTTGCTCATTTGCTCATTTTTATTGCTCATTTGCTCATTTTCTTGCTCATTTGCTCATTTTTTTGCTCATTTGCTCATTTTTTTGCTCATTTGCTCATTGATTGGTGCATACTCAAGAGTCATAGACCTAACATCCAATGTACGTTAATGGTGTCATAGCGTGGGTACATAGAAGACTGTATAACACTATGCCTATGTCCGTATCTGTTGTCACACCGTGAGTGGATTGTCCACCTTTAATGATGTCATAGCGTGTGTACATGCAAGACAGTATAATACTATGATTATGTCTGTAGCTGTTGTTGGTAAGATGTGAAATATAAATTTCAAGGTTCAATTCATTCGTGTAGTAATTTCGTATATGTTCAACGCTCTTCATTCGTGCGCTTGTATTGTTAACATTCATTCATAATGAGTGTCCCTTTAGATCGATAAATAAGTTAAAGGTCATTACATTCCACAGTCAAATCTATTGGTGATCGAATTTGATAACTATTTTATTGGAACAACTAAGAGTATTATTCACGTGAGATCAATGAGTCCAATTATTATAAATAATATATTGCAGGCATCGGAGGATACCCGATTGCCACATTTAGTGATCATGTGATAAACTGATAAAATGTCCAAAGCGTAAGTATGAATGTGGGGCGATAAGTGGTTATTACGTAATGTTGTTATAACAATGACACAGAATCAATTTATATTATTGAGTGACCTGGATGTATGCATGTTTTGGATAACTAATTATCGTGTGAATGACACAGTTTATCAACCTTAATTGATACTAACCCGTTTGTTCAGACATTAAATCGATATGTTTTCTGAATAGCATATAACTGTGAACGGGGAAATAATAGAATTCATTTGGTAAAGCAAAGGTGTGAAAGACACATTGTTACCACCAATGTCGCGTGTGTGATTGCGTGTACAGCGAATATGACAATTCATTCTGGAGGTTGTAATTTCACATTACAATTTTCGACCACTCGTGATTCAACATAGTACATCTCAATACTTCCAATAATTCACGATAATACACACCTGTCATATACTCAATAACTTCATCTGGGGTAGAGAGAGTGTAAAGAATAAACGCTCTTTATTATTTATGTAAGAGTAATGGTGTCTATTTTCAAGTATGACAATTATATGAACTGCGTCCGATAAACACTGGAATGTATGCATTCATATCGATGGTCACAATGTCCAATAAATCTATTTCTAAACATCGATTAATAATTTCATGAAAAATATTTGAACAAAAAAAAATAACGAAAGATATTACACGCAAATAATTTAACATTCGACATTTTTTAATATCGAGATTATCAGAAACCGAAAACTCGTTATAAATTTTTTATTTAAACTTTTTTTTTTAGAGAAATAATTTTGAGGGTTTTGAATTTTTTTCTTTTGAAATTTTGGGGTTTTAAAATTTTTGTTTTGGAAAAATAATTTTAGGGTTTTTAAATTTTTTGGAAAAATAATTTTTGGGTTTTGAATTTTTTTTTTTGGAAAAATAATTTTTGGGTTTTGAAATTTTGGGAATATTTTAGTACAACCAATTTTAGACCCCAAAGATTCTATTTTTAGATGTGAAGGCAACGAGGCATCTATTCTTCTCCTGCGTGTATAGCTTATTTCAATACGAAATAAGCTCATATAGGCACTATTTAATCTACACTTTTTCATCGACACGACTTACCAGATGAACGCTCTTTATAATGTCTGTTCACTGCGGCCCGCGTCATTCAACAGAATATCAGGTTATAAGTTCTATATGAGCTTATTTCACAAATCAAATACGTCCAATATGATCCTACGTTAATATTTAGGTCCTATATGAACCTACTTGCAGAAGGATATGTTGGTATATATAGTCCCTCCTTTTGTAGATTGTTTTGGTTGTGATGATTATTTTTTTTATTATTTGTTTTTCGCCTGCATTTCTCTTTCCCACCAATATCTTCGTAAACCAGGCTACAACAGTGGTGTGGCCTCAGATGAATAAATAAATGCAGCTAGTGTATTCGGTCGCGATGTAATTCTCATGAACGCCACATTTGAGGATCCGAGATGAGAGAGTTATCTGTATAATCATGTGCAGAGAAACAAGTGTTTGCCAAAATTGGAATTCACATTCACAATCCAGGGGTCCGTACTAAGGCAGAAATTGTCAGAATACTACGTTTTCAACTTTTTGGTGAACAAAGAGAAGGACCAGTCTTTCGCGACAACTGTTTAAATTTCTTGTTCATGGAAGTAAAAGTACATTTTAATGAATGATTTTCGTCTCAAAGTCTCAATGTCATCTCTCTGTCGTCTGTCATTGTGTTTGCGACTCTCGTGTCTGTTTATTTGCGCGCACTCAATGTCTCTTGTTGAATAGACAGGTTCCTGGCCGAAAGCTGCAAAAATCTGAAAACGTAGTAAACTGACCATCCAGCCGTACTAAGTTTGTAATTTCAGCGTTCCTATGTGATTTCCTAAGTTTGTAAAGCTGACTTGTGTTCTATATAATACTCGACTAGATGTATCCCAGGAAATTACTCGCTTGCATATTGGAATTTAACATGAACACTGGTCGATTTATCTTTGTTTACAGCATACATCGACGTGAAATGACTTATATATCATCTTCTCTGTGAGTCACCATTTTAACATGGATCGATTTCGAGAGCGAACTGATTGCTTTTAGGGGCGAATGGAGCGCTCAAAATCTCCACCCTTTTGTTATTATATATTATTACCACTTTAGAGGGCGTTCTCTAGTAGATTAACATTATTTTTTTACCCGAACGGTAAAAAGTCACAACGCCCGGCATCAAACCGGAAGCTATGTGTTAACGATATTAATGGCCACCTTCCGGCAATAACGCCCGGCATCAAACCGGAAGTTATGCGTTAACGATATTAATGGCCCGCTTCCGGGTTGCGATTTGCTAGGAATCTAATCGGACGCAACCTAATTTCTGAATTCGGAATTTCTGTTAAAACACGATTATAGTAAGTTATTACGAATACAACTGATATTTACTGTAGTAGATGTAATAACAGACCAACAACACATTCAAGTTGAGTAAGTGTTATTTAACAAATGGAATAAATTAGATTTCTGACTGAATTTTCCTTAGATATGGCCCTATTTTCGTGGTAAATAATATTAATTAGTAACGTGACAATTTGTTTGACAACAAACAGACGACACATGGTTTGAATTGTTAAAAGAGTTATTATTTCAGTTGCTTACTCACTCATCTATGTTCTAGTTGGATTTCATTTCAGAGAGTGGTAATAATAGTAATAACATGATTTTGTCGGGCGTTAGGTTTATTAACGGCCCTCCAGAAATGATTAACAGCCCTCGGGCAATTAACGGCCCTCGACTTCGTCTCGGTCCTTTAATGAACCACTCGGGCTGTTAATAATTTCTGTTGGGCCGTTAATAAACCATAACGCCCTCTAAACTCAAGTTATTGGTATATTACCAGAATTATCTACCTCAGGGAAAACCTAGAACTCGCTTGATGGTCTGATAATTTACCAACTTATAGGGGCGTTAATAGTACAGAGATAACACAGCATTGGGAAAAAATAGTATTGAGTTACAAATAAACAAGGTTGTATAATTCAAATCATGCACGGACATGGGGTTCATAAACAGAGCGAAGTCGTTGCCTTTTAAGCATAAGGGGTATCATTGTGGCAGTATTCACTGCAGTTGAAAATTTCATTCAGATTCGTAATGACGAAGGGTCTGTGTGTCTCATCCTCATATGCTTTGAAAAGTTCCACAGTTCATGCTTTTCTGACATGCTAGAATTATGGAGTAACGCAATCAGTCAAAACGTTTAAATCGGTATAGGGTCGTTGGTTTGAACATTTCTAACATATAGGAATTATGTGTAATTAGTGGAGAAATTCAACCCTGCAAATATAATTTCCCAGACTCGGAATTATTGTCTGGACCGAGGTGCTAGGTGGTAGAAGTACACTCGGGCAGCCCACCCCCATGGATACAATACAGCCAGTTTCCGATTCCATGCATGAAATACAGCACTGAGTTTGGAATTTAGGACTATAGCGATTATGTTTAAAATATTCCAATAGTTTAATTATTCAACTAATATGAACGGTAAATTACCATATTAGCAGGATTCATGCAGTATGATACTGTGTGGGAGATCACATTGTGGACACCTCCTCCCCCCATAAAAAAGTAACACTTATCCCTTGTCAAATGAAATTATTTTTAAATTATATATTTCACTTATAAAACACACTCTGATAAACCACTCTGGTATTCTGTGGTATTATACCAGGGTGATTGGAACCAGGTAATTTTACTGTGGTAAAATTCATCTAGTGAATGGTCATCATATTATACGTACGCATGTAGACCCATCCATGTATTTTTACTCCAGTAAAATGTTCCCACCCACGTATTCAATATAGATATTTAACGACGGAGGTATGCATTTGGGATTCTACTAGAGTAATTCTACCAGAGTTATTCTACCAGGGTAATTCTACCAGGGTAATTCTACCAGGGTAATTCTACCACCAGGGTAATTCTACCAGGGTAATTATACCAGGGTAATTATACCAGAGTAATTCTACCAGAGTAATTCTACCAGGGTAATTCTACCAGGGTAATTCTACCAGGGTAATTCTACCAGGGTAATTATACCAGGGTAATTCTACCAGAGTAAGTCTACGAGGGTAATTGACCTCGATATTAGGGTAGCGTTACCACGGTAGTACCGAGGTGCGCTTTCAGAAGCTTTAGCATTTGAGATAACAAATTTCAGGCTATATGAATCACACATGTGATTACATAAGGTGTTAATCTCTTCTGGATTTAGCCCACTCATTTGTAAGAATATTCTTTTCCCATTCTGTTAACTTTTGAGTATGACACCGGGTACAATTGTTTTCCACTGATTAACCCTTTTAGTGTCAGGGGCCGATCTCATCGGCCCTAATTTACGGTCTGTAAAATCGGCCCTAAAAAAATTATTATTTTTTTTTTTAGATTTTTTGTTTGTTTGTTTTTGGTTGAATTTGTTTGGGTATGCTTAAAGGGGTACTGTACACAGAGATAGGCGATTTTTTGGATTTACTCCCATTGAAATAACTTTCAAGTTAGATTGTTTTCGTGTTATATGAGTTTCGTATAAACCTAATTTAGCGATGAAAATCTTGATCTTGGAAACAAAAATATTACGATTTCAAACTACGCGCCATGGTTTGACCTTCACCGGAGAAGACGCATGTCGCAGAAAGAACCGGAAGTTCATTGCTCACAGTTTCGATTGATGCCTTCAATCTCTTCCATCGAACAATCTCACTCCCTATAAAAAAATACTTGACGCATTATGACTCTTGTTTCTTTCTCCTTTTTCCGAATCGGTTATAACGGCCTTCCTTTTGCAGGTAACATGTTTTGTTTGCACTCAATAATGTTCGCGAACGGCCGTCGATAAAAGACACACAACAGATGCGATTTCAAGAACGGTAACTCGTAATGGCATAATTCTCCATTTTATGACTCCAGCCATAAATGATTTTATATTAAATAATTCAATGTTACTTTTACGATAGCCTGTTAACCGGAACTTTTTCAGTAGACATCGTCGACTCGAATTAGTTATTTTATAATATAATATTCATATTAGATCGCTATTGTCACCGGGAATTTAGTGAGATTGGGGTACAGTACCCCTTTAAGCATGCTATAGCGAATTTAAAAACAAACTGGATAAAACCTTAGGGGCATGTTATAACTCAAAACTATCACCAAGTATTCATAGTAATAATTTTGATGCCCATGAAAAACGTGAGATTCCCTGGCACTAAACCTACAAAATAAGTCTGTTAAAGAATATAAGAAAAAAATATTAAAATTGTAAAAAATAATAACAAATGATGACAATTGTTAAGCCAATGCATTCTCTTATATATGCGAGGCGACCTATGGTCTACTCGCATATATAAGAGAATGCATTGGCACCGGGTATATGGGTTGATACAAAAATCGGACCTGGCACTCAACGGGTTGATTAACGAAGAAATTATGATTTTATTCTCACAAAAGAGACAGAAACACCTCAGCTGAGAAATGTGCTATTGTGAAATATAGGTACCGCTCATATCCGGGTAAAATTACTCTGGTAAAGTCGGGTAAACCATGGTTTACATGGCTCTACTCTGGTAAAATATGGTAAAGTCAGATAGACAATGATATGCTCCGGTAAAAGCCATGTAAAAAGGACATATCCTTGCAAAATCCAAGTACAGGCATGATGTTCCCCAATTACATTATACTTTGGCAAATCATGCTGTATTACCACTACATACAACACATTAACCAACACGAGACTCTCTGATGGGGGTAGACACCCCCACCTCAATGCCTCGGCCCCAATAGACAATCCTCGGAAAACGGGTCAAACACATTCAAATACCATTGTGCAATTCTAAGCTTTCACCACTTGAAGAAACGAAGTTCTCATATCCAACGCATATCTAAACAGTGATTTCCGTTTACCTGAGAAGCGATGTGCAACATTCATAACAAGAAAACCATAATCAGAAATGGTAACGCCTTCAAGATCATATTATTAACCATAAATATAAATTATAATATAAAATATATTGGTTACATGAATGCACCGCCTCAGAATTCCGTTAAATCAACTAATCCTTCAAATTATTACACAAAACTACGGCTTATTACTGCAGGTTTCTCATTCACCACACCAGAAAGCTTCTAAATGCGGATAAAAAAGCGGAGGCATTGCGAAACTCGACTTGTTCCGTATTATGATGATGATGATGATGATGATATGATTGATAGAACAAACCACTATTATGATGATCGTGTCGTTATTTGTTTAAAATACGTATCAGTTGACATATACGCACCCGTTCCCTCATTAAAATCAACATATTTGGACCATTTTAGGCGACATCCGCGAATCGGGGACCTCCGCAAATAGGGACCTACTGCGAATTGTCACAACCGGAAAAAATCCATTATTTATAAATAAAACGCCCAGCGAACCATAGCTATCTAGAATCTCTAGGACAGTATACACCGAGGGCGTTAACTGCACATTTTACCGGATTCGGGGTAGCACTGCAGCATTTAATGCGTCCCAAAAAAAACCATTATCTATTTATAAAATGGCCAGAGAACCACAGCTTTATAAAATCTGTACCACAGTATACACCCGAGGGGCGTTAACAAATGGAGTTCATAATACCCGATTTGGCCTGAACTGATAATTTACGCAGAGTCGCCTACACTATTCGATTCACAGCGTTCACAGTACTGACCATGTTCTCCACTACTCAATACACGTGTTGGAGAAGTGATAGTACGGACTCACCGAGGATATCTCTCGCTGCTGTTCGCATATTCGTAGTGAAACTATTCGACATCATGGGAAGTGTGTTGAAATATCGGCATTCCTGAGAGGTAAAAATTAAACACACATGTTCGCTGGCTCAATATTCAAATATTCGCGTATGTGAACACTTTGTAGAATATTCGAAGTCTAATTTGCCGAAGATTATTGAGTGGTTATTGCGGATAATACATTCGAAACAAACGGATTTCGTTCAATTAACTTGACCAACCAGGTTACACTTCAAACAATTCCAATTGAGTTTTAGCTTAAATCTGTACTTTAGCTCAGCGAATGAGACTCATAAAATAGCAAAATATCATCATGGATATAGGTTCATGGATATAGGTTCGTATTGGACATAAATATTCACAGAGGTTCATCTTGGACTTATTTTATTCGGAATTTATTTGGGATTTGGGGATGGGGATGGGGACATGGGAGGATTTGGAAGGGCAGTATTCACTCCCCTACAACCCACTTTGGAAATTTTGGAGGGGACATGTAATGGCGGTACATTAAACACTAATAGATGAAATGGTGAAACAATTATCTAGACATAGTGATTTTTGTGATGGTTTGCCGGTGTCCTTGGTGGTAGTGTATCGATCTCCACCACGAAGTCTGCGACAGAGACGTCCGGTATGACGCCCGGTGTCCATTCTTCCGCTGGCTCCACAGTCGACAACAAGGACATGCACACTGTCCAATCGGCTCGCGGAATACCAGTGTGAACGTCAGAATACCAGTGCTGTACAGGAGAATATCAGTGTTTTTAAGCGATATGATGGTACCATAATTAGAACTGGACGGCAAAATAAAAAGACAAAAGACAATGGAAAGGTATATACGATAAATTTTGCATTTACCCAGTGGAGTGGTCACCTGGTGATGTTCAGGGTTTTCGGCACTTTGTTACTTCGGGTGCCGAAACGTCCAGGTGCCGAATCGCAAACACATGTGCCGAATCGTCCAGGCGCAGAAATTCGACGTGGCGATTGCAATTTTCAATAATATTGTCATTATTGATATACATGTTGTATTATATACCGTTATAATACATGTTTTGTTATATATAGCGGTTATACTATAACGCTGGCAAGTCTGCACGGTATATGGTTTGCAGGCATTTCGTCGTATAGAAACCGATATGATGACAGAATATGAACGGAAACATGCATAAAAATGCAGCTGTACCACAGCTAACTACGTGAGAAGTAAGATCTCTGTAGTTCCACCAGTAGCGATGCTACTGGAATTTGCCTGTAAAGATAACATGCAATTATCTCGCAAGAATCAGTCGTACAGGTATATGAAGGCAAATGCCTGTATCACCGCTTCAAGTGGAACAACATCAATTTTACTTCTCATATCGTTCGGTTTGGTAAAGACTCATGTTATATGAATGTTTCAGTTCATATTCTGGCATCATATCGGTTTCTACGATGAAATGCCTGCAAACCATATACCGTGCATATTTGCCAGTGTATGAACGTATATCCTAACCGGGAGGTTTCCAGTATTATTTAACTATAAGACACACAATAGTTCCGTAGGCTATGAACTAGTGTATATGTTCAGACATGTATATTCTGGACAAAGATTAAATATGGACAAATAAAATAAAATAAATGGCCAGGGGGTGCAAGAGAAAATTCTGGAACATGAAATTTTTTTGTCTGATCCAAGGGGTAAAGTGTACTTGGGAATTCTGGGGTGGACACCCACAAGGACGACACTCTAGTCACGTCCCTGGCTCTGGCTTTAACAAAGATTGAACATTCCAAACATTACTAGCCAATCGCACTGGGTATTACTCAACGAACTACACTTCACTATTCATCCAGAAAATAGGGTAATTTCGTTGTCCATCGGTGTCTATCAATCCACTGGAAAATTGATTGCTTTTAATTCGTCGCTGCCATGTGGGATGCTTCTGTGGAAACCCCCGTCATAAATGCCACATGGACTGTACTTTACACGGCGCAAAACATAACCATAACCTACGCCCACGTTTAACGCTGGCTAACAATTCTTTTTGGTCAATATTTGGCCATTTCTGAATTGATTTGGTCATTCTACAGAAACCTTAGCCAAATTGAAACTGAGAAATCCAGAATAAAAAAAAAATCCGAAGCAAGAGACTAAAACGCACACCTAAAATTACAATAACTGATAAATTCCGAAATTAGAAAATTGACAATGCACATGTGCGCCAATGAGATGGGAAAAGTTCCGTAAAATGGCCACTTGGTAAAGCATACCCTAATAAAAGCTAATCATCATTGTTTTGATAAATACGCACATGTAACTTCTTGGAAATTGTTACCTGAACATACACTGACGAGCAACTACCGATTAACAAGTAACGAGCGCATGTAAAGGGTTTAGTGAGATCTGGTGATATTCAGAGAGGGTTCTATGGTCATTTAAAAAAAATGGCCAATTTGGCCACCGACATCGTGATCCCTGTCTACTACTAAAACTAAAGCACTCAGTTTATGGTAGTGTGCCGCTTTATTTGACCGTTAATTATAAGAGATCGCATACGATTTGAAAATTTTGATTTTAGTATGTTGAAACTAACACTTCATCAGACACAAAGAAGTTGAAACAAATTATGTTCTATTTATTTTTAGGTAGAACCACGTGTTGATTGGACTAAACATGACTGATTTCAATTCGTCACTGGATTCGACCAATGACACAAATGTCATAACATTGTGGAATGTTTCTACGGAGATTCCAGATGTAAATATTACATGGACTGTAGATTCTACGGACGACCCGAACAGTGACCTAACGGTGGGGTCAGGGCTGTATAAATTGATAGACCAAAAAGCGTATGCCGTGGTTATAGTGTGTATCGCCGTGATTGGAGCGATAGGTAATGCGATGATCCTCGTACTCATGAGCTTAAAGTCATTCCGGAAGTTCTCATACTCAGTGTACTTGAGATACATTGCTTTCTTCGACACATTCGTTCTTATACAGACCGTCACTGAAGATACTCTGGAAAAGTTCCACGGAGGTGATAATCTCGAGGAGACATTTTACTTAAAAACACTCCCCTGTTATTTCTGGACTGTGCCACTAACAATAAGTAGATTTATCTCCCCCTGGTTGGTGGCGGCACTTGGGCTCGACCGATTAATAGCTATTGTATTCCCGTTAAAGCGACATTTACTGTGCACAAAGAGGAATGCTCACATCTGCACCCTGATCGTAGCCATCGCAGCAATTGTATTTGAGCTTTATGGCTTAATATGCGCATCCGAGACGGCATGTTATGTTGATGCTGACTTTTGTAAACCGTTTGAGGTGCATGCCGTCTCCTTCTTTATCGCTGGCCTGATTCTAAAAACGCACATGCCGTTGCTGATCATCTTCGTCGTGACCACGTGGACGATAATAACCCTGCGCAGACAGATGACAGCGTTTAAAGGGGAGAGCACCCGTCATGGACACTTGGACACGAAACAAGCTGTTGACCGTACGAGTATCGCGCTCGTTGCCGTGGCAATGGTATCGTTTGTTGCGCTGTTTCCCAAGGCCGTCGTCGAATTAGTGGAGTTCGTCTACCGGGAGTCCTATCCGCATCTATATGACAAAGAAACGAAGAAACTAGTCGACTTCATGTGGCACATTTGCAATGCGATAATGTTGCTAAATTTTGCTCAGAATTTTTACATCCTGATGTCGACGTCGCCTGTTTACAGAAAAACATTAATGAGGATATGCGTGAAGGAGGAACGATCTGTTCACTCCAGCCAGACGGCAATGTCGACCATTTCGAAAACAGCTACCACCACGTCATGAGATTTTTAGAGTGTTAGATTTGTTATTTGTGTCAATTGTTCCCATATTTTGCACCGTTCACACCAATCAGACGACTATGACAAAGATATAAACAATTTCCACAGCAGCTAACACCACGTCGGACATTTTAGATTGGTCGCTGTGTTATATGTGTAGGAAATAAGTAAATTATTCGAAAAATATCAACCATTTCGACCACAACTTAAGCTGCATTCACATACGTCCGCTTCACGCATCCGTTTAACGCATCCATACGCGCATCGTTAAGCGGATGGTTTCGGTCTCCAATGTTATCACTGGAGCTTTCACATACCATCCGCAAAACGCGAACAGCTGCGCGCGCGCACAACTTTACGCTCCCAGACCGAAACCCTATCCGCTTAGCGGACAAAGCGGACGGGGGTATTCGGTGCGAGGTCGTAATCCTGGGATATATATATACGGTATACCGTAGATATTTTGTGGTGTTTACGAATGAGAATGGTATTATGTGGGGGCGTATGACAGCTGGCACCATGCTATCTAATCTTGGGTCCAATTAAACAAGAATTAAATAATTGTGATGGCAGTTATAGGTCAAAATATACATTACATGACATAGAATGGCATGGTTTTGTGGGAAGTTAGCATTTTTGCTGACAGTCTCTCATTTTGAAGCGTAGGTACACCATGCCTAAAAGGAATAGGTACGAAGCCTGTTTGGACAAGGAGCTGATAGATTCTGTACGCCAATTTGACCACCTGCTGTTCAATCCGAAAAATATTGGATATCACGATTCACAGAGGTCGCAAAATTTTTATGTGAAACGCATGCGTTAAGCGGGCGTATGTGAAAGCAGCTTAACACTATGTAATTGGATTGGAGTTTCCCTGTATATGTATTTTAGGTTGCTCGATGTGTTATTGTGTAGGAAATAAGTCAATTGTTCTTATATTTACACAGTTGACAATCAGATGGCTGTGGCAATTATGCAAACTACTTCAATCACAGCTAACACTATATTCACAGAAGCAATTATTTTGTGTAAAAATTACTGTATCTGGTAGTCAGTTTGAATTAGTCCCTTATTAAGTAATTAAAGTTGTCATACAAATTGTCAAGGTTGTTGTATGACTAAATATGCAGTTGTGTCAACAGCAAGATATAAGATTGATAAAGAAGATGTTTGCTTATCATTGACACAAATCAAGAAGAGAATCGGTCCGGCAACAGATACCTGGGTGACCCCACGTGTAATATGAAGTGTAGCTGAAAGCATGCCTTCTAAATCCACATATTGTAATATATTTGTAAAATAATTACTAAATCATTCATGAGATTTGCCTCTTATTCCATATATTTCAAGTTTTTTTCAATAAAATGTTGTGGATTATCGTATGAAAAGCTTCGGAGAAGGCGACAAATGCAGAAAGCGCGTACACTCATTATTTGACTTATGCATAAACATAAATAATAGTAAAATATAGACAGACCTTGTTCTTATACCATATATATGGCATAAATAGTATGTTATTGTCAAATGTTTTTCCCTTTGTTATGTTAACAAAAGCAAAAAACGTTACAGAACTTGGCTTTTGTTTAGATCCGGATATGGTAAACATAAAGAGCGTTATTTGTTACTGTTTTCCTAATAATAAAGGGCGTTTATATCATTTGTGTGTGATTAACCAATAGAATTGCGCTGTGTTATATAAACAAGCAAAACTTCTGTAACACAAGCAGGCTCTTGTTTACGTACACCGTCGTACGTCTTGACGACAATATACTATTTACGCACTGATTATGTTTGGCATATGAACAAAACTATATATATTTTAATATTCCTTCTGTTGATGGCGATTTGAAAAATATGAATATTTCTGCAACGAACGCCGCCCGTGCCTTTAACCTCGGTATCGGTTGAATTGTGGAGTGCTCTTTGTGGAAGCCATATTGATCATGATAGAAAGCATCATATTTGTTAAGAAACTTGACCTGCCTTAAAGGCACGGGCGGCTTTTGTTGCAGAAATATTCATATACATTGTGTTGATTTCATGAAATTGTACATGGATGATCAGGAGGTTTTAGAGGGTCCAATGATATTGTTCGCATGTTTCATTCCAGAGTTATGCCATTATTCTAGGCATCATGTGGTGAGGACAGTCACCTGGCTGTAACCCATCTCTTGTTAGCTCAACTTTACTTTGTAAAGTTTGAGTTATTTCCATGGCTTGGTATCCGTCGTCCGTGTGTGCGAGGGAGGGTGTGAGGGTGCGCGTGTGCGTGTGTGAGTCGTCAACAATACAGGCTACAGGTCGTACCTTTGGTCGGATCACTATGAAATTTGTCATAGCTGTTGACATCAACATTTAGACCGGAACGATTCATTTTGGAGTCAGTTGGAAAAAAACATGGCCGCCAGCGGCCATCTTGATTTATAAAATCCAATCCATTAGCGTTTTCACTTTCTCTCCTCATGCAGGCAATTAATAATTTTAAAATTAACACCTGCTTGCTTCTATTATCGAGCTTCATGTTTAATGCAGATGTTACAATGATGACATTTATAATGACAACAAGACATAATTCACATAGTTCGCATCACAATTTATTTTATATTTATAAAACCATTGTTGGCGCGCAGTTACTAACCAGTGATGGTGTGTGAAGTCAGACTTGATGTAAACTAAGATTGTCTTCGAACATTAGTAAATGGGAGTAAATGGGATCTATAATCATTAATGCTCATTTCAATGTTTGGCGTTTCGGAGAGATATGTATCATAACATCGCCAAATATGATAGTTTGTGTTAAATTTCAAAGAAGACTTTCAAATTTATCATGGCAACTAGAGTTTTGATGGATACTCTGATGTTATTTTAAAGCTAAAAATAGGTTTCCATTGAGTTGACATACACGTGGTGTTCCAATGAGCTGGAAAGCAACAAAATGACGCAATCGTCACCATAATGATGATTAATGATATGACTCCCATTTGGCCCAACAATTTGCCTACCATTGGCAGATATAGTTTTGGGCTTGAAATATGCCGCACAGTAACAAAACATGCGAATTGCAATTTGTACGACAATGCTCCTGCAAGTCGTCGTACACCAAATAATTATGTCTTTCGCCAATAATTTTAACAAACAGCCGAAAAACTCATGTTTGGTTCTATGTAAGTCATTGTGGACCTTTCTTACGTCATGCGCATATCAATATGCAAACATACAGACGTTTTAGATATGAGAAAATCAGTGTTTATCAGACCAAGTTGCAGACGATCCATAGAATTTAACCTAATAATCGTGATTTCTGAGGACGTACTATATCCAGAATGTGTAGATAGTTTATTTTAGAAGTACAGTATACTCTACTAATATTCAGAGGGATTTTTTATCTTCCTGATGTGTACTGGTTTTTAACAATCACGAATACTCGGTATATTGTGTAAACAAATGAAATTGTCCTGCCTATTTTCCGGTGTCGGATATACACAGTGTTAATGGTACAGAGATAACACAGCATTGGGAAAATAGTATTGAGTTACAAATAAACAAGGTTGAATAATTGATTTTCACCGCCTTGATCCACGGGTGAATGGTGGTCTAAAGGATTGTCGCTGGGTGTATTTCGCAATCATTTCTTAACCCTTCGTCGAGCGCTAACTTCTGCGGCGACGACATGGCATGCTATGTAAGGGTGCTTGGCTCAAATCATGCACGGACGTGTATAAATATATTTTTGGTGGGGTTCATAAACAGAGAGAAATAGTTGCATTTTATAAATAAAGGGTATCGTTGTGGCAGTATTCACTGCAGTTGAAAATTTCATTCAGGTTCGTAATGACGAAGGGTCGGTGTGTGTCTCATCCTCGCATGCTTTCAAAAGTTCTACAGTTCATGATATTCGGACTTATGCTCGAATTATGGAGTAAAGGAATCAGGTCAAAGCGTTTAAATCGGTATCGGGTCGTTGGATTGAACATTTCTAACATTTAGGAATCATGCTTAACCCTTTACCCAACAAACCGGCCTAAACCGGCCAAATAAAGCTTCAACAGCCTAAAATATCTTCGGTCTGTCTCAATAAAACCATACAAATATGGATATCATTGGAACCGGCTCCTTGACCACATTGTGATAGTTACAGTTATGCCCTGTGCCAATGCATTCTCTTATATATGCGAGTCGACCATAGGTCGCCTCGCATATATAAGAGAATGCATTGGCCTAAAAAAAAACTTTTTTTAACACTTTTTACCATTTTTTCTTACATTCTTTAACAATTTTATAATTTTTAATGTGTTAAGCCAATGCATTCTCTTATATATGCGAGGCGACCTATGGTCGACTCGCATATATAAGAGAATGCATTGGCACAGGGCCCTTCTGTTGGGTAAAGGGTTAATCATTGGAGAAATTCAACCATGCAAATCTAATTTCCCAGACTCGGAAATATTGTCTGGTGCTAGATTGTTGAAGTATACTCGGGCAGCCCATACCCACGGATAAAATACAACCATGCAGTTTTCGATTCCATGCACGAAATACAGCACTAAGTTTGGAATTTAAGACTATAGAGATTATAGTTATAATTTTTCAACTAATAGGAACGGTAAATTACAACAAGCAGGATGCATTCAGTATAATATTGTTTGGGACATCAAAGTTGGGCATACTCCCTTCCCCTAAAAAAGTAACACTTATCCCTTGTCAAATGAGATTATTTTTAAATTATATATTTCTCTTATAAAAAAAAGCACTCTGGTAAACCATGGTAAAACACTCTGGTATTTTGTGGTATTATACCATGCAGGGTGAGTGGAACCAGGTAATTTTACTCTGGTAAAATGCATCTAGTGAATGGTCACCATATTATACCCACACATGTAGACCCGTCCATGTATTTTTGCTCCAGTAAAATGTTCCCACCAGTGCATTTAACAAATGTATTTACCGACATGTTTCAACAGTATAACATTTGAAACCAAGTCGGAGTGGGTAGACACCCCCAACTTAATGTCCCAGCCCCACTGGCAACGTCCCCTGGTGACCCTCTATCAGGCCCGTGGTTTGAGTTCTATTTTTCTCATATATTGACAGATTTAATCAATACGGTCAATTAAGTTAAAAAAAAAAGACAATCCGCGGAAAAAGGGTCAAACACATTCAAATACCCTTGTGCAACTCTAAGCTTTCACCAATTGAAGAAAGGAAGTTCTCATGTCCAATCGCATAGCTATAGAGTGATTTTCCTTTACCTGACGAGAGATGTGCAACATTCCTTACAAACGGATTTCATAATACCCGATTTGGTCTGCACTGATAATTTTCTTAGAGTCGCCTACACTATTCACAGCGTTCACAGTACTGACCATGTTCCCCACTACTCAATTACACGTGTTGGAGAAGTGATAGTACGTACTCACGCAGGAAATCTCTTGCTACTGTTCGCATATTCGTAGTGAAACTATTCAAAATCATGGGAAGTGTGTTGAAATATCGGCATTCCTGAGGGAAATGTCCATATACATTGTATCTGTGTCCTGCCTGTAAATGATGCACTCAAACGATTATCTACCGAAATAAAACCATCGCGCGCGACGATGCGATCTAGTCGCTTTCGGTTTGAATATAAAAGTCGCGCGCTTTGAGCCGCTACGGACGACAGAAAACGGCCGTAAAAATCGCGCGCTCGCGCCCGGTGTGAATTGACCCTTAGAATCCGGGTCAGGCAGTGATCCACGTTGATTGAGCTCAGTGCGAGCAGCCTGACATCAGCGGGGACAATAGAAGTATCCATAATCCGCCGAAGTAAGTAATGCGACAGCCATGTGGGCCATTGTTCAGAACGATCCCACCGGCGGTTGAAGCTCGAATGAAAAATATTTTGATTCGTAAAAAAGCGCATAGTTGACCAATACCGTTATTTCGTTAGATGGCGCGGGCCACAATGAAAGCACATTATATGCATCTGGTATGTCGTGAATTGGTTTATTCGTGTTATTTTCCAGCCTGTTCTCTTGAAAATAAGTACAATACGGGCTTATTTCAAATTGAAATATCCCCATATATAGGGCTGTTTTAATAACAAGCGTTTGAGATATTGCACATCTAAATATTGCCATTATGAGCTAATCTCAGTCCCATGAAATACGTTCACAATGGGATTATTTCCGTGATAACAGGCTGACAGTAGACATTGCTCATTAATTGGAGCGCTTGTATTGGCCGGGGGTGGGAACCGTTTATAAATCGGGTATATAATGGCAATACTGACAACAACCATGGTATTGTGACACTGAGGAGGTGGCATATTCTTGTGGAGATATGCGTGGTATTGATTCTGTTAATAGATTATCAGACTGCAACATACAAAGGTGTGTGTCTAGTATTCTCCAGTACGCGAGTGCTGAACACCGGAGGACGAGTCGCGTTAACCCTTTCTATACTAAATGGATTCACCCAGTCAGTTATAAAGTGTACATAGGAATAGTCTATTATTTATTTGCAGGGATGTACAGGTGATATAAGCAAACGGCAGATAAATACACAGAACGACACGATGTGTAAATGTGTTAGTCGATACGGCACGAGTGCTGTCTCGGAAGGATAGAACGAGAGGCGCTTTCGACTCGACATCACGAGTGCCGTATCGACAAACCCATTTACACATCGTGTCGTTCTGTGTTTATTACACGCTTCGCGTCCTAGAATCCGTGCATTAAACATACAGGATTAGAAGGTTTATTTAGGCACATACAGGGCGTGTTTGTCATGTGTGATGATTCATTTATTTAAATAGTTCCAGTTTCATGGTTGAGGCGAACGTCCTGTACATCATTTTACGTCAACGTGATGGGTATGGAATGTACGTTCCATACGGATTTGTAAATATGGAACAGCAATAACACTGTACTTCTAGGAAAAAGCGTGTAATAAATACAAGTACAGAAGGTGTCCTAGTTATTGGACACATGTTTGTATAGTAAACCTTAAAACCTTATGTAACCTGATGTTGTTAGTGGACGCTGGCTTCTATAGATGCCACTATATCCACCTCTGATTCTTCATCTTCTGTTTCTCCGAACTCTCCTGAATTTTAGTTTTTTGTTTGACTGAACGTATCAGGGTCTGTCAGCCTCAACTCAGCCTTGAAATTTAATTTAATTTCTTGGTCCTGCCAATGGTAATCAACATTGTTTTTGAATGTGTTCATGTCTTCTGCATAGACCATTTTTTCTGTTAGATGATTCCATGGCTCCACCACTCTTAGGCTGAATGAGTTCAACAAACTATCTGAATATTTCCTATATTGATAACTACTCGTCAATGATGATTTAGTATAGAAAGGGTTATCAAATTGGTAGTTGTGTATGCCCAAGCGCATCATGTAGGTATACATATTATAATATAATTATAGTGGACTAATAGGCTGCAGGTTGACAGACAACAAAAGGCCGTAAGACCAAATCTAAAACAGTTAGCAGAACATGGCAAAGGAAATTGAATTTGACAACATGTCTTTTGAATATTTTCAAACAATGGTTATGGTGGATACACACATGCATGTAATCCCTGTAACTATAGTGTATTTGGTGACTTACATGGAAATTACAGATAATGTAATATTTGTCTACTGACAAACCAATCATTAGGCATGTGGTTGACCGCTCTGAGTTCTAGTTCTTATTAAGTGGGAATTTACAGGAGCCCTTAACTCGAACATGTTCCAATTCAAACCTGTATAAACAAGGCTAAAATTGTGATAGCTATAGGAATATGTTCAATCTTTGGCTTGAGAAACAGATATTCTTTTGTAAATATTGGCTGAACAATGGTAGGGGGTGTCACTCTTTTTTAAATCAACGACACGATGCACGTATCACTATAGCTCTGCCTCAAAATATCCGAGCATTCTCAGCCTACCAGTAGTTTCTTTCTGAAATGTTCCATGCATGTTATTCAAGGCACGATAACACCATATCGGTTTGTTAAAATTTGAGTTCATAGTCGAAAAATCAAATCTCATCCTGACTCTGTGTCGATTAGATTGATGAACATTGATGACATGGGAATCTCTGGAAATAACATACAAATCGCATACATACATCATGCACGTTCTCTTAACATGGGATTCACCATGCGGTCATGCATTAACAAAATCCCACGTATCAGTCAGACTTGATTCATGTCGGTATCCATGCGAGAATAATAGTTCTGTTCGTTTCGAAGAATAGGATCAAAACTTTTGTCTATATGGATACGAGTGAGTACTATTGAATGGTCACCGAAATGTGTTGAGCGCTCGTTCGGTGACTGCATGATTTGTCAAGGTATATTATGAGTGAGCAGTATTACAATTGAAATGTGTTTACGACTTAGGCGTTATGAGTGAAATAGATCACTTTAGCCAGTCTGCTTTCAGCGCATGGTTCCACAACAAATATATTATACAAAAGTATAGCATACAATAAAGGCAAAAACAGAACCAAAAAAAAAAAATCTGATATATGCACATGAGTAGAACATTGTATATTATATTACTTTGTCATGATACAAATTTATTCATGTTATATCCATGTCATGTATGAGGCATTGTTTCATGTTTTCAGAGGATTTTTTCCCAAAGAATGGGTTTCATCTCTGTTTTAACGAAGGAATAATACCAGCTGTTTGTGATATGCCTCTTTGCACAATAAAGCGCAGACTCTGGCTATTTGCATACATTTGTGTTGTAATTTATAGTAGAAAGGTAGACGACATGTATATGACTGGCCTAAAATATATTTCCGGATAGCAGTCAGTTTGACAATCGTTTATATATAACTACTCACTTGTCTCGTCTGTTAACGATGAACCTCTAACGCGCATGTGATTAGTGTTATCAATGAATGGTGTGACAATGTAAAATACATGTAATTTTCATACAGAAATTACATACAAGTGTGTATCCATTTTTAATCAAATGTTGCTCACAAGATGTCATGATTTTATACTAATGAACGAAAATACACAAAAATACAACAAAATAGCTTCACTATGCTACCATTCTGTTCCCAATCGATTTTGTCGAATACGTCAAGTGTCTTCCTCTTAGCAACGGTGTGCATATTGCCAAAGCACAATGAAAATAAAATTGACTACTTCACAACTTGGTTTAAACAGTATGTATTCGACCCTTAATTATTATACACCAGACAAAGCATTGAATTTAGTTTATGAGATAATCTAACAAGAAGCGGTTCAGCGCTTATCTTAAGTTATACTCCAATTGTAGTCAGTGACACTGTACATTGCTATCATTCAGAAGTAGTAGGCCCGTTCCAAACGACGGATTTTTGTCGACTCGAATCTAATTGTATTAAATCCGTCGGTGATGTGTCTGCGATCAATTTTGTTTCAGACGGACGCATCTTTGTCGTGTCGAATCTAATATATCGGTCGATTTATTTAAAGGTGTACTCCATGTTACATTCACAAAATGGTCACGCGTAGATATAGAGGCCTATATATACCGGTATGTTATACATATATATACTAAAATACAGTATATAAATTATGTATAAATATATGCGTGCTTGCAGCGCGAATATATGTGCATATGTATATGAGGATGTTTATAGTACATATAGTTATATAATATAATATAATATAATATAATATAATATAATATAAAAGGCGCTACAAATAAATGTTAGATCGCGCATCCAATTGCCATATATGTGTATACCATGCATGTAAATACAGGTATACAAGAATTATTATAAATCGGAGACTACCACCCCTACCCTTATAATAAGGAATACCGGAATATATGAATTATTATAAATAAGAAGTTACCACCCCTATACCCCTCATAATAAGTAATACCGGTATATATGAATTATTATAAATAAGATCAGTGGTACCACCCCTACCCCTTATAATGAGGAATACCGGAATATATTAATTATAAATTATAAATCATAGGCTACCACCTATATATCCTTTATAATAAGGAATACCGGTATCTATGAATTATTATAAATCATAGCCTACCATCCCTGCCCCTCATAATAAGTAATACCGGTTTTTATGAATTATTATTAATCTGAGGCTACCACTCCTACCCCTTATAATAAGGAATACCGGTATATATAAATTATTATAAATCATAGGCTACCACTCTGCCCCTTATAACAAGTAATACCTGAATATATGAATTATTATAAATAAGAGGTTACCACCCCTTTACCCCTCATAATAAGTAATATCGGTATATATGAATTATTATAAATCAGAAGTACCACCTCTGCCCCTTATAATAAGTAATACCGGTAAATATATTAATTATTATACATCAGAGACTACCACCCATATTCCTTACAATAAGGAATATCGGTCTATATAAATTATTATAAATCAGTTGCTACAACCCCTACCCCTTATACCGGTATATATGGATTATTCTAAAACATTGATACTATATCCATTATAGTGACATGCCATGTTCGTTGAGGAATCAAACTACCAAAATAATTACAATTTGCACAATGTTACCTTAGCTATGCTTACAGATATATCTTTCTTTATGACAAAGAGAGCGTGCGACAAATGACGTCATGTGGGTATTTCCTCAGATAAGGTGAGCCCCCTCATTATTATACCATTATCATATCATTATCATATCATTTGCAATCAAATTTGCTGAGCGACAACATGGGGATATTATACAAATTAACATTCAATCTCATCCGTCATAGAAATATTTCTGGCAAACAGTAAAGGAGCTAATGGACCCAAAATCGAACAAGGGAATCCCTCCACTACATGATCACACATTGAGAACTTATTTTTGATGACTTGATAAAGCATGTTTGCTAAATAACACATTTGTTGTCTTGGTGATTCGCAATGTTCTTTACCGCAACCACAAAAGTATGCAATTCCGAATTTAATGAGCTAGATATCAAGTTGTGGGATAATCCAGTATCGCCCCACATATTATATACCAATCTATTATATATAGTAACTAGCCGATGAGCCCGACGTTGTCCGGGCTATTCAAAAACCAAATTTCAAGTCGATAGCTCTACCCAGCCCGAAATTTCAAGTCGATACCTCTACCCGTTTCCGAGATATGGTCTGCGCATGCGCGAAGCTGGCGTCGCACGGGCTCGGCGACCCGATAAAATTCGTATCCGGGGCAAGATACATTCACATACCAAATTTCAAGTCGATAGCTCCATCCGTTTCCGAGATCTCGTTTGCGCATGCGCGAAGCTGGCGTCGCAAGGGCTCGGCGATCCGATAAAATTTGTATCCGGGGCAAGATACATTCACATACCAAAATTCAAGTCGATAGCTCCACCCGTTTTCGAGATCTCGTCTGCGCATGCACGAAGTGGGCGCCACACGGACTCGCCAATACGACAACGACGACCGCCTGGTCAAACAACACACACGTACCAAGTTTCATCCCGATCGGTCGAGAATCGTAGATTTGTATTAATGACATACAGACAGACATACAGACAGACAGACAGACAGACAAACAGAGGTCTTCAAAATATATTATAGACCAGCCGATGAGCCCGACGTTGTCCGGGCTATTCAAAAACCAAATTTCAAGTCGATAGCTCTACCCGTTTCCGAGATCTGGTCTGCGCATGCGCGAAGCTGGCGTCGCACGGGCTCGGCGACCCGATACAATTCGTATCCGGGGCAAGATACATTCACATAGCAAATTTCAAGTCGATAGCTCTACCCAGCCCGAAATTTCAAGTCGATACCTCTACCCGTTTCAGAGATATGGTCTGCGCATGCGCGAAGCTGGCGTCGCACGGGCTCGGCGACCCGATAAAATTCGTATCCGGGGCAAGATACATTCACATACCAAATTTCAAGTCGATAGCTCCACCCGTTTCCGAGATCTCGTCTGCGCATGCGCGAAGCTGGCGTCGCAAGGGCTCGGCGACCCGATAAAATTCGTATCCGGGGCAAGATACATTCACATACCAAATTTCAAGTCGATAGCTCCACCCGTTTTTCGAGATCTCGTCTGCGCATGCGCGAAGTGAGCGCCACACGGACTCGCCAATACGACAACGACGACCGCCTGGTCAAACTACACACACGTACCAAGTTTCGTCCCGATCGGTCGAGAATCGTAGATTTGTATTAATGACATACAGACAGACATACAGACAGACAGACAGACAGACAAACAGAGGTCTTCAAAATATATTATAGACCAGCCGATGAGCCCGACGTTGTCCGGGCTATTCAAAAACCAAATTTCAAGTCGATAGCTCTACCCGTTTCCATGCGCGAAGCTTGCGTCGCACGGGCTCGGCGACCCGATACAATTCGTATCCGGGGCAAGATACATTCACATAGCAAATTTCAAGTCGATAGCTCTACCCAGCCCGAAATTTGTATTAATGACATACAGACAGACATACAGACAGACAGACAGACAAACAGAGGTCTTCAAAATATATTATAGACCAGCCGATGAGCCCGACGTTGTCCGGGCTATTCAAAAACCAAATTTCAAGTCGATAGCTCCACCCGTTTCCGAGATCTCGTCTGCGCATGCGCGAAGCTGGCGTCGCACGGGCTCGGCGACCGATAAAATTCGTATCCGGGGCAAGATACATTCACATACCAAATTTCAAGTCGATAGCTCCACCCGTTTCCGAGATCTCGTCGATAGCTCCACCAGTTTCCGAGATCTGGTCTGCGCATGCGCGAAGCTGGCGTCGCACGGGCTCGGCGACCCGATAAAATTCGTATTCGGGGCAAGATACATTCACATAGCAAATTTCAAGTCGATAGCTCCACCCGTTTCCGAGATCTCGTCGATAGCTCCACCAGTTTCCGAGATCTGGTCTGCGCATGCGCGAAGCTGGCGTCGCACGGGCTCGGCGACCCGATAAAATTCGTATTCGGGGCAAGATACACTCACATAGCAAATTTCAAGTCGATAGCTCCACCCGTTTCCGAGATCTGGTCTGCGTATGCGCGAAGCTGGCGTCGCACGGGCTCTGCGACCCGATAAAATTCGTATTCGGGGCAAGATACATTCACATACCAAATTTCAAGTCGATAGCTCCACCCGTTTTCGAGATCTCGTCTGCGCATGCGCGAAGTGGGCGCCACACGGACTCGCCAATACGACAACGACGACCGCCTGGTCAAACAACACACACGTACCAAGTTTCATCCCGATCGGTCGAGAATCGTAGATTTGTATTAATGACATACAGACAGACATACAGACAGACAGACAGACAGACAAACAGAGGTCTTCAAAATATATTATAGACCAGCCGATGAGCCCGACGTTGTCCGGGCTATTCAAAAACCAAATTTCAAGTGGATAGCTCTACCCGTTTCCGAGATCTGGTCTGCGCATGCGCGAAGCTGGCGTCGCACGGGCTCGGTGACCCGATACAATTCGTATCCGGGGCAAGATACATTCACATAGCAAATTTCAAGTCGATAGCTCTACCCAGCCCGAAATTTCAAGTCGATACCTCTACCCGTTTCCGAGATATGGTCTGCGCATGCGCGAAGCTGGCGTCGCACGGGCTCGGAGACCCGATAAAATTCGTATCCGGGGCAAGATACATTCACATACCAAATTTCAAGTCGATATTTCTTATGAATGGAAACGATCTGGTAAAATTTTGCGAAAATTGTCCAATTTTACCACTTTCGGTCGTCATTTTGTCGCCATTTTGAATTTTGACAATCGAATTGTTCACGAAATGACATACAACAATTTGTTCTAGGTCCAATGCTTCAACGACCAGACTAGGAAGTAAAAGTTAATTTTAATGAATGATTTTCGTCTCAAAGTTTATGTACCTGCTCAGTGAATGAAAATTGCCACCTAGATGTCGTCTGTAATTGTTTTTTGCGACTCTCGTGTCTGTTTATTGGCGCGCACTCAATATCTCTTGTTGAACAGACAGGTTCCTGGTCGAAAGCTGCACAAATCTGAGAACGTATTAACCTGACCCCTCCAGCATTATTAAGTTTGTAATTTCAGCGTTCCTTGAAGGTGATTTCCTAAGTTTGTAAAGCTGGACTTCATCATCTTTATTTGAGAACGAGTCTGTTTGACTCTTAGTCCCCGTTAATAATATTATACATTTACAATTTCGACATCACAATAAATTGAGTAATACTGCTTAAACTGGAGTGCACTATTTCAAAGTACATGTACAATGTTCCACTATCCGATTACCTTCCAAGCGGAAATTCCTAGAAGAATAAATGTTCTGTTTCCTTTTCAGTTCTATGCGGAGTTCATAGAGCTGCTCCATTTGCGTTTTCGTGAGATCTAAATTAAAGTATATTTTTTCACTGCCTGTTGTTTTACTGTCCTTTTTATTGTATCCGATAGCATCACGAATCATTTTGTCTCGAGTTTGTTTATTCTTAAGGACTATATCTTGACCGGTCTTCAGGACTATCTTGACCGGTGTTCTATAATACTCGACTTGATGTATCCTAGGAAATTACTTACTTGTTTATTGGAATTTAACATGAACACTGGTCGATTTATCTTTGTTTACAGCATACATCGACGTGAAATGACTTATATATCATCTTCTCTGTGAGTCATCATTTTAACATGGATCGATTTCGAGAGCGAACTGATTGCTTTTAGGGTAGAATGGAGTGCTCAAAATCTCCACCCTTTTGTTATTATATATTACTAGATTGATCTACCTTTGGAAAAAACCTAGAAATCGCTTGATGGTCTGATAATTTACCAACTTATAGGGACGTTAATAGTACAGAGATAACACAGCATTGGGGGAAATAGTATTGAGTTACAACTAAACAAGGTTGAATAACTGATTTTCACCGCCGTGATCCACGGGTGAATGGTGATCTAAAGGATTGTCGGTGGGTGTATTTCCACTCATTTTTTTTAACCCTTTGCTAACTTCCGCGGCGACGAAATGGCATGTTATGTAAGGGTGCTTGGCTCAAATCGTGCACGGACGTGAATAAATATATATTTTGATGGGGTTCATAAACAGAGAGAACTAGTTACATTTTATAAATAAAGGGTATCGTTGTGGCAGTATTCACTGCAGTTGAAAATTTCATTCAGGTTCGTAATGACGAAGGGTCGGTGTGTGTCTCATCCTCGCATGCTTTCAAAAGTTCTACAGTTCATGATATTCGGACTTATGCTCGAATTATGGAGTAAAGCAATCAGGTCAAAGCGTTTAAATCGGTATCGGGTCGTTGGATTGAACATTTCTAACATTTAGGAATCATGCTTAACCCTTTACCCAACAAACCGGCCAAAACCGGCCAAATAAAGCTCCAATTAACAGCCTAAAATATCTTCGGTCTGTCTCAATAAAACCATACAAATATGGATATCATTGGAACCGGCTCCTTGACCACATTGTGATAGTTACAGTTATGCCCTGTGCCAATGCATTCTCTTATATATGCGAGTCGACATAGGTCGCCTCGCATATATAAGAGAATGCATTGGCCTAAAAAAAATCTTTTTTTAACACTTTTTACCATTTTTTCTTACATTCTTTATCAATTTTATAATTTGTAATGTGTTAAGCCAATGCATTCTCTTATATATGCGAGGCGACCTATGGTCGACTCGCATATATAAGAGAATGCATTGGCACAGGGCCCTTCTGTTGGGTAAAGGGTTAATCATTGGAGAAATTCAACCATGCAAATCTAATTTCCCAGACTCGGAAATATTGTCTGGTGCTAGGTGGTCGAAGTACACTCGGGCAG
The DNA here is from genome assembly GCA_032622095.1 of Siphonodentalium dalli. NCBI lineage: Eukaryota > Metazoa > Mollusca > Scaphopoda > Gadilida > Siphonodentaliidae > Siphonodentalium > Siphonodentalium dalli. The sequence goes on along the minus strand of CP136069.1, from coordinate 46,518,987 downwards.
CCCATCCCCATGGATAAAATACAACCATGCAGTTTCCTATTCCATGCACGAAATACAGCACTAAGTTTGGAATTTAAGACTATAGAGATTATAGTTATAATTTTTCAACCAATAGGAACGGTAAATTACCACAAGCAGGATGCATTCAGTATAATATTGTTTGGGACATCAAAGTTGGGCATACTCCCTTCCCCTAAAAAAGTAACACTTATCCCTTGTCAAATGAGATTATTTTTAAATTATATATTTCCCTTATAAAAAAAACCACTCTGGTAAACCATGGTAAAACACTCTGGTATTTTGTGGTATTATACCAGGGTGAGTGGAACCAGGTAATTTTACTCTGGTAAAATGCATCTAGTGAATGGTCACCATATTATGCCCACACATGTAGACCCGTCCATGTATTTTTGCTCCAGTAAAATGTTCCCACCAGTGCATTTAACAAATGTATTTACCGACATGTTTCAACAGTATAACATTTCAAACCAAGTCGGAGTGGGTAGACACCCCCAACTTAATGTCCCAGCCCCACTGGCAACGTCCCCTGGTGACCCTCTATCAGGCCCGTGGTTTGAGTTCTATTTTTCTCATATATTGACAGATTTAATCAATACGGTCAATTAAGTTAAAAAAAATAGACAATCCGCGGCAAAAGGGTCAAACACATTCAAATACCCTTGTGCAACTCTAAGCTTTCACCAATTGAAGAAACGAAGTTCTCATGTCCAATCGCATAGCTATATATAGAGTGATTTTCCTTTACCTGACCAGAGATGTGCAACATTCCTTACAAACGGATTTCATAATACCCGATTTGGTCTGCACTGATAATTTACTTAGAGTCGCCTACACTATTCACAGCGTTCACAGTACTGACCCATTATGAACTCCTCGACCTGTGACCTCTGCGGGCCAAGGGCATTCTGAACTCCTCGACCTGTGACCTCTGCGGGCAAACGGTGACGGAATCTGAAGAGGTTTGCCGAATGAGTACTGACCATGTTCTCCACTACTCAATTACACGTGTTAGAGAAGCGATAGTACGTATTCACGCAGGAAATCTCTTGCTACTGTTCGCATATTCGTAGTGAAACTATTCAAAATCATGGGAAGTGTGTTGAAATATCTGCATTCCTGAGGGGAATGTCCATATACAATGTATTTGTGTCCTGCCTGTAAATGAAGCACTCAAACGATTATCTACCGAAATAAAACCATCGCGCGCAACGATGCGATCCAGTCGCTTTCGGTTTGAATATAAAAGTCGCGCGCTTTGAGCCGCTACAGGTCGTTCCACACCCGGCGCGAGCGAGCGATTATAACGGCCGTTTTCTAACGTCCGTAGCAGTTCAAAGCGCGCGATATTTATGTTCACATCGCAAGCGACTGAAACGCTTCGTCGCGCGCGATAGTCAGGTTATTATTCTGTGTGTACGCTAATTTCAGGGGAGTCAGGTGGCTGCTTGGTGGGTACCCCCACCCCACACTCTTGTGACTAATGTGTAGGGTTTCTACACACTACGTGTAGCCCTGCTACACAACCATTATTCATATTTTATCTTAAACATATTGTACACAATAAATGGGTCAATTTATACACATTTATACACACTAGTGGGCATAAAATCAACACCTATGCCTTACACATTTTGTGTAAATTCTTACACCTATATATCGTAGACAAGAATGTAAGTTCAGTATTCCGAACTGTGGGTATAAAGTATTCATGGCACATGGAGATGTATATGTTAAAACTTTCATGGCGTACAATGGTACGTATTTGTTTGTCTCTGTCATGTGTGAGTTTTCGTTTTAAATGAACAAACCAGGGTCATGGCGTTAGTATTAACGTATTACAACAATCATATAAACAAGAGTAAGAGCAGTATTCTTCATGAAAGTTTTAACAAATAAATCCTCATATATCATTAATACAATACTCACAAGTCGGAATTCTGAACTTACATTAATTCCTTGTCTATAATTTGTTTATTCTCGTCACGCAAAATTTTCATGGGTATTGATACAGTAGTAGATTGTATTCCAAAAAAATATACTCAAACAATATCGCCGTCATGTAGCAGACTATGAAACTGAAGGCACGCAATGCGCACGCTCTACGTTCTTACACATTTGTGTGTAATAAAATGTACACATTATGTGTAGAACGGCACTTGGTCAATGTATTTGTATGTAAAACTACATATTGCTATGTGCATTAACCGGGTTTACACATTTGATGTGTAATCGTTTCTACACATTAGTTATGAGTGCAACCACCCGGTAATACGCGATTATTATTAGTTGATGAATGCATTTTCTCATGTTTACCACAACGTCTTTTGGAATGAACTAGCCTCGTTATATTCTTTATCATTTCCCCTGATTATACCAAAATATAATTCACCAGCCAATGGAGCAGATTATACGGTCCATGATTTTAGTTCTTTACAAGGAATAAACTGACTATAGTAATCTAAGGTGGACTTTCAGTCACGAAAAATCACAAAAATAAATGGTTTAATTATTTGGTCATAGAGACATACAGCCATACAGACACACATAGCATACATACATTACATACATACATACATACAGTCATACAGACACACACAGTCATACAGACACACACGTGTCATACAGACACACACAGCCTCTCGCTAAAGTTCTCCATTATCGCGGCGACAAATCAGTGTGCCGTCATCAAATAGAAAAATTACGGTCGTATAAACACCCTATTTGAGAGCGGTCCAATTATCTCGCTGGTTTGCAACAAAGCGAGAATTCGGCGAAGCATAAAATCACTGCTATAATCGCCTCGTGGTCAGCGAGTCGGTCGCTTGCGGTGTGAACATAAAAATCGCGCGCTTTGAACTGCTACGGATGTCAGAAAACGGCCGTAAAAATCGCTCGCGCCCGGTGTGGAACGACCTTACGGACGACAGAAAACGGCCGTAAAAATCGCGCCCGGTGTGAATTGACCCTTAGAGTCCGGTTCAGGCAGTGATCCACGTTGATTGAGCTCAGTGCGAGCAGCCTGACATCAGCAGGGACAATAGAAGTATCCATAATCCGCCGAAGTCAGTAATGCGACAGCCATGTGGGCGATGTTCAGAGCGATCCCACCGGCGGTCGGGGCTCGAATGAAAAAATTTTGATTCGTAAAAAAGCGCATAGTTGACTAATACCGTTATTTCGTTAGATGGCACGGCCACAGTGAAAGCACAGTATATGCATCTGGTATGTCGTGAATTGGTTTATTCGTGTTATTTTCCAGCCTGATCTCTTGAAAATAAGTACAATACGGGCTTATTTCAAATTGAAATATCCCCATATAGGGCTGTTTTAATAACAAGCGTTTGACATATTGCACATCTAAATAATGCCATTATAAGCTAATCTCAGTCCTATGAAATACGTTCGCAATGGGATTATTTCCGTGATAACAGGCTGACAGTAGATATTGCTCATTAATTGGAGCGCTTTAATTGGCCGATGGGTGGGAACCGTTTATAAATCGGGTATATAATGACAATACTGACAACAACCATGATATTGTGACACTGAGGAGGTGGCATGTTCCTGCTGAGACGTGCGTGGTATTGATTCTGTTAAATAGATTACCAGACTGCAATATACAAAGGTGTGTTTATAGTATTCCACAGTGCGCGAGTGCTGAATACCGGAGGACGAGTTGCGTTAACCCTTTCTATACTAAATGGATTCACCCAGTCAGTTATAAAGTGTACATAGGAATAGTCTGTTATTTATTTTCAGGGATGTACAGGGGATAAAAGCAAACGGCAGATAAATACACAGAACGACACGATGTGTAAATGTGTTTGTCGATACGGCACGAGTGCTGTCGCGGAAGGATAGAACGAGATGCGCTTGCGCCTCGAGTTCTATACTTCTGCGACAGCACGAGTGCCGTATCGACAAACCCATTTACACATCGTGTCGTTCTGCGTTTATTACACGCTTCGCGTCCTAGAATCCGTGCATTAAACATACATGATTAGAATGTTTATTTAGGTACATACAGGGCGTGTTTGTCATGTGTGATGATTCTTTTATTTAAATAGTTCCAGTTTCATGGTTGAGGCGAACGTCATGTACGTCATTTTACGTCAACGTACGTAATGCGTATGGAACGTACGTTCCATACGGATATGTAAATATGGAACAGCAATAACACTGTACTTCTAGGAACAAGCGTGTAATAAATACAAGTACAGAAGGTGTTCTATTTATTGGACACATGTTTGTATAATAAGTTCAACAAACTATCTGAACATTTCCTATATTGATAACTACTCGTCAATGATGATTTAGTATAGAAAGGGTTATCAAATTGGTAGTTGTGTATGTACAAGTGCAGCATGTAGGTATACATATTATAATATAATTATAGTGGACTAATAGGCTGCAGTTTGACAGACAACACAAGGCCGTAAGACCAAATCTAAAACAGTTGGCAGAACGTGGCAAAGGAAATTGAATTTGACAGCATGTCTTTTGAATATTTTCAAACAATGGTTATGGTGGATACACACATGCATGTAATCCCTGTAAATATAGTGTATTTGGTTACTTACATGGAAATTACAGATCATGTAATATTTGTCTACTGACAACCCAATCATTAGGCATGTGGTTGACCACACTGAGTTCTAGTTCTTATTAAGTGGGAATTTACAGGAGCCCTTAACTCGAACATGTTCCAATTCAAACCTGTATATAGGCAAAAATTGTGACAGCAAGGAATATGTTCAACCTTTGGCTTGAGAAACAGATATTCTTTTATAAATACTGGCTGAACAGTGGTAGGGGTGTCACTCTTTTTTAAAGCAACGACACGATGCACGTATCACTATAGTTCTGCCTCAAAATATCCGAGCATTCTCAGCCTACTAGTAGTTTCTTTCTGAAATGTTCCATGCATGTTATTCAAGGCACGAGAACACCATATCGGTTTGTTAAAATTTGAGTTCATAGTCGAAAAATCAAATATCATCCTGACTCTGTGTCGATTAGATTGATGAACATTGATGCAGAAACGTGGCGACAGGGGGTTTGGGTGTCTCACCCCCCAACTTTGGTCAAACTTTTCAACAGTTGGAAAGTTCATACCTGCCAAAACATTAGTTGGAAAATAAAACAATTTATTGGGGGGAATTGTTTTTGGACCAATATTGGCATATGTTCCTATTTTTTGTCAAAAATTTGGACAGAAATGGTCATCAGTTGGAAATTTTCCAACCTTAGGGGGGGGGGGTGACAGGTTGGAAATTTCCAACACTTGGAAAGCTTGTGTCCTGGTCCCTCCCCCGTGGCCAGTCAAAAACTTCTAGTTAATTTAAGAAAACAATATTGTCATACATTTGGTCAACATTATCATTAGAATTGTCATCAGTTGGAAATTTTCCAACTTAAGTGAGGGTCTATGGTTTGAAATTTCCAACAGTTGGAAGGCTTGAGGCTAGTCTAGATTTTGCGATTTTCTTGTTCAGATTTCAAAATTTTCGCACACCGGGCCGAACCATGGTCGCCCGGTGTGTCATTGCCCCATCCCCATGGCCAATACAAAACTACTAATTAGTTTAGCAAAACAATATTTTACTACATTTGGTCAAACTTGCGGACAGAAATGATCATCAGTTGAAGAATTGTCCAACCTGAGTGGAGTATGAGGTTTGAAATTTCCATCACTAAGAAAGTTTCAGTTGAGGCCAGTCTAGATGCTAGGATTTGCGATTTTCTTGTATAGTTTTCAAAATTTTCTTACCGGGCCGACCATGGTTGTCCTGGTCTCTTGTCCGTAGCTGTGTGCATTTGTCTGGACTTAGGCCACTAGTTTTTTGTTTGCAATTTTCAGGTTAAAATATCTGAATGTTCTCATACCGGGAGTGCAATTATGCAAAACCTTGTGTGTTGGTCTGTTGGTCTGATTCTGACTCAATGGGGGGGGGGGGTGCCGTCGGAAATTCCCAAGGTGGACACCCCCCCCAACGGAGACCCTCTAGCCGCGTCCCTGCATTGATGACATGGGAATCTCTAGAAATAACATACAAATCGCATACATACATCATGCACGTTCTCTTAACATGGGATTCACCATGCGGTCATGCATTAACAAAATCCTACGTATTAGCCAGACTTGATTCATGTCGGTATCCATGCGAGAATAATAGTTCTGTTCGTTTCGAAGAATAGTATCAAAACTTTTGTCTATATGGATACGAGTGATTACAATTGAATGGTCACCGAAATGTGTTGAGCGCTCATTCGGTGACTGCATGATTTGTCAAGCTATATTATGAGTGAGCAGTATTACAATTGAAATATGTTTACGACTTAGGCGTTATGAGTGAAATAGATCACTTTAGCCAGTCTTCTTTCAGCGCATGGTTCCACAACTTATATATTATACAAAAGTATAGCATACAATAAAGGCAAAAACAGAACCAAAAAAACAAACTGATATATGCACACGAGTAGAAAATTGTATATTATATTACTTTGTCATGATACAAATTTATTCATGTTATATCCATGTCATGTATGAGGTATTGTTTCATGCTTTCAGAGGTTTTTTCCCAAAAGAATGGGTTTCATCTCTGTTTTAACGCAGGAATAATACCAGCTGTTTGTGATATGCCTCTTTGCACAATAGACTCTGGCTATTTGCTTAAATTTGTATTGTAATTTATAGTAGAAAGGTTGACGACATGTTTATGACTGGCCTAAAATATATTTCCGGATAGCAATCAGTTCGACAATCGTTTATATATAACTACTCACTTGTCTCGTCTGTTAACGATGAACCTCTAACGCGCAGGTGATTAGTGATATCAATGAATGGTGTGACAATGTAAAATACATGTAATTTTCATACAGAAATTACATACAAGTGTGTATCCATTTTTAATCAAATGTTGCTCACAAGATGTCATGATTTTATACTAATGAACGAACATACACAAAAATACAACAAAACAGCTTCACTATGCTACCATTCTGTTCCCAATCGATTTTGTCGAATACTTCAAGTGACTTCCTCTTAGCAACGGTCTGCATATTGCCAAAGCACAATGAAAATAAAATTGACTACTTCACAACTTGGTTTAAACAGTATGTATTCGACCCTTAATTATTGTACATCAGACAAAGCATTGAATTTAGTTTATGAGATAATCTAATAAGAAACGGTTCAGCGCTTATCTTAAAGTTATACTCCAATTGTAGTCAGTGACACTGTACATTGCTATCATTCAGAACTATTAGACTTAGAGATATCTGATCATTACCGCTACCTTTAAATTTGAACTTGGAGGGAGAAAGTCTTATTGTCGAACAGTTCGAAATTACACTAAAGCGGACTGTTGTACAGCAAGCGAATTGATTGGGAACAGTGATTGGCTTGAATAATTAAAACACAGGTGATGTGAATGAGGTTGTTGAAACTTTACTGAGAGATATATAGAAATTATGAATCAAACAGTTCCTACATCGCGAGTATTATTTCGCCCAAAATATAAGCACTGAAAATAGGGATAATGATTTGGCAGAATGCTAAAAAAAAATAAGAAACAAAGTCTATAACCGAATCAAATTTGCTGAGCGACAACATGGGGATATTACACAAATTAACATTCAGTCTCATCCGTCATAGAAATATTTCTGGCAAACAGTAAAGTCTTGATGATTCGCAATGTTCTTTACCGCAACCACAAAAGTTATGCAATTCCGAATTTAATGAGCTAGATATAAAGTCGGATGGTAAATGAACGGCTTTTAATTCTCCTAATACAAAGAAAGCCGCTGGCCATGATGGAATCACAAGTGTTTACAGGTATATTTTCAGAGATAATACCTGCACTTGAAATTTTGTTTAAAAAATCTTTAGAGACTTGTATTTTCCCGACCTCTGGAAACGAGCTAACGTTATGCCAATCTTTAAGAAATCAGATCGACCTAGAAGCGAAAACTAAAGGCCAATATCCGTGTCATGCATCGTCAATGCATTTGTCACCAGGGACAGGAATGTTTTGTTGGGGTGTCTCTCAACCTCGGTCAAACCAAAAACACAAACAAACATAAACGTTTTCACCCTTGCAAATGCGCCCCCACCTAAAGATGATCCATGTGCCGGCCTGTCCGAATGATAATTGGGATAATTTCACGCAGAAACTGTCAAAACGTGAAGCATATCATTCGCGTCTTTGACATACATGTACCAGCTCTGGTTTGGCGACATCTCATCGTAGGATCTATATGCGGCGTTGATACCCAAAATTATGGTGGGTACCCACACTTGGACGCATATAGTATTTTTGCGAACCCCTAGAAAATTGTATGGTTAATTAAACATTTATTTTTCTATTGATACACGCATTATCCGCCATCTATGACTGATAATTATGTTTCAAACGAACTACTTATCGTCAAAAGTGTCTACTATTTATGATAAAATCGGAAATGAGTCGGAATTTCTATTAAATTTATCGGGGTGAGAGCAAGCTATGGTCGCTAATGGACCCAAAATCGAAAGAGTGAATGCCTCAACTACACGATCCCAAAATGGAGAACTTATTTCTGATGACTTTGACAAAGCATGTTTGCCAAATAACATATTTGTTGGCATTTCGTGTGTTGATGACTCGCAATGTTCTTTACCGCAACACAAAGGTTATGCAAATCCGAATTGAACGAGCTAGACATCAAGTCGGATGATATATTAACGGCTATTAATTATCTTAATACAAAGAAAGCCGCTGGCCATGACGGAATCACAGCAAAAATGCTTAAAGATACATTGCCAGAGATAATACTTCCACTTTAAATTTTGTTTAAAAAATCTTTAGATACTTGTATTTTTCCTGACCTCTGGAAACGAGCTAACGTTATGCCAATCTTTGAGAAGTCAGATCGATCTACAAGCGAAGACTACAGGCTAATATCCATATGTAAGGTATTTGATAAAGTAGTTCTCAAATGCATATCTGAACATTTCTACAAGAATAATGTGATATCAGTACCAATCGGGATTTACTCCTGTACATAGTACTTCTCTCCAACGTCTTGAAATCTATCACTCCCTAAGTTTGTCAGTTGACCAAGTATTAAATACCTGTGCTATATTATGCGATATAAGTCGTCCGACCTCAAGACTTCTCCACCCGATCCGCGGCCTGACTGTCGAAGATAAAATACCAAAGAAGATTCAAGACAGGGCGTAAGGGCGATCTTCGGATGAGCCCACCACCGTCCTCGCGCCGCCCTTCGGGCGGGAACGCAAATCCTGTTCCTGCTGCGATATAAGTCGTGCATTTGAGAGGGTGTGACACAAAGGGTTAATTTTCAAATTAGAACAAACCGGCAGTATTGGAAATTTTCTCTCATGGATTGACAGTTATTTCTTTATTAAACCACAGGCAACGGGTTGTCGTCGGTAATGTTATGACAGATTATGCCCGCATATCCTAAATTCTAGAAGCATCGATAAAATCCCCCACTCGGATGTATGCAGATGATACATGCTTTTTCTCCAAACAATTTTTATTAAACTGGAGTTCTCAAAAATTACATTGACAGAGTATCAATTAGGTCGGACCAGTGGTTGGTCACTTTTAATGTTACAAAAACGAAATTAATGATTAAGTCACTTACCCCGTCAAAAGGTACATTAAACTTGAGCATAGGTAATGAACCCATCGAACAAGTATGCAGTCACAGACACTTAGGTGAAACAATACAGTCAAATTTGAAGTGGGATGCTCATATCAACGAAATCTGTAATAGTCTCAAGTCGTCTTTTTCAGCTTCGGAGACAGAAATTTTAGTGTTAACCGTAAAACTATTGAAATTATGTTTAAAACATATATACTCACCATAATGGAGATGTAGTATGGGAAAAAAGCAAAACAAACACTTTTAACCAAACATTATGGTATACATGCTGATGCAAGCAGAATTGGCTCCGGTCGAACTCAGTCTGTATCTAATTTGTGTTAGAATTAACATGGCCTCCCTTGGCCGGCAGAAAAATATACCACAACATTCGCACATGGCTTCTAAATAATGACATCAAAGCCCCTAGATATGTATCAGATCTCCTGCCATCAACTGTTCAACAACATGTAAACTATTCAGTCCGACATCCACTTAGATTAAGAACCGATCTATGTCGTACAAAACACATGGATAATACATTTATACCCACCATGGTTGAACAATGGGATGCAACATGCATATCACTTAAATCTGAGCCCCCCTCCCACAATAAGAAATGATCTAAACTATGTCAAAGACTATGACGAAACTCAAACCTCCAATGTTCTTTAACGTTGGCCGAGGAAATTTAATATTTTATACAGCCGTCTAAGAAATAATTGTAGTAATTTATTCTGTTCGGAATTTGGTATCAACGTATTTAATGTATAAGACTATGGTACTTGTAATCTCATATATATTTTGACAGAGGTCTTCAGTGCGACGAATTTACTTAGATTTAGTTTGAGGACTGAAGAGTGTGAGCTAAGAGCTCTTTCAATCAATGTAATGACAATGGCAATTATTTTTCAGACCATATGAAGCCGGAATGATCAAGGAAATATGGGTTGATACAAAAATCGGACTTGGCACTGAAAGGGTTAACTCACAGAATGCATGTGTGGTTGCTCCAATGAGTGTCGCGTATGATCATATTAGTTTCCGGTATGAACCTATCATCTCTAAAGGAAATGTCCCAGAGAAAGCCTAGGTTAACGATAACACAAACATTCATTCCGCTTATTGTTACTGTACTGCACTGTGTGCATGTTCTATGTATTTTATGTTACACATCAAGTGCTCGGGGACCCTTTGAGCTGACTATTCATCATCGAATTTCTGTATGGGACTAGGCGCACCAGGTTATCTAATATTGCCAAGACGTCGGCACAAAAGGATATAATTTTGTTTAATCGTTTCTGTACTATTTTGACGGGAAGTTCCCTTAGGAAATGTTCAGATGGTAAATTAATTCAGCAAACGGGATCCTATTGCAATTGTATTATCGGTCGTCTGCTTCACTTTCATGGACATCCCTCCAGATGAATAATAGACCTTTCCAATGTATACGTTTACGACTGATGCGAGAATCCATTCAGTAAAAAAAGGTTAAAAACCACTTGGCGGTTTGCTTTCCAAAAATACCGCTAATAATATTGGCTTTTGAATTTCCCCCGATATCGAAATAGGTCGATCAATACTTTAACTACCTTTCTACGAGCATTATATTTCACAGAAAGACGCAATAAACTTATGAAAAATACAACTGTGTACACCATGTTTGGATCCCAAACAAAAACATCCATTTGCACGGCATTGAACAGAAAAGAGCGTTCCGTGTAGGTCTATTACTCATATGGTAGAAATAAGCACGTTTATTTCGCGTATGTGCGAAAAATTTAAAACAGCTGGAAAATTGGCTGTGACAATGGCAAGTATTTTTCAGAGTATATGAAGCCGGAATTTCAATATTTCTTGTATTTGTCAACCTATTTTATACCTCCTTCCAAATTACGTAGACATAATATTATCTACTGGTTTTAAGAAGCGAACACTCTTTATCAGAAACGATCATTGGCACTTTAGCCAGCCTGACACGATTTGAAAACTAAAAAAAAAAAAAAACATGTCATGAAAAATGTTTTATTTATTTTCTCAGACTCAGACTCAGGCAGTCATGATTTAAGATTGTTGGGTTCATAATCCAGATAATGCAGTGTGTATTTTGAAAATATATCTTGTCAAGCTGTTTATCGACCTGCATGAAAAAAAATGGTTTATTGGTTTTTAAATCACCTTTTTTTCGAATTTTCATATTGTGAGGGTAAAGAGTTGTTATTACAGATTTTTTGAAAATTCGCGAATGGGGGAGGGGCCTTAATGCCTCGAGTATAAAAGGGGATGGTGCCATAAATGATCGGATTTAGTGTTCAGTACTCCTTTAAATTATTAATGCTTACTTTTTGTCATGATCAAAGTCGATACATGCATGAAATACTTATTTTCACTTCAGGGGAGAATGGGGTATTTATGCCGCATTTATTGGAGAAATGTTTTGAAAATTTACAGGCGTGTTTAAGGTCACCGCTAGATGGGAGCTATAAAATGTGGACAATTTTCGATTTTGTTTGCATGACTGAATCCTTTGGCACACACTACAGGCCACATCCCTCATCTGATCGCCAACAAACTTCATATGGATAATCGGGGTGCCCTCCAGATGTAAATGGGTGACATCGATTATTTCCGTAATTCGTTGGAAAAAAACATGGACGCCAGCAGCCAGCTTTGATTTTACTCGGGGTGACATCTAGATGGGAGCTATCCATTATTTTCGAAATCCGAAAGACATAGCCAGCAGCCGCCATCTTTGATTTCAAATTTTTAATCAATCGGCAAACCCTGCATATATCAAAGAAATGTTTTGATAATATACAGGCATGATTATGATCATCTCTAGATGGGAGATATCGAATTTGAACGATTTTCGAAGAAAAACATGGCCACCGGCACAACCTACACGCCTCATCCATTATACGCGATCATCATCAAGATTCATTTGGTTCTTTGGTGTGACATCTATGATGGGAGTGGTCCAATTTTTTTTCGAATGAATTTCACATTTGAATACATCTGCACACCCACCAGCCCACATTTATTTTATAAATGTTTGAAATGACATTAATTTCATTTTCACAATATAATCCTTTAACTGAAACTTTTTTTACTTTCCTTCTTTATCATTCTATTGACTGCTCAGCATAAAATTATTAACGCCTCACCAAGTTGAGCTACGGTGTCATTGACGCTTTCCTTTTTTAAATTACGTGAAGATAATTCGAAGCCAATTATATTGCCTTGATATTGAAAACAACATCGAAATGACCTCAACGTAACGGACAATTAAGAGCAAGAAGTTACATTGCGTCCGACCCTAATTACAACCAGACAGTATGTAGCCAATTAGCTGCTTACCATGCGAATGGAACAACACGAACATTAATTGTCAATCAATTGATGTGTATCCTAATCACAAGGACTTCTCATTAAGAACAACGAGTAAAATATCAATTAAAAATATCAGAATTAAAGAAGTGGAGTGCTAGGTTTTATTTTTTGTTTAATTACTTGTTTTCTTAACGACTATGCCTGTGGAGTAGTACAAGGCTCGCGAATTTCCCCAAGAACTAGATCATGCCATGAATCTCTATTCAGGCCACGCCCGCACTCTACCAGTTCAAAATATGGGAATTGTTTTTATTTTCTGAAGGGAAGTTTATAACATAGAAAAAAAGAGTGCAGGTAATATATTTTTTATCAGTTAAATACCTGCTCCTTAATAATTTATTTCACAGTAGGTGGAGATCCAGGTCGGTATTGCACGAGTTGGGTGATATTGTTGAGCCAATTCTGAATTACACCGCTCACTATAAATTTCTGCCGTGAAACAATTCAATGTTTATTGCTGTATCGACTCACAAATCCGGAGCTGGGACCATCACTACTGCGAAATAGATTATTAAGGATAAAGTATTAACAAAGAAATATATTCCTCGCGTTGTTTGTTCAATGTTATAAAGTTCCCCGTCAGACGAGGTCAGAACACCACATAGTCACCATATTTAGAACGGGTGGATTATGATATCTACGAGCGCATAGCCACAGTAGAGATTCATGGAATGATCTATCCAAGAACATACAACATAACACGATGGTAATAAGTCTGAGATATAATTTGGGAATGCGCTTTAACATTCGAGTGTAATAGTAAAAGTAAGATATCTTTATGAAGCGATTTTTTGAACATTTGTCACCATAAAAATATGACCTGGCGAAACATGCTAATATATTTAATGAAGTTCGATCACAAATGTATGGCAGGTAAAGAGTTAATAACACTGTACAATTTGTTTTGGTCAATGGAACTGCTATGTGTATGCCTAAGTGATTGCTCACTGTGAATTTAAATGCTAATCCATTTCTGGGCGAGGTGAAATATTGTTTAACATGTTTACCTGCACCTGATAAATGATATTCTTTGGATATAAATGTGTGTACCTCATGTTCCATTTGTCGCGTTGTCGCGAATTGTGAATAAATCTTGAAAATCAGAATCTTGAAGAATATCCACAGATACCATCACACACTCACTATTTATAATGGAAATTTAGCAGGACGCTTTCAAGGGCAACTTACAGACATCGCGACTTGTATGAGAGACAATTGAATAGTTTATTTGCATTGTCAATATGGAAGTTGCAACATGCTACAACCGTATATACATATATACAAACAATACAAAACATACATGTACAATACAATCTTCCATCATATTATATTGTATATTGGTAACACCAATAATATTAACACACGTTGAGGAATAATTATGTAATAAAGTTTTCATTCATGGTTTGACTCACATACAGTATATTATATATCTATTATATATTTTTGGAAGATCTGTGTGTGTGTGAGGGTGTGTGTGTTCGCGATGAACTCAAAAACGGCCGACCCGATTTCGATGAAACTTGGTATGTGGGGATACTTTCGACCGGGAACTGGCATAAGCATATTAATTTACCCGTGCGACGTGACATTGACCTTCAAACCTCATATATCCGGATCCGGCGTGATTGTCACCCGGTGCAGGGAGGATAACTCTATATTCATACGTCGACGAACGTAAGCAATTTGCAGGCAATTACGAATCGTGCATTTATCAAAAAAGTATAACATTTACAATATATATTGTCAATTTGCAGGCTATTAAGAATCGTGTATCTATCCCAAAATATATCATTTACAATTTCTGAGATATAAATTTTGTTACAGCTGATATTCTTAGGTCTATTGATGATAGATTATTTTTGTTTTATATTCACACCACGCATAGTCTCAAGTCGTTTACAGTTACCCCGCGGGTAAACGTTCGCTAAATTATCATCATATTTATGATCTGGAATCTCATCCAAGAATCCATTTAGCTGAAATGGCTTCCGTGGATCGCTTCTCGGCCTTTTGGCTAAGATCAAAGTGTAGTATCTGTTCCGCGCTGGCCGTGAGCAGGGTCGCTATGCTTTGATCGAGCCCTTACGGTGTGATACGTCCCCCACAGGTGGTTTTTCCCACCTAAAGGGACTTCCACTGTTTGGGTTCGCAGCCTGGGACCCGACTGACTGACTGACGTTCGCTGCAAAGCGGGGACTGACCCCGAGGGGCACTTTGACCATGCTCGTAAGGGTGTGTACCTCTTAAAGGGGTACTCAGCCGACAAGACTGGTCCGTAATAGCTCCGGGCTGTTTGAAAAAAAAAAAAGGAAAAAAATGGCTTCCGTGTACGAATCTACATGTGGCCCCCAAGCCGGCAATACCAACAACATCGACATTGTTGAACTTTGACGGCGAGAAAATAGTTAGTTATAATTAGTTAAAATTTACAAAAATACTAATTTATCTTTACGTTGATGCTTGATAATTAATGAGCGTGTGTATATGAGGCGCGTTTATATACTTGAGTGGAAATCAAATCGGGTAAAACTGGCGGATTTTTACGGACGAAATTTGATACATAGGGTATCTCGGTATCCGCTGGGCCGATTTCCCGGTATCCGCTGGGCCGATTTCCACCATTTTTGGGGGTGTTGGTGTTGGTGTTGTTGTTGGAAAACAGCCAGACGGATTTTGACGAAATGAATGTTTTGGACGGGACCTTCATAATGATCAATTCGAGGTCAAATCGGGTAAAACCGGATGGATTTCGACGGGTACTTTTGTCCGGGCAGTGTTTTGGACGGGTCAAATCGTGACCCCACATGACCTTGACCTTCAAAATGGACAATTCAAGGTCAAATCGCGCAATTCGCCGAAAAGCAGAGGGGAAACAGCCCGGACGAAGTCGGGTCCACCTGCTAATAATATATATTACGTTCGTCATGATAACTGTTTAAACGCTAATTTTAATAAAATGCTCACTCTTTTCCACATACTTATATTTAACAGTGACAGCAAATCTATATCATTTATTTCTGTTAGGGTTCTCCCAGTAATACTTTGGGATAACAGTATATTCATCACATACATTTTCGCCACATATCTGGCATTTCGTGTCTTTGCATGTGTATTTTTATTCCATCTGCATTGCTCTACCGGTAGTCTGTGATTGGCTGTTCTAAATTTCAGTAAATAAGTATCCAAATGAAAAGACTAATATCAACTAAGTATCGGCTCAATCTAACATTATCCTTTGTTTCGATAAAATATGGCCCGACTGGAGGTAAACATATTTACGTGCGCTCGCGCAACAGTATGGCGATCAGTCAGATTCGTAGGTACGTTGGTGTCACCCTACCGATTTCACTCCATGACGCCACCCTTATGCAGTACATGCCGGCGACGTTACGGAGTAGATTATAGAGTTGACGCCCTTGGCACTGACTTCCGTTACTAGCTCGTCTATCTATTATATATTTTGGAAGATCTGTGTGTCTGTGTGTGTGTGTGTGTGATCGCGATGGACTCGAAAACGACCGAGCCGATTTCGATGAAACTTGGTATGTGGGGGTATTTTCGGCCGGGGGGTGGCATGGGCTCAAATTTTCAGATCCGAGGTCAACTTTTCACGTGCCGCGGTCAAATCTGTTTTTACGCCGTTTTGCGCTAATATATTTCAGTTCGGTGCTCACAAATAGATTCGATATAGCGCGAATAATAAATTGCCAGTCATATAATTTGCACGGTTAGAATCTGTGGCGCTTCCTCTTTCCAATGATGTATCACACGCCTGTGTACGTTTAAAGTTTCTAACTTAATTATCGGAAAGAACGCAGGACCATGCTTCGCTCATCGAAAAACATTCCGTAAATATATTACGCCGTCAACAGATCGTGACGTGATCGCGTTTAACTCTTAACCGGCCAATGTCGCGTTAACTCATCACCGGCCGAGGTATCCGCAAATGACATTGGGCAATATATATATATCTCGGAAACGGGTGGAGCTATCGACTTGAAATTTGGTATGTGAATGTATCTTGCCCCGGATACGAATTTTATCGGGTCGCCGAGCCCGTGCGACGCCAGCTTCGCGCATGCGCAGACCAGATCTCGGAAACGGGTGGAGGTATCGACTTGAAATTTGGTTTTTGAATAGCCCGGACGAAGTCGGGTCACCTTCTAGTCTATACTATATATTTTGAGAACTCCGTATATATATATGTGTGTGTACTTCATGGAATCCAAAACGCGTGTACATATTGAGCTCAAATTTCGTATGTATAAAATCCCACCGACACGGCCGTGGTCGCGTTTTGGAGAAGCTCAGAGCACCCTTTATCCACTCCAAATCACCACAAAGGCACGGCGGGGGTAAATCAAGTGATTATTTAATGAGCGTTTGTTTTTGACGCATCGCTATAAAGAGCGTCTGTTTCCCATTCAACGTTATTAGCATCTGCAGAGTTATACGGGAACATTGAGTGCATTTCCTATGCGGGGAGATTTATTGGATGTAGTACTCTTACAACATCATTGTTATAGTATGTATGACACTTAGGTCAGGGCTTAGGGGGGGGGGGTAGTTATAGGCATAATGCTTCTCGGAAATCCCGGTTACAAACCAACACTCACAATTTCGTATTTACGCAAACGTTATCGCTCGAAATTTATTATGCAGAGAGAAAGTGCTTTCCTATTTTTAGAACGCAACACATGTTTACGTCGCGTTGGGGTTCACGACGGGGACTATTGACCAACACTCACAATTTCGTCTTTTGCATCAGATACCAACACCTCGACCGATCGGGACAAAACTTGGTACGTGAGTGTGGCGCGCTTTGTTTTTACAGTATATACCTTCGGTATATACCGAAATCATCCCAGATAATCACGAATATAGCATCAGATTTCTCCCCAGATATACCGTTATAAAGCTACTGGAATATGCCAATCTATCTATTATATATGAAGATCTGTCTGTGTGTCTGTCTGTGTGTCTGTGTGTTCGCGATGGACTCGAAAACGGCCAAACCGATTTCGATGAAACTTGGTATGTGGGGGTGTTTTCGGCCGAGAACTGGCATAGGCCTATTAATTTGTCCGTGCGACGTGACCTTGACCTTGAAATCTGGTAACTTCAAGGTCAAATCGCCAATTTTGATGGAATTTCGACGAAATTTGATATGTGGGGTTAATTTTGTCCACTGATTGTCTTGGACGGGTCCAATCGTGACCCCGACCAGACCTTGACCTTCAAAATGATCAATTCAAGGTCAAATCGGGTAAAACCGGATGGATTTCGACGGGCACGTTTGTCGGGTACTTTTGTCCGGGCAGTGTTTTTGGACTGGTCAAATCGTGACCCCACTTGACCTTGACCTTCAAAATGGACAATTCAAGGTCAAAGCCCGGACGAAGTCGGGTCACCTTCTAGTCTATTATATATTTTGGAAGATCTGTCTGTCTGTGTGTCTGTCTGTGTGTTCGCGATGGACTCGAAAACGGCCGACCCGATTTCGATGAAACTTTGTATGTGGGGGTATTTTTGGCCGGGAACGGGCATATGCCTATTAATTTCCCCTTGCGACGTGACCTTGACCTTTAAATCGGGTAATTTCAAGATCAAACGCCCGAATATCACGGGATTTCGATGAAACTTGGTATGTGGGGATATCTTCGGCCGGGGAGTGGCATAAACCTATTAATTTGCCCGTGCGACATGACCTTGACCTTGAAATCGGGTAATTTTAAGGTCAAACGCCCGAATATTACGGGATTTCGATGAAACTTGGTATGTGGGGGTACATTCGTACGGGGAGTCTCATAATCATATTCATTTGCCCGTGCGACGTGACCTTGACCTTGAAATCGGGTCAATTCAAGGTCAAATCGCCAATTTTGATGGGATTTCGACGAAATTTTATACATGGGGTTACTTTTGTCCACTGAGTGTTTTGGACGGGTCATATCGTGACCCCGACCTCACCTTGACATTCAAAATGATCAATTCGAGGTCAAATCGGGTAAAACCGGATGGATTTCGACGGGCACGTTTGTCAGGTACTTTTGTCCGGGCAGTGTTTTTGACTGGTAAAATCGTTACCCCCACTTGACCTTGACCTTCAAAATGGACAATTCAAGGTCAAAGCCCGGACGAAGTCGGGTCACCTTCTAGTGAACTATATAATTTGAGACTTCTGTATATATATATATATATATATATATATATATATATTTATGTGTGTATATATGTGGGTACTTCATAGAATCGAAAACGCGTGTAGGAACGGGCATCCCCACGGAAATGTCGGCTTATAAGACATCTTTAGTACACATGACAGCCGATGGACAATTGGTCTCTATATATGTACCAAAATTACGCCGCGTTGGTGACTGGGAAATTCCAGGAAATGCCGATTGAGCTCAAACTTGCTACCTACGGGAAGTGTCATATATATGAGTGTGTCTTTTATAGACTCGAACCGATTGAGCTCAAACTTGCTAAATATTGACTGGGAAATTCCAGGGAATGCCGATTGAGCTCAAACTTGCTACCTACGGGAAGTGTCATATATATGTGTGTGTCCTTTATAGACTCGAACCGATTGAGCTCAAACTTGCTAAATACGGGAAGTGTGATGGACGGGTTCATTGAAAAAAAAAATCGGGTAAAATTGAAAAACAAATTTAAAAAGGCACAATTAACTCATCGAGAAAACCAAAAAAAATCGGGTAAAATTTAAAAACAAAAAATTCAATTAAAAAATAAATGAAAAACAAAAAAATTAACTCATTGAAAAACACAAAATTAAATTAAAATTGTCATGTTTCTGACTATTGCCGCCAGTGGCGGGCTAACCTGCTAGTCTATACTATATATTTTGAGACTTCGTATATATATATATATATATATATATATATATATATATATATATATATGTACTTCATAGAATCGAAAACGGTTCGCTCGATTGAGTTCAAACTTCCCATCTAAATGTAAAAACCTACGGGAATCGTCGTCGCGGCGTTTTGGAGAAGCTCAGAGCACCGTCTCTCCCTTCCCAATCATCAAATTCACCGCAATCGGCACTTCGGGGTTAATTGATATTCGCTCGCGATCCAAGAGGAGTAACTCTACATTTGTTTTTATATCTGTATATGTATATTTTTATATCCATATTCACTTCAAACTGCTAAACCCGTTGAGCCAAAACTTGCTAATACCTCGCAAAATATAGTTTTTACATTTTCTGATGTATACATTTTTTGTTACGGCTGAAAATCTTAGTCTATTTCCGAAACATTCATATAAACAAGCTCTAAACTTACACCCCTCGATTCCTGCTAACTCACGCAGCTATACACACTGCCCCAAACCGTTAACGCCAACAATGTCATAACGCCAACGACATTGTTGGCGAGAAAATAGCCCCCAAGCCGTAAATATCAACAACAACGATATTACTAAACGGCAATGTGAGAGTTTTCGGGGAGCCGTGATGCCAACAACAACGACCCGAAGCCCTGAATGCCAACAACAGATTCAATGCAATGTTATCGCTCGAAATACTGAAACATTCATATAAACAAGCTCTAAACTTACACCCCTCGATTCCTGCTAACTGAACGCCAACGACATTGTTGGTGAGAAAATAGCCCCCAAGCCGTAAATATCAACAACAACGATATTACTAAATACACGTTTTCGGCAATGTGAGAGTTTTCGGGGAGCCGTGATGCCAACAACAACGACCCGAAGCCCTAAATGCCAACAACAGATTCAATGCAATGTTATCGCTCGAAATACTGAAACATTCATATAAACAAGCTCTAAACTTACACCCCTCTATTCCTGATAACTCACGCAGCTATACACACTGCCCCAAACCGTGAACGCCAACGGCATTGTTGGCGAAAAAATAGCCCCCAAGCCGTAAATATCAACAACAACGATATTACTAAATACACGTTTTCGGCAATGTGAGAGTTTTCGGGGAGCCGTGATGCCAACAACAACGACCCGAAGCCCTGAATGCCAACAACAGATTCAATGCAATGTTATCTATTATGCAGAGAGATTTCACGACATTACGACGGGTACGGCAGACTCGAAATATTATGCAGACAGATTTCCCGACGGGAAGCGTTTGTTTTAAATTCAATGCAATGTTATCGTAGAGAGATTTCACGAAACAAAGAATGCGTTGTCTGTCGTTACTAGGAAGGGGGGATTTCTACGGGTAAATTTTTCCGCCAGAAACAAAAAATTTAATTAAAACAATTTAAAATTTAATTTCAATTCAATGCAATGTTATCGTAGAGAGATTTCACGAAACAAAGAATGCGTTGTCTGTCGTTCCTAGGAAGGGGGGATTTCTACGGGTAAATTTTTCCGCCATAAACAAAAAAATTAATTAAAACAATTTAAAATTTAATTAAAACAATTTAAAATAAAAAAACAATTCAGAAACAAAATATATTAAATTTAAAAAACATTAAATTCATATTAAAAAATAAAAAACAAAAATAAATAAAAACAAAATAATTACAAAAATGTCATGTTTCTGAAACAAAGCCATGTGACGAATGCCGCCAGTGGCGGGCTAACCTGCTAGTCTTCTTCTTCTATCTATTATATATTTTGGAAGATCTGTTTGTGTGTTTGTGTGTGTGTTTGTGTGTAATCGATGGACTCGAAAATGGCCCAGCCGATTTCGATGAAACTTGGTATGTGGGGGTATTTTCGGGTCAGGACTAACATAGGCCTATTAATTTGTCCGTGCGAGGTCAACTTTTCACGTGCCGAGGTCAAATCTGTTTTTACGCCGTTTTGCGCTAATATATTTCAGTTCGGTGCTTACAAATCGATTCGAAACAGCGCGAATAATAACATGCCAGTCATAATAATGACACTATGAGAATCTTTCGTGTTTCCTCTTTCCAACGATATATAATATGTATGTATCCGTTTTAGTTATCTGCCTCAATTATTAAGAAGAAGTGGTACGATCTTCTATCAGGGTAAAAACAATGCGTAACTTCTATGACGTCGTTAGAGGTCATAAAGTTAGATCACGTTAACTATTCTCCGGCCGATGCATTTGACTGTTTCAGACGTCTTGGCGATATCTCAGGCACCGATGGTAATTTATCTTTACGTTGAAACTTGATAATTAATGAGCGTGTGTATATGAGGCGCGTTTATATACTTCAGTGGAAATAAAATCGGGTTAAACTGGCGGATTTTTACGGACGAAATTTGATGCATAGGGTATCTCGGTATCCGCTGGGCCGATTTCCGGTATCCGCTGGGCCGATTTCCACCATTTTTGGGGTGTTGGTCCACCTGACCTTGACCTTCAAAATGGTCAATTCAAGGTCAAATCGGGTAAAACCGGATGGATTTCGACGGGTACTTTTGTCGGGTACTTTTGTTCGGGCACTGTGTTTTGGACGGGTCAAATTGTGACCCCACTTGACCTTGGCCTTCAAAATAGACAATTCAAGGTCAAAGCCCGGACGAAGTCGGGTCACCTTCTAGTACTATATATTTTGAGAACTCCGTGTATTCGAGAGATAGCCCACACCCTCCGGACCTCAATGATATGATCGTGAATGAGTATTGATATACCCCACTAAACTTTGACAAACACCAGTAATGGTGTGTAGATCATTTACATATATCTCCTATATATTTTGATACAATCTATCTAATTTACATATCTCTCTTATATATTTATGTTTGTGTGTGTGTTGTACTTCATACAAATCTACGATTCTCGACCGATCGGGACGAAACTTGGTACGTGTGTGTAGTTTGACCAGGCGGTGGTCGTGTCGTTTTGGCGAGCCCGTGCGATGCCCGTGCAGCGCATGCGCAGACGAGATCTCGGAAACGGGTGGAGCTATCGACTTGAAATTTGCTATGTGAATGTATCTTGCGCCGGGTACAAATTTTATCGGGTCGCCGAGCCCGTGCGACACCCGTGCAGCGCATGCGCAGACGAGATCTAGGAAACGGGTGGAGCTATCGACTTGAAATTTGCTATGTGAATGTATCTTGCGCCGGGTACAAATTTTATCGGGTCGCCGAGCCCGTGCGACGCCCGTGCAGCGCATGCGCAGACGAGATCTCGGAAACGGGTGGAGCTATCGACTAGAAATTTGTTATGTGAATGTATCTTGCGCCGGGTACAAATTTTATCGGGTCGCCGAGCCCGTGCGACGCCAGCTTCGCGCATGCGCAGACCAGATATCGGAAACGGGTGGAGCTACCGGGTACAAATTTTTCTTATTGAAACGCGTGGAGCTAAAAATAAAAAAAATATATAAAAAAAATGTCATGTTTTGGACAAGCCGCCGGTGGCGGGCTAACCTGCTAGTCTCATATATATTTTGAAGACCTCTGTCTGTTTGTCTGTATGTTTGTCTGTCTGTATGTTTGTCATTTATACAAATCTACGATTCTCGACTTGAAATTTGCTATGTGAATGTATCTTGCGCCGGGTACAAATTTTATCGGGTCGCCGAGCCCGTGCGACGCCCGTGCAGCGCATGCGCAGACGAGATCTTGGAAACGGGTGGAGCTATCGACATGAAATTTGGTATGTGAATGTACCTTGCCCCGGATACGAATTTTATCGGGTCGCCGAGCCCGTGCGACGCCAGCTTCGCGCATGCGCAGACGAGATCTCGGAAACGGGTGGAGCTATCGACTTGAAATTTGGTATGTGAATGTATCTTGCCCCGGATACGAATTTTATCGGGTCGCCGAGCCCGTGCGACACCAGCTTCGCGCATGCGCAGACGAGATCTCGGAAAAGGGCGGACCTATCGACTTGAAATTTGCTATGTGAATGTATCTTGCCTCGGATACGAATTTTATCGGGTCGCCGAGCCCGTGCGACGCAAGCTTCGCGCATGCGCAGGCCAGATCTCGGAAACGGGTGGAGCTATCGACTTAAAATTTGACCGATCGGGACGAAACTTGGTACGTGTGTGTAGTTTGACCAGGCGGTGGACGTTGTCGTATTGGCGAGCCCGTGCGGCGCCAGCTTCGCGCATGCGCAGACGAGATCTCGGAAACGGGTGGAGCTATCGACTTGAAATTTGGTATGTGAATGTACCTTGCCCCGGATACGAATTTTATCGGGTCGCCGAGCCCGTGCGACGCCAGCTTCGCGCATGCGCAGACGAGATCTCGGAAACGGGTGGAGCTATCGACTTGAAATTTGGTATGTGAATGTATCTTGCCCCGGATACGAATTTTATCGGGTCGCCGAGCCCGTGCGACGCCAGCTTCGCGCATGCGCAGACGAGATCTCGGAAAAGGGCGGAGCTATCGACTTGAAATTTGCTATGTGAATGTATCTTGCCCCGGATACGAATTTTATCGGGTCGCCGAGCCCGTGCGACGCAAGCTTCGCGCATGCGCAGGCCAGATCTCGGAAACGGGTGGGGCTATCGACTTAAAATTTGGCTTTGCGCATGCGCAGACCAGATCTCGGAAACGGGTAGAGCTATCGACTTGAAATTTTGTTTTTGAATAGCCCGGACAACGTCGGGCTCATCGGCTAGTACTATATATTTTGAGACTTCCGTATATATATATGTGTGTACTTTATAGAATCGAAAACGACTGCACCCATCGAGCTCAAATTTCGTATATAAGTGTAAAATACCACGAACACCGCCGTGGTCGCGTTTTGGAGAAGCTCACAGCACCCGTTCTCCAATCTCAGTCACAAAAAAACGGCACTGCGGTGGTTAATCAAGTGATAATTTAATGAGCGTTTGTTTTTGACGCATCGCTATAAAGAGCGTCTGTTTACCATTCAACGTTATTAGCATCTGCAGAGAGATATACGGGAACATTGAGTGGTTTCCTATGCGGGGAGATTCATTGGATGCCATAGTACTCTTACAACATCATTGTTATAGTATGTATGACATTAGGTCAGGGCTTAGGGGGTGGTAGTTAGTGTGGATATAGGCATAATGCTTCTCAGAAATCCCGGTTACAAACCAACACTCACAATTTCGTATTTACGCAAACGCAACGTTATCGCTCGAAATTTATTATGCAGAGAGATATACGGGAACAAGTGCTTTCCTATTTTTAGAACGCAACACTTGATACCAAACAAAATTACATCGCGTTGGTGATGTGGTTCACGACGGGATTAATTGACTGTCCGCTCTTTGCGAGGATGGGGTTCACGACGGGATTAACTTTGCGGGGACTATTGACCATATCGAAAGGGTGGACAACCTCTGTCAGGGGCTGCTCAATGGCCACGGGCAGGTTAAAAAAATCATACCTCTTCTGGGTCTGGGCGTGTATAGACATGAGCGTGTTGTGTTCATAAGAACGCGGAGCGTGTTGTGTTCCTAAGAACGCGGATCGGGTAAGTTTTTCCGCCCTAGGTGAGCTCAAACTTCGTATATAATAGTGTGGTCGTGGTACGCAAACAAAGGGGTTGACCCAGAAGAAATTGGTAAAGAAGCGATCTCGGTGTCATTCAACGCGGGGGAATCTCTGCTACAACATATCCAAAATCCGCTAAAATCCGCTTGGGGCAAAATCCAGGATCCAAGATGGCGTCCAACGTGGCCGCCTTTAGTCAAAAGAGATTCTGACTGAGATTAATTCGACATAATGAGAACAAATGTTGCCATATTTATACAAATGTAAACATTTTTGCGAAGGTAAAGTATTATGCCACATATCTATAGAAAAAATGGAACCCCTCGCCCCAGATGGCTGCCAAAATGGCGGCCTAAACTCGAAAATTTGAAATGTTTGCCTAATATCTTAAAGATCAATTCCTGTTGTTTGATAATGGTTCAGACTGGCGACATTGATTAGTCATATTCATGTTAATTCATCATTGGAGCAATGAAAGATACCATAAATGGGGTCCCAGACTCATCTACACCCTCAAAAATTTGATTTTACAGAACGCGGTATAAAATTCCACAGAAATCGCCATTGGGATTCCAGTCATACATCAACAAGAAATGGACAGAACTGTACAATATAAGTTGGGTATACCATTATCTATAAATACTCCAATTCAATGAAACCCAAATTGGCGCTTTGTCTTAAATGGCTGCCAAAATGGCGGTAAAAATATGGAAAATGGCAGATATTTAGAATGGTCGTCAGAGGGTTAGACCCAGAAGGAATTGGTAAAGAAGCGGTTTTGTTGTCATTCGACGCGGGAGAATCTCGTGTATAACATATCCAAAATCCGCTAAAATCCGCTTTGGGGAAAATACAGAATTCAAGATGGCATCCAACATGGTCGCCAATAATAATGAAAATGGCAAATATGTAGTTATTCACGAAAACCCATTCGACAAAACGCCAATTCGGCACCAATACACATCACTGATTGAAATCAAAGTTTTTTGTGGGTATGAGTAGCCAATCACGATTAAAAATGCTAAGATGGCTACCAAAATGGCCACCGAAAATTGTCGAAATTTAAGTTCTGCTCAGAGGAAAGCCGAAACAACACTTCGGTTGTGAGCTAACGATGACAGACCTATTAAACATGTTGCCAATAATCTACTACCACAATCAGTTCAGCCCGAAATGTTCCAACTAAGCAGTATCTACTGCTGGATCCAACACGATGTCCACTTATTACGAGGGACTATCTGGAAATTAATTAAAAAGAAATTAAATTGCTACGAATCTAGATTATTTGAAAACACAAGTCCGGAAACACCAGGCTATAATGGGTTTTCCAATGCTGGCGAAAGTGAAAAGGACAGGAGGGAAAAGCGAATAATCTGGGGTTTACTTAATTGGTGGGCAAGTTGGTTATCGGAGCTGGGGAGTTTCAAAGTAAAATTATTTTCTTCAATATCAAGAGGAAAAATGAAAATTCTCACGTACATTGTATACCCTTCACACTTTATGTGACAATTCCGTGTCATGCGATGTGGGTATATACATGTGGATAGAAACATTCTAGTAAATATATAGACGCACCGATATCTTCTACACATTTAGTGAATTCCATCAATGATATGTAGACACAATGTGCGCCACGGCTGGATCTGACCCGTATGCGTAAATGTTTCAACCATTTAGCTTGATGAACTGGTATTTCAAGGTTGTCATTGGATAGAAATGCCACATGAACATGGTGATTAACAACATGTTTGTCTAAGAAATGTGAACAATGAACATGTTATTTTCCGGATGCTAGACAATCAAACTGCCACATAAGGCGTTCATCCATGCTCATCAGAGCACGAAATATGTGCAAATTAATGACACGAAAACTATTTCATGCGGACGACGTAATCTAGACCTACATCCAACGTCATTTCCTATTAACTTTTATTGTTTGTACGGACGGTTTCGAGGTTTGAAAATCCCGCTTGTCCAAGAAAACCTCCACATACTTACGGAGTCGATGTGTAAACAATGTATGGGATAGTTTCTTCATACATATATGTATTTGGCACACGTATTTTCTAGAACATAAGAGATCACCATTTACCGGAGAGTTGATATCTGGGAAGAGATCCGAGTAAAACTACTTTTCTTACATGTCGAAATGGGGAATCCATGGGCTACATTTAGTTCCAGCTTGAAACTTGAAAATGATGGCCGAGCCCGAATAGTTAATATTTCGTCGCATCAGTGCTATAATGTAACCCTCATTTTCAACTTTAGTGGCGGGCTAACCTGCTAGTTGCTATATAAACAAACCAGCGATGTGGCTTTTGTCGAAAATTGACAGTCAGTACATTCGCCCTGAAAACATGTACTTTCAGAAAATACAAAACACCACAACGTTATACCCCACCAATGTCAGTATCTCGATATCATTTGACCAAATTTCTTGACATGAAACCGCGACAGACACGGCGCGAAATACATCGCATTGAGTAAATAATTTCCCATTGTTTCAATTCAACTTCAAGATCGCGGTAAAATCAAAACCGCAATTTGTAAGTGGTAAACATCTGAAAAAGACATCAGGTACATGCAGAAACTAATTGTTGTGCATATTTATTTATATTTGAGGTGGCAATTTTGCATGTTTATCAGTATTTTTAACGATAAGAGCGATGGTAATTGGGGGACTATATTTTATCTAGCGCATTAAATTTAAAATAAAAAGTCGTGAATTGGCTGAGTGTTTTCTATGGCCGCACATTTCGTTGATAATTACGAGCCATTTGTTTGTCTAAATAACATTTTTAAGTTCGAAGAGCATTAGAATGGGGATAACAGTGTGGTGTTTTGTGATTTCGGAAAGGTACATGGCGAATATACTGTGGCAAATACCCGTTAACTAAATTTGCCACAGTATATTCGCCATGTACCTTTCCGAAATCACAAAACACCACACTGTTATCCCCTAAATAAAATTATTGAAGATTGTAATTGTCTTTTTTTGCTAACATTAAATTAAATTAAATAAATTAAGTAAAATACATTGAAATTATTTTTTTAATTATTTTTTATTACATTTTTGCGCACGTTGGCATCTCTCCGAGTGCATTCTAGTTAGATTGTCGATGAGTCAACTTGCGTGTTCCATTAATTTCGCTTTCATGCGTTTCATGTCTGTCATGCTGAGTGGTGACTGATTCTACCATGCATTCCATATTTACTTCGAGCACCGTTTCTTTGATAAATCCATTATTCTTGTTTTTTGGTATGGCATCACGTCCATTGAGATACCTGCCCAACCAATAAGACATTACCGCCTAAACAATAAAATTATCAACAAACATGGCATCCAAATAGTACATGTACACAAACAACTCACTTATCATAAACTGAAATTGCATTAACCGCCTCAAGCATTTATCTACTTCCCACCTGAAAAAAAAGTTTTCGATCAGTTTGTTGTGATAAAATCAAATCGTACCTCCTAGGTAGCAATACACAAATTTCAGCAGATTAGCAGCTGAATAAAGAATTTATTTTGCGAGTATGTGGGCATCTATTTGGCGAGCCTCTAGGCGATCCAAATCGATGCCCACATACGAGCAAAAATAAATTCAGCTACTGCCTACACTATGCGGATGTTCTGTTTATCCACCGAACAAATTTAAATGTATTCTATCGCAGTTTTTGTCAAAAAAACATCGCAAAATTCACAGGCTCCTTATAGAGAAGCGATGACATACTTAGCGACTTTATCTGTACAGTAGAGACTAATTAATTATGAAACAGTTTTGCATTCATGCGACTGCGCCGCGAAATAGTCCGCCTTATAATTTCTAAATTATGCCGGAAAAATATCATAGCATGGTACGTGTAATTTCTAATAAAATCTAAATGATTTGCGTAACGTTCAAATCTGAAACTGAAATGTACGAATAAAGCAGTCATGTGAATTTGGATGTTTGTGCTTGAAACTTATTAACGAATTGAAAGTCTGAACGTTAGCATGCATGCAGTAGGCACCAGCGCCAAGATCGGCAGTGCAAATGCACCAGCTCACGGAATAATAGCTTATACTTTATAGTAACAAACTGCCAATTGCTTAATCAAGTTATAGATTTAACCAACTGAATATGGAAAATTTCTATTTGAGTGCGTTTTGGGGCGCATCGTTTGATCTTTTAGAAAGGTGTTACCACCGATTGCACGAAAATACGTTGTGGATGTTGACGTTTCTAAGGACGCTGTCGCTAACAACGGAAACCAGCATGGTCCGTTCTAATGATGCTCCATAACGTTGTTACGACCCAGTGACGTCACTCACTCACTGATGGAGGTTAACTGATCCAAGTTCTTGTAACATTTCTTCCTCGCATATCATTAAGTTTATCTGTCTACTAGAGGATGCTAGTTATCTGTCTAGTAGACGGATAGAGGCGTGGTCAATCTGATGGGCTTTATATGTATAGTAGACAGGGGTAGGAGGTGGATAAAGATAATTAATTGTGTACCGTATACATACGCCCATCCAGCCCACCATTGGGATATTAAACCTTAATACTGATCAATCTGACCACGGGCACAACATTATCATTATAGTGACAAAATTACGGAGATATTCAGAAATGAAACAAAAAATTAAAAAAACATTATAAAAAAAAAGTTTTTTTTTTCGAACAATTTATATTGACTAAATAATGGAGATAAAAAATATATAAAAATAAATAAAGAGCGCTTTTTTAAAAGAGCGGTTTTTGTTTGTTGAAGAAGCGATTTTATATATATATATGACTTTATTTCCTCCGTAAACGAAGATATAGTGTACAAAATCACATACACATTATTACATAATTAACATAATTATACATTAAACATATTCATTGGCATAATGTGCGTGTTGAAACAATATATCGAAAATGGTTTGAGTATAATTCGCGACGAATACCAGCTATATACAATTGATTGTGGTTGCATAATACATGTATGCGTCTACATGTTCATTATACATAGCAAGTACACATATGATATACAGTCATAGAGCTATAGATATGCACTCGTATATGTTACGCGTACGTATATATCATTTTAATACAGAACTATGGAGGTACAGGCATTAGTGATGATATGCTATCAACATATGCTTTCCAGAGAGAAGCTGATTTCCTAACGAAAAAATCGATCAGTTCATTATCTATTTCGCGTATACAATGGTCAAGTTCAGCTATTCCGGATAATAGAACTCGCGTTTTGGAACTATCATATTGCATGTATACGTCTATATGAAATTCGTTTAATAAGTCAAATTCAAAAATATTACGGTTATCACATATTGAGACACACTCGATTAATGCATGTCTGACCAGATCATTGTGTTTTCTATCACACAATGGGCACGATTGTTCGTCCGTTTCAAGAATGGAAATAAGACGTGCAACAAGGAGATAAGAATCTTTATGCTTAGGATATATGTAACAGTTTTCCCATAGCCTAGACATACATAATTTAGGCTGGAGTGCCGAGAAACGGTTTAATCGAGTACCATCGCCTTTGCTACATTCCCATTCATCTCTATTTATATTTAACCATGAGGTCTTCGTTATATTTTTCCATGATAATTTGTTTGGAAAAGTCACATTTAATAAGTATTTCTCGAAGTATTCGGTCATTCCATATTTGTCCAATGTACAAATAATATCAACCATGAAATTAGAATTTGAAGCTGTAGGAAACATTAGATACTGGTATAACCGTGTAATAAATACATCTTTGGCGGTTTTGTTCGACGACAGATTGCATATTGAACCAATAAATGACAGTTTACGTTTTTCTATTAATGATACCATTGACGACATACCGACTAATCCTTGAGCTATAACTGTTTTTGTGCGATTATGAAGACCCTGATAATATTTTAGACAGAAACGGTGCATTCTCTCGAGACGGTCGCATAGAGTTTTATTCACACACCATAACAGTTCCGATCCGTATAAACCTTTTGGAATGACCACCGAATAATAAATCAACGAACAACTTTTTGGTGTAATGCCACCGGGGTATATTCCGGCGTTCGTTAGCATCATGAATGTACTTCGGGTTTTATCACATATCCGATCAATGAAGACAGAATTAAAATCGTATTTATCGAGTGGAATACCAAGATGGGTAACTTCTGAACATTCTTGTAGAGTATATGTCCCTAAGTTCCAGACGCGATATTGACGAGAGAACTCTGATTTTGTTTCGTTGAATACTATTACCGAGCATTTATTAGAGTTATACTTATAATATCGCCACTTTTTGCTGTATTCAAAACACATATCAATAAGAGCTGATAATCCGACACTTTTGAGTGATAATAAAACCATGTCATCAGCATGTGTTGGGCATGTGCAATTTACTCCGAGCATTTGTAGGCCATATGGGGAATTTGCGAGAGTACATATCAACTCGTCAACATAGACCATGTAGTAAAATGGGGAGAGAATACTTCCCTGACGAGCCCCTTGACGAACGTCAAAACACCTAGATAAGGAATTGTTATAACGAATAGAACATGTAACATTTGTCAACAATTCATTAATGAGACAAAATAAATTTCCTTTAAAACCGCGTTTATCTAATTTATATAACAATCCGTTAATCCAGACGGTATCGAATGCCTTCCAGACATCTAAAAATAAGCTGTATAATTTTTGTTTACTAGCGGACACATAGTCAATACATTCCTTCATTACGTAAGATGTCATGGTTGCGCTTATACCTTTTTGGAAGCCATGTTGAAGCGGGTGCACTTGTATTAATTTGGGTGCATAAGATTCCAATCGAATTTGTATAACTTTTTCAAGTAACTTGTATAAAACAGGCATCAACGTTATAGCCCTATAGCTATCAAAATCTGTCCTGGTTTTTTTGCCACCTTTAAATAATGTAACGATTATACCGCGTTTCATTTGGCTCGGGATCTTCTGTGTATTAATTACATTAGTTAAGAGTTTAGAAATCGCCAGCGTCAATGTGTTACTTCCGTATAATAAGTGTTCATTGGATATCCCGTCCCATCCCGCCGCTTTCCCCGTACTTAGACCCCGATATATTTGATTCAGTTCATCAGTTGATACATGAAAAATTATGCGATTGTCAATATCACTGCTTTGTTTACTGGCCATTGTACGTGCAATAAAGTCATTAACACAGTGGACGTGATTGAAATCAAAGTCTGATTGGTATAGCGGTGAGTACAGGTTTTCAAAATACGATGCCCAGCCTTCCACAACATCAAGATCATTCCGTAGAACCTTCCCCTCATAACAAAAGAATGCATTTTTATCGATATGATTTCTCTGTCGCTTTACATGTATCACCCGAAATAGATAATTCTGATCGATCTGAGCGCGTTCGTCAATTTCATTATTTAATTCGGATATATAATTTTTGGACGCTTTTCTGTACTCTCTACGGAAATCGCGTTTCGCTAATTTATATTGAGTGTAACTATTACATTGTGTACTTGCTCGAGGTCGACCTTCACGTATCCATTGTTTCTGGAGATCACGCATATATTTATGCTTATTTTTCAAACAATCTCCCCAATATGGTTTCAGGCGTTTATTATATGACTTTTTTGGTAAACATGATTCAGATACTTTTGATATTACATGTGCAATTGACTGGTAAACTTCAGATATGTCTGAATCATCAGTGTAGATGATTTTGTGTGCTGTTAGTTCAACATCAAGACTTTGTTTGTAAAGTTCGAGAATTTCTAGTTCAGATTTAACTTTACGCCAATTTATGGTTTTGTCTGTTTCTCTTTCGGCTGTACATGAAGATTGACTGCGTAGCTGAAACTTCAAATGTAATGTAATAGGTCTATGATTAGATACGTTAATGGTGTCATCGTCTAAAACATGTACCTCATGAATAAATGGAATAAATGTGGATGGAATAAAAATGTGATCGACAATTGTTCCTTCATGTAATTGGCAGTAATCACCGAAAGGAATGCATGTAGATAGAGGATCATCGTCACAGAATTCATAATTCACAGATACCATCTCGATTCGCTTAACCATTTTCTTGAATATCATATTTCGTTCATCAGATTTGTCAAATTGTCCGTTTGTGTCTCCCATTACGATTACGTTACCATATGATTTGTAGGTGTCACATAGGTCACCAAGCTTTTTCGCATACTCTTCGTATTATTCTATGGTATAGTTTGTAGATGGTAGATATACTTGGAGGAGATATATAAAACTTTCATCCGTCATCCAAATTTGTATCCCCATAATACGATCATCATTTATTGCAAGCGGACATATACGATTTGAAAATTTCTTATGACATAACAAGGCAACACCACCACTAGGTCTACCTCTCTTGTTAGGAATATTTTGGCGAGAATCGCATACGGCATGATACTCATAGTCCTTGTTAAGCGAACCGAGGAAATCAAGATCGCATTGATAAAGCCAATGCTCACTTAAGCCTACAATATCATAAGCACCATTCTTGAGCAATGATGCCAAGTAAAGACCCGAAGATGTGATACCTGTACAGTTCCAGTTGAGTAGGTTTAATTTATGAGATTCCATCACGCGTTTGCATTCAACTACTGTTAATGTGATACTATTAGTTGTTACATTTATACTTGTAATTAGAAATATTAATGTCAACAGCAAAGTCGTACAACGCATTGTTGAATCATGAATATGCAATGTAAATACAACATAAATAAGTGAACAGAATCATATATGCATGCATTCATTGACTAGTCACGATTTTTGTGGACCCACATTCTGCAGATTGCGCCTTTTGGCCAGAATTTAGATGCGAGAACGTTGTCCAGATCATCGTCACAAATGTTGATACGAGCCGTGTTTCCTCTTAACATCCGGATAACAGTGAAACGTACGTTTTCGTACAGTAAGTGTTTCTTGATGTCGTGAATTGTCACTCGGTTGGAGAAACCACCAAGGAATATCTGTGATGTTTTAATCGGGCCATCTTGCTTGTTAAAGTAATAGTCATCAGGTTCATTGTCCGAATATCGCGGGCTTCTTGTATTGTTTGAGACGTTATGTCTGCGATTATCTTCATAGGATGGAACTCTGGATTCATATGATACATCATTTGGGGCACTGGACTGTGAATCATCCACTGAAGCTTCATCACTGGCCTGAGAGCGGACACATGCGTCATCATAATCAAGGAATGCATCCATCATTTTATTGAGTGTGTCTGATATGTCGCGTTGAGTTTTGGATACATTGTCCATTGAAACGCTCACACATTCCACAAATACTTGGAGGTTATTGGTCACGCTTGTGGTGAAGTTCCGGAATTCATCTTTCATTATATTCACGTTATTTTTAATTGTTTCATTCATTAGTTTATCACAGGAGTGTGTTGGTTGAACATGCTTTTTATTTACTAAATCCTTTAATGTTGATAGTTGTCCTTCAAAGCTTTTTTGTTTACGACTAAACTCCTCCAACCCATTTACTATGGTACCCACATCCGATTTGACGCCGACAATTTCACTTTTTAATCTTTTCACACCAGAGTATTTTTCATCTTGTATTCTTTCCATTGTTAATTTCACACTTTCTAAGTCTTCATCCATTGTTTTTATTTTAGTATTTACATTCGCAACATCTTTTTTGAGTTGGTTCACATCTTTTACAATACATAGTTTTTCATCAATTTTATCTAATCGGGCTTCCATTTGAGCTATTGTTGAATCCAACTTCGGAATACGTTCGGAGAAGTCTTTATGAAATTTTTCATTTTCCGTTTTTATCAGAGATATATCTCGGAGGATTTTAACAATAGAGCTGTTGACGTTCACATTGGAGATTGCCTGGTCTTCGTCGATTACCGGCATGCTTGATATTGAAGGACGGCTAACACTTTTATTTCTAACACCTTTACTTATAACGTCATTGATGCTATCCCCATCCTTATCGACCAAAAATTTCATTAGTTTGTATATATCCACTGCCATTCTCAGATTATGACTGTTTTTATCAATAATATGATCACCGGTTAAATTGCGAACAACACGTTGTTTCATTGACGAGGAAGAGTCATATGGAAAGCTATCGTCAATTGTTGCATGCATGAATACCTTGTCGCGGAGAGTATCTAAACGTTTATCTTGGTTGCCAACAAATTCTATTATTGTGGACGTAAACACATCTTGCGTTGTTGAGTTTATGAACAGTAACACAGCTTGTAGATTATCGGTTATTTTAGTAGAGTCCTCTTGTTTACGGGTGTATTGCTGTGACTCAATGCTATCGTACCACACCGATAAACACATCGCTAGTGACCGTTGTCGGCTTGAATCACCCATTGTCATTTGTCGAATTTTCACTACCGCTGGTTATTGAATGTCAACGGGGAATCCCCTAGGTAGCTGATCAAGCGTGACCATTTCACACGACGAGAATTTCTGTACTGACAACGTACACGTGAGTACAGTTCATTGGCCAATTTGGACACGGGGCAATGGTGGCTATACAATTAAGAATGATTACGATAATATTGAAATGACGAAACATCATACCGACACAGTCCAAACATCCCGGTCAAGCGAATCTTGATCTTGTCACCATCTTGTACCGGAGAAATTCCGCAAACACTAGATCATATTCAAACATCGATACCTTGTCCGATTTTTGAGAAAACACGCATAACTTGAAGACAGAAACAATTTGACATTTCTTGTTTACACCGGAAGAGCATGTGGTGATGTGGTTCGCGACGGGATTAATTGACTGTCCGCTCTTTGCGAGGATGGGGTTCACGACGGGATTAACTTTGCGGGGACTATTGACCATCTCGAAAGGGTGGACAGCCTCTGTCAGGGGCTGCTCAATGGCCACGGGCAGGTTAAAAAAATCATACCTTTTCTGGGTCTGGGCGTGTATAGACATGAGCGTGTTGTGTTCATAAGAACGCGGAGCGTGTTGTGTCCCTAAGAACGCGGATCGGGTAAGTTTTTCCACCCTAGGTGAGCTCAAACTTCGTATATAAGGGTAAAAACACACGGGGATCGTCGACGTCGCATTGTGTGAAACATTCTTATGTCTGTCGTTCCTAGGAACGGGGGAAATTTTCATCGGGTCAGTCTTAACCTTCAAACGGGTACCCACAAATTATATATTGTGACCCCGACATGACCTTGATCTTGAAAATGATCAATTCAAGGTCAAATCGGGTAAAATATTGAAAACCCAACATTAACTCATTGAAAAACACAAACAAAACATAAAACATTGTCATGTTTCTGACCAAGCATGTCAGTGGCGGGCTAACCTGCTATTTGCTATATAAACAAACCAGCGATGTGGCTTTTGTAGAAAATTGACAGTCAGTACATTCGCCCTGAAAACATGTACTTTCAGAAAATACAAAACACCACAACGTTATACCCCACCAATGTCAGTGTCTCGATATCATTTGACCAAATTTTTTGACACGAAACCGCGACAGACACGGCGCGAAATACATCGCATTGAGTAAATAATTTCCCATTGTTTCAATTCAACTTCAAGATCGCGGTAAAATCAAAACCGCAATTTGTAAGTGGTAAACATCTGAAAAAGACATCAGGTACATGCAGAAACTAATTGTTGTGCATATTTATTTATATTTGAGGTGGCAATTTTGCATGTTTATCAGTATTTTTAACGACAAGAGCGATGGTAATTGGGGGACTATATTTTATCTAGCGCATTAAATTTAAAATAAAAAGTCGTGAATTGGCTGAGTGTTTTCTATGGCCGCACATTTCGTTGATAATTACGAGCCATTTGTTTGTCTAAATAACATTTTTAAGTTCGAAGAGCATTAGAATGGGGATAACAGGGTGGTGTTTTGTGATTTCGGAAAGGTACATGGCGAATATACTGTGGCAAATACCCGTTAACTAAATTTGCCACAGTATATTCGCCATGTACCTTTCCGAAATCACAAAACACCACACTGTTATCCCCTAAATAAAATTATTGAAGATTGTAATTGTCTTTTTTTGCTAACATTAAATTAAATTAAGTAAAATACAGTGAAATTATTTTTTTAATTATTTTTTATTACATTTTTTCGCACGTTGGCATCTCTCCGAGTGCATTCTAGTTAGGTTGTCGATGAGTCAACTTGCGTGTTCCATTAATTTCGCTTTCATGCGTTTCATGTCTGTCGTGCTGAGTGGTGACTGATTCTACCATGCATTCCATATTTACTTCGAGCACCGTTTCTTTGATAAATCCATTATTCTTGTTTTTTGGTATGGCATCACGTCCATTGAGATAGGCCTACCTGCCCAACCAATAAGACATTACCGCCTAAACAATAAAATTATCAACAAACATGGCATCCAAATAGTACATGTACACAAACAACTCACTTATCATAAACTGAAATTGCATTAACCGCCTCAAGCATTTATCTACTTCCCACCTGAAAAAAAAGTTGTCGATCAGTTTGTTGTGATAAAATCAAATCGTACCTCCTAGGTAGCAATACACAAATTTCAGCAGATTAGCAGCTGAATAAAGAATTTATTTTGCGAGTATGTGGGCATCTATTTGGCGAGCCTCTAGGCGATCCAAATCGATGCCCACATACGAGCAAAAATAAATTCAGCTACTGCCTACACTATGCGGATGTTCTGTTTATCCACCGAACAAATTTAAATGTATTCTATCGCAGTTTTTGTCAAAAAAACATCGCAAAATTCACAGGCTCCTTATAGAGAAGCGATGACATACTTAGCGACTTTATCTGTACAGTAGAGACTAATTAATTATGAAACAGTTTTGTATTCATGCGACTGCACCGCGAAATAGTCCGCCTTATAATTTCTAAATTATGCCGGAAAAATATCATAGCATGGTACGTGTAATTTCTAATAAAATCTAAATGATTTGCGTAACGTTCAAATCTGAAACTGAAATGTACGAGTAAAGCAGTCATGTGAATTTGGATGTTTGTGCTTGAAACTTATTAACGAATTGAAAGTCTGAACGTTAGCATGCATGCAGTAGGCACCAGCGCCAAGATCGGCAGTGCAAATGCACCAGCTCACGGAAGAATAGCTTATACTTTATAGTAACAAACTGCCAATTGCTTAATCAAGTTATAGATTTCCCCAACTGAATATGGAAAATTTCTATTTGAGTGCGTTTTGGGGCGCATCGTTTGATCTTTTAGAAAGGTGTTACCACCGATTGCACGAAAATACGTTGTGGATGTTGACGTTTCTAAGGACGCTGTCGCTAACAACGGAAACCAGCATGGTCCGTTCTAATGATGCTCCATAACGTTGTTACGACCCAGTGACGTCACTCACTCACTGATGGAGGTTAACTGATCCAAGTTCTTGTAACATTTCTTCCTCGCATATCATTAAGTTTATCTGTCTACTAGAGGATGCTAGTTATCTGTCTAGTAGACGGATAGAGGCGTGGTTTATCTGATGGGCTTTATATGTATAGTAGACAGGGGTAGGAAGTGGATAAAGATAATTAATTGTGTACCGTATACATACGCCCATCCAGCCCACCATTGGGATATTAAACCTTAATACTGATCAATCTGACCACGGGCACAACATTATCATTATAGTGACAAAATAACGGAGATATTCAGAAATGAAACAAAAAATAAAAAAAACATTATAAAAAAAACGTTTCTTTTACAGATTTTTTTTTTTCGAACAATTTATATTGACTAAATAATGGAGATAAAAAATATATAAAAATAAATAAAGAGCGCTTTTTTAAAAGAGCGTTTTTTGTTTGTTGAAGAAGCGATTTTAAAGAATGTATATAACGTAGTGGTGGGCCCGATGGGCGTATACGGTGCACAATTAAGTATCTGTAGATGGTAAAACATGACCGTCATTATGTATCTATATCTGATAATGATATGCGGACCAGCTACCCCAGCAGTAATCACTCATCTGCATCCAGTGTAATATCTCAGAGTTAGCATATACTCAATTATATGAACGTGGCGGTGCAGGAAGTTTCGGCACATGGATGCTTCGGTACCTAGTTTTCAGGACGCGTCGGCACTTGGGTTTTCGGCACTTTGTTGCTTCGGCACAAGCACTTCGTCCAAGACGAAACGTCCAAACTGCCGAAAAATCGGGTGCGGAAACGTCCAGGTGCCGAACCACAAACACAAGTGCAGAAACGTCCAGGCGCAGAAATTCGACGTGGCGATTGCAATTTTCAATAATATTGTCATTATTGATATACATGTTGTATTATATACCGTTATAATACATGTTGTGTTATATATAACGCTTATACTATAACGCTGGCGAGTTTGCACGGTATATGGTTTGCAGGCATTTCGTCATAGAAACCGATATGATGACAGAATATGGACGGAAACATGCATAAAACTGCAGCTGTACCACAGCTAACTACGTGCGAAGTAAAATCTCTGTAGTTCCACCAGTAGCGATGCATGCTACCGGAATTTGCATGTAAAGATAACATGCAATTATCTCGCAAGAATCAATCGTACAGTTATATGAAGGCAAATGCCTGTAGCACCGCTTCAAGTGGAACAACATAAATTTTACTTCTCATATCGTTCGCTTTGGTAAAGACTCATGTTCCGTTCATATTCTGACATCATATCGGTTTCTACGATGAAATGCCTGCAAACCATATACCGTGCATATTTGCCAGTGTATGAAC
This sequence comes from Siphonodentalium dalli, assembly GCA_032622095.1. Taxonomy (NCBI): domain Eukaryota; kingdom Metazoa; phylum Mollusca; class Scaphopoda; order Gadilida; family Siphonodentaliidae; genus Siphonodentalium; species Siphonodentalium dalli. Next base: position 46,478,797 of record CP136069.1, on the reverse strand, counting down.
GTATATCCTAACCGGGAGGTTTCCAGTATTATTTAACTATAAGACACACAATAGTTCCGTAGGCTATGAACTTGTATATATGTTCAGACATGTATATTCTGGACAAAGATTAAATATGGACAAATAAAATAAAATAAATGGCCAGGGGATGCAAGAGAAAATTTTGGAACATGACATTTTTTTGTCTGATCCAAGGGGTAAAGTGTACTTCGGAATTCTGGGGTGGACACACACAAGGGCGACACTCTAGTCACGTCCCTGGCTCTGGCTTTAACAAACATTGAAAAGTCCAAACATAACTCGGTGTACTAGCCAATCACGCTGGGTATTACCCAACCAACTACAGTTTCATTATTCATCCAGAAAATAGGGTAATTTCGTTGTCCATCGGTGTCTATCAATCAACTGGAAAATTGATTGATTTTAATTCGTCGCTGCCATGTGGGATGCTTCTATGGAAACCCCCGTCATAAATGCCACATGGACTGTACTTTACACGGCGCAAAACATAACCATAACATCGCCGACGTTTAACGCTGGCTAACAATTCTTTTTGGTCAATATTTGGCCATTTGGCAAATTGAAACTGAGAAATCCAGAACTAAAAAAAAGCGAAGCAAGAGACTAAAACGCACACCAAAAATTTAAATAACTGATCAATTCCAACACATAACGAGTGCATCTAAAAGGTTAAGTGAAATCTGGTGATATTCAGAGAAAAATAAAAAAAATGGCCAATTTGGCCACCGACATCGTGATCCCTGTCTACTACTAAAACTAAAGCACCCATTTTAATGTAGTGTGCCGCTTTATTTGACCGTTAATTATAAGAGATCGCATAGATTTTAGTATGTTGAAACTAAGGGTGCATTTACATTGCTGTAGATCTGTATACAGTTCTACACCCATACTAGTGTAAACGGGTTTATATAGAAATGCACACAGAAAGAAAACGGTATTCGTTCGTGTGAGCAAAAATCGTGTCCGTTATAAGTCACGGTCAACACCGAGGCATTGCGACAGGCAAATCTGATTTGATTAATTGTTACTCGGGCTTGGCGAATGTGAACACTTAATGTTTCTTTGTCATTTCAACCCATGTATTTCACACTGTGTAAGCGAGTACCTGTGTACTAGTAGATGAAGTAGCCCTATTTATATTTGTGTGCATGTACACTGTTGTTTATTGTGTATTCATATGTGATTTGTTATCATGCGCCTTTCATTCTTTCTTCGAACCATTGTCAACTGGTGTAAGAATAAACTGCTATGGTCTGCTGATAGTTAATTCATTTTTGTCTGACCTAAACTGACACGACTCATAATGAATTGTCAATTACCAGAGTACTGACGAGCGCGCGTTCATTATCAGTAATCATGTTGTGATCACATTAATCTGCGACACGTGACTTCACACAGATCTGTATACAGATCTACAGCAATGTAAAAAAAAACCCTAACACTTCATTAGACACAAACAAGTTGAAAAAAATTATGTTCTATTTATTTCTAGGTAGAACCACGTGTTGTTTGGACTAAACATGACTGATTTCAATTCGTCACTGGATTCGACCAATGACACAAATGTCATAACATTGTGGAATGTTTCTACGGAGATTCCAGATATAAATGTTACATGGACTGTAGATTATACGGACGACCCGAACAGTGACCCAACAGCGGGGGTAGAGCTGTATAAATTGATAGACAAAAAAGCGTATGCCGTGGTTATAGTGTGTATCGCCGCGATCGGAGCGATTGGTAACGCGATGATCCTCATACTGATGAGCTTAAAGTCATTCGGGAAGTTCTCATACTCAGTGTACTTGAGATACATTGCTATCTTCGACACAGTCGTTCTTATACAGACCGTCACTGAAGATACTCTGGAAAAGTTCCACGGAGGTGATCATCTCGAGGAGACATTTTACTTAAAAACACTCCCCTGTTATTTATGGACTGTGCCAATAACAATAAGTAGATTTATGTCCCCCTGGTTAGTGGCGGCGCTGGGGGTCGACCGATTAATCGCTGTTGTATTCCCGTTAAAGCGATATTCACTTTGCACAAAAAGGAATGCCCACATCTGTACCCTGACCGTAGCCATCGCAGCAATTGCAATTGAGCTTTATTTCATAATATGCGCCTCCGAGACGGCATGTTATGTAGATGCTGACTTTTGTAAACCGTCTGAGGAGCATGCCGTCTCCTTCTTTATCGCTGGCCTGATTCTAAAAACTCACATTCCGTTGCTGATCATCTTCGTCGTGACCACGTGGACGATAATAACCCTGCGCAGACAGATGACAGCGTTTAAAGGGGAGAGCACCCGTCATGGACACTCGGACACGAAACAAGCTGTTGATCGTACGAGTATCGCGCTCGTTGCCGTGGCAATGGTGTCGTTTGTTGCGCTGTTTCCCAAGGCCGTCGTCGAATTAGTGGAGTTCGTCTACGTGGAGTCCTATCCGCATCTCTATGACAAAGAGAGGAAGAGACTAACCGACTTCATGTGGCACATTTGCAATGCGATAATGTTGCTGAATTTTGCTCAGAATTTTTACATCCTGATGTCGACGTCGCCTGTTTACAGAAAAACATTTATGACGATATGCGTGAAGGAGGAACGATCTGTTCACTCCAGCCAGACGGCAATGTCGACCATTTCGAAAACAGCTACCATCAGGTCATGAGATTGTTAGATTTGTTATTTGTGTCAATTGTTCCCATATTTTGCACCGTTCACAGTTCACACCAATCAGACGGCTACGGCAAAGATATAAACAGTTTCCACAGCAGCTACCACCACGTCGGACATGTTAGATTGGTCGCTGTGTTATATGTGTAGGAAATAAGTAAATTATTCGAAAAATATCAACCATTTCGACCACAACTTAAGCTGCTTTCACATACGTCCGCTTCACGCATCCGTTTAACGCATCCGTATCGCTCATCGTTAAGCGGATGGTTTCGGTCTCCAATGTTATCACTGGAGCTTTCACATACCATCCGCAAAATGCGAGCAGCTGCGCGCGCGCACAACTTTACGCTCCCAGACCGAAAACCTATCCGCTTAGCGGACAAAGCGGACAGGGGTATTCGGTGCGATGTCGTAATCCTGGGATATACCGTAGATATATTGTGGTGTTTACGAATGAGAATGGTATTATGTGAGGGCGTACACTGTAAGAATTATCCGTAAAATAATACGGTAGAAAGTACCGGCAATTATAGGACCAGTACTTTCTACCGTATTTTTTACGGTACTTCCGTAATAAAAAGATATACGGAAATTCCGTAAATTGTAACGGTACTTCCGTAATAAAAAGATATACGGAAATTCCGTAAATTGTAACGGTACTTCCGTAATAAAAAGATATACGGAAATTCCGTAAATTGTAACGGTACTTCCGTAATAAAAAGATATACGGAAATTCCGTAAATTGTAACGGAATTTCCGTAAAATAAATTATTATGGAAATACCATTAAAAATACGGCTTGTCACATATTTTACGGTATTTCCAGTATTTCCGTAAAAATAAGACCTACGTAAATTCTGTATTTTCTAAATTTCTGTAAATTAGTAATTACCGAAATGCTGTAAAAATACACCATTGCAGGTAGATTCTTTATTTACGGATATCCATACTTTTACGCACATAATCAAAATGTCATCTATGAAAAATATGTCAGCTAGTACGGGTATCATCACTTTCGATAAAATCAGTGAACCAAATGTTCTAAAAGGAAAAGGGATATGCATATTAAAACTATACTTTTGTGCAACGAGCCCCAGGGTTAGCATGCTACATTAATCAAACAAATATAATTCATGTGAATATGGCTTCCTACAATGTTTTATCGTGTAGGAACATTTATTTGAAATATTTACAAACATGAAAACCAAAAATGCTGAAATGAAATATTTACATAATGTTGCGGGCGACCAAACGACCGCCTAACAGACCAAATCAAAGACTATCGCCCAAAAACCATATGCCTGATGAGAGTAACGAAAAGGAATGAATTAAATAGAAAAATTGCACCATGAAGATTATCCATATGCAAAAAGTCAGGAGCCAAAAAATCTTGTGTGCGTTTACTTCGAGAGAGATTTTGAAAAGGATGCAATATATTAATAGGCTGTCCATTGTCTACATAAACCCCCCTCGTAATTAGCGTGGACTTAACACGCTGACCAATGAAGATGTTTAAATAGCCAAGCTGATTTAATTAAAGTAACAGCCGCTTGCGCAATTCCTTGAAATGGATCATTATGCTGACTCCATGCGCATTCTATTTTAAGCACAAGATGAGTTCAAAGTTCGGCTTGACACGTGATATAGTCTGACTAAGTCAAAGTCTGCGACGTTGTGCACAAAAACACACGACGATGTGCGAGCATCTATTTGTGCAACGCGCCCCAGGGTTTAATAGCATGCTACATTAAGCAAACAAATATAATTTATGTGAATATGGCTTCCTACATACACAGAACGGCACGATGTGTAAATGGGTTTGTCGATACGGCACGAGTGCTATCGCAGAAGGATAGAACGAGAAGCGCTTACGCCTCAAGTTCTATCCTTTCACGATAGCACGAGTGCCGTGTCGACAAACCCTTTTAAAGATCGTGCCGTTCTGTGTTTATTACACGCTTCGCGTCCCAGCATCCATTTAAATAAGGAAAAGTTAAATTTGACAGTTTGTCTGCTCAAAATGAAAACAAAAACGCGGACCAGCTGTGTGAATACCACGTCACACGTGTGCGAGCGATTGTAAACAAAATGATGCAATAATTTAGCGTTAAGGGTCGCAAAAAATCTATCAAAATAAAACTTATCAGATGGTCAGGATATAAAAGTCGTAACTTCACTTTTAATAAAAACAGATGTATTCCTTATTTGATTGGCGGCGTGGCAGACTTTCATTGCATTGATTTATAGATGGAATGTCATGCGGTACTTTCAAAAATAGTCCGTCAACGTAATCCGTATGGAACGTCAATTATAGGAACAAGCGTGTAATAATCTGTTTTATCGTGTAGGAACATTTATTTGAAAAATTTACAAACATGAAAACCGAAAATGCTGAAATGAAATATTTACATAATGTTGCGGGCGACCAAATGACCACCACAGATGACGTTCAAAGAACGTCATCATTCAAACGTCATCACACCCACACAAAATACGACTGCCTGGTCGCGGTTACGGTATTATAAAAATACGTTGCTGATCAAGATACCGGTGTTCAGTCATCTCGCAAAGAATAGCGACATGTTATCCACCAGAAAGTCATCTTGCACTCTTTGCAATACTTATGTGTGTTCTTTCCAAAATAATAGGCTATCAACATAGCAAATTTCATTAAAATCGCACACACCACAGTTATTAACCATGAATACTGAAATTTTCAAAGTTTAAAAAAGCAAAAAGGCCCATAACTCTATGAAAAGGGGCAGACCGAACTTAATATTTGTGTGTCCTTTCCTGCATGGTGGGCTATCAGCATAGCTAATTGCACTAAAATTCGACATTCAATGACCGAGATATCAGAGGTGAAAGGTGTTAAGGACAGACGGATGAATGGATGGACGGACGGATGGACAGAAGCCATTTCTATATCCCCTTACAAACTTTGTTTTGCGGGGGATAAAAATGTGTTCTCGACTCACCCGTCTCAATATAAACAACCAAGTTGTAACAGAATATACTGAAGCATAGATATTTTCTGGAGTGGACATGGAATTGACCTTGACCTGTGACTTTCGATGATTGTAAAAAAGTTTTGTTTCGTTTGTGACACATCGTCTCCTCATTAGTTAACAGAATCTAACAAAGCGTCGCGATTTTATGGTGTGGACATGAAAAGACTGACAGACAGACGAACTGACGTAGTCAATACAGTATAATCCCAATTCTCTTTGAGATGGGTGTATAATAAATAATGTATCTACAATTGCAACGCAAGGCAGGCCATTTGAGAAAAAAAGTTGTTTTATTCCAGTGTGTGTGTATTCCTGTTGCGTTATAAAACAGCACACCCGGTAGTATGTTATTTAACGTTAATGGAAGTTTATTTAAAATTTTATAGCCATGTTATGTAAAAACAAGCCCAAAATGCCATTTGACATTTCACTGCCAAATTACGACAAAAAAGATAGCTCTGTCAGTGAACATAAACAAAGGCAGTGGTAAATTCTATATAAAAGAAATATGTATGCAGAAGGTGCTATAATCAAGTTTTATGCTAAAAGATGTATTTTTTCAAAGTTCTTGGTGATTATTATACATTTTGAGAACATTTTCTAAGTAAAAAAGGGGTATAACTCCACCAAAAAAATTTGGGCAGACCTCATAATCATAACCAGAAAATGTAGGAATAAAAGCTCAGACAAAATTGTGTCCATGGACGGATGGACAGACAGACGGATGGACAAGCTGATTCCAGTATACCCCCCACAACTCGTTTGGGGGGGGGGGGTTATTAAAAGACAATTGACAGTCCAGATGTTTTTAATTTTTCTCACAGAAATTGAACAAACGCTCTATATTTATATCAGTCCGTATAATTCAGGAATAGACTAGTGTTGGAAGGTTATAGAATTTACGTTTCGGTTTTAGTAAGCAATCACTTAACATATAGCAATTAGTCCAACACAACTGGACACAACAGGCACTACCAGTTACAGAGGGTCATAATAAGTTGGGGAACAGCTTGCTCTGTTGCTAAATCATTAACTTTAATGAGAATGTGAGATAAAAGTGATATTGAACCATCAAGTTTAAGCAAACACAAAATAGTAGTGCCTGACTGACCATATTTCCAGACGCTGACGGTGACCCTAAACTTTTTTCCGACTATACACAAATATTTCCACAATACCAAGATCAAAACATAAAAGGGTACCGATATCGTTTAAAGACAAGGCCGTGGTAATCAATCAGTTACAGAGTAGCATGTGCCCAGTTCCTCGACAATGATGACGTAATTATGCGTTTGATGTTCCCGCTCAGTTTGTGGGTTAGATATACCATTACGCGCAAAAATAACTGCCGCGATCAACAAGACGCTAATAAGTGCACGTACATGCACACGGCAATTGGCCGGCTCAAATTCGTAATGTTTCGTTGAACGTTATAGATAAAAGTTCAATTTTATTGACCGATTAGCCGGGAGAATGAAGTTTCAGAAATTGCAGTTCTAACTACCGACTTTATTTCCGCACGGAACAAAATGTTTCGTCAAGCACACGTCATCAATTCAAATAAAGTGCACACTTATTCTAAGACAATTGACAATAAAGGTGACAAAAGTCAACGACCTACTGCATGTAGTTCGTGTTGACTGTGTGGCCAGTCATCGATCGATCGTAGGTTCCAGAACAAAAAGTTTCTGGACCATTTCCCACGTGGTATAACATTTCTTTTCATTCGCATTCTCATTTTTACAATGACATGCTTCCTCATTTCAGTTTCGTTTGGCAACTCAATGACGCTTACGATATTATAACAACACATATCTGAGACACAATGAGAGAGGCCGATTATTTGACAACACTATCAACTAACAAGTCGATTCAATTGAAAAATAAACATACAAAAACAAAACCGTAATGTCGGTTGGGGCAGAATCACGTCGGTCGGTATTTTTTTAAACCGAAACAGAGTTGTTTTCTCGGTTAACCGCACAACACTTGAATAGACTAACACGAAACGCTCTGTCTATGCCGTTAAATGGCCGTTTATTGTCGCGATTTCAGTGCATCAATGCATATTTTCCTGAAAACATCTACGACACTTTAGCGAACCCAGGAACCATTTAGGCTACTTTGGCACACCTCTCCAAAAATGTCGTCAAACTATCAACAACCGAAAAATGTTGCTAAACTAGAGATCCAGATACAACCCCCCCCTTATATTTTGAGACATTAAATATAGATTATCTCTTCCCGGCCATAATTACAACAACATCTTATTTATGAAGCTCGATTTAACGACTTGCAATAGATAAAACTAAAGTATGTGTGTTTTGTTTGCATTACTTATGATGTATCTGAGTACGTCCCTGCGTATTAATTCACTCCATTACGATGACAGTTATTCGGTTATTTTCGCCGGCATTTCAAATTTATGAACATAACGGACCGCTGACGCATTATGCAGTAGGTGCCATCATTTGTGTAAGTCCCCGCGTATGTCCCTCAATTTGTGTAGTCACCGTAGTATTAAGCAAAGAGTACTTGCTTTCTTGACTGGTTAAATGGGCTGATGCCGTTAAATGAACATGTTGAATGTTACTTGGCATGTTTTTAAAGATAAATGTGTCATGGAATCAATTTCCCCAAGGCGGATAGTGATTTACGCGAATGACGTTACCTACTGCATAATGCAGGACATGAATTGCCGAATACACCAGAACATTTCCGTATATTTCCACGTTTGGAAGGAATTTGTGGTTCTAAAAATAGCCCGATAAACGACCCAATAACTTATATCATTATATCGGTAAAAAATTAATATTAATTGATAGAAGCGTTTCAGGATAGGGGTCTTCGACTCATTATTTTTATTTTATAACTTGAAACAAGGTCGAATGCATGTAATCAGCGATGGCATTATCAGAATAAAACGGCACTGAAAACCAACATTAATACCGATTTGTCAGTTACCAAAATTGTAATCGATTATCTACTTTAGGCCAATGAAAAAGATATATGTGGTTGGGGTTTCCCTACCGACCCTATTTTTAAACCCCTATTCTAAAGATTTTTTGGGGGGGTTTTGAGCTTTTGTTTTCAATTTTAATGTCTAAAATATCTAAAATATCACACAACATAAGTGATAGTCAAGAACACTATTCAATCATTGGCCTTTAATATAGCAATATGAAAACACATTTGAAAATTAGTCTCTCAACCACTCTTAAGAATGAAGGATAAGATCATACATAAAGCCATTAGCCATACCGGTAATAATATTTATGTGAAAACATTAGTTAGAAAATTAATTTAATGCCTACCTACCGACCCTATTTTTTTCTGCCATGTAACCCCAACCACACAATTAATTTTCTTTGGCGTTATCAATAGTTAATCAATTATCTGATTAATCGTGACAGCGCTAATCTTTGAAAGTTCAGACCGCGGGTAGTGATTAGTCGACTCGACTTTTGGGCTTCGACATATCGACTTTGAAATTCCGTAGTCGTTTCAACACTAAACTAATGTAGCATTATCTACTCACCGTAATGTGCAATGGAAACAAATTTGCACTTCAAGCTATTAATCAAAGCAGTCTAGGATTGTTGTAGTCTTGACGTAGAATCGTAGATATCACCAAGCCGATCGACTGAAAATAATCACATTTGAAAATTCAATGATCATAATTAAGTTTTGTTTTTATCCAGGCAGTCAATGTTTGAATTTTTAAAGAAAACAAGATACATTAGTCCTTTAAGGTGCTCACCAGATATAAGGAGACTGAAAGACTACTAGTAGATCTAAACAGTCTGAAAACATTCAACATTAATAAACAAGACCAAAATAGTTGAGTTCCAGATTTATAAACTAGACCAGTTTACTGAAGACTAAAGTTCCACATATATAACAAGAGCCCTGTTGTAGCATGGTTTGTGTGGCAAATCCCACTTCCCCCTAATTGAGGTGGCTTTTTTTAACATTGGCTTTTTTTAAGAACAAAGAATTCACATTTGGCAATGGCAAATTTGGCTCCCAATTTGACAATGACATGCGTATCTTATTAAGGTGAACAAATGGGAGGCATGTACCTTATATCAAGAAATTATCTTGAATATTGGTCAAGTTATCATGCAGACAACATGAAAACAAAGAACAAAAATTGGCCATGACTCTGTTCTGGACCGAACCCTGATTCAAAAGGCGCCTGTAACACTTGTTGTAACACGTGCATACTAAATTTGATTTGATTCATATATAAATCAATACAGGAGTTGTCATCCAGACAACAATATTAATGTTTAATTTTCTAAGTTGAAAAAGGGCGTTTTTTATGGAAAAAAAAATTAGGGTAATCGCTTTCGATTTGCCCTATCATGATTAGCATACTGATTATCCCAGAGGCTATTACGATCACCTCAAAGCTATAATTTATGGTTCGATAAAATAAATACAAAAATTAATCTTGTATAGTACTAGTAGCCTCGGAGAACGAAAGTAAATTGTTTTGTTTACGTTCTGATCATATTTGTTCACCATTAATATCTTATTAGTGGAATGTGGTTTACTGTGCCTAATTACACTTTGTTAAACAAAATGTTCTGTATTAAGCATACAACACTGCCAATAAATAATAAAATCAAAATTATTTTTAAAATTGCACCAGAATTTGGCAGAAATTGGCAGAATCAGATTTTTTTGGAAAATTTGAGATTACATGTACATAGTCCTTAAATATTAAATAAATCAAGTATACTGGACTCATAAGTTCCAAATTATATTTATTTATTATTATCATTAATAATAATATCAAAGTTCTCACTAGGCCAAAATGAAATAACAATGACTGAATGAGATCAATCGAGAATAGGAGACACGCATTTTCACTTCAGACTGAAGTTCACTATAATTTGTATTCATCAAAACTGACAAACCTGTCAAACGTACGATAGGCCCGCACAAATGAAATTACTATACAATCAATTTCATAAATCTAATACTAACACTTACCTATTCCGAATACAAGTTTGTGAGAAGCATGTGCACCACAATCCTCGAAAAACAATCAATGGCGGCTTTGGCGGATGCTTGGTGCTACGGGTTCGCAGAATGGAATGGTTCCACGGAACCGGTGGCATATAAAAACGGACAATGTACCGTAAACGCAATATTCTGATCGCGGGCATCATTTAACGGTATAATATACCGTAGAAATTACGGAATATACCGTAGAAATTACGGATATTTTTGACCGTGTATATATGACAGCTGGCACCATGCTATCTAATCTTGGGTCAAATTAAACAAGAATTAAATAATTGTGATGGCAGTTATAGGTCAAAATATACATTAAATGACATAGAATGGCATGGTTTTGTGGGAAGTTAGCATTTTTTGCTGGCAGTCTCTCATATAGAAGCGTAGGTACACCATGCCTAAAAGGAATAGGTACGAAGCTTGTTTTGACGAGGAGCTGATAGATTCTGTACGCCAATTTGACCACCTGTTTAATCCGAAAAATATTGGATATCACGATTCACAGAGGTCGCAAAAATTCTTTGCAATAAGATTAGCATATGCCCCTTGTTCTCTTCTTTTCTTAACTATTTCGTGCTCACAAAAGCGTCTTGGTCTCCTCCGTCACCTTTCGTTGTTATATATACACAGGGCAATCATTAGAACGTCCTCGTTCTCGTCGTCGTCGGAATCCATGGCGAAAGGACAATATGTAAACAAAAATAATTCTTCACGCACCCGCTAACGGACACGTACGCGCAGAGGTAAACGGAGGTTTGTGAAAGCTTTACGTGGACGTCCGCCTAACGCATCCGTGACACACATGCGTTAAGCGGGCGTATGTGAAAGCAGCTTAACACTATGTAATTGGATTGGAGTTTTCCTGTATATGTATTTTAGGTTGCTCGATGTGTTATTGTGTAGGAAATAAGTCAATTGTTCTTATATTTACACAGTTGACAATCAGATGGCTGTGGAAATGATGCAAACTACTTCAATCACAGCTAACACAATATTCACAGAAGCAATTATTTTGTGTAAAAATTACTGTATCTGGTAGTCAGTTTGAATTAGTCCCTTATTAAGTAATTAAAGTTGTCATACAAATTGTCAAGGTTGTTGTATGACTAAATATGCAGTTGTGTCAACAGCAAGATATAAGATTGATAAAGAAGATGTTTGCTTATCATTGACACAAATCAAGAAGAGAATCGGTCCGGCAACAGATACCTGGGTGACCCCACGTGTAATATGAAGTGTAGCTGAAAGCATGCCTTCTAAATCCACATATTGTAATATATTTGTAAAATAATTACTAAATCATTCATGAGATTTGCCTCGTATTCCATATATTTCAAGTTTTTTTTCAATAAAATGTTGTGGATTATCGTATGAAAAGCTTCGGAGAAGTCGACAAATGCAGAAAGCGCGTACACTCATTATTTGACTTATGCATTAACATAAATAATAGTAAAATATAGACAGACCTTGTTCTTATACCATATATATGGCATAAATAGTATGTTATTGTCAAATGTTTTTCCCTTTGTTATGTTAACAAAAGCAAAAAACGTTACAGAACCTGGCTTTTGTTTAGATCCGGATATGGTAAACATAAAGAGCGTTATTTGTTACTGTTTTCCTAATAATAAAGGGCGTTTATATCATTTGTGTGTGATTAACCAATAGAATTGCGCTGTGTTATATAAACAAGCAAAACTTCTGTAACACAAGCAGGCTCTTGTTTACGTACACCGTCGTACGTCTTGACGACAATATACTATTTACGCACTGATTATGTTTGGCATATGAACAAAACTATATATATTTTAATATTCCTTCTGTTGATGGCGATTTGAAAAAATATGAATATTTCTGCAACGAACGCCGCCCGTGCCTTTAACCTCGGTATCGGTTGAATTGTGGAGTGCTCTTTGTGGAAGCCATATTGATCATGATAGAAAGCATCATATTTGTTAAGAAACTTGACCTGCCTTAAAGGCACGGGCGGCTTTTGTTGCAGAAATATTCATATACATTGTGTTGATTTCATGAAATTGTACATGGATGATCAGGAGGTTTTAGAGGGTCCAATGATATTGTTCGCATGTTTCATTCCAGAGTTATGCCATTATTCTAGGCATCATGTGGTGAGGACAGTCACCTGGCTGTAACCCATCTCTTGTTAGCTCAACTTTACTTTGTAAAGTTTGAGCTATTTCCATGGCTTGGTATCCGTCGTCCGTGTGTGCGAGGGAGGGTGTGAGGGTGCGCGTGTGCGTGTGTGAGTCGTCAACAATACAGGCTACAGGTCGTACCTTTGGTCGGATCACTATGAAATTTGTCATAGCTGTTGACATCAACATTTAGACCGGAACGATTCATTTTGGAGTCAGTTGGAAAAAAACATGGCCGCCAGCGGCCATCTTGATTTATAAAATCCAATCCATTAGCGTTTTCACTTTCTCTCCTCATGCAGGCAATTAATAATTTTAAAATTAACACCTGCTTGCTTCTTTTATCGAGCTTCATGTTTAATGCAGATGTTACAATGATGACATTTATAATGACAACAAGACATAATTCACATAGTTCGCATCACAGTTTATTTTATATTTATAAAACCATTGTTGGCGCGCAGTTACTAACCAGTGATGGTGTGTGAAGTCAGACTTGATGTAAACTAAGATTGTCTTCGAACATTAGTAAATGGGAGTAAATGGGATCTATAATCATTAATGCTCATTTCAATGTTTGGCGTTTCGGAGAGATATGTATCATAACATCGCCAAATATGATAGTTTGTGTTAAATTTCAAAGAAGACTTTCAAATTTATCATGGCAACTAGAGTTTTGATGGATACTCTGATGTTATTTTAAAGCTAAAAATAGGTTTCCATTGAGTTGACATACACGTGGTGTTCCAATGAGCTGGAAAGCAACAAAATGACGCAATAGTCACCATAATGATGATTAATGATATGACTCCCATTTGGCCCAACAATTTACCTACCATTAGCAGATATAGTTTTGGGCTTGCAATATGCCGTACAGTAACAAAACATGCGAATTGCAATTTGTACGACAGTGCTCCTGCAAGTCGCCGTACACCAAATAATTATGTCTTTCGCCAATAATTTTAACAAACAGCCGAAAAACTCATGTTTGGTTCTATGTTGGACCTTTCTTACGTCATGTGCATATCAATATGCAAACATACAGACGTTTTAGATATGAGAAAATCAGTGTTTATCAGACCAAGTTACAGACGATCCATAGAATTTAACCTAATAATCGTGATTTCTGAGGACGTACTATATCCAGAATGTGTAGATAGTTTATTTTAGAAGTACAGTATACTCTACTAATATTCAGAGGGATTTTTTATCTTCCTGATGTGTACTGGTTTTTAACAATCACGAATACTCGGTAAAAATATCGGTATATTGTGTAAACAAATGAAATTGTCCTGCCTATTTTCCGGTGTCGGATATACACAGTGTTAATGGTACAGAGATAACACAGCATTGGGAAAATAGTATTGAGTTACAAATAAACAAGGTTGAATAATTGATTTTCACCGCCGTGATCCACGGGTGAATGGTGATCTAAAGGATTGTCGCTGGGTGTATTTCTCACTCATTTCTTAACCCTTCGTCGAGCGCTAACTTCTGCGGCGACGAAATGGCATGCTATGTAAGGGTGCTTGGCTCAAATCATGCACGGACGTGTATAAATATATTTTTGGTGGGGTTCATAAACAGAGAGAAATAGTTGCATTTTATAAATAAAGGGTATCGTTGTGGCAGTATTCACTGCAGTTGAAAATTTCATTCAGGTTCGTAATGACGAAGGGTCGGCGTGTGTCACATCCTCGCATGCTTTCAAAAGTTCTACAGTTCATGATATTCGGACTTATGCTCGAATTATGGAGTAAAGCAATCAGGTCAAAGCGTTTAAATCGGTATCGGGTCGTTGGATTGAACATTTCTAACATTTAGGAATCATGCTTAATCATTTGAGAAATACAACCATGCAGTTTTCGATTCCATGCACGAAATACAGCACTAAGTTTGGAATTTAAGACTATAGAGATTATAGTTATAATTTTTCAACTAATAGGAACGGTAAATTACCACAAGCAGGATGCATTCAGTATAATATTGTTTGGGACATCAAAGTTGGGCATACTCCCTTCCCCTAAAAAAGTTACACTTATCCCTTGTCAAATGAGATTATTTTTAAATTATATATTTCCCTTATAAAAAAACCCACTCTGGTAAACCATGGTAAAACACTCTGGTATTTTGTGGTATTATACCAAGGTGAGTGGAACCAGGTAATTTTACTCTGGTAAAATGCATCTAGTGAATGGTCACCATATTATACCCACACATGTAGACCCGTCCATGTATTTTTGCTCCAGTAAAATGTTCCCACCAGTGCATTTAACAAATGTATTTACCGACATGTTTCAACAGTATAACATTTCAAACCAAGTCGGAGTGGGTAGACACCCCCAACTTAATGTCCCAGCCCCACTGGCAACGTCCCCTGGTGACCCTTTATCAGGCCCGTGGTTTGAGTTCTATTTTTCTCATATATTGACAGATTTAACCCTTTACCCAACAAACCGGCCAAAATCGGCCAAATAAAGCTTCAACAGCCTAAAATATCTTCGGTCTGTCTCAATAAAACCATACAAATATGGATATCATTGGAACCGGCTCCTTGACCACATTGTGATAGTTACAGTTATGCCCTGTGCCAATGCATTCTCTTATATATGCGAGTCGACCATAGGTCGCCTCGCATATATAAGAGAATGCATTGGCCTAAAAAAAATCTTTTTTTAACACTTTTTACCATTTTTTCTTACATTCTTTATCAATTTTATAATTTTTAATGTGTTAAGCCAATGCATTCTCTTATATATGCGAGGCGACCTATGGTCGACTCGCATATATAAGAGAATGCATTGGCACAGGGCCCTTCTGTTGGGTAAAGGGTTAATCAATATGGTCAATTAAGTTAAAAAAAAAAGACAATCCGCGGAAAAAGGGTCAAACACATTCAAATACCCTTGTGCAACTCTAAGCTTTCACCAATTGAAGAAACGAAGTTCTCATGTCCAATCGCATAGCTATAGAGTGATTTTCCTTTACCTGACCAGAGATGTGCAACATTCCTTACAAACGGATTTCATAATACCCGATTTGGTCTGCACTGATAATTTTCTTAGAGTCGCCTACACTATTCACAGCGTTCACAGTACTGACCATGTTCCCCACAACTCAATTACACGTGTTGGAGAAGTGATAGTACGTACTCACGCAGGAAATCTCTTGCTACTGTTCGCATATTCGTAGTGAAACTATTCAAAATCATGGGAAGTGTGTTGAAATATCGGCATTCCTGAGGGAAATGTCCATATACATTGTATTTGTGTCCTGCCTGTAAATGATGCACTCAAACGATTATCTACCGAAATAAAACCATCGCGCGCGACGATGCGATCCAGTCGCTTTCGGTTTGAATATAAAAGTCGCGCGCTTTGAGCCGCTACGGACGACAGAAAACGGCCGTAAAAATCGCGCGCTCGCGCCCGGTGTGAATTGACCCTTAGAATCCGGGTCAGGCAGTGATCCACGTTGATTGAGCTCAGTGCGAGCAGCCTGACATCAGCGGGGACAATAGAAGTATCCATAATCCGCCGAAGTCAGTAATGCGACAGCCATGTGGGCCATTGTTCAGAACGATCCCACCGGCGGTTGAAGCTCGAATGAAAAATATTTTGATTCGTAAAAAAGCGCATAGTTGACCAATACCGTTATTTCGTTAGATGGCGCGGGCCACAATGAAAGCACATTGTATGCATCTGGTATGTCGTGAATTGGTTTATTCGTGTTATTTTCCAGCCTGTTCTCTTGAAAATAAGTACAATACGGGCTTATTTCAAATTGAAATATCCCCATATAGGGCTGTTTTAATAACAAGCGTTTGAGATATTGCACATCTAAATATTGCCATTATGAGCTAATCTCAGTCCCATGAAATACGTTCACAATGGGATTATTTCCGTGATAACAGGCTGACAGTAGACATTGCTCATTAATTGGAGCGCTTGCATTGGCCGGGGGTGGGAACCGTTTATAAATCGGGTATATAATGGCAATACTGACAACAACCATGGTATTGTGACACTGAGGAGGTGGCATATTCTTGTGGAGATATGCGTGGTATTGATTCTGTTAATAGATTATCAGACTGCAACATACAAAGGTGTGTGTCTAGTATTCTCCAGTACGCGAGTGCTGAACACCGGAGGACGAGTCGCGTTAACCCTTTCTATACTAAATGGATTCACCCAGTCAGTTATAAAGTGTACATAGGAATAGTCTATTATTTATTTGCAGGGATGTACAGGTGATATAAGCAAACGGCAGATAAATACACAGAACGACACGATGTGTAAATGTGTTAGTCGATACGGCACGAGTGCTGTCTCGGAAGGATAGAACGAGAGGCGCTTTCGACTCGACATCACGAGTGTCGTATCGACAAACCCATTTACACATCGTGTCGATCTGTGTTTATTACACGCTTCGCGTCCTAGAATCCGTGCATTAAACATACAGGATTAGAAGGTTTATTTAGGCACATACAGGGCGTGTTTGTCATGTGTGATGATTCATTTATTTAAATAGTTCCAGTTTCATGGTTGAGGCGAACGTCCTGTACATCATTTTACGTCAACGTGATGGGTATGGAATGTACGTTCCATACGGATTTGTAAATATGGAACAGCAATAACACTGTACTTCTAGGAAAAAGCGTGTAATAAATACAAGTACAGAAGGTGTCCTAGTTATTGGACACATGTTTGTATAGTAAACATTAAAACCTTATGTAACCTGATGTTGTTAGTGGACGCTGGCTTCTATAGATGCCACTATATCCACCTCTGATTCTTCATCTTCTGTTTCTCCGAACTCTCCTGAATTTTTGTTTTTTGTTTGACTGAACGTATCAGGGTCTGACAGCCTCAACTCAGCCTTGAAATTTAATTTAATTTCTTGGTCCTGCCAATGGTAATCAACATTGTTTTTGAATGTGTTCATGTCTTCTGCATAGACCATTTTTTCTGTTAGATGATTCCATGGCTCCACCACTCTTAGGCTGAATGAGTTCAACAAACTATCTGAATATTTCCTATATTGATAACTACTCGTCAATGATGATTTAGTATAGAAAGGGTTATCAAATTGGTAGTTGTGTATGTCCAAGCGCATCATGTAGGTATACATATTATAATATAATTATAGTGGACTAATAGGCTGCAGGTTGACAGACAACAAAAGGCCGTAAGACCAAATCTAAAACAGTTAGCAGAACATGGCAAAGGAAATTGAATTTGACAACATGTCTTTTGAATATTTTCAAACAATGGTTATGGTGGATACACACATGCATGTAATCCCTGTAACTATAGTGTATTTGGTGACTTACATGGAAATTACAGATAATGTAATATTTGTCTACTGACAAACCAATCATTAGGCATGTGGTTGACCGCTCTGAGTTCTAGTTCTTATTAAGTGGGAATTTACAGGAGCCCTTAACTCGAACATGTTCCAATTCAAACCTGTATAAACAAGGCTAAAATTGTGATAGCTATAGGAATATGTTCAATCTTTGGCTTGAGAAACAGATATTCTTTTGTAAATATTGGCTGAACAATGGTAGGGGGTGTCACTCTTTTTTAAATCAACGACACGATGCACGTATCACTATAGCTCTGCCTCAAAATATCCGAGCATTCTCAGCCTACCAGTAGTTTCTTTCTGAAATGTTCCATGCATGTTATTCAAGGCACGATAACACCATATCGGTTTGTTAAAATTTGAGTTCATAGTCGAAAAATCAAATCTCATCCTGACTCTGTGTCGATTAGATTGATGAACATTGATGACATGGGAATCTCTGGAAATAACATACAAATCGCATACATACATCATGCACGTTCTCTTAACATGGGATTCACCATGCGGTCATGCATTAACAAAATCCCACGTATCAGTCAGACTTGATTCATGTCGGTATCCATGCGAGAATAATAGTTCTGTTCGTTTCGAAGAATAGGATCAAAACTTTTGTCTATATGGATACGAGTGAGTACTATTGAATGGTCACCGAAATGTGTTGAGCGCTCGTTCGGTGACTGCATGATTTGTCAAGGTATATTATGAGTGAGCAGTATTACAATTGAAATGTGTTTACGACTTAGGCGTTATGAGTGAAATAGATCACTTTAGCCAGTCTGCTTTCAGCGCATGGTTCCACAACAAATATATTATACAAAAGTATAGCATACAATAAAGGCAAAAACAGAACCAAAAAAAAAATATCTGATATATGCACATGAGTAGAACATTGTATATTATATTACTTTGTCATGATACAAATTTATTCATGTTATATCCATGTCATGTATGAGGCATTGTTTCATGTTTTCAGAGGATTTTTTCCCAAAGAATGGGTTTCATCTCTGTTTTAACGAAGGAATAATACCAGCTGTTTGTGATATGCCTCTTTGCACAATAAAGCGCAGACTCTGGCTATTTGCATAAATTTGTATTGTAATTTATAGTAGAAAGGTAGACGACATGTATATGACTGGCCTAAATTATATTTCCGGATAGCAGTCAGTTCGACAATCGTTTATATATAACTACTCACTTGTCTCGTCTGTTAACGATGAACCTCTAACGCGCATGTGATTAGTGTTATCAATGAATGGTGTGACAATGTAAAATACATGTAATTTTCATACAGAAATTACATACAAGTGTGTATCCATTTTTAATCAAATGTTGCTCACAAGATGTCATGATTTTATACTAATGAACGAAAATACACAAAAATACAACAAAATAGCTTCACTATGCTACCATTCTGTTCCCAATCGATTTTGTCGAATACGTCAAGTGTCTTCCTCTTAGCAACGGTGTGCATATTGCCAAAGCACAATGAAAATAAAATTGACTACTTCACAACTTGGTTTAAACAGTATGTATTCGACCCTTAATTATTATACATCAGACAAAGCATTGAATTTAGTTTATGAGATAATCTAACAAGAAGCGGTTCAGCGCTTATCTTAAATTATACTCCAATTGTAGTCAGTGACACTCTACATTGCTATCATTCAGAAGTAGTAGGCCCGTTCCAAACGACGGATTTTTGTCGACTCGAATCTAATTGTATTAAATCCGTCGGTGATGTGTCTGCGATCAATTTTGTTTCAGACGGACGCATCTTTGTCGTGTCGAATCTAATACATCGGTCGATTTATTTAAAGGTGTACTCCATGTTACCTTCACAAAATGGTCACGCGTAGATATAGAGGCCTATATATACCGGTATGTTATACATGTTATACATATATATACTAAAATACAGTATATAAATTATGTATAAATATATGCGTGCTTGCAGCGCGAATATATGTGCATATGTATATGAGGATGTTTATAGTACATATAGTTATATAATATAATATAATATAATATAATATAATATAATATAATATAAAAGGCGCTACAAATAAATGTTAGATCGCGCATCCAATTGCCATATATGTGTATACCATGCATGTAAATACAGGTATACAAGAATTATTATAAATCGGAGACTACCACCCCTACCCTTATAATAAGGAATACCGGAATATATGAATTATTATAAATAAGAATTTACCACCCCTATACCCCTCATAATAAGTAATACCGGTATATATGAATTATTATAAATAAGATCAGTGGTACCACCCCTACCCCTTATAATGAGGAATACCGGAATATATTAATTATAAATTATAAATCATAGGCTACCACCTATATATCCTTTATAATAAGGAATACCGGTATCTATGAATTATTATAAATCATAGGCTACCATCCCTACCCCTCATAATAAGTAATACCGGTTTTTATGAATTATTATTAATCTGAGGCTACCACTCCTACCCCTTATAATAAGGAATACCGGTATATATAAATTATTATAAATCATAGGCTACCACTCTGCCCCTTATAACAAGTAATACCTGAATATATGAATTATTATAAATAAGAGGTTACCACCCCTTTACCCCTCATAATAAGTAATATCGGTATATATGAATTATTATAAATCAGAAGTACCACCTCTGCCCCTTATAATAAGTAATACCGGTAAATATATTAATTATTATACATCAGAGACTACCACCCATATTCCTTACAATAAGGAATATCGGTCTATATGAATTATTATAAATCAGTTGCTACAACCCCTACCCCTTATACCGGTATATATGGATTATTCTAAAACATTGATACTATATCCATTATAGTGACATGCCATGTTCGTTGAGGAATCAAACTACCAAAATAATTACAATTTGCACAATGTTACCTTAGCTATGCTTACAGATATATCTTTCTTTATGACAAAGAGAGCGTGCGACAAATGACGTCATGTGGGTATTTCCTCAGATAAGGTGAGCCCCCTCATTATTATACCATTATCATATCATTATCATATCACTTGCATTCGTTCTTCGGCAACTTTCGGCTCTTCTCGTCACATGTATTAGATTCGAGTCGTCAAAAATCCGTCGTTTGAAACCAAGACGGATTTCAGACGCATCACCGACGAAGATTCGTCTGAATTGGACGGAGATTCGTCTGTGATGCGTCTGACACGGATCTAATTGTTTCAAACGTCGCATTTTTGACGCATTTAATACAATTGTGGGTCTGGTATTAGATTCGAGTCGACAAAAACCCGTCGTTTGGAACGGGCCTTAGACTTAGAGATATCTGATCATTACCGCTACCTTTAAATTTGAACTTGGAGGGAGAAAGTCTTATTGTCGAACAGTTCGAAATTACAATAAAGCGGACTGTTGTACAGCAAGAGAATTGATTGGGAACAGTGATTGGCTTGAATAATTAAAACACAGGTGATGTGAATGAGATTGTTGAAAACTTTACTGAGAGATATATAAAATTATGAATCAAACAGTTCCTACATCGCGAGTATTATTTCGCCCAAAAGATAAGCACTAAAAATAGGGATAATGATTTGGCAGAATTAAAAAAAAATAAGAAACAAAGTCTATAACCGAATCAAATTTGCTGAGCGACAACATGGGGATATTATACAAATTAACATTCAATCTCATCCGTCATAGAAATATTTCTGGCAAACAGTAAAGGAGCTAATGGACCCAAAATCGAACAAGGGAATCCCTCCACTACATGATCACACATTGAGAACTTATTTTTGATGACTTTGATAAAGCATGTTTGCTAAATAACACATTTGTTGTCTTGATGATTCGCAATGTTCTTTACCGCAACCACAAAAGTATGCAATTCCGAATTTAATGAGCTAGATATCAAGTTGTGGGATAATCCAGTATCGCCCCACATATTATATACCAATCTTTTATATATAGTAACTAGCCGATGAGCCCGACGTTGTCCGGGCTATTCAAAAACCAAATTTCAAGTCGATAGCTCTACCCAGCCCGAAATTTCAAGTCGATACCTCTACCCGTTTCCGAGATATGGTCTGCGCATGCGCGAAGCTGGCGTCGCACGGGCTCGGCGACCCGATAAAATTCGTATCCGGGGCAAGATACATTCACATACCAAATTTCAAGTCGATAGCTCCATCCGTTTCCGAGATCTCGTCTGCGCATGCGCGAAGCTGGCGTCGCAAGGGCTCGGCGATCCGATAAAATTCGTATCCGGGGCAAGATACATTCACATACCAAATTTCAAGTCGATAGCTCCACCCGTTTTCGAGATCTCGTCTGCGCATGCGCGAAGTGGGCGCCACACGTACTCGCCAATACGACAACGACGACCGCCTGGTCAAACAACACACACGTACCAAGTTTCATCCCGATCGGTCGAGAATCGTAATTTGTATTAATGACATACAGACAGACATACAGACAGACAGACAGACAGACAAACAGAGGTCTTCAAAATATATTATAGACCAGCCGATGAGCCCGACGTTGTCCGGGCTATTCAAAAACCAAATTTCAAGTCGATAGCTCTACCCGTTTCCGAGATCTGGTCTGCGCATGCGCGAAGCTGGCGTCGCACGGGCTCGGCGACCCGATACAATTCGTATCCGGGGCAAGATACATTCACATAGCAAATTTCAAGTCGATAGCTCTACCCAGCCCGAAATTTCAAGTCGATAGCTCCACCCGTTTCCGAGATCTCGTCTGCGCATGCGCGAAGCTGGCGTCGCAAGGGCTCGGCGACCCGATAAAATTCGTATCCGGGGTAAGATACATTCACATACCAAATTTCAAGTCGATAGCTCCACCCGTTTTCGAGATCTCGTCTGCGCATGCGCGAAGTGGGCGCCACACGGACTCGCCAATACGACAACGACGACCGCCTGGTCAAACTACACACACGTACCAAGTTTCGTCCCGATCGGTCGAGAATCGTAGATTTGTATTAATGACATACAGACAGACATACAGACAGACAGACAGACAGACAAACAGAGGTCTTCAAAATATATTATAGACCAGCTGATGAGCCCGACGTTGTCCGGGCTATTCAAAAACCAAATTTCAAGTCGATAGCTCTACCCGTTTCCGAGATCTGGTCTGCGCATGCGCGAAGCTGGCGTCGCATGGGCTCGGCGACCCGATACAATTCGTATCCGGGGAAAGATACATTCACATAGCAAATTTCAAGTCGATAGCTCCACCCGTTTCCGAGATCTCGTCTGCGCATGCGCGAAGCTGGCGTCGCACGGGCTCGGCGACCGATAAAATTCGTATCCGGGGCAAGATACATTCACATACCAAATTTCAAGTCGATAGCTCCACCCGTTTCCGAGATCTCGTCGATAGCTCCACCAGTTTCCGAGATCTGGTCTGCGCATGCGCGAAGCTGGCGTCGCACGGGCTCGGTAACCCGATAAAATTCGTATTCGGGGCAAGATACATTCACATAGCAAATTTCAAGTCGATAGCTCCACCCGTTTCCGAGATCTGGTCTGCGCACGCGCGAAGCTGGCGTCGCACGGGCTCGGCGACCCGATAAAATTCGTATTCGGGGCAAGATACATTCACATAGCAAATTTCAAGTCGATAGCTCCACCCGTTTCCGAAATCTCATCTGCGCATGCGATACACGGGCACCGCACGGGCTCACCAATACGACAACGTCGACCGCCTGGTCAAACTACACACAAGTACCAAGTTTCGTCCCGATCGGTCGAGAATCGTAGATTTGTATTAATGACAGACAGACAGACAGACAAACAAACAGACAGACAGACAGAGGTCTTCAAAATATATATGAGATTTTCAAGTTATACGAGGACAGTTCAAGCGCCCATCGTTCAAGTAATGGATTTGTTTGATTTCTTGATGTGAGAATAAAAGATAAAGGTCTATGGTCTGTTCTAACGATAATTTCTGCTGCCTCGATATAAAACGTAATTTACGGATACTGTAGTAAATTGCGTACATTTCTTTTAAAATTGTCGGCCATTTTAACTGTGTTTTATTCAGCTTATTTGAGATGAAATAGATTGGTTTAAAGTTTTCAACATTGTCTGATAATTTATCTATGGGTTCAAATTTCTGACACAACATAGCGCCAATAGCTGAATTTGAACTATCAGTGAATAAGTATATATATAGTAAGGTTTATTGGGATCTAGGAATGCGAGCCACGGAACTTCTGTGAGACTTTCCTTGAGAAAATCAAACGCTTTCTGATGCTCTTCTGTCCAAGAAAATCGAGCATATTTCTTGGTCAAATCTGTTAAAGGCGATGCAATCTGTGATATATTGGGTACGTGGGCTCTATAAAATCCTAAAGTTCCTATGAAAACTCTAACTTCTTAAAAAAATTTCGGTACCGGCAATGCACGGATCGCCGCAATTTTCTTTTCGTCTGGTTTGTAACCGTCTTTGCCAATAATAAATACTAAATATGATACTTCTTCCTTGCAAAAATTCGATTTTGAAAGTTTAATTTTTATGCCGTGCTTATTTAATCTATCAAATACGATTTTCAAGTGCTCTAAATGTTGAGATTCGGAAACACTTTGTATGCATAAATCATCGACAAAAACTTTAGACCTTCCAGGGCATTGGTAATTGCTTGTTGCCAGTAAATAGATGAATTTATTAATCCCATTGGGCATCTTGCATATGAATAATTTCCCATAAAAGTTGATGTTGTCAACTTTATTTGGTCATGTGGTTTAACTTTTAGAGAAAAGAATGCAGATGAAATGTCTAGGGTTGAAAAAATTGTAGATTGGTGCATTTCCGCGAATAATTCGGGAAGTTTTGGCATTTCAAATTTCATAGGTTGTGTAAGTTGATTGAGTAAACGAAAGTCTGTACATAGTCTGTATAATGGTTTTCCGTGTTCATTAGTTTTATTTTTCGGGATTAATAGTGATGGAAATAGCCATGAACTTGCCTTGGCCTTTTTCAAAACTCCTGTTTCCACTAAGTCATTTATTGCCTCTTTCATCGCGGGACGTAACTTTAACGGACAAGGGTATGGCTTACGCGCTACAGGTGCGTGGGTTCCGGTATTCACGGAGACTTCAATATCCTCGCATAAACCTATGTCCCTTTCCTAACTTGTGAATAAGTCCCGGTAATCAGGTTTTGTATTTCATTTTTAAAACGGTGTGGCACTTTAATGTCACCGAGTTCGATCTGCGTTCCTAATTGTGGGTTGTTTGTGTTAATGTGTAATATCTGTTCTGTTTTAACTGGTGTTACGCGGCCTAAGATACATCCTTTCCGTAGATTAATATATTTGTTTGTTTTGTTTTGAATCAATATTGGAATTTTATCATCATGAGCTTTGACAACTGTATCTGAAACTTCTACTCCAGGGTTTTCGGCTAAAAATCCACTTTCAATTTGATTAACACTAAGCAAATCGGAATGAAATAACTTGGTACCACCAACGACTTTTCCGTTAGTGAATATGCCTGTCTGTGGGGCTAGAATACAAACTGCATCAAGTCATATTAGGCTTGCTACACATACATCATTAATAGGCGGAAACATTGTCCCGTTTAATCTGAAACTCTTTAGATCGAAATAGATGCGAACGTTGTTTGCTGACAAGAAATCTCTGCCCAGAATTACACTACGGCTAAGCGATTTTATGACATAAAAATTCGGTGTTAGTTCAATGTCCCCTAATTTTAGATCTAATGTTATTACCCCCTGCACGTTCAAATTGTCGCATCCGGATGATTGTACACTTACATAAGTTTTTCTTAGTTTTGGTTTGTTTTTCTAATTCATATAAATGTTATAATTCATACATGACATGTCGGCTCCCGTGTCGATTAAAGCTCGCGTTTTAATGTTATAAATCTTGATTGTGGTTGAACATGGAGTCTGGCTGTTCATTCCTGCTTGTACATCTTCGGTGTAATCATAGTTACTTAATTTGAATTTTTGAGTGTCTGGTTTGCGTGCCTTATGCTTAGTTATGTTAAGTTCTTTTTGTCTGTTTGACATCAGATGAATTTTGTTTTTAGAATCGGAATCAGTGTTTTTCTTCTCATTGTGGATTTCAATTAATTTTTCAACTTTGGAACTGTCAAATTTACTGAGACCTAAGTTTTTATTTACACAATTATTAGTTTGTTCGCGTGTAATTGGAGCAATTTGGATCTTTATAGGATTATCGTTACATGAATCCGACTTTGAATGAAATGAGTTGAACCATTCCGGATATAATCTTACATTTTGTGAGTTAATTCTTTCATGAATACGTTGTTCTCTTAAGGCATAAATGACGGCGTTATCGATTGAATCGAAGTCTTTGCGCATGAGAGCAAATATAATTTGATCATTGGCTATGCCACCAATGAATACATTAATTAGTTGTTTTCTGATAGCTGGGTAAATTTTGTCAGGTCCAAATGCTTTATGCGCCATTTGGTGTATTCTTTCGAAAAATAATTTGAATGCTTTCTGCATTGTCTTGTTTTAAGTTTGATAATTCCAGGAACGCGGTTTGTGTTTGCCATGGTTCTCCAAATATTTGAAGAAGATCATGTTTGAACAATTTCCAAGTTATGTGGGTTTTATTTTTGGTGTAATTTTCTAGTTGTATTTGAATATATGCTGTTACGGTTGCGTGACTAGTTTGTAAAGCTATGTTTATAATTTCGACATCTGTCGCGTTTGTTATATATGCACATTTTTCTATTTCTGCTATCCAATTTTCGAAATGAAGAGGGTTGCCATCAAACGGTTGTATAAATTTTGAAAGATAATGCGCGTTCTCAATGTTAGCTGTTGCTCGAACTGCCTGAGTTTGGATCTGAATGGATTCGTTGAATTGGGCTAGCTGAGTATTAACAGTTTTGAATAATGTGTTTGGAAATTGAATTTTGTGAATGTTGGTCTAGGTATGACTGAAAATCAGGGTGTGAACACATATTCCTATAATTTGAAACGAAAATTTAGAAAGTGGTTGCAATGGGGAATTTTCGTGAGCTGTCAAAGGAGTATACGAAAATGATTTTACTCACCAAAATTCCACTATGAATATTTGTATGAACAATGTGAGTCTGTAATGAACGAAACAATGTTAATATAGTTTGTGTATTCTGTGAAATGTTTATATGCGGCTGGAACTGGTCTGCAAAAGCGTGAGTGTAATATAGAGTGGATGAACTCTGTCCGAGATGTATGTAATGTTTATAGCTGGATAGGCGATGTGAGCTGTATAGTTGAAGAAGCTGTGTCCGAGCATGTGGCGAAAACTTGAGATATTTATGTAGGAGAAGTGTGGTTGAAATTGTACGTGTCTGTGTGTGATGTCGTATTTTCGATAATTCTCAACGCGAGAATATTGGTGATCATGGGATCTGCCAATGTCATCAGGCTGTGTTCCCGTGGTTGAGGCGTGGTTGAGATTGTCTGGTTTGTTGGCCGTTGATTGATGCGTTGGTCTAGTATGTATCTTGGTTTAAGCATAGTTTATTTATCCACCAAATATATAATATACATAATAAAAATTGAACGAGGGAATACACAAGGAATTAATATAATGTATAATGGTAATATGTGATATATCTGGTAGAAAGGGAGAACGACAGTAAGCACATGGCTTTTCAGGTGTCGTTCTCCCCATGTATCATCTAGGGCCCCTGTATAATATACTATATAAATCATCATGGAAATTGACGTTAGTGTCGGGACCGGACAGTAGATAGATAATTCGGATATTACATTGGTCCTATGATTTTTGGGTATAAAGAATAAGAGAAGAATTTAAGATAAGAAGACAAAGATGGAGGGGAGTGGTGAGGGGAGTAGAATGGAACGGATTATTCATTTTATTACATGTTACGTATGATGCTTAAGATGCTGCTGACCGATTTATAATTAAGCAACTAAAATCGTTGTGTGTGGATAATAAATTTTTGGAATTCTTCAAAAATAGTTAGATTCGTTTGTAGACTCATTGTATCATCGCCATTGAGGAAAGTATAAACTGAGGGAACTATTGCGTCTGGGATCTTTCCAAGAAGAATTTGCCTATGTGGACGGTAACGCCGACATTGGAATATGTAGTGGTAGCTATCTTCTATTTGGCCACAAACACAGCGATCAGTGACAGAGATATAATTTTGGTATTTATGCGCGTTTAGGTCACTACAATAGTTTCTAAGACGTGTGTGGATTACTTGTGCTTTTCTTGTGTAACAATATTTGAAGCGTGAATTCTTCTTTTTATGACTAGTGTTTATTGTTGTTCTAAATTCGTCGTAATTCACTATGTCGCGTGTGCTCATCGGCAGTGAATTCCAGAGGGCTGCTGTATTTAATATGAATGACCGGTCGTGTGAATTGGCGTTAAATTGGGGTAGCCGAAAGTTTTTTGAGTTACGGGTATTAATTTTCGATACCTCGGATACAAGTGGGGGCACTAAGTTTTGTAGATACTCCGGGGCCGAATTATAGATCATTTTGTGATATAAATAAAGTTTTGAATTTTCACGTCTCTTTTTTAGAGTCTCCCAACCTGCTTCAATTATAAGGTTATTATTACTCGTGGATCTGGTACATCCTGTTACAATACGCGCAGCTTCTATAGTTGTATATCTTCCAACTTGTCAGATTCTGCTATTGTGCAATTGTCCCAGATAACGTTTGCGTATTCTATGATTGGTCTTACAAGAGTGAAATAACATTTTTCTAGGGTTTCTCTATTTAAAACGTATTTTTGTTTTTGTAACATAGATATTCGATACCATGCAAGTTTAGATATAGACGCAATATGGGCCTTCCATGAGCAAATGTATCTTGGCAGTGGTCGTCTAGTATGTATCTTGGCAGAGGTCGTCTAGTATGCATCTTGGCAGTGGTTGTCTAGTGGCTGAGACTTCAAGTTGTGTAGTAGTGAGACGCAGAACTGCTCAACGGTACCATTTCAAGATATGTGGGGTTATGAAGTCGGCACAGTCTTGTTGGAGATAAGATTTAATCGTCATAGTAAATAAAGTGATGTGCGGTTGGTGATCGGAAATATTGAGATGTCCACGATTGATAAATAACAACCCAGCTCTAAGCTGCCTGTATTGGATGGACTCTGCCTCGAATCGGAATCGGGTCGTAGAAAATCGGAAAGAGAATAGAATGGAAGTGGAAAGTCGAATGAATCTAGAATAGTGATATATTCGTTTTATATCGCCCGGTACTTCGTATAGGATAGTTGTGCTATGACTCAGCTAATGAGTTTAACATGTGGTTCGCATAATTTAGTTCTGGTCTTCATTTGACCGCTGTGCTCCACGAGACGAAGCTGCATAAATGGGTACTAATATTTTCCTTACATTCCGATCACCAGTATAAGCTATATATAATCATAATGGTATAGTAACATACATGGATTTGGGGTTCATATAATATGCTTATACATGTATAGGTGATGCTGAATCTCATATATATTTTGAAGACCTCTGTTTGTCTGTCTGTCTGTCTGTCCTTTATAGAATCGAAAACGGATGGCTCGATTGAGTTCAAACTTCATATCTAAGGGTAAAATTCCACGGACACCGTCGGCGTCGCGTTTTGGAGAAGCTCAGACCACCCGTTCTCCACTCTCAGTCACAAAAAACGGCACTGCGGTGGTTAATCAAGTGATAATTTAATGAGCGTTTGTTTTTGACGCATCGCTATAAAGAGCGTTTGTTTACCATTCAACGTTATTAGCATCTGCAGAAAGATATACGGGAACTCGGAAATGGGTGGAACTATCGACTTGAAATTTGCTATGTGAATGTATCTTGCCCCGGATACGAATTTTATCGGGTCGCCGAGCCCGTGCGACGCAAGCTTCGCGCATGCGCAGACCAGATCTCGGAAACGGGTGGAGCTATCGACTTGAAATTTGGTTTTTGAATAGCCCGGACAACGTCGGGCTCAGGTGGAGCTATCGACTTGAAATTTGGTTTTTGAATAGCCTGGACAACGTCGGGCTCATCGGCTAGTTAGTATATATAATAGATTGGTATAATATATAATATGTGGGTAATACTGGATTATCCCACATCGCTTGTGATATTACATCACAGAATGCATGCGTGAAGAGTATGAGTCGCTTGTAATATTAACTCACAGATCGCATGCGTGGTTGCTCCAATGAGTGTCACGTATGATCAGATAAGTTTCCGGTATGAACCCATCATATCTAAAGAAATGTCCGAGAGAGAGAGCCTTTGTTAACGATAACACAAACATTCATTCCGCGTATTGGTGATTATTGTCCTGCACTGTGTGCATCTTCTATGTATTTTATGGTACACGTCAAGTGCTTGGGGACTCTTTGAGCTGACCATTCATCATCGA
Source organism: Siphonodentalium dalli (assembly GCA_032622095.1). NCBI lineage: Eukaryota > Metazoa > Mollusca > Scaphopoda > Gadilida > Siphonodentaliidae > Siphonodentalium > Siphonodentalium dalli. Next base: position 46,448,137 of record CP136069.1, on the reverse strand, counting down.
CTTTCTGTATGGCTAGGTGAACCAGGTTATTTTTGTTTAATCGTTTTTGTACTAAATACTCATTGACAAAGGAAATGTTCAGATGGTAAATTAATTCAACAAACGGGATCCTCCTGCAGTTGTATTATTGGTCGTCTGCTTCACTTTCATGGGCATCCTTCCAGATGAATAATAGACAATTCCAATCTATACGTTTACAACTGATGCGAGAATCCATTTCGTAAAGAATGGTTTAAAACCACTTGGCGGTTTTCGTTCCAAAAGTACCGCCAATAATATTGGCTTTTGAATTTTTCCCGATATCGAAATAGGTCGATAAATACTTTAACTACCTTTCTACGAGTATTATATGTCACAGAAAGACGCAATAAACTTATAAACTTATAACAATACAACTGTATACACGATGTTTGGACCCCAAACAAAAACATCCATTTGCACGGCATACAACATTAAAGCCATTTTGGATTTCAAATTTGAATCCATCGGAACACCCTGCATCCCGCATTTATTGGATAAATGTTTGGAAATTCACAGACATGTTTAGGATCACCGCTAGATGGGAGCTATCAAATGTGGACGATTTTCGATAAAAAAAATATGACCGCCGGCAGTAATCTTGAATTTTACTCTTTGCATGACTAAATCATTTGGCACACACTACAGGCCACATCCCTCATCTGATCGCCACCAAACTTCATATGGATATTCGGAGTGCCATTTAGATGGAGATGGGTGTCATCGATTATATCCGTAATTCGTTTAAAAAAACATGGCCGCAGGCAGCCATCTTGGATTTTTATCCTTTTCGTGACTAAATCCTTCGGCACACCCTACAGGCCATATCCCTCATCCGTTCGTCACCAAACGTTATACGGATCCTCGGGGTGACATCTAAATGAGAGCAATCGATTATTTCCGAAATCCGTTAAAAACATGGCCGGCAGCCGCCATCTTTGATTTACAATTGAATCAATCGGCACATATATGCATATATCGAAGAAATGTTTTGAAAATTTGCAAGCATTATTAGGATCATCTCGAGATGGGAGCTATCGAATTTGAACGATTTTCGAAGAAAAACATGACCACCGGAAGCCATTTTGTATTTTACTCTTTGCATGACTAAATCCTTTGGTGCACCATACAGGCGACATCCCTCGTCCGATCATATGCGAAACGTTATATGGATCTTTAGGGGACCTCTAGGTGTGAGTCAGCGATTTCCCCCCCCCCCGAAATTCGTTGAAAAACATGGCTACCAGCGGCCATCTTGGATTTTACTCTTTTGACATGCATACATTCTTCGACCCTATCTACAGGCCACATTATACGATCGTCACTAAACTTCATTTGTTTCTTTGGTGTGACATCTAGTTGGGAGCTGTCCATTTTTTTTTCGAAATTCGTATAAAAAACATGGCCGCTTGCAGTCATCTTCAATTTCACATTTGAATACATCCGCACGTAAAGATAAACCGAAGCCAATTATATTGCCTAAATATTGAAAACAACGTCGAAGGTTACGAGAGGAACATCGAGATGACCTCAACGTAATAGACAATTAAGAGAAAGACGATACATTGCGTCTCGACCCTAATTACAGCCAGACATTCCGTAGCCAATTAGCTGCTTATCTTGCGAATGGAACAACATGAACATTAATTGGCAATCAATTGATGTATATCCTAATCACAGGGGCTTCTCGTTAAGGGTGGATACACACATGCATGTAATCTCTGTAAATATCGTGTATTTGGCGTTTTACATGGATCATACACACCGTGTAATATGTATCCGCTGACAACCCAATCATTGCGACTGTGTTTGACCACAGTGAGTTAAACTCTGAACCGCTGAAGAGCCGTTGACTGGGACGAAGTCGTTATATATAGGCCGGTTAAAATAATTATTCGCGCGATAACTCAAATGGTCGACGTTCTGTTTAAATCATTGTCAGTCTTCTATTGATGTTAATACCAGTGATGGCCTCTTCCCCAACGCAGGGGGGGGGGGGGGCTATGACCCCAACATGCACGGGGAGCTATATTATCCCAGAAGCTACCGCAGGCTGACGGGGTGTGTGCATGTAGCACCCTGAGTCCTGACACCATGCTTTATAAATATCGTAGTCATGTCTGTTGTGTCTGTTTTCTACGAGTGATTAATCTAATATGCAGCAATTTATGCTATTCATATAATTATGAACATATTATACAGCTTTAAATTTGAATGCATGGTGTTGCTGTTTGTCTTCATTCGGCGAAAGGGTTGCCTAGCTACGAGTTCCCAACTACGTCACCTTTCCTCTCTTGTGTTATTCAGTTATAGATGTATATGCAAAATTTACAACTATGGAATATTTAAGTAAAACATTATATTGTAATTCTTGCCCAGATAATCCCGGCTGATACATTCAATTAACTCCCTTTGTTATTGGAAGCTTTCGAGAACCAGCCCCTCCCCCAATCATGGATTATTGTCGAAAATGTTATAATTCAAGATTGTGACAGTTAGGAGCGTGTTAAACCTTTGGCTCGAGAAACATATATATAAATGGGGGGGGGGGGGGGTGTCACTCTTTTTAATTTTAACGCTGTACCTGCATTATTTTTTGGCGCTATAATGAATATTTGCATTCCCAATTGAATTAATGTTATCACATGAGCTCGCTCTCAAATTATCAGAGAAATCTCATCTTAAGCCGGTATCATCCTATAAAATAATTCTGCATATTTTATTTTTGTTTTGGATGACCCTGTTTCCAAGAAATGACAGAAACAAATAAAGTATAAAATCGGCCGGCTCTAATCCACTTTTCGAAATGAATTATAACTCGTGAAAAACAGCAACATATATCAGAAAAGAATTACTCATTTCGGCATCCATGAAATAAGACATGTTTATGACTGGCCTGAAATTTCTTGATGGCAGTTTGTTTGATAATGGCTTATAACTACTCACTGGTGAAATTGACCTCTCGCGCGCAGGTGATTAATTTTGTCAATTATTGGTGTGGCCATGTAAAATACATGTATTTTACATACAGACATTACATGCATGTGTGTATCCACCCTAAGAAACAAAAATCAGAATTAAAGAAGTGGAGTGCTGGGTTTTATTTTTAATTCTTTTTAATTACTCGTTTTCTTAACGACAAGTCTTGTGAACGTAACACCAAGGATCACGAAATTCCCAAGAATTAGATCATGCCATGAATCACACTCTACCAGTTCAAAATCTGGGGACTTTTTGATGTTTTGAAGGGAAGTTTATAACATAGTAAAAGCTGTGCAGGTAATATATTTGTATTAGTTAAATGCCAGTAGGTGGAGATGCAGCTCGGTATTGCATGATTTCGGTGACTTTGTTGAGCCAATTTTGAATTACACCGCTCACCATAAATTTATGCCGTGAAACAATTCAATGATTATTGCTGTATCGACTCACAAAAGATAAAACAAAATCTGAAGATGGGACCAACCCTACTGCGAAATAGATTATTAAGGAACAAGCATTAAAGAGAAAAATATTCCTCGCGTTGATTGTTCAATGTTATAAAGTTCGCGGTCAGAAGAGGTCAGAACACCACATAGTTACCATGTTTAGAACGGATGGAATATGATATCCACGGGCGCGTATCCACAGTAGAGATTCATGGAATGATCTATTCAAGAACATAGAACTTAACACGATGGTAATAAGTCTGAAATATAATTTGGGAACGCGTTTTAACATTGGAGCGTTATAGAAAAGTAAGATTTCTTTATGAAGCGATTTGTTGAACATTTGTGACCATAACACATATGACCCGACGAAACCTGCTAATATATTTATTGAAGTTCGATAAGAAATGTATGGCAGGTAAAGAGTTAATAACACTGTATATTTTGTTTTTGGTCACTGGAAGTGTTATGTGTATGACCATGCAGGTGAGTGCTAACTGTGACTTTAAATGCTAAGCCATTTCTGGGTGAGGTGAAATATTGTTTTACCCACACCTGATAAATTACATTCTTTGGATATAAATGTGTGTACCTCATGTTCCATGTTTCGCGTTGTCACGAATTGTGAATAAATCTTGAAAATCGGAATCTTGAAGAATATCCACAGATGCTATCACATACTCACTATTTATAATGGAAATTTAACAGGACACTGTTCAAGGGCAACTTACGGACATTGCGACTAGTATGAGAGACAATTGAATTGTTTATTTCCATTGTCAACATGGAAGTTGCAACATGATACAACGTATATCTATTATATATTTTGAAAGATCTGTGTGTGTGTGTATCTGTCTGTGTGTGTGTGTGTAATCGATGAACTCAAAAACGACCGACCCGATTTCGATGAAACTTGGTATGTGGGGGTATTTTCGGGTCAGGAGTAACATAGGCCTATTGATTTTCAGATCCGATGTCAACCTTTCACGTGCCGAGGTCAAATCTGTTTTTACGCCGTTTTGCGCTAATATATTTCAGTTCGGTGCTCACAAATCGATTCGATATAGCGCGAATAATAAATTGCCAGTCATATAATTTGCACGGTTAGAATCTGTGGCGCTTCATCTTTCCAATGATGTATCACACGCCTGTGTACGTTTAAAGTTTCTACCTTAATTATCGGGAAGAACGCAGGACCATGCTTCGCTCATCGAAAATCATTGCGTAAATATATTACGCCATCAACATATCGTGACGTGATCGCGTTAACTCTTAACCGACCGATGTCGCGTTAACTCATCACCGGCCGAGGTATCCGCAAATGACATTGGGCTATATATCCCAAACGGGTGGAGCTATCAACTTGAAATTTGGTATGTGAATGTATCTTGCCCCGGATACGAATTGTATCGGGTCGCCGAGCCCGTGCGACACCAGCTTCGCGCATGCGCAGACCAGATCTCGGAAACGGGTGGAGCTATCGACTTGAAATTTGGTTTTTGAATAGCCCAGACGAAGTCGGGTCACCTTCTAGTCTATTATATATTTTGAAAGATCTGTGTGTGTGTGTGTATCTGTCTGTGTGTGTGTGTAATCGATGAACTCAAAAACGACCGACCCGATTTCGATGAAACTTGGTATGTGGTTGTATTTTCGGGTCAGGAGTAACATAGGCCTATTGATTTTCAGATCCGATGTCAACTTTTCACGTGCCGAGGTCAAATCTGTTTTTACGCCGTTTTGCGCTAATATATTTCAGTTCGGTGCTCACAAATCGATTCGATATAGCGCGAATAATAAATTGCCAGTCATATAATTTGCACGGTTAGAATCTGTGGCGCTTCATCTTTCCAATGATGCACCACACGCCTGTGTACGTTTAAAGTTTCTACCTTAATTATCGGGAAGAACACAGGACCATGCTTCGCTCATCGAAAATCATTGCGTAAATATATTACGCCATCAACATATCGTGACGTGATCGCGTTAACTCTTAACCGGCCGATGTCGCGTTAACTCATCACCGGCCGAGGTATCCGCAAATGACATTGGGCTATATATCTCGGAAACGGGTGGAGCTATCGACTTGAAATTTGGTATGTGAATGTATCTTGCCCCGGATACGAATTTTATCGGGTCGCCGAGCCCGTGCGACGCCAGCTTCGCGCATGCGCAGACCAGATCTCGGAAACGGGTGGAGCTATCGACTTGAAATTTGGTTTTTGAATAGCCCGGACGAAGTCGGGTCACCTTCTAGTCTATTATATATTTTGAAAGATCTGTGTGTGTGTGTGTATATCTGTCTGTGGTGTGTGTGTAATCGATGGACTCAAAAACAGCTGAGCCAATTTCGATGAAACTTGGTATGTGGGGGTATTTTCGTGTCAGGAGTAACATAGGCCTATTAATTTGTCCGTGCGAGGTCAACTTTTCACGTGCCGAGGTCAAATCTGTTTTTACGCCGTTTTGCGCTAATATATTTCAGCTCGGTGCTCACAAATCGATTCGATATAGCGCGAATAATAAATTGCCAGTCATATAATTTGCACGGTTAGAATCTGTGGCGCTTCATCTTTCCAATGATGTATCACACGCCTGTGTACGTTTAAAGTTTCTACCTTAATTATCGGGAAGAACGCAGGACCATGCTTCGCTCATCGAAAATCATTGCGTAAATATATTACGCCATCAACATATCGTGACGTGATCGCGTTAACTCTTAACCGGCCGATGTCGCGTTAACTCATCACCGGCCGAGGTATCCGCAAATGACATTGGGCTATATTTCTCGGAAACGGGTGGAGCTATCGACTTGAAATTTGGTATGTGAATGTATCTTGCCCCGGATACGAATTTTATCGGGTCGCCGAGCCCGTGCGACGCCAGCTTCGCGCATGCGCAGACCAGATCTCGGAAACGGGTGGAGCTATCGACTTGAAATTTGGTTTTTGAATAGCCCGGACGAAGTCGGGTCACCTTCTAGTCTATTATATATTTTGGAAGATCTGTATGTGTGTGTGTGTGTGTCTGTGTGTCTGTGTGTTCGCGATGAACTCGAAAACGGCCGAGCCGATTTCGATGAAACTTGGTATGCGGGGGTATTTTCTGCCGGGGGGTGGCATGGGCCTATTAATTTGTCCGTGCAACGTGACATTGACCTTGAAATCGGGTCATTTCAAGGTCAAACGCCCGAATATCACGGGATTTCGATGAAACTTGGTATGTCGGGGTACCTTCGGCCGTGGAGTGGCATAGGCCTATCAATTTGCCCGTGTGACGTGACCTTGACCTTGGAATTGGGTCATTTCAAGGTCAAACGCCCGAATATCACGGGATTTCGATGAAACTTGGTATGTGGGGGTACTTTCGTATGGGGAGTCTCATAAGCCTATTCATTTGCCCGTGCGACGTGACCTTGACCTTGAAATCGGGTCAATGTAAGGTCAAATCGCCAATTTTGATGGGATTTCGACGAAATTTGATACGTAGGGTTACTTTTGTCCACTGAGTGTATTGGACGGGTCGAGTCATGACCCCGACCTGACGTTGACCTTCAAAATGATCAATTCAAGGTCAAATCGGGTAAAACCGGATGGATTTCTACGGGCACGTTTGTCGGGTACTTTTGTCCGGGCAGTGTTTTGGACTGGTCAAATCGTGAACCCACTTGAGCTTGACCTTCAAAATGGACAATTCAAGGTCAAAGCCCGGACGAAGTCGGGTCACCTTCTAGTACATATATACAAACAAAACATACATGTTATATTGTATTACATGTAGTAACACCAATCATATTAATACGTTGAGGAATAATAATGTAATAAGGTTTTAATTCATGGTTTGACTCACATACTGTATATTATATATAATATATATTACGTTCGTCATGATAACTTTTTAAACGCTTCATTTATTTCCGTTAGGATTCTCCCAGTAATACTTTGGGATGAAATTATATTAATCACATACATTTTCACCACATAACAGGCATTCCGTGTCTTTACATGTAATTTTATTCCATCTGCATCGCTCTACCGGTAGTCTGCGATTGGCTGTTCTAAATCGCAGTAAATAAGCATCCAAAATGAGAAGGATAAGATATTTAATGATATGTCGACTCAATCTAACTTAATCCTTTTTGTCGATAAAATATTGTCCGGCTGGCGGTATACATATTTAGATTGTCAAAGAGTCAAGTTGCGTGTTCCATTAATTTCCATTTCATGCGTTTCATGTTTGCTGTGCTTAGTGGTAACTGATTCTGCCATGCATATATTTACTCAGAGCACCGTTTCTTTGATAACATGAATCCATTTAAGCTTGTTTTGTAGTATGGCATCACTTCCATTGAGATACCTGGCCAATAAAATAAGACAATACCGTCTAAACAATAATGTGACCAACAAACATGACATCCAAATAATGCACACAAAACTCAACTTATCATAAACTGACATTGCATTATTTCGGAGAACAGCTTCAAGTATTTATCAACTGCCCACCTGAAAAAAGTTGATCAATTTGTTGTGATAAAAACAAATCGCACCTTCTTGGTATCAATTACAAATTTCAGCAGATTTTACCAACTGGGGATGGGGTACCATACTTCAATACTTCAAAATTAGCCAAATGAATCAGTTTTGTTTATTTCAGACAGCAATCGTTGGAGTAAAGAAATAGCTCTACGTTGGCTTGTTCTTGCAATTAATCACTGAGTTATGCCCCTTAGGTTTCACGCACAAAACATCTAATTATAATCCGATTAATACCACATTTAACACAGGCAGTTATGTGCCCAGATACTTATTTTTCAGTTCACCTACAATCTTTGAAATCGCTTACATCCGCCCGATCCGCATAACATTATAAGATGTATATACTTAACCCTTTCATGACCGGAGCTTCCTGATTGTTTGCGAAAACCCTGTGCCA